>OZ037775.1:16527782-16640282 GCA_964035525.1 Porites cylindrica | reverse complement strand
AGGAAAGTACAGTATAGTCGCTTATTGTTGCCTCTGTCTTGTCACACCTCACTTTGTTTTAAGAAACGTGAGAAAGTGGAAAACTTATGTTGAAAAAAGTGGTCAGTAGGACACCGAGTTTACATTTTATTCCTTAAGGTTTTATTCTAACGGAAAAGCGATTACAATTTTCACCTAAAAGAATCAGAAATACGAGAAGATGCAAGTTATATCTTAGCTTTCCTAGACTGAATGTTTCTTTTTGTATGAACTTGAAAAAATCATTAAACAAAAGGAAGATACTATGAGAAAGGAATAGAGGAATTTACTTCCCCAAATTATTTCGGTTACGGAGAGTTTGTAGTTGCGATTTTATGTTATTTTCATAGGATTTTGCTACGTTTTGTTTTCTTTATTTATCTAATTCTCTTGCGATTATTGCAACGTTATAAACAGTCAAATTTAACATTTTTGAAATCGTATTACATAATTCTCTTTGCGCCTTACAATGTAAGACGGGCACCATTACAGTTTGATTATCTATTTCCCAGAAGCGCTTAGCGATCGTTACCCTGTCACAGATTCGTTTTGGAAAGCAAACTACTTTACAACTATAGGACCAAATTAAGTGAAGGGAACACACACATGTCAAGCATGCGCACAGCCACATCATCCGGGTACAGATCGTAGTTGCAGCCGTCGAAGGCTGGCAACTTAAAGCCCTTTAAGTCCCAAAATACATATACAAGTTCTCAGGTCTGATCTCAATGCATTTCCTTAAAAAATTAGTGGGGAGAACTTGTTAAAAGATCAAATTAAGGCATTATCTTTTTGGTGTTACTTTATAAATTCTTAGGGTAACCTTTCGAAAATTGATTATGTATTGATATCAGTTGTTTGGAGAAACTTGATGTCCATGGAGTGCATTTTCTCACTCTCTTCGGCAGTAAACGAAGGGCTCAGGGATCACCTAGTGAGACCCTTTACCTGGAGCAACGGCATGCTGATAAGTCCTAATAAGGACGAAGCAGCTGTGAATGGCTGCCAAATCCCAATGATATGGCTGTGTACAGGCTCAAGGTACTGCATGGCCATACCGCGGAGTTGATAGTGTGCGCTTACTTGCTGAATTATTTGGTCTTGTTTAAAACTATATCCTGGAATTGCTTGGGAGTTTCGTCAGGTTTTGGCATCTAATCCAAAAGCCTGCTGGGCCGACTGCCACCATTATATCTTTTGGAATATTGCCATTGTTCCTGCTGTTTCTCGCTAGAGTACGAAGGTTTATTTTTATATAGCTGAAGCATCTTTAAAGGTAACGCTCCCCTCCCCCCCCGGACTTAATTGAAGTAAATTTTAGTTAAGTTCTAAGTTAAGAATTGAGAACTCAAATGATGGAGGGCAAAGGATCTTGAACTCGAGTGTCGTTATGTGATTCGAAGTTTCCATGGCTATGCATTGTCTTCTCTTTATGAATTATCCAGCAACTCATCTTTGATGGAGCGTTGCAGTGGCTGGACGAGAGCTGGACATTGTCTGTGAATAAATCAAAATTTATACATATTTTTAGCGGTTGAGTCCTGCTTGTCCGTTCTACGTATCAAATTTTTATTTTATGCCTTATAACATATAAGAACACGTATCTAGTCATGAGCTCAGCCAAATTACATTTTTGTTTGATAACTGAAAGAGCATTTAAGGCAGGTTTTCACTAGCGACGGAGTCGGTGTCGGAGTCGAAATCAGAAGCGTTGGAGTTAACGATCTAGTGAAAACAGCTTCCTGATGCGTAGGACTTCGTCGTTTACGATCGAGTGAAAATTAGGCTGTCGGAGTTGCAAACAGAAGCGGAAGAACTAAACTAATCACAAAGGGTTGGAATTAGCGTCGTGATTGGTTTCTTCTTCCGCTTCTGCCTCCGACTCCGACAATCTGGTTTTCACTAGATAGTAAAGGACGGAGTCGTAAGCGGAATCGGAAGAAAATGAAAACGTACTGATTCTTCCGACTCCGACTCCGATTCCGTCCCGCTTGTGACTCTGCTTACGACTCCAATTTTTGATTTTCACAAGGTCATAAGCGCTCTTATGACTCCGCTTGCGATTCCGATTCTGTCGTTTCTTGAGTAAGCTTTTTTGGCGACCTCGCAGCAAATTGAGTTTTATTGAGTATCAATATCTTAGAAGGTACATAAGTGGTGGTATTGAAGGCGTCGGGGGTGGGGTTGGTTGGCTGGGTAGGGTTAGGGGAGGCCTAGACTGAACTCAGTGGAGTTTTGCTCTAAATTAAAAGTAGAAAAAAAATCGAAGAAACATTAGAAAAGGAGAGACATGATAAAATATTAGCCACCTTTTATACCTTCACTTTTTTTCTTCTTCACAAATCTCTGGTATAGATACAAAAGCAGTTCACAGAGGCGGATCGCTGCGATCAGTGCTCCCAAGAAGATTGTTAATGAAGTAACAAGGGCGCAAAAAGCAGGAGAATTCCTGTCCAGTAGAGAAAACCCGTCATCATCCATTGCTTTGGAGAGTTTGTCCTTAAAATAGAATTTTAATAATATGAGCAAAGAGCTTACTTGTTGATAAAGAAAGGAAGCAATAGGACCATTTCCGAGTTGCCCTTAGCCTGTTTTATTAGCGAGGTGCATATCCAGTGATATGAAAATGATTTTTTATCCTCATTGAAATAAATTGAATTGTTTTGCAATTAAAATCGTTTTGAAAATGCGATTTTTGTAACTATTGACGTGCAGTTGTTGACGTCCAAGGCTATGAAGGAAGGGTGTAAAACGTAAGGCAAAGTTAAGGACTTGTGCAGTGCAACTGCACTTAGTTTTTCAGCTTAAGTTTACAAATGCACCACTTAGACTTTATCCACGATACCAGCCATCCTTGCATTTGCTAAAGGCCCGATGGGATAGAAGCGATGTCACGTGGTTTCTCAGGGGACAAACAAGTGATAAATCTGCCAATACAAGAAATCGCAGTCACGTTTATTTTATTCTAGACAACAGAACTTTTTATCTTAAGGTATCATCCAGGGTAAAAAATCATCATTTTTCTAAATTTGCATTTTTAGACGATTAAATAGAGCTCATCAAGAGCTTTCTTTTAAAAAAAATTCCAGGAAAAAATGTTTTTTCTGTGCAGACTTATGGAGTGCAAAAGTTTTTTCTATGCTAATTATTTTAATTGATCGTTGACAAGTCCTGTCATACTTGATACGCGTGCCGCTGTTGAACCAAGCTAATCACGCAATTTGACAGAAATCGTGGTTTACAAGTATAGTGCTCACTGTTTTCCCCTAGAGTTTGAAAGAGAATGCCTCCAAAGAAGAAAAAAGAGCTTGTCCGTTTTCGTCCTCGACTCCAAGGCAAAAGAAGACGACAAAATCGTTTTGCCGCCAAAGAGTGGGCTTCGAAATTAGCAGAGAGCGACAAGAGCTCCTACTACAATCAAGAAAAATGGCTAAAAGATGACAAAGCTCCTGAAAAACAGATTGAAACTATCGCGGAATCGAGTTTCACGAGTTCGTTAGCGAGCGGAGCGAGCTTTTTAAGCTGTGAAGCAGCCAAGCGAGAGACGAAGTCACGAGAGGTCCCTCGCCATATAAAAATTGGATGAAGTACTGTTTTGAAAGTCTATTGTAGCGGGAAAGAAGCTTCAAGAAAAACTCCAGGAAGCGGTTTGTTGTCGATTTTTCCAGGGAAGTGTCGAACTTTTAAAAAAATGTATCGAGCAAAAGTGGTCTTGGCTCAACTTGGCTTGGAAACGTATGGGTGAAGTGATCGTTGTTGCTTTTTTGGACGCAATTGCGGCCCCAGATGTCCTCATAGCAAACAATGTAATGAGATATCAGTAAAACTTGTCAATTCTGGAATTGTACATTTGGCATGGGTAAAATTGTTTTCTCGTTTTGAAAGAGTTAACCAACTGACCGTCAAAGCACGAAAACATCAATGGTGATATCGTGAATAATGTCTAATAGAAATTAATATTCCAAATAGAACATAACGGGGTTAAACCAAACTAGCAGGAGGCATTAACAAGCGTGGTAGAGGATTTGAATTCGGACCAGCCGTGACTGAACAAATCCAGCCAGTGACCGTAGGGGAACTCGAACCCGAAACAGCCGGATTGCAGATCCGACGCGCTGACCACGAGGCCATGCCCCAACCCATAATATGTCGTAGTTATCCCGTTGTTTTATTGGATATTGCTTTGGTGTCAATGAGGAATAGTTAGTTGGTTAAAAAGTTAGCTTAAGAAGCTCAGTGAATTTCTTCCATTGATTAAACCTAACTACCTTCATTTCATCCTTGAACTGTTTCATAACGTAGTAGACATCCTCTCTGCGATACAAAATAAGTTTTCGAATGCACTCCTCAGCCGGCCATTGAAAGATATTGTCTTTCTTGAATGCGAAGCCATAAGAACGTGTTCTCTCAATCATCTTAACCACATACAGTCTTGAATCTCTAGCTTGTTGTATCCAGTAAAGTCCGTGGTACATCTCATCCATTATACCTGTCACATTCTTATTTAGGAGAGCTTTTTGCATGTCTTCAAAGTTGTCAAAAACTGAGAAAAGAAACGAAACATGAAGACGAACTGAACAATCTCGTTAAGAGAGAGGAATTTTGAGATCCCCAACGCACAACAACTACAACTTACAATTAATTAAATCTTATATATAGCGCAACTTCCCATGGCACATGATTGAATGTGCAGTTACAATACTTGGGAGCTCTTGCCGCTTGGAACCTCAAGCATAATTTTTTTGCTGGATTTGAGGGAATATCCACAAAACATCAAGGGAACTAGTCGCATGTTACATCAGAATGAACTGGCTTGCCAGCACGTGACCCACAGGAACCGGTTACAGCTATGAACTGGAACTTTTAGGCTGAGTTACGGTTCTGTTCAAGAGAACCAAGCGAATCATTTCAATGGGGTACCTTTTTTAATTTAAAAAATATGCGACATAACATTTGCAAAAAACATGATTTTACAAATTCAAGTTCAAACCGGTGTTTAGACTAAAGAAAACTGTGATGTCTTAACCAAGTATAAAATCAATGCTGAAAAAGCTAGTGAATTGAGCAGACACAAGATTCTTTTCCCTTCAGTGCTGATCCCGTAAGCGGGAACGGAATAAATGAACTCTCGTTAATAATTAAACACGTGTATACGACCAGTTAGTCATGTTAATCTTACGTGCTGGGCTTCCTCCCTGTTTGATAACTTCTTCGAATGCTGGACTTCCCTTCAACACAGCAATCTGCAGTATTAAATCAGCAGCACGTAACATATCCCTTATTAATAATTGGATGAGGCTGAGTATGATCTGAAAGATTATTGCTGATAATTTTGAGGAGAGAATTATCGGTCAAAGCGGATAACATCCTCGACTCCGAGATCTACATCACATTTCTTCAGATCATACTTAAGCGGAATTCAATAACTGTTTTAGGTTTCCGCCATTTCTACTGTTTTAAACCAAAAACAATGCAACCTCGTCTCCAGGACCTCTCGGTTGCCGTCCCTTTTTCTGGCGTTAATCGGATAGTATTGATGTCATTTTATCGGATGTAGCAAACGACTTCCAAATTTGGTCAGCCCTTTTATAAAAAGAATTATCCGGAGGATTTAATGGCAATTATTTGAAAAGGCTGAATATGCATGGTTTGAAGAAACAAGCTAAGCCAAATAAATATTTTATTATTCTTTCCATTCGGGGGGGGGGGGGGGGGGGGGGTTGTAGGTGTCTCAAAGGAAATCTGTGGTACAATCCGCCTGCCAGTATGACGTCACGTCTCGCGTCAGTGACTTTCAAAATGGCGAGCAAAGTGTTCATCGAAGAGACGGATAAAAATTTCGATTTAATCACGGAAATACTGGTCCGATTTCTTGGATTTGGAGATTTTAAGGTTCCTATTGTCATAGAAAATTAGACTTAAGTACTTTTTTGGAATGAAATGTCCAGTGGTGTGATGAATTTTAAAGATTCCTTTCTATCGTTGAGCAAATTTTACGGGCAATTATACCGACCGGTCACACTTTTGAGGGCCAGTGCACAGCAAGATTGAGGAGTTTAGACACAGCAATAGGAGGTTCATGAAAGGATGTATTATACTTTACATTGAGCTTATTTTCAGCTCTTCAGAGCTAGTGGAACCCCATATCATTCCTCTCAAAGTTTGCTTAGCTGTAGCGTTGAAAGAGGAAGCTAAATGACAGGTATTTGTGAGAGACTGTGAGCATTGAATCTTGTTTCTTTACTGGCGCATTTTAATACTGTATTGGGCATACACCTCTAAGTCTGTAATTAAATCCCGAAAGCCAATAAAACGTTTCGTTTCATTATTTTTTTGGGGCAAACCCAGAGGAGATTTTAGGGTTATAATATTGATGATTAAGACGATGTACAAAAGGCAAGTTTAACTTTGGTCACTGGTGGATGTTGGGTGTAAATTAGTACAGTTTGTGGTGTACTTTGTGTTATTTGTCATGATGTCAACTAACATTGAAAAAAATTCAGCTGTTTCAGAGGAGGAACATGTCTTGACAGCTTATGGTTTTTATCTGGTCGTAAGCTTGGCCAGTATGCAAATCAAGAGCTTTTGTAATCCCTTTGCCAAAATAAAACTCCGTACTTAAGCTTAAAATATATATTAATCCAAGTGCATGACCAGCAGGGTCAGCAGTAAGAATAGAGAAAAAAAAGTAGTAGGGCTTCAGCAAACTTAACCCCGTTGGTGTCTTCCCCTGTCTTTCCTCGCCAAAAGTGGATTCCCTTTATTAATAGGCATATGGGTCTAGTCAATGACGTCACTCATTGTTATAACCTAGGGAAAAAATGCGTTCCTTCATATTAATTAAGTGCCTAGTCACTGCCTTCCCGCATACTAATTTGGATTTCCTGCATACTAATTAAGTGCCTTCCTCCATATATAATGAAGTGGATAGGTTTACTAATGAGCGTCACTCTACTACAATAGGAACAATAGGCTTGCCCAGACTTGCCCGTGAAGTAACTTGAGCTCGGTTTTCGGACAGTCTATTAAAAGGAAAATAGGAATAAGAGAAGCGATCACCTAGCAACGCGAGAAACGGCTTCCTATATCTTATTTAGCGCTAAAACTCAGATATACAAACAAAACACATGTGCACAAAGTGGAGTTGAAAAGTCTTTATTTCTGTTTAGTTTATGTCTTCTTATTGAGCTCTAAAACTCGGATATATATAAACAAAATACACAAAGTAGAACTGAAAACTCTATTTCAATTTTGTCTGACGTTTTCTCCTTTCTATCTCGAGGAAATGAAAAACTATTAAAGTCTTGTAATTTCACGCACTGTTAGTCAGTTAATTATGCGAGTTCACAAGCCCAAAGTTGAATACAAATTTGCTCTACAGGAAAGACCCAAGGGAGCACCTTGACGTATTATTATAAAACAAATAACTTAACAAGGATCAATTAAAACACGCGACTAATAATTGCTAGCAATAAAATCTGACACGAGATACCGTTTAAAACAAAAAGAGTCAAATACACAGCGATTTGAAAGAAATCTATTAAAACAGTCAAAGAAAGCAAGTCATGTTTTACTTACCCCTCTCCCTTTTCAATTTTATTTCCCTCCTCAATTTTTTCTTTTTCCCTTCTCCACAATTTTATTATTTTCCCTCCTCAATGTTTTTATTCCCTCCTCCACAATTTTTATTATTTTCCCTCCTCAATGTTTTTTATTCCCCTCCTTCACCTCCACCTCCTCATTTATTCTATATATTTTTCCATCCACAAATACATCGACCTCCTAGCGACCCTACATCGACCCTACATCGATCCCACATCGACTCCACATCGACCCCACATCGACCCTACATCGACCCTACATCGACCCCACATCGACCCTACACTCAACTTTTTTTTTAACACTGCTTCGTAAATAGTGAAGCTATATACCACCACCGCCACATTTCTATTGTTTTCCCACCACCACCACCACATTTCAATTGTTTTCCCTCCTCCTCCACCTCCTCCTCATTTCTATTGTTTTCCCTCCTCCTCCTCCTCCTCCTCCTCCTCCTCATTTCTATTGTTTTTCCTCCTCCTCCTCCTCCTCATTTTTATTGTTTTCCCTCCTCCTCCTCCTCCTCCTCCTCCTCATTTCTATTGTTTTCCCTCCTCCTCCTCCTCCACCTCCACCTCCTCCTCATTTCTATTGTTTTCCCTCGAAAGGCCAAAGAGGCCAAAATCAGGCCTAAACGGCCTAGAAGGCCAAACGAGGGAAAGCAATAGAAATGAGGAGGAGGAGGAGGAGGAGGAGGAGGAGGAGGGAAAACAATAGAAATGAGGAGGAGGAGGAGGAGGAGAGAAAACAATTGAAATGTGGTGGTGGTGGTGGGAAAACAATAGAAATGTGGCGATGGTGGTATATAGCTTCACTATTTACGAAGCAGTGTTAAAAAAAAAGTTGAGTGTAGGGTCGATGTGGGGTCGATGTAGGGTCGATGTAGGGTCGATGTGGGGTCGATGTGGAGTCGATGTGGGATCGATGTAGGGTCGATGTAGGGTCGCTAGGAGGTCGATGTATTTGTGGATGGAAAAATATATAGAATAAATGAGGAGGTGGAGGTGAAGGAGGGGAATAAAAAACATTGAGGAGAGAAAATAATAAAAATTGTGGAGGAGGGAATAAAAACATTGAGGAGGGAAAATAATAAAATTGTGGAGAAGGGAAAAAGAAAAAATTGAGGAGGGAAATAAAATTGAAAAGGGAGAGGGGTAAGTAAAACATGACTTGCTTTCTTTGACTGTTTTAATAGATTTCTTTCAAATCGCTGTGTATTTGACTCTTTTTGTTTTAAACGGTATCTCGTGTCAGATTTTATTGCTAGCAATTATTAGTCGCGTGTTTTAATTGATCCTTGTTAAGTTATTTGTTTTATAATAATACGTCAAGGTGCTCCCTTGGGTCTTTCCTGTAGAGCAAATTTGTATTCAACTTTGGGCTTGTGAACTCGCATAATTAACTGACTAACAGTGCGTGAAATTACAAGACTTTAATAGTTTTTCATTTCCTCGAGATAGAAAGGAGAAAACGTCAGACAAAATTGAAATAGAGTTTTCAGTTCTACTTTGTGTATTTTGTTTATATATATCCGAGTTTTAGAGCTCAATAAGAAGACATAAACTAAACAGAAATAAAGACTTTTCAACTCCACTTTGTGCACATGTGTTTTGTTTATATATCTGAGTTTTAGCGCTAAATAAGATATAGGAAGCCGTTTCTCGCGTTGCTAGGTGATCGCTTCTCTTATTCCTATTTTCCTTTTAATAGACTGTCCGAAAACCGAGCTCAAGTTACTTCACGGGCAAGTCTGGGCAAGCCTATTGTTCCTATTGTAGTAGAGTGACGCTCATTAGTAAACCTATCCACTTCATTATATATGGAGGAAGGCACTTAATTAGTATGCAGGAAATCCAAATTAGTATGCGGGAAGGCAGTGACTAGGCACTTAATTAATATGAAGGAACGCATTTTTTCCCTAGGTTATAACAATGGGTGACATCATTGACTAGACCCATATGCCTATTAATAAAGGGAATCCACTTTTTGCGAGGGAAGACAGGGGAAGACACCAACGGGGTTAAGTTTGCTGAAGCCCTACTACTAAAAAAGGCCAAAAGGAAAAATGGTGTTTAAAAAAGGGACCAAACAAGAAAAAAAAAACGGTACAAAGAAACAGAACACAGCGTCGCTGGTAGTCGAACCCGGTTTATCTGCACGTGCAAGCAACTCATTGACCACTGCACCACAGTGACACACATGATTTGACAAATTAATTTTGTCATATCAAAACAATTTTTCTCTGCCATAGACGCTGTTTGAAACTGGTGGAGCTGTATTTATCATGAATTCAAATATACATTTGAGGAAAGTTAGCTTAAGCGCGTATTTCAAAGTCAATTTCGCATTATTTCGGGTTCAACGGGCCGACTCGATGTAGACAATCGATCGAACTAGCTTTACTGAATTCGGTGGAGAATTAGGAGTTCAACAGAGGCCCACACTCGAAAGGAATGATATGAAGTTAGGCCCATTTAATTAGCAAAAGAATAGATGAAATATAAACATACGTGATCTGTGAATATAGAACCTCCTATTCTGGAGACTAGACCTTGCCTATTTTAGAGAAAAAAAGATTTAAGTTTTGATGACCTTGCCGGTCCCGTGAAATAGATGGCGATCCCACAACACCGCCCGCAAAACAAATTAACAAAATTATATAATCACGGACACAAAATATCAAAACGGTTTACACAAGCAGATTATAGCAACACCAAAGCTCACACTCATTTGATCAAATTAGCGATATATAGCGATATTTGCTAGCTTCTTAGCTTTTCCTCGACCTCTCTCGTCCAAATAACTGTCGTATCCCTTGCTAATTTGCACAAGCGACCCGAGGCTCTTGCCCGTTACTATGTGACGTCATACTGGCAGGCGGAGTGGGTCAAGAAACTTACGTGGAAAACAAGAGAGTTACCTCCCCCCCCCGCCCCATTATTCATTCTAAATACTTCCAAGGTCAAAACTTGCTTACATGTTTAATTTCCGCCGCTTTTCTGCGTAACTTCAATGCATCCCTTTATCAGTAGTAGAATAATTTACGATTGACGTCAATCTTAAATCAACAGTTTTACATCGGATATCTTCTTTAAAATTCTACAAACTACTTTGCTATTCTTATAGGTAGCCTCCACGCATCCCACAGAGTCCACAAACCTTTAATGCCCATTTCAAAGACTATTAAGCTCATAAATGTGCAAACGATAATTGTAATCAATGAAAACAGCAAAAGGAAGGAAACATCCGAGTAATTTTTGATAATGAATATTATACCTTCTTTCCCACCAGGTCTACATCTTTGACAGCTGCTGTGGCGAGTGCTGTGGTAAAAGTAGCTGTCAAAACTGAACACATTGTAAGTCCAACCATGATCCACACGATAGAGAACAATCGTGCAATAACTGACTTAGGAGCTTTATCTCCGTACCTTAAAACAAGAAGAGCTTATTTTTCAATAGGTCTCAATGCTGCTCACTGATAAAGTCTGTACCGTTGTAGTAGTGGGACGCCGAGGCGCCGATAAGAGGGACGTAATGGGGAAAACGAGAGCACTGTGTGCAGATGTGTGTGAAAACCCTTTGAAGGCACCATTCTTTAAGAGAATGCTTGACAAATACACTGTAAGATAAATTACATGGACTGTTATAAAGATACCGAACGAAATAACGTCGAATAAAAACTATAAAAAATAAAAACCAGGTGGAAACATCAAGGATTAAAATTCGTCATCATTATCCATTTTCATCCTAACATGACTATTAATGCGCTAAGCCCATGAAAACCTCAATTTAAATTGAGCAAAAGTAAATGCCAGTTGTTTTTCAAAAATACCATACTTAAGTTGAGCAAGAAATCGCTTCTCGTTACTACATTTTTTCATTCTCAACTGACGGCTCTTTAACGTCCGCTTTGGTCGTTTTTGTTCCATATGAACTGATGCATATTATCCTTCCTGTATCCATAAAGCTTTCTATTTAAGCTGTGAATACGATGGTAATGAGCACAATTAGCGAGGATAGAACTTTGTCCTGGTACCTCATTTAGAACATTTTGGCCAATCCTGACAGAGTTACAGACAAAAACACATTTTAAGCAACATTTGGGGAAATAATCCACTGCCAATTTTGCTATTTACCCAAAATTCTTTGCAGATTAAATTTGTCCCTTTATTGGAAAGTAAGCCAGCCAAACTTTCATGCGAAATTAAGAAAGACGATAAAGTGGGCAACAAAAATGGCCATAAAAATAAAGGCAAAGAGGAAAGGAAGAAAAGAGAAAAGAGATCGAAATAGATTCACCAAATTTGGGCTTATGCGCATGCGCGAAAAACAAAAAAGCTCCTTACATCCAATTAGCAGAAAATTATGTCTTTATTGTTTCAAACCTCTTTTTTTTTTAGCTATTCCCATGCTAACTGGCCGAAAAACGGTTCAAAAAGGAAGATTGGGTCAAAAATGCGGTAATTTGTTGTAAATTACACGTGTAAAAGTTTTATTAAATTGATCTCTGTTGCTAGTCAATTGACCAGTTGTCAACTAACCACCATATAGAATTTGCTGTATGCAAATTATGGCACGTAAAATATATAAGAACTTCGTTTAGTTAACTGGCAGGCACGTAGCATGCAAAGAATGCAAAGGGGTATCATTTTTGCACAAGAAACCTCCAAGCACTAAGCGTTAGGCTGACTTTGAAGATTTCTTATTCTTTCCAGTCACTTTTATGCATAAAGCACTTTATATGCGGATACTTTTAAAACCACGTACTCCTTTTAAACGAATCAGCTGTCTGCACATCGAAACCGCATGTGTTTGAAACTGTTCTCCAGAGTGGATTTTTTTTTCTCATCCGAAGCGTTTGGTGATTTCGTGTGGACGACTGCCGACCGGATATTTTTGAAGTCAAGTACTAAATTAACTCAAAAAAGCCGCGAAATCACTTCGCGAGTTCGGTTTTTGCGTATGCCTAGTAGCTAGTAATTAGCAAAATAATGTAAATCGCAGTAGCGTATTCCCAACCTCGTCCCCAGGGCGCTTTTTCCTGGCTTTGGAGGTGGGGCGGGCACATCTCCAGAGCCAGGGAAAAGCGCCCTGGGTCGAGGTTGGCGTATTTCTACGGATGGGTGAATCCAAACCGGATACACCACAACAAATATTGGTGTTCAGTGCAAATACCAATAATGCAGTTTTAAGAGAAACCGGATTCGTGTGGAAGTGCATTGCCTAAATTTGCTTTTATTAGTGATGGTGCAGTTGAATTTTGGTTCACTTACCCAACTGTTGACATGGTAACGAAGGCCCACCAGAAACCTTCAAATGCCCCACGATGAAAACTACGAGGGAATTCATCCGTATTCCATGTTGTATCCTGTTAAATAAATCAAAAATTAAAGGATCATCTCTTTAGCCTTTGCACTTGTCAAATTCAACTGGATATGCTTCATGTCGGTTGTAAACAGATTCGCTTGTACGTTTACACCACAATGTGTTTACATCATGTACCTTGATACGCTAAACGGGCCACAGGTATTCAAACAGTGGCTTCGTCAGAGCCAGAGGACTACAAACCCAGGGCGGGAAACCACTGAAGGGTAGTTTGTGAAAGGGTGTGCCACTGAGGCCATCAAACCATGCCATAACCCTTCATTTTGCTACCCTGTTTAATTTAAGAAAAGAGACCCTTTTTCGTGGCCTAAATATAGGACTTTATTCAAGAACGTTTGTCGCTTTAAATTTGGAGTCAGTAAGTTTTTTGGTAATAACAACCGGTCACACCACAATGTCGACCACGCAGCAGCAAGGATCAGACCCTGCAGCATTGTATACCCTGTTTAAGACAAGACTCTGGTGCACATGTACCTTTAAGCCAAATAAGGAAGTGCCCCCAGGAGCCAAAGACACGCGTGAAAAACGCAGTGCGCATGCGTGCCTTCCCTGCTTCCGGCGCGAATTTGCATGTGCCTCCCCCAATCGAAATTATACGCGATACCAAAACAAACTAGATTCCGGCCGCGAAATTAAAAAAAGTAAGCTCCACACACAAAAGATAAGCTTAGAATTTCACGAACACAAAGTTTATTAATTGCTTTAGTTTCTCTCTTTTGCACCACATACTTTCCTCCTTGCACCAAAGGCGAAAATCATGTTTGAAAGTCCACGCTCAGTCTGGCAGCACTTCGCCGTAGCCATTGTTGCTGTTTTGGTCATCATGTCGCTGAGCTCGGTCAATGCGAACAACGAAAACGACCAATGCATGCTAAGTGGAAAAACAAGGACGGAAAACCCTTGTACTGGACGACTTTACCAGTTAGTTAAGTTAGTTTAAGTAATTTTTTGTTGTGCTTAATACTAGAACCGGCTGCAAACCATTAAACATGTCAAACATTCCTAAGTGTTTTTCAATTTAAATGGGGAAGATTTTTCAAATTTTAATTATTGAAAATAGGGACCTTGCGCATGCGCAGACGTTTTGCACGCGTGTCGGAGCCAAATATTATATTATGCATAATTTAAGGTGGTCAATCTTGCCACCTTATCAATTCAGTTTTGAGTGCTTCATCAATTCCTCTGCCGACAACACAGTTTCCGTTTACAAACTTACTCCATTTCGTTTTAGTGGATCTTGACTAACGTTTACTCAGGTTATAAATAGGGCTGAAAATGAGGATATACTTTTTTTAAGCAAATGTGTTTGTTTATCATTTACAAGACGTTTCCTTTGAACCGCGGTAGGAAAGTAAATGGAACACGATTTCCCGGGTCGTTTAGGTGGAAATTTTCCTAGAGCAACATGCGCATGCGCGAAAAGGTACAACCGTTTTACCAGGTGGGATTGTTGCAAAAAGAAGTTCGTGTTCCGTTTCTTCAAAACATCTTTGATACCGTGTTCAGGCCTTCGCGGTCATTTTTTGGTAAAAGGAACTGATTTGTACACTGAAATAGTAAACGTGATTCCTGGACGAAATTTACTAGTCTTGAATGTTGCTCACCATTTGCCCAAACCGTGAACCGACCGGTTTGCCAATGCAAATAGTAAACACCCTGTATATATTCCAACCCGGCAGATTTCGATTTTCCCTAAAAAGCGCCATAATACTTACCAGCACCCAGACACAAATACCAGAGATTGCGCATAACAACACTGAGATGAGCACAATCGGCCACTGGTTGTAAATGGTTTTCCATAGAACCTTCGAATCATTCTGTTTGACATCATCTTTGTTTCCAATAACAACCAACCCGGGAGATTCAAGGACTTTGATAAATGCCAATGTACTTCCATAGTGCTGGTCAAAGAACTCATTTTCAATGTATACTGGCATTCCTATAGAAGCTTTATCATAAAAGATATTAGCATGTAACGTATTTATGTTTTCCGCTTTGTGGGTATATTCCAAGCGTGTCCCCCTTTTGTCGAAATGTTTGCAACAAAACTGAACAGCGCGCCCTATTATACTGTAGAATACACCGATGACTTTTCCGTCTAACTTTTCAGTTTCTGTCGTGTTGTTCTTAGGCTGAAAAATAAAAGGAGCAAATGACAGCCATGTTATGTTGATGAATCGGTAGCAATACTGTACGCGCGGCTGCGGCGGGCAATTAGCTGTTTGTGGAACTGGCGAAAAGGTCGATACGTTTTCACCAGGGGATGTTGGCACCATCGTGGTAGGATCTTGAGTGTTGGTGAGATTAGATGGCGTCTTATCTGTCAGGTTTGTCGTAATGTCAGTAGAACGAATGGTACCATTTCTCGATGTGCTCGACGGAAGGCAAGACAAATCGTTTTCGTCGGAGCCACTTTGGTTCAATTCCAAAATGTTGATCATCAAGTAATTCAATTCTCCTTTTTTTTGCGCCAAGCACACAAGTAAAAAGCGAAAGGCAAAGGCAATGACAACAAACTCAGGTTGGGAAATCATTTTCAAAAATTCAGTATCTTTGATTGTTTAAAGACCGAGCAATGTTCTGAAGCGACATCTGCTGTTAATTCCAAATTCGCATACACGTACATACATAAACGTTGGAGAATGGGGCTGGTTTTCATAGTACTGCAGCTGTTTATTAGCATCTACTCCTATGAACGTGACTAAGTCAGTCCTAGCCGGCACCACCAGGTCGGGTCCAGCAGAGAGCTAAAATGCAAATGGCTCTCAATTTAGAATTTAATACTGAACCTTCTAACCTTTATTCATAATGCAGAAATAATCGGAAGTAATATGGCCAGCATTTTAAACCCACAGTGTCTTATCACAATATTAAGAAAAGAGCTGACAGAGACGTTTGTTTGATTTTGTGATGAAATACTGAGTCGTGAATGTTTGATCATGTTACTGTCTCAAACAAAATGATTTTAGAAAGAGAAATTAAGGATGGAAAACCGAACGTTTTTCATCTGGATGATAACATGGTCACATCACGTGCCAAACGCACTTCTTTCATTGTTATGTATAGTTTTGACATTTATTTTATTACTCGTGACTCGAGAAGCAAAATGGTGCGTCATAAAATTTTTACCCGTTTAAGAACCCATAAAAATTCTCCTATCGCCGTTCAGACAAAATGTAGGATAAAAAACTAAGAATACAGACAAGAACTTATCTCACCCCTGAATTTCTCACATAACACAAGTTTGTAGTCAGTTTAAGTACCCACGTAAAGACGGACCCTAAATAATGATGCTGAAGCTTTCATCACGAATAAGCTTCTTAATCAGATGCTGATTAAGGTAAACGTAATTTATACCATTGCATTATAGACTTTTTAGTTTTCCATTATGCCTGAGGGTTTCCGACATGGTTAAAACTAATTTGACTATGAAAACGTCTTTATACGTTTTATTGCTAAGAGCACGTTGATAAGCTGAAAGCACTTCCTGAACTGTTTGTTAAAACCCCGTTCGCGGATGCTTTCCATTTTGCCTAATCAACCCGTCAGAAAGCCAGTCAAGTCGCTTTCTGACGGGTTTGTGCTTATTACCGTTTATGTAAGAACCTATTTAGGCTAATTATAACTTGGGAAAATCGATGGGAAAATATACAGGTTCTTTAATTCGGGAGGTTTTTACTGTTGTCACTGCTTTGTTTTACTTCCTTTACCTCCTTACTAAAAATATGAAAATTTCAAATAGACCAATTTCAGTATATTAAAATTCATATTTGGCCCCAAGGGTTAGGGAAAAGCAATTATCTTTGCGCTCGGGAACGAATTATACAATTCTTTTGTTTTACTAATGCACGGCACGCGCAACTTACTTAGTCAGATATCTGCTAGCAAATAACTAGTCTGTAGGCTTTTAGCCAATGAAAAGACCGCTAGAGAGAACAATGTATAATAATTACAAATAACAGCTGTAAAGTCCAAACATACACATTCAAGAAGCGGGTTGAATCAGATTAGAACAACAACGAACATTAATTTTACTACTCGTTCTCATGCACTCTCCAACTCACACGGCGTACACTACAACAGCAGCACAGAACTTTTAATTATCTAAGTAAACAGTTTTTGTTAACTTTGAAATTTTGAAGCCACTTATTATGTTTATTATAAGTCGGTTAGTATTTGTACTTTAGTGCTCAGTCCAAAGAGGATTTAGTAACACCTAGGTTTCACTGACTTTCAATAATGTATTGCCATAAAATATTTATATCAAACGCTCTGACCTTCTTTCGGTAACTCTTTAATCAAGTAACTATTACTCATTCATTGACAACGAAAAATAGTCCTATTTGAAAACCTATTTCAAGCAGAAAAATATATGATATTAGAAGTTGTATTATTTTATATGAATGACGTGAGACCCTGCATATGAAGCCACAGAACCGGAGTATGAGATAAAGATGCAGATCAATTCTAATTTTCTTACATTATTTGCAAGGTCAGGCAGTTGGAAATAACTTTACTGCTGAAAGATTATTGTCCAGACAAACAAACAGGCTCGAAGTTTCAATAGTATTCGTAGTTTTTCTTCTATAATAACAAGTATTTGACGTTTGCAGTGGTTTTCATGAGTTTCGAACTTTGCGAGCAACTTAGTAGAAAAGACTTAAAATAAAGGTTAAGTAGGGCAAAAACAAGCACGGTTACACCACCTTTTAATATTGCAGTTGTAGTTCTCATATGTGACCGTCAATTGTGCGGAGTTGAAGAAAAAATCCCTGGATAGTACTTTCTTTTCAAGGGAATTACCTTAAATAAAAACCTCGTTTATAGTAATCGCCTATTAAGGAAAAATACTTCCATTTTCCTACACAAGAATACATTAATTTGCTCGTTAGAGACTTTTGCCAAGAGAATACTAAAAAAGTGAATAATATTAACTGAATGCATTATGCTCGTGAACCTGACCAATTTATATACAGCTATTTCGAGAAAGGTTGTCGGAAAAAGTGTGCACGCGACAATCCCGAAAGGTAATATGGGATATGATCAATACACTGTTCCTGACACTGTAGCTGTCGAACCTACTTTTGTTGCTTTCCTTTAGCACTCGCAAACATACTCCCATGGCCTCTTCTGCCATTCTTTCAAATTTCTTTGAAGAACAGTGAACTTTTAAAAAACCTCCCACAATACCTTTGTCGCGTGCACTTTTTCCGACAACCTTTCTCGAAATAGCAGTATACTGATCACCTATTGATCTCGGCAACTACTGTTTTGCTTTTCGTCTGGAAATGGAAAAATTTCAACTTAATCGTTCTTTTTATATTCTCTTTATATTCTTTTTTCTTTAGGATAACTGGGGAGAGAGATAAGGAAGTCGTTTTTCGTGATTCAGCCTCATCATGAATGCGATCTTACACTCAGCTTCCCAGCCAACTTCCAAGTATTCTCCACTTTCCATGAAAAAATGTTTTCGATCTCTTTTAGAGACATGTTTTCGTCACATCCTCGTTTGCCGCTATTTCCGCAATCTTTACGTTTGAGAGGTTAACTTGACAGACCTTATGGGCTGAATCGAAGATGTCTTTACATCTAATGGTAATCACTAATTGATACTTCCCCTGTTAGTTGTCTATTGTGGATAAGTTTTGAACGCTGAGCTTAATAATGCGCCAGCTTCCAGTAAACCACCGTGTTTTCGCATCATGTTCACTGGGGAATACTGTTACATGAGAAAGCGCAATAAAAACTCTTTACTGGACATCACGTGAGAAAGATCATTGTGACCCAAGGGAATGCTTTCCCGAAACTAGATAGACTACGGTGGCAGATATAAAAACACAGTCAAAGAACTACTTTTCCATTCCTGGAGAGCCAAACTACAACCGGCACTTCTTCATCAACCGGAACTATGGGGGCTGTTCCGGTAATGCCGGGTGGATGATAATTGCTAACCAAGGCTACGAATGGGAGAAGAGAAACTAACACAAGAACCCTATTCTTTACAACAAACAGCCTACTTTCACCAAGTGGGCGCAGAAGAGTGAGTCAACACATAGGGTCTATCTGTATGTATTTATTTCGACTTCGGGAATGTTTCCTTCTCGCGGATGAGCAAGGCAAAACGTCATAGAGGAGCAAGTGATAAAGCGAAACAAAAATGATGATTGCATTATTATCACATTCACTGGGCGGGCTAGGTTCCTGCTCGTTGGAAAAGCACGCGGGGGAGGGGGTATAAATATGAAGTTTCAAAAGTAGACAGTCCCTCGTGGGAGACTGGTACTGATGGGTAGAAAGGATTTTCATTTTTCAGGTTTTAGATGACCGATATCCTCACTGTGGTATTGCTAATGGCCCACGTAAGCTAATAGTCTAGTCAAACACGAGCACTAATTCCTTCGCCTCTACACTACAAAAACACTACTTCAACGCGTCACATGACCCCGGACTTCCCGCGGGTATGCCAGGAGGAACTCAGCATGCGCAACTCTCATTGCTTTCAAAAGAGAACGATTTTACCGTTCGACCTCTCCATTTGCTCTAGGCCATAGTGGGTGGTCAACCTGTGCTTAATGCCCATCTCATCCATATACTCCTCCATTTCAGCAGACACGAGGTTGGGTCTGTTGTCCGATCTCAAGGTACTCGGTACTCCATATCTAGAGAACTGTCTGTCTAAGCACTTAGTTATCGCTTCTGAGCTGGTGGACTTAATGACGTCAACCTCCACCCATCACCTAAAATAATCCACTTGGACCAGCAAAGACTCTCCTGTTGGCATAGGGCCCAGTAGGTCCAATGCTAGGTCCTTTCACGGTCTCTAAGGCATCCTGGTTGTCTTCACTGGTGAAGGCACTGTCTCCTTTGTCACAAGCTGGCACCCATAACACTCTCGGCACTTTCGTTCTGCATCTTTATCAACACCTGGCCACCACACCTTAGATGTCAGGCGCTCCTTCATCTTCACCACCCCCTGGCGTCCCTCATGTGCAAGTTCTAAGACCCTCTTCATCAAAATGTTAGGAATATAAATCACTATTCTAGTTCCACGCAGGATGACTTGGCCAATATAGGTAAGTTCGCTACGTACCCACACATATGGCTTTGGAGCTTTCTCCCAGTTCCCACTTATAAGACAACTTTGCACTGCTTGCAAATGCTCATCCTCAGCTGAGGTACTCTCAATCTCCTGAATCTTTAGGGCTATAGGTACGGCACTGAGAGCAATCATTCGAACGTGCTCATCATCATATCTCTGCAGCAGGGATCTTCGTCAGACGTGATAGGACATCTGCAATGTTGTCTCAGGACTTGACACAGCATACCTTGTAACTGTATGGTTGCAGTCTTAGCACCCAGCGATCGATGCGTGCAGATGGTTTGGATCCTCTTGAGTAGATCACTTTCACTGCTTCGTGGTCCATGCCTAAATCAAAGGTTGGTAACCCAGGCAGGTAGAGGTTAAAACGTTCACAGGCCCACACGAGAGCTAGTGCCTCCTTTTCAGTTTGGCTGTACCTACTTTCGACACCGCTGAGGCTTCTGCTGGCGTAACAAACGACTCGGCTCTCTCCATTCTTGTCCTGGACCAGAACAGCGCCTAACCCCACGGGACTTGCATCGGCTATCACTCGCGTGTGTGCATCTTTGTCAAAATAAGCTAGCACAGGCGCACTAGCTAATTGCTTTTTCAGTTCCTGAGAGGATTTCTCCTGCTCACTGCTCCAAACAAAGGGTACCCCTTTCCTGGAAATTGCTCGTAGAGGCTCGGCGACAGTTGCAAGATTAGGAATAAATCTTGTACTAAAGCCAAACATACCAAGGAAGCTTCTCACTTCCGTTGGAGTAGATGGGCGGTTTGCCTCCAGCACTGCACGTACCTTCTCTTCTGTTGGGCCGACGCCATACTTTGAAACTAACAGCCCCATAAAGACTACCTTGTCCATTCTGAATTGGCATTTTTCAAGGTTGAGGGTGAGGTTCTTCTCTGCTAATCTCCGTATCAATCTATATAGATTCCGGTCATGCTCCTCATTGTTCGCACCATGTCATCTGCAATATTCTGGACACCACCAATGTCTGAGACCACTTGTCTGATTATCTGCTGATATTTCTCAGGGGCAGATGATGTAATTACTTTTTACTGAAATCTATATTTGAATAGAAAATCACGTGGACTTCCTTGTTCGTTGCACTTTTCGTTGATAGATCACATAGAGAATTTCAGTTCGAAGTGATTGTTTGCTTAAGTTAAGCTCCGCAAGTTTCTTTTTGACAGTTCTTTATTCGCAGTGAAGAAAGATAAGGACTTTTTGAGAGCGGAAGCCTGTATACGCGAGTGGCTGAAAATCATCTGGCGTGGATATTAGTTAACACAAACAAGAAAATTAAAGCGTCTAAAGAAATCATTTGCCTGACTACGTTTTCGAACCACTCTTTTGGACGAACAACATCAGCCCTTTGAAGCCAGTTTGGATATTGCGTGATCTGGCCATTGCAGAGGAAAGTATAGTCGCTCATCTTTGCCTCTGTCTTGTAAACACCTCACTTTGTTTTAAGAAACCTAAGAAAGTGGAAAACTTATGTTCAGAAAAGTGGTCAGTAGGACACCGAGTTTAAATTTTATTCGTTAAGGTTTTATTCAAACGGAAAAGCCATTACAATTTTCACCTAAAAGAATCAGAAATACGAGAAGATGCAAGTTATATCTGAGCTTTCCTAGACTGAATGTTTCTTTTGTACGAACTTGAAAAAATCATTAAACAAAAGGAAGATATTAGGAGAAAGGAGTAGAGGAATTTACTTCCTCAAATTATTTCGGTTACGGAGAGTTTGTAGCTTCGATTTTATCCTATTTTTATACGATTTTGCTACGTTTTGTTTTCTCCATTTATGTAATTCTCTCGCGACTATTGCAACGCTATAAACAGTCAAATTAAGAGTTTTTTCTTTATTGTATTACATAATTCTCTTTGCGCCTTACAATGCAAGACGGGCACCACTTACAGTTTGATTATCTATTTCCCGGAAGCGCTTAGCGATCGTTATCCTGACATAGATTCATTTTGGAAAGCAAACTACTTTACAACTATAGGACCAAATTAAGTGAAGGAAACACTCACATGTAAAGCATGCGCACAGCCACATCATCCGGGTACAGATCATAGTTGCAGCCACGGAAGGCTGGCAACTTAAAGCCCTTTAAGTCCCAATATACCTATACAAATTCGCAGGTCTGATCTCAATGCATTTCCTTAAAAAACTAGTGGAGAGAACTTGTTAAAAGATCAAAGCATTATCTTTTTGGTGTTATTTTATAAATTCTTAGGGTAACCTTTCTACTTGATTATGTATTGATATCAGTTGTTAGATGGAGAAATTTGATGTCCATGGAGTGCATTCTCGCACTCTCTTCGGCAGTAAACGAGGGGGTCAGGGATCACCTAGTGAGACCCTTTACCTGGGGCAACGGCATGCTGATAAGTCCTAATAAGGACGAAGCAGCAGTGAATGGCTGCCAAATCCCAATGATATGGCTGTGTACAGGCTCAAGGTACTGCATGGCCATACCGCGGAGTTGGTAGTGTGTGCTTACTTGCTGAATTATTTTGTCTTGTTTAAAACTATACCCTGGAATTGCTTGGGAGTTTCGTCAGGTTTTGACATCTAATAAAAAAGCCTGCTGGGGCGACTGCCACCATTATATCTTTTAGAATATTGCCATTGTTCCTGCTGTTTCTCGCTAGAGTACGAAGGTTTATTTTTATATAGCTGAAGCATCTTTAAAGGTAACGCTCTCCTCCTCCCCCACCTATACTAGAACCTAATTGAAATAAATTTTAGTTAAGTTTCAAGTTAAGAATTGGGAACTCAAATGATGGAGGGCAAAGGATCTTGAACTCGAGTGTCGTTATGTGATTGGAAGTTTCCATGGCTCTGTATTGTCTTCTCTTTATGAATTTTTCAGCAACTCATCTTTGGTGGAGCTTTGCAGTGGCTGCACGAGGGCTGGACATTATCTGTGAATAAATCAAAATTCATACATATTGTTAGCGGTTTAGTCCTGCTTATCCGTTCTACCTCACAAATTTTTATTTTATGCCTTTAGGTATAACATATAAGGACACGTATCTAGTCATGAGCTCAGCCAAACTACATTTTTGTTTGATAACTGAAAGGGCATTTAAGGGAGGTTTTCACTAGCGACGGAGTCGGTGTCGGAGTCGAAATCAGAAGCGTTGGAGTTAACGATCTAGTGAAAACAGCTTCCTGATGCGTACGACTTCGTCGTTTACGATCGACTGAAAATTAGGCTGTCGGAGTTGCAAACAGAAGCGGAAGAACTAAACTAATTACAAAGGGTTGGAATTAGCGTCGTGATTGGTTTATTCTTCCGCTTCTGCCTCCGACTCCGACAATCTGGTTTTCACTAGATAGTAAAGGACGGAGTCGTAAGCGGAATCGGAAGAAAATGAAAATGTACTGATTCTTCCGACTCCGACTCCGATTCCGTCCCGCTTGTGACTCTGCTTACGACTCCAATTTTTGATTTTCACAAGGTCATAAGCGCTCTTACGACCTCGCTTGCGATTCCGATTCTGTCGTTTCTTGAGTAAGTTTTTTTGGCGACGTCGCAGCAAATTGAGTTTTATTGAGTATCAATATCTTAGAAGGTACATAAGTGGTGGTATTGAAGGCGTCGGGGGGGGGGGGGGGGGGGCTGGGTGGGGTTAGGGGAGGCCTAGACTGAACTCAGTGGAGTTTTGCTCTAAATTAAAGGTAGAAAAAAAATCGAAGAAACATTAGAAAAGGAGAGACATGATAAAATATTAGCCCTTTTTTATACCTTCACTTTTTTTCTTCTTTACAAATCTCTGGTATAGATAGAAAAGCAGTTCACAGAGGTGGATTGCTGCGATCAGTGCTCCCAAGAAGATTATCAGTGAAGTAACAAGGGCGCAAAAAGCAGGAGAATTCCTGTCCATTAGAGAAAACCCGTCATCATCCATTGCTTTGGAGAGTTTGTCCTTAAAATAGAATTTTAATAATATGAGCAAAGAGCTTACTTGTTGTTAAAGAAAGGAAGCAATAGGACCATTTCCGAGTTGCCCTTAGGCTGTTTTATTAGCGAGGTACATATCCAGTGATATGAAAATGATTTTTTATCCCCATTGAAATAAATTGAATGGTTTTGCAATTAAAATCGTTTTGAAAGTGCGATTTTTGTAACTATTGACGTGCAGTTGTTGACGTCCAAGGCTATGAAGGAAGGGCGTAAAACGTGAGGCAAAGTTAAGGACTTGTGCAGTGGAACTGCAGCTTAGTTTTTCAGCTTAAGTTTACAAGTGCACCACTTAGACCTTATTCACGATACCAGCCATCCTTGCATTTGCTAAAGGCCCCACGGGATAGAAGCGATGTCACGTGGTTTCTCAGGGGACAAACAAGTGATAAATCTGCCAATACAAGAAATCGCAGTCACGTTTATTTTATTCTAGACAACAGAACTTTTTATCTTAAGGTATCATTCAGGGTAAAAAACCATCATTTTTCTAAATTTGCATTTTTAGACGATTAAATAGAGCTCATCAAGAGCTTTCTTTTAAAAAAAAATTCCAGGAAAAAATGTTTTTTCTGTGCAGACTTATGGAGTACAAAAGTTTTTTCTATACTAATTATTTTAATTGATCGTGGACAAGTCCTGTCATACTTGATACGCGTGCCGCTGTTGAACCAAGCTAATCACGCAATTTGACAGAAATCGTGGTTTACAAGTATAGTGCTCACTGTTTTTTCCAGGACTTTGAAAGTGAATGCCTCCAAAGAAGAAAAAAGAGCTCGTCCGTTTTCGTCCTCGACTCCAAGGCAAAAGAAGACGACAAAATCGTTTTGTCGCCAAAGAATGCGCTTCGAAATTAGCAGAGAGCGACAAGAGCTCCTTCTACAACCAAGAAAAATGGCTAAAAGATGACAAAGCTCCTGAAAAACCGATTGAAACTATCGCGGAATCGAGTTTCACGAGTTCGTTAGCGAGCGGAGCGAGCTTTTTAGGCTGCGAAGCAGCCAAGCGAGAGACGAAGTCACGAGAGGTCCCGCGCCATATAAACATTGGATGAAGTACTGTTTTGAAAGTCTATTGTAGCGGGAAAGAAGCTTCAAGAAAAACTCCAGGAAGCGGTTTGTTGTCGATTTTTCCAGGGAAGTGTCGAACTTTTAAAAAATGTATCGAGCAAAAGTGGTCTTGGCTCAACTTGGCTTGGAAACGTATGGGTGAAGTGATCGTTTTTGCTTTTTTGGACGCAATTGCGGCCCCAGGTGTCCTCATAGCAAACAATGTACTGAGATGTCAGTAAAACTTGTCAATTCTGGAATTATACATTTGGCATGAGTAAAATTGTTTTCTCGTTTTGAAAGAGTAAACCAACTGACCGTCAAACGTAAAAATGCAGAGCACGAAAACATCAATGGTGATATCGTGAATAATGTCTAATAGAAATTAATATTCCAAATAGAACATAACGGGGTTAAACCAAACTAGCAGGAGGTATTAACAAGCGTGGTTGAGGATTTGAATTTGGAACAGCCGTGACTAAACAAATCCAGCCAGTGACCGTAGGGGAACTCGAACCCGAAACTGCCGGATTGCAGATCCGACGCGCTGACCACGCGGCCTTGCCCCAACCCATAATATGTCGTAGTTATCCCGTTGTTTTATTGGATATTGCTTTGGTGTTAATGAGGAATAGTTAGTTGATTAAAAAGTTAGCTTAAGAAGCTCAGTCAATTTCTTCCATTGATTAAACCTAATTACCTTCATTTCATCGTTGAACTGTTTCATAACGAAGTAGACATCCTCTCTGCGATACAAAATAAGTTTTCGAATGCACTCCTCAGCCGGCCATTGAAAGATATTGTCTTTCTTGAATGCGAAGCCATAAGAACGTGTTCTCTCAATCATCTTAACCACATACAGTCTTGAATCTCTAGCTTGTTGCATCCAGTAAAGTCCGTGGTACATCTCATCCATTATACCTGTCACATTCTTATTTAGGAGAGCTTTTCGCATGTCTTTAAAGTTGTCAAAAGCTGAGAAAGTAAACCAAACATGAAAACAAACTGAACAATCTAGTTAAGAGATAGGAATTTTACGATCCCCAACGCACAACAACTACAATTTACAATTAATTAAATCTTATATATAGCGGAACTTCCCATGGCACATGATTAAATGTGCAGTTACAATACTTGAGGGCTCTTGGCGCTTGGAACCTCAAGCATAATTTTTTTGCTGGATTTGAGGGAATATCCACAAAACATCAAGGGAACTAGTCGCATGTTACATCAGAATGAACTGGCTTGCCAGCACGTGACCTACCGAAACCGGTTACAACTATGAACTGGAACTTTTAGGCTGAGTTTCGTTCTGTTCAAGAGAACCAAGCGAATCATTTCAACCGAGTACCTTTTTTAAGTTAAAAAATATGCGACATAGCATTTGCAAAAACCATGATTTCCAAATTCAAGTTCAAACCGGTGTTTAGACTAAACAAAGCTATGATGTGTTAACCAAGTATAAAATCAATGGTGAAAAAGCTAGTAAATTGAGCAGACACAGGATTCTTTTCCCTTCAGTGCTGATCCCGTAAGCGGGAACGAAATAAATGAACTCTCGTTAATAATTAGACACGTGTATACGACCAGTTAGTCGTGTTAGTCTTACGTGCTGGGCTTCCTCCCTGTTTGATAACTTGTTCAAATGCTGGACCTCCCTTCAATACAGCAATCTGCAATATGGACAGTCAAGTACTGTGATCTGAAGGATTATAGCAGATAATTTTTAGGAGAGAGTTATCAGTCAAAGCGGATTACACCCTCCGAGATCTGCATCACATTTCTTCAGATCACACTTAAGCGGAATCCAATAATTGTTTTAGGTTTCCGCCATTTTCTATACTGTTCTACCAAAACAATGCAACCTCGTCTCCAGGGCCCCTCGGTTGTCGTCCAAGCTAAGCCAAATAAATATTTTATTATTCTTCCCATTATTCATTCTAAATATTTCCAAGGTCAAAACTTGCTTACATGTTTAATTTCCGCCGCTTTTTTGCGTAACTTCAATGTATCCCTTTATCAGTAGAAGAATAATTTACGATTGACGTCAATCTTAAATCAACAGTTTTACATCATATGTTCTTGAATGTTCTACAAACTACTTTGCTATTCTTATAGGTAGCCTCCATCCCACAGAGTCCACAAACCTTTAATGCCCATTTCACAGACTATTAAGCTCATAAATGTGATAATTGTAATCAATAAAAATAGCAAAAGGAAATATCCGAGTAATTTTTGATAATGAATATTATACCTTCTTTCCCACCAGGTCTACATCTTTGACAGCTGCTGTGGCAAGTGCTGTGGTAAAAGTAGCTGTCAAAACTGAACACATTGTAAGTCCAACCATGATCCACACGATAGAGAACAATCGAGCAATAACTGACTTAGGAGCTTTATCTCCGTACCTTAAAACAAGAAGAGCTTATTTTTCAATAGGTCTCAATGCCGCTCTCAGATAAAGTCTGTACAGTTGTAGTAGTGGGACGCCGAGGCGCCGATAAGAGGGACGTAATGGGGAAAACGAGAGCACTGTGTGACGATGAATGTGAAAACCCTTTAAAGGCACCTTTCTTTCAGAGAATACTTGACAAATGCACTGTAAGATAAATTACATGCATTCTTATAAAGATACCGAACGAAATAACGTCGAATAAAACTATAAAAAATAAAAACCAGCTGGAAACATCAAAGATTAAAATTCGTCATCATTATTCATTTTCATCCTAACAAGACTGTTAAAATGCGCTAAGCCCACGAAAACCTAACTTTAAATTGAGCAAACGTAAATGCCAGTTGTTTTTCAAAAATACCACTTTCAGATAGAGCAAGAAATCGCTTCTCGTTACTACATTTTTTTCATTCTCAACTGACGGCTCTTTAACGTCCGCTTTGGTCGTTTTTGTTCCATATGAACTGATGCATATTATCCTTCCTGTATCCATAAAGCTTTCTATTTAAGCTGTAAATACGATGGTAATGAGCACAATTAGCGAGGATAGAACTTTGTACTGGTACCTCATTTAGAAAATTTTGGCCAATCCTGACAGAGTTACAGACAAAAACACATTTTAAGCAACATTGTTAAGAATAATTTTTCGAGGCAAGTGTGCTGTTTCTGAACGAGAAATGTGACTGAAAGTTGTGAAAAATGAAATTTGAGAGGAACGCGCTGATCAAAAACAAATAAACAACTTACCTTTGGCGTGACAGTTTGTTTTAACGCCTGTCAAACTTCAAATGTTTGGCGGTAAAACACGTCATGTCTGGCACCCTATTACAACATGTTTTTTTTGTGTCGGCTCCACGCTTAAGCCTGGTTTTCATAAGTCGGGAAAATCCGAGACGATCGGGGATTTTACTTTCTGCTGACCGTCCCAGATATATCGGATAAACGCCACAAGTCAGACTCAGATTCTCCCGATGAATTTGGCCGGAAATGGAAAGTGCGCCAAAAATTGAAACATGCGTGATAGGGGGACTGGAGCCCAGCAAGTTTGGGGATTGGTAATCAGCGAAATCCATCGCCAACGTCCCCAACGGTACAAAATTGAGTTTTCATTTGTCGGGAATGGTCGCCGACCATCACAGAAATCTGGGACGCGTTGGGAAAATAGAAACACTCCCGATTCTCCAGATTTGTCCCCATCCATCCCAGACGATCGGGGATATCTACGATTTCGAGTTTTCATTAGTCGGCAAAATCTGGGACAGCCAGGAAACAGTAAAATCCCCGATTGTCTGGGATTTTTCCGACATATGAAAACCGGACTTTAGATGCAACCAACAATATCCGGATTCGTGTGGAAGAGCATAGCCTGAATTTGCTTTTATTAGTGATGGTGCAGTTGAATTTTTATTCACTTACCCAACGGTTGACATGGTAACGAAGGCCCACCAGAAGCCTTCAAATGCCCCACGATGAAAACGACGAGGGAATTCATCTGTATTCCATGTTGTATCCTGTTAAATAAAACAAAAATTAAAGGATTATCTATTTAGCATTCGCGGCACTTGTCAAATTCAACTGGATATGCTTGGTTGGTTGTAAACACGCCGGTTCACTTGTACGTTTACACCACAATGTGTTTATATCATGTACCTTGATACGCTAAACGGGCCACAGGTATTCAAACAGTGGCTTCGTCAGAGCTAGAGATCTACAAACCCGGAGCGGGAAACCACTGTAGGTTAGTTTGTGTAGGGGTGTGCCATTGAGGCCATCGAACCATGTCATAACCCTTCATTTACCCTGTTTAGTTTAAGACAAGAGACCCTTTTTCGTGGCCTAAATATAGGACTTTGTTCAAGAACGTTTGTCGCTTTAAATTTGGAGTCAGTGAGTTTTTTGGTTATAAAGACCGGACACACCACAATGTCGTCCACGCTGCAGCAAGGATCACACCCTGCAGCATTGTATACCCTGTTTAAGACAAGACTCTGGTACACATGTACGTTTAAGCCAAATAAGGAAGTGCCCCAGGACCCAAAATATTATATTATGCATAATTTAAGGTGGTCAATCTTGCTACCTTATCAATTCAGTTTTGAGTGCTTCATTAATTCTTCTACCGACAACACAGTTTCCGTTTACAAACTTACTCCATTTCTTTGTAGTGGATCTTGACTAACGTTTACTCAGGTTATAAATAGGGCTGAAAATGAAGATATACTTTTTTTAAGCAAGTGTGGTTGTTTATCATTTACAAGAAGTTTCCGTTAAACCGCGGTTGGAATGTAAAAGGCACACGATTTCTCGGGTCGTTTAGGTAGAAAATTTCCGAGAGCAATATGACGTCTGAAAAGGTAGAACCGTTTTACCCGGTGGGATTGTTGCAAAAGGAAGTTCGTGTTCCGTTTCTTCAAAACATCTTTGATACCATGTTCAGGCCTTCGCGGTTATTTTTCGGTAAAAAGAACTGATTTGTACACTGAAATAGTAAACGTGATTCCTGGACGAAATTTACCAGTCTTGAATTTTGCTCACCATTTGCCCAAACCGTGAACCGGCCGGTTTGCCAATGCAAATAGTAAACACCATGTATTTATTCCAACCAGATTTAGATTTTCCCCAAAAAGCGCAATGATACTTACCAGCACCCACACACAAATACCAGAGATTGCGCATAACAACACTGAGATGAGCACAATCGGCCACTGGTTGTAAATGGTTTTCCATAGAACCTTCAAATCATTCTGTTTGACATCATCTTTGTTTCCAATAACAACCAACCCGGGAGATTCAAGGACTTTGATAAATGCCAATGTACCTCCATAGTGCTGGTCAAAGAACTCATTTTCAATGTATACTGGCATTCCTATAGAAGCTTTATCATAAAAGATATTAGCATGTAACGTATTTATGTTTTCCGCTTTGTGGGTATATTCCAAGCGTGGCCCGCTGTTGTCAAAATGTTTGCAACAAATCTGAACAGCGCGCCCTATTATTCTGTAGAATACACCGTCTAACTTTTCAGTTTGTTTCGTGTTGTTCTTAGGCTGAAAAATAAAAGGAGCAAATGACAGCCATGTTATGCTGATTACTCGGGAGCAAAGCGGTGGGTTGCATTGTTGTCGAACCGGCGCTTTCGTGGAAAAGGTCGATACGTTTTCACCAGGGGATGTTGGCACCATCGTGGTAGGATCTTGAGTGTAGTTGGTTAACACAATGTAAGCGGATGACGTCTTATCTGTCAGGTTTGTCGTAATGCTAGTAGGACGAATGGTACCATTTCTCGATGTGATCGATGGAGGGCAAGACGAATCGTTTTCGTCGGAGCTACTTTGGTTCAATTCCAGAATGTTGATCATCAAGTAATTCAATGCTCCCTCGTTTTGGGCCAAGCAGACGGGCAAAAAGCAAAAGGCAAAGGCAATGACAACAAACTCAGGATGTGAAATCATTTTCAAAAATTCAGTATCCCAGTTGATTGTTTAAAGACCGAGCAATGCTCTGAAGCGTCATCTGCTGTTAATTCCAAATTTACATACACGTATATACATAAACTTTAGAGAATGGGGGCTGGTTTTCATAGTACTGCAGCTGTTTATTAGCCATCTACTCCTATGAACGTGACTAAGTCAGTCCTAGCCGGCACCACCAGGTCGGGTCCAGCAGAGAGCTAAAATGCAAATGACTCTCAATTTAGAATTTAATAGCTTCCTAATCTTTATTCATAATGCACAAATAATCGGGAAGTAATATGCCCAGCATTTTAAACCCACAGTGTCTTATCACAATATTAAGTGAAAGAGCTGACAGAGATGTTTGTTTGATCTTGTGATGAAAAACTGAGTCGTGAATGTTTGATCATGTTACTGTCTCAAACAAAATGATTTTAGAAAGAGAAATTAAGGATGGAAAACCGAACGTTTTTCATCTGGATGATAACATGGTCACATCACGTGCCAAACGCACTCCTTTCATTGTTATGTATAGTTTTGACATTTATTTTATTACTCGTGACTCGAGAAGCAAAATGGTGCGTCATAAATTTTTTACCCGTTTAAGAACCTATAAAAATTCTCCTATCGCCGTTTAGACAAAATCTATGATAAATAAACTAAGAATACAGACAAGAACTCATCTCACCCCTGGATTTCTTACATAACACAAGTTTGTAGTTAGTTTAAGTACTCACGTAAAGACGGACCCTAAATAATAATGCTGAAGCTTTCATCACGAATAAGCTTCTTAATCAGGTGCTGATTAAGGTAAAAGTAATTTATACCATTGCATTATAGACTTTTTAGTTTTCCATTACGCCTGAGGGTTTCCAACACGGTCAAAACTAATTTGACTATGAAAATTCTTTATAGATGGTTTTCACAGTGAGGTCATCAAATTGTAAAGTCAAAATAGCGAAGTTTTACGAATTCTTATTTACACCGGGTTGAAGATAAACAAAAAGTGAATCTTTGTACAAGTTTCCATTCCCGTAGCACCCTTCATTTCGAAAATACAGCAATTTGAACTTCCGAGTTTTCACAGTGCGTGACACCAAAATAGAAATGTTGTCTCGTTGAAAAAAAGTCTGTCCTCTTGATTTTCAGCTTTATAACCGTTTCAAGAAATAGAAGATATGTTTATGCGCACGTATGCTAGTTCTTGAGTGAAAAGAGGGATCTTTTAAAGAAAAAGTGAACTCCAGATGTTTTTGTTGCCGTTCCGGCGGCCATATTGGTGCACCAAAACGGTACACCAATATGGCGTCTCGATACAAAGCTCTACAAAGATGCGTGAAACGTTTCGGCAAATAACTCAGAAACTGTTGGCCACAAAGGCCTGCGACTGGGACAAATTAAATTGTTTATATATTAGTCTTTTATAACATTTCATTTTCTTGGCTTCTTTCACTGGACGGTTTCCAATTTATTTTTTTGTTGCGTGACAGCGAAAACGATCTATACGTCAATTTTATACCGTTTTATTTCTAAGGGCGCGTTGACAGGTTGATAAGCTGAAAGCACTTCCTGACCTGTTTGATAAAACTCTGCTAGCGGATGCTTTTCGTTTTGCCAAATCAACCCCGTTAGAAAGCCAGACAAGTGGAACTAACCAAGAAAAAATGGAGCTACATCATTCGAATGAAGCAAAGTTTCAAACCGAATGAAGTGTTGCATTTACATTTTGACCGAAATTTTGTTTACTTCTCAGCAAAGTGGACTGGAAATAAAGACCACCTTTGCAGGTGGACAACTTTTTCCGGAACATTTCTGCCTTGAACGAAACTTTCCATTTCTATTTTGACCAAAATTTTCCGAGAGGTTGGCGTAATAAAAAGGGCACAGCCTCTTTACTGTCAGGATCCCGGAATCTTTTTTATGCTTCTGTCGCTGGCAATTTCAACAACACTAAATGGTGAATTTTGTTTCCAGTGGCTACATTAAAAACTCGCGACTATGAATTTGGTTTTTAAGAACTTGTTAGGTTAAAGTTTTGCCATTAGGTCCCCTTTAGCTATAAAAGGGGCTCGCGAACGAATTATACAATTCTTTTGTTTCACTAATGCACGGCACGCGCTACTTACTTAGTCAGATATCTGCTAGCAAATAACTAGTCTGTAGGCTCTTAGCTAATGAAAAGACCGTTAGTGAGAACAATGTATAATAATTAAAAATAACAGCTGTAAAGTCCAAACATACACATTCAAGGAGCGGGTTGAATCAGATTAGGACACCAAAGAACATTTACTACTCGTTCTTGCACTCTCCGACTCACACGGCATACACTACAACAGCAGAACATGCAGAACTTTTAATTATCTTAGCAAACAAGGATAGTTTACAGAACACAGTTTTTGTTAACTTTGAAATTTTCAAGCCACTTATTATGTCTATTATAAGTCGGTTAGTATTTGTATTTTAGTGCTTAGTCCAAAGAGAATTTAGTAACACCCAGTCTTTTAAGTCACCGACTTTAAGGTAGGTTTTGCAATATTATATTTATATCAAACGCACTGACCTTCTTTCGTTAACTCTTTAATCAAGTAACTATTACTCATTCATTGACAACGAAAAATAGTCCTATTTGAAAACCTGTTTCAAGCAGAAAAATATATGATAGTAGAAGTTGTATTATTTTATATGAATGACGTGAGACTCTGCATATGAAGCCACAGAACCGGAGAATGAGATAAAGATGCAGATCAGTTCTAATTTTCTTACATTATTTGCAAGGTCAGGCAATTGGAAATAACTTTACTGCTGAAAGATTGTTGCCCAGACAAACAAATAGGCTAGAAGTTTCAATATTCGCAGTTTTTCCTTTATAATAACAAGTATTTGACATTTGGCTTTCTGGTTGCATTTTGATTTACGAAAAGTTTAAAAAATTTGTCTTATTTCTTTTGTATAGTTTTGCCCATCCATTCTAATAATTGTGTCTTTTCTCTTTCATTTGTGTTCTGGCCGGTTGCTACTAATTTTGGTCATTCGTTCAGTTATAGCAACTGTTCTTAAGCGGGTTTGCTGCAAACGTTGGAACAAAAGCGAAAATGAGAAAAAAGGGGGAGGGTGAGGGGGAAAGGCAACCTTTCCTTTGTCTTTTCTCCCTCTCCCCCTGATTTCACGTTTTGGCTCTCAATTCGGCTTCCCGAGCGAACGCGCGGGGAAACACAACTGCTAGGCAAGCTCGGCATAGATCATCTCGCCAGCCTCTGTTCGCTGATAGTCTCCAAGAAATAACCGTAAGCTAAATCACGGTACAGCGCCTTAACTATGCGCTTTGTTATTCTCATTTTCTTTCAGGCAACGTAGATGAAGCAGATGTCTTGGTAGCCTTGTTGCGTTGAAACGAAACTTAGGGATGACAGTGGAATGACATGAACGAACTTCCTCCTTCTGAACAGTTATGAAAATGTCATTTGACCGGTGTCATCTCATAGTTTCTTTACGTTCTTATGGTGTGTGGCCCTTAACAGAAAATACAAAAATAAAGCGTCAGAAAAGAAGCATGTCTGTGGAACTTGTAGTTGGACCATTACAGCCATTATAATTACTGTATGAGATCAAAGAAACATCAGAAAAACGCGTCAGTAGTATAGGGCGTATCGCTGTAAAATCTCATTTACTTGCGGAGAAATTCATCAACACCTATGACGCCATTAAGATAGGGTGAAAACTCATTAACTTGCAATGTTAGTGGTGGTGGAGGGGAAACAATAGAAATATAGTGACAATCAGTAGGGTGATAGTGATGGTTGTTCCGGCGGAGGGAAAAATAAAAGTGTCGTGGGGTGGAGGCAAGACGTCGTGATAGTGGTTGTGTTGAAGGTGACGGTGGTGTTGGTGGGGAGGGGTGGTATAATGGCAGTGATGAAAACAGAAAAACAAAAGAAATGTGGTGGTGTACAAGGATTGCTATCACGTCAGTCGACCCTACTTTATTCCAAAGCGAATCGTTAAGATTCCACCGCAAAAAAGTATTCCCATCTGAGAAGATTCATGGCGGTATTGGCGATATAGTATTACCCCGCAAGTTAACGAGAGTCCCTTGCTAAAAAAGTTGATTCGGTGCGCCCTATACTACTTAAGGTGTGACAGTGCCATCACGCTAAGGGTCCGTGCTCAAGGAAGTCCTCCCTTCCCACAGCGTTACAAACATTCTCAGCAAAAATGAATTCTTGCCAAAAAATTAAGGCCTGGTTCAAACTCTGTACTTTTCATGTGCTGAACCTAATTGAATATGTTCGACTTTGGAGCGACACTGGCGCGACATCTGATTCAGACAGCGCACCGTGTCTCGTGTCTAAATTAAGTTCGACAAAAGTTCGACAGACTCTGTCGAATTTAACGCTTTTGCCGCATCAAAATAAAACTGCCGCACCAAATTGATTCAGACACCGCTCTTTTGCCGTACTTAATTCATCAGTAAGGTTCTGCACATTAGTGAAGAGGCGTCTGAACCAGGCCTAATGCATAAGTGTCTTTCTAGAAAATTTCAGTCAGTTGCTTGTTCTTTCTAAGCATGGTAGAGTTGCTCTTAATAAATAGACTCTTCATGACGAGGCCCAGAGCAACAACAGCGGCACGTGCTGGAAAATAGAATAAATAGTGGTATCATGGCAGCTCGGTAACACTTGCTTTATTTGGGCGAAAGAGAAAAATGCAAAACGTTGCCTTGCCGGAAAATATGGATTTTTTGGTGACTTAAAACTGACCTATTCTTGAGAGTGTTTGTCAACTTTTTACTTATTTGCCTTTAGGTTTGTTTCTTATTCAACCATGAATATATCTCACAAGCAATCACTTATAGCTATTATTTTGAAAACCGCTGGGAAAAAATCAACTCTTCCACCTCTTGGTCAATTTCGAACGATAAAAAACCAACCAAAGACCGATCTGAACTAACGTCAAACAGTAATTAACAGGACGAAATTTCAAGAATCCGTAAATGGAAACTTAACGTAAACACGTAAAACCGTTGCGGAAACATGACGGTAATCACATGTTTCCGTTAGCGGATACATTACGTTTACCCGTGTTTCCGTCGCTGCGGTTTCGGCGGAATCGTACCACTTTTTTCTACGTTTCCGTCAAATTTCCGTCTAAGCAAACACGTGTTTCCGCAAGAGTAAATGCGTGGTATCCTTGCGGAAACACGCGAAAACGTTCCGGAAACAAGTCAATGCCATGTTTCCGTCAACGTAATCGGATGTAACTATTGCGGAAACACGAGTTTACGAGTCGGAAACTGGTGTTTTCAAGTTATTTCCATCGTGAAAAAAGCGCCTTTCACCATCTTGGGGTGGTTTTCCCGCCATCTATAGTTACAAAAACCCATTCTCTCGACATTTTTATTGCACAAAATAATACCACAGCAATCTTTCCAAGTACTTTCTTTATTCTTCTTGCTTCCTAAACTGACAATCAGGTCTTCTTACGGTATTTATTCATTACATTGGTTAAGTTAAATTACATTTTAAATGTGAGTGCCTATTCACACTAGCAATGAACAGGAATAGTAAGAGGCTTCCTTTAGGAAATCCACTAGAAATTTTCTGTAGGACTACGTAGTGTTTTTTTGGCAAAGAAAATGTCAAATCTGTTAACAAATTAATACCCTTTATAGCAGATAGTGATAAACACTTTCATGTGCAGTTTATGGCTAGTGATATGTTTGGCTGTCTATAATAATTATTTCAACAAAGTGGAATATGATTTGTCGGGTGAATGTACATTGTAGTCCTGAGCAGGACTGTTGTTGACAGCGACTAACGTTTAGACAACAAGGTGATCACCATTTTCATGGGCATTGTCAAAACATCAGTTCCTATCAACAGTCCCACTAAGTGCTATACTAACCTGTACGACCATATACCACTTACTCATACGACCATTCTGCTTCAGGATAATTTTATAATTATGGTGTCAGGAAATATTCTTACCCTTCTAACATGGTGGTCTAAACTACACAATTTTCTATGACCACTACAAAGATTGAAATGCAAAAAAATACATCAACAAACAAAGTATGGCTACAGTTTTACATAATACAAGTCTGCTAAAACGGTTTATGTGTTTCATGTGTACGTTTTAGGTCACTTCTATGCTGAAGTCATTACTTAGGGCGCTTTCCATTTGTCAAAACTGACCGGCCAGAACATTCCAGTAGTAACGAGAATTTCACTTTTAATCACAACTATCCAACTAGATCAGTCAAAACCTAAATACTAATGCACAAAGGTGATGGTTTTTCAGCAAAAACTCTTCGGAAAAAGCTATTTCATTGTCAAAACGACTGCTCCAGCCATGGTCTGGCCGGCCAGTTCCGACTTTTGGAAAGCGCCCTTAGTGTCTTTACCCCTACACAAAATCCTTGACTTGTAGAGTCATGAAGAAGATACATGCATCAAGCCAATTTCATCAAGAAGCACAAACCATAATAATTCTTGGTGATTTATGCAGTCACAGCATTATTTTAACCTTGAAAAAGTTGGCCAAGTTTCAATCCATGATCATCTTTGTCATACATAGCAAGAGGTGATGGGAAACAGTGCCAATGCCTCAATTAAGTTTTAAATAACAGAACTGGACCATTATTTTTGGAACTTAATTTAAGCCAAGACACATTTAAGCCTCTCAAAGAACAAAATATAGCATAGCATAACCTAGCCCTTTTAAAGCAATATAAAATGCCTTTCTGGAAAAGATGTTCACAAAGTTCTAATAATTATTATTGTTATAAATGATTATGTGTTACTGACCAACATTCAGTCGAGATGCCTGGATATTGGCCAGGCTCTTTTTTGCGAGGCCAATACCCAGCTATCTTCACCGAACAAGCTTGATTGGTTTGCCCACTTGAGTAGCCAATTAGAACACAGGATTTGCTTCACCTTGCCCGCTCACAGATTCAACCATAAAATTGTAATAAATAATTATGCTTTATTGACTGGGTGTGAGGTTAAGATGGCTGGATATTTGCATCTTTATTGACCCTGCCTTCCCTTGCAAGGCTGTGCTCTAAGAAAAATTGAAGGCAGCCCAGCACTCTGAACTTGTGAAATCCAGTGTGCCCAGCAAATGATTTCTATGAAAAAGCAAAGATTTTCTAGTCGCCTGAGAACAAAAGTTACAGCTGTAGGCGCAACGGGCCACAGAGCACAGCCTGGTCTTGGTCAATAAAAATACAAAAATGAATGAGGTCAATATTCAGCCATCTTGAATGAACAAGCTTGGTCAATAAATGAATTATTACATGGCCAAGAAGAGAACTTTTACTTGTGGGACCAACGCAGGAAATCCCAAGTGGGCAAAATGGGCTCACCTTGCCCCCTTGGGTAGCCAATTAGAACGCAAGGTTTGCTTCACCTTGCCCACTCGAGGTAGCAGTTGGACATTTTTTGTCTTTAGCATAGAAGTAGTATTTCAAGATTAACATTTGCAGAACTTGACTAAGCATAAAGCACAGTAACTTGAGACTGAAATTAAGTTCCATGAACCAGCCTGCTTTGACAGAACGTTCTGCACCAACATCACATACCAAGGTGATCTGCCTGGCCTGTGGTATGAAAAACAAAACAAAGTGCTAATAAGTAAAACACAGAAGCTATTCTCCAGGCTATCGGGGGGTGGGGGGGGGGGGGGAGGGAAAACCTTTTAGCAGTAAGACAACTTTACTAATGTAGATATTCTCATACGAATAAAAAATACTAAATGAGTAATATACATATAATTTACTGGCCGCTTATTATTTTTGACAACTCAGCTGTCTACTTCAAAACTTTCTGACAACCCTCATTCATCACATTACAATAATTTTACATGCATACAGTTGTGTTTCATAGTAATAGCTAGTACATTATGTTGCCTGCAACCTGCAACGTTAAGACTATGGACCAGGGTTTACATGTACATGTAAATGTAAACAGAGGCTGTCTATGATTACCAGTACCAGTAACAAAAAGCCTACTTTTCAAGGGCACAACCTCCCTCAGGTTGTACATTATCATCTACACGTACAGGGTCAATACCAGGGGAAGCAGAGGAAAGTAACAAGGTCTGGGTGCAAGAAATGATGTTCTCACAACTTGTAAAGCGATAACCCTGGTGGGCAGCAGATAATTTACTGCAGTAAATGTATACTTCCGGTGTACAATGTATTACGCAAAACAAAGTTCCCATCAAACTCCCCCGAACAAAACAGTTTGGCAATCAAACAATATCAAACCAGCTTTCTGGAGAGTTTGATGCCTGAACAAAATCAAAACAAACCAAATTATATTGGAAAAAAATAAAATGTGAAAACTGAGTCAACTCAACAAGCCAGGGAAATCTGACAAGTGCTGGATTCAGAATATGCTACAATATTATTGAGGCCAATTAAGGAGTGAAGAGTAATAACTGAGATGATTCCCAAGATGATTTCAACTTGCAGATTTAAAGACTTTTTCCTTGGTAAACAAAATAAATGTATTGACATTTTCACAGAAAATGTTTATTTTAGAATTTAACTCTGAAATGGAAATAATAAAAGAAGCAGGATCTTACATCGCCTTGACTGCTTTCACACTAGATCAATAATTAACACACTTGTCATCAATAATTGCTTGGAACTGAAACGCTTGTTTTTGTTCCATTCGAGTGTTCCTTATGTGAGTTCCACTTTGTTTGATAAGCCAACTCAATGTTTGACTGACTTCAAAAATCAAATGATCTATTCACTTTTTTTTTGTGAGTGGGTTTTGTTGAATGGCTGAGCTGCATCAAACTCTTTCATTCAAAAGAGTTTGATCTAGCTTGAGAGCCAAACATTCAATGTGATATGCTGGATATACATGTACATGTGTTTCCTAAAGTAAATATTTTAGCAGTGAGAGGCGAACCAACAGAGAAAATAAGTCAATAATTGACAAAAATATCATGCCTCTTTGTTTTTCTCACATGTTGTAATTGTTTCTTGGTATTGAAGATGCAAGGGAAACTAAAAAAAATGTGACAGTCATCGCAACCATGTAACATCTTAACTGACAACAATGTATGCTGAGCTATGAGTGTGGATATTCAAGGAATGATCAGTAAACAAATCTGCTGGTTGCTTTGCAAGTTGTGGGAACATTGTTTGGATTTCAAGAGAACATATTTAAGGAGTACCCTCCTTCCCCCTGGTCAATATGATGTTTGCATAGAACTGCAGGGTAATACAGGATAAATAAAAGTGGTTTTACTAGTTTAACTCCACTGCTGGTTTTGCTGTCCACTGAAATGAAGACTTAGGGCACTTTCCATTTGTCAGAACCGACCGGCCAAACCATTCCCAACGCAATGAGAATTTCCCTTTTAATCAAATCTCTCCAGCCAGATCAGTCAAATCCTAAGTAGTATACACCAAGGAAATGGTTGTTCAGCAAAAACTCTTGGCAAAAGCGTATTTCAATATCAAACCGACTGGTTGGACAATGGTCCGGCCGGACAGTTAATGGAAAGCGCTCTTAAAGTCTGGATCACTCTGTTACAGTCGATTTCACATTATTTACCACACCATGTTGCAAAGTTCGTTGGAAAATTGGGTACTACATCATGAAGTAGCCAATTACTTAGCAAGTTAGGGAATCAAATTGCGAACTTCAAGACATAGTTGTCAACTACGACTGAGCTTCACAAGTTTGCTCAACGGTAACTTCACTTCCCAGTTGTTTTAATCACCGAGTTCTCGTCAAAGAAGTACCTATTCCTGGGATCACAGTTACTGAAAAAAAATATATGCTTCAACTTTTTCTTGAGCATTCTCAGTCAAGCATTATTATATTATTAGATTAAGCTCTCTTTTGGAACTATTGTCAACTCTTTGCAAGAGTAACCGAAATCACGTGTCAATACATGACTTATCGAACCTTTGCGGGTCAACAACCTGATTTTTGATTAAATGTTTTTGTATTCCCGTAGCATACATACTTGGTCGTCGCCGTTTAAAAAACTCTGTGTAGGGGCTTCCTAGACATATGAAACGATCAACAATATTTGCTACCGTCCTTCTCAGTAAATTCAACTGGTGCACTATTTGGAATGGTTTCAAACCCCAGTGATTTTGTTACCTCTGCATCTTCTGTCCCTCACACAAAAAATTATCCAAAGACGCAAAATAATTCATGGCATGCATCCCGTAGGATGCAAAGGATGATCGATCGATTTGAAGATTTGTTGGTAGAATATCCTGTTTGTGCGATTTCTGTAGCTGTTGTTTAAAGATGTATATAATTATTTTAGTCTTTTTGTGCTTTAAATAATATATAGGACTATATTTTCATTTTAGTAAACTGTCATAAAAAGTTTTGGCATCTGTCTCCAGATTAACTGTCTGGTTAAAAGGCCCATACCAAGCATTTTCAATTAAGGACTCCCTCTTTTTTAACTGGGACTCACTGGTTGTGCATGTGGACAGGCCAGAACTCTTGACTATTCACAAAATGAGTCCCAGGACTCACCATGCATATACTATTTGTAACAAAATCACTGGAACCCTCTAACCATTTTTCTACAATCATTTCACAGACCTCACAGTGCAGCGCCTTGCCTTGTTTAGTAAGAGGATTCAGGTTCATTATGTTGCAGTTTCCTGCTCGGGAAATTACTGTACTTATCAATCACAGCTTTGTGTCAACAAATATGTCTCCCAAGCATTATCTCAAATGCTACAGACCACAAAAATGAAATATGGAAAACTGTTAAGCTTACCTCGTCTTACTATCGGTATTCCATCACAATCCTCCGCCTTGGATAGCCTTAGCACGGTAAAACACTCCAACTTTCAAATTATACTTGCGCATCACGAGGTTTTTGTCTCACATTCTGCTCCACTGTGTCAGAAAAGAGTCGCTTTACGAGGGAAGCGATCGATTACTGAAGGCCGATGGGTCGCTAAATATACATAACAACCCTTAGATGTCTTGTGGTATCATCAGAAAGCAAAAATATACCGATTCCACGCTCCTAGAACCTATGCTGAAGCTGGCAAATTTGAAGCCGTTGAAATCACTTTCAAAATGGACGCCAAAAAGAATGACCGTAATGAGCATGAGCAAAGGAAAAGTCCGCTGACCAGCACGTCGCTCTGTTCTAGGCCCCATTCTCTCTTGTTTTCTCTGTTGTTTTCTCCGTCTAAGAGCATTTTAATTTTACGCCAGTACTAGTACTGATTAACATCAATCTGGCAAATATTGAAAGCTGTTGGTAAGCTCTGCGATTTTTATCACTTAGAATGGAAAGCAATGGCAACCTCGCACACTTCACAGTCTTTGCATCAATGCAACGCGCACGAGTAATGCATGAGAACCGTTTAATCTCGAGAGTAAATTTACCTTTATTCGCCTTGATTGTACGCCAAGGCAAAGTTTACGAAACATTGATCATGCGATCTTGGACATGGGTTAAAAAAAGAGAAAAAATTCGTCACCTGAAACGTAACGGAAACAAGGAAGAACGGAAATGTGATGACAGAAATGTGGCGGAAACATGATCGTTTGTTTCCGACGCGGAAACATGGCGGAAACGCGTCCCGTCCATGGAAAACTAGATCACCATGTTTCCGCAGGGCGGAAACGTGACGGATATAAGCAACTTCCCGTTTCCGTCGAGTTTCCAAAATACGGAAACACGTTATTTCGTCCTGTATATAACTTATATATAAGTTAGAGATACCTTACAGCATTTCAATGAGTGCAAAGCTATTATGAGTTGTCTTTTGATGAAATATACATGTAAGCTCACGTTAGATACGGTCCGTCTAATCTGGCATCGTGGAGTTTCAAAGCACGTAAAACAATGCAAGATAGTGATCGATTCACGATATTTTGCCCAGTAAGTCTTTCCGGGATACCCTTAGCCAACCAATTTTTCCCACATTCACAGCCTTAAAAAAAAGAAACTTGGCGAGCTGTTTACATCAGAAACAAAAAACTGCCTTGGCTAGAGGGGTCACCCTTTTTCGTTGGTGTAAGTCAACCTCCATGCCGGGTCATATTTTCACTGATTTTCACCATATAAACACTTTGACAATTTTGGCTGACGACTACTCAGCCGGGTCAACTCGGTCAAGGTGAAACAACCAGAGCATAGGATAGCCGGCACTGTTGGTTCGAAAAAAGGGGTCAACGGTTTTTTTTTTTTTTTTCGTACAAGCGCTCGCCAAAGTTGACTCAGCTGGGAGATGGTCCGCTTTCCCGGAATCCTAAGTACATTTGTAGAAGACTGCGGGTGAGACTGTGAGAATTTCATTGGCTGCTTGGGATTAGAGCCATAGACCCAGTTGTTCTAAAGCATGAAAGCGCCATTTATCCAACCCTCGTACCCAGAGTTTTCTGGCTTACTCTGGGTACGAGATTGGAGGGGCCTGGGAACAGTAGTGTTGTAATTGTTGCCGCTGCATGAAAGGGGAAAGTATCGAGGGCTCAAATAACCAACGTTAAAACGAAGCAGTTGTCCACAGTTGTCTGTGTTCGAAGAAGTTGAGTTTCATCGACCTTTTTAATATGAGTTCTACTGAAGAAAATGGAGTTATGGCCTCAGAGCCGAAGCCGGTAAAATGCCTCGATCTTCGTCCGTCTTTCCTTTTGTAAAAAGTTCTGAAGCACAACAGAATTTGGTATATCTTATTTTGGACTATATTTTTCCAGAATAGCGAATCTCATATGGACGCCGCAGATCGCCCGGAAGTGTGCGATACTACGAGTAAAACATCCTCGTCAGATTTACAAACTAATGGAAAAGCCTTGCAAAGTACGGATACGACGACAAGAAAGATTGAAGCCAAGCCAGTAAAAAGCAATAAGAAGCTTAAAGAAGAGGAGAAAAAGCTTAGTAAGTCTTTGCTTCATACGTGTCCTAGGATATCGCTTTCTAACAACAGTTTTCTGTCTTCGTGCACGAGCTAATAAGCTTTAACTGTTTTAGTTTCTGCAGTCATGTTGCGTGAGGCTTATTGAGATTGCATACGATAAATGCATATATTTTCAGAGTTGCTTTTTAAGTCTTTTGAGGATGTGGATAATCCAGAATCAAAACTTGACGCCCTTGGTAGAAAGTACTTACAATTGGTAAGAACATTTATAATTTTAACTAAAATTTAACCTCTGCCTTGAAGATTGTTCATTTAGCTAGGATTTTAAAAGCAAATTAGTTAATCCGTTTAGCAAACTGACAAGAAAATAATTATACACGAACTGAACAGAATTATAATAAGCTAATCTATGCCAATTGGTTACGTTGCGTCATGTTTATAGTCAGATAATTTTACCCCCCAGTAGAACGAAAATAATATTCTACGTTACTACTTGGTTCAGTGTCTTAAATAACGCACATCAAAAACAGCGATAAATATCAACTAACACAAACGAAGCGTTTCATCTAATACAAGTTATTTGCATGATATTGTAGACTTTTCATGTCTGTCATATTGTCCTGAAGTTTTTTCCCTCCCAAGGTCCGGGGTATGAACAGAAAGTTCTGCTTTAATATGTTCAAGAGTCTTTTAAATTTAGCCAACCTTTTATGCTCAGGAATGACAGCAATATTCTTGGTCAAATTTACATAATGTATTACTGTTACTTACATGTACACATAGATATTATGTCACTACAAAACTCCTCAAGAGTGCACTTTTAGCAGTGTTGATGCTGATGTTAATTGGTACATATACAATGTACACCTGACTAATTAACGTTATTATTCCTCGAGCCCCAATGGGCTCTGAGTCAATGTCGGCCTCATGGGCTATTGACTCAGAGGCCATGAGGGCGAGAGGAATAATTGTTTTAGTAAAATCCAACTACAGTAGTCGGTCAAAAATATCGATAATAAAAAAATTTTAGCCAGTTAAAGCTAGACTTCAATCCTTTTTTGCCGCCAAAAATCCTGCGCTTTTCGCTACTAGTGGGCTATACATGTAACATATAGCCTAGTATTAGCTCAACCAATCAGAACGCAGCGTTGTCCGGCAAATTAGGCATAAAGCATGAAATACATGATCTGAAATTTTTTTTTGGGGGGGGGGGGGGCGGGGGGAATACTGTATTCTCAGTTTTTAAAATATTAAAAACCAGCGTTAACCAGCATTTTCATCTCTATACCTTATTACCCAGATTTCTGAAAATGTGTCAACGGCTTTTAAACATTGCCAAGATGTTCCAGCAACTTCAAAAGATTGCCAAAGAGCTAGAAGACATTCCAACATTACTCCCAAATGTTGCTAAAGATGTCAAAAAACTTTTAATGTTAAATTGTAACTTTTTGGAAAACATCATTTTTGCTGTTGTAAGAGATAGACTTTACTACAATTTCCTTTAAGTAAAGCAATTTATTGTTCTCTTGTATGAGGACCAGGTTTTGTTTACTGCTGCAGAGAGACAGCCAAAATTTTATGTTTGGTGACATTTATTTCTCACTGGTGCCACATGAAGTTGCCAACAAAGCAATGAAACACTGGCTTTAACTAAAGCTCCAATAAAATTAATATCATTTAACTTGATATTTATATGCATTATTCCATTTTCTAAACATTCAATATGGTCAGGATTTTCGGCTTTTTTATGAGGCTTCATATCTAAAGGAGATAATGATTATGTGATATTATCTTTTTGTCTAAAAGGTAGCAGATCATAGAACCACTGAAGCAAGAAAAGATGAATTAGAGAAGAGAATAGAAAAGGTAAACCAGTCACTGTGATTAACAATAAAATTAGCCTCAAAAATTGAGTATTGTATATATCAATACTAGTCAATGAGGCGTGTACTGCTGAGGTAGCTATTAATCTGACTCTTAACCCTTAGCCCTAAGAGTGATCAGCATCAAATTTCTCCTTGTAAAATCAATGCTTTGTAAAACAGAGTGGTAATATGAATCATGGACGTGATCACACGAGATGAATTTGCTTGGTATTTTATCAACTACTCCCCATTACTTCTGTAGAAAATGAATAGGGGCAACAAATGAGAATTCAAATTTTGAACTTAGGGTTGAAAGGGTTAAGCCCTGTTCACACTACAACAAAAACTAGAGTTACTTTGGTGTTTGCAAAAAAATTTGAAATTTTTTTAATCACCAATGTTTCATTTTTGCAAACTTGTTTGCATCAGAGACACAAGAAATTTTTCGTGTAACCAGCAACTTTAATTCAAGGGACTTGGTCATGTTTACAAAATTAGATCACCCAGTGAAGGACAGCTGTCAAGAAACAAAGAATTTTGTCATTTGACAAAAAAATGTTGGCCTTCAAATATTCTCCATGACATCTTTGAAGTGTGGTGACAGTTGAGAAAATTTTGGCAGGCAAAAGAATCATTTGCACCATAAATGGCTTCCTGTTGACAGAATTTTTTTTGCAAAACAAACAAAATTTTGCAAAGGGGGCCTTAGCAAAATGAGAACAAGTAGTCTAATTGTTTCTTACAGTTTTTGTGGTGTTCCTGCAGGTTTTCATAGTCTAACAAGAGTTTCAAGGGAAGATAAACCTTTTCTGTTTCTTTAATTTTTAATAAACAGGTTGTGAAGGAAAGGGATCACCTGCAGTCAGAATATAATAAAGCAAGTCTGGCCAAAAGCAAATTGGAAAGTCTTTGCCGTGAATTACAACGTCACAGTAAACTTGTCAAGGTGAAGAATGGTTATGAAATGCTAAGAGAAGAGTACTGAGGGCTCAAAAATACCCAGTCTGGGAATACTTTGTAAATTAACTTTTCTTGCAGAGCAATTAAGTAACTTTTTAATACTATTAAATCATGTTTAATGTAGTTAACGACTAGGAGCTATGGTCTCGGGTGTTTTTGGCATTCTTTAGTAGCGTGTTGGTCGTCTGTAGCGTTGTTGCGTGACTATGTTTGCGTTTGTAGCGTTTACCGTTGTTCGTGAGCATGGGGGCAGATTCCTGTCCAGCGGTATGTCGCTTGGCGCATGCGGAGGCCATGTGCCTACATTGTGTTTGCGTTGTACTCGAAGTTTTGTTAGCGTGGCGTGGCGTGGCGTTCCACTAGCGTAGCGTTTCTCTTGGTTCCCCTCCCTCCCTCCGCTTTTGTTCTTATTTATTTATTTAGTTATTTATTCTTTCGGGGGTTGGTTCATTTACTTCCACTGGGCTTCTGGCCTCAGTGTGACGGGTGCTATAGTGGGGGGGCTGGGCGAGGGGGGCTCGTGGCTGGGTTGCGGGTTAGTAGACCTGTGGGTGTTCTTCCGCCTTGGGGTGTATTGCGGTTGCAGCCCCCCTGGCCCATGGGCACCCAACCTCCACTTGCGACGCAGGCGTTAAATGTTCATCTCACTTGCCCAGTGAGCAAGGGTCTAGGTAAGTCATTACGTCATTATTAAGCAGAGCTGTTGTCCAAAGAAAAAGCTAGTAGAATTCAAGTATTTATCAAGCCCTAGGGTTCCATTTTTTATTAAATAAATATACCAGACATACTAATACATGTAATTTACATTTTATTTCTTAACAACCATAATAAGACATAATGTAGCAGTGCCACAGTCATAAAGGTAATTTATTTCTTTGATTTTATCAGCCTGAAGGTGATTTAACTTTCTCCATCTCAGGGAAAGAGTCACACCTACCTTACCCTGCAAATGCTCAGGTCTCTTGACTCCAAGCATTATCCACATTTACCACATTATGGCTTACTATTCTCCACCTCACATTCATTACATGCATTTAATATGTTTCCTTCCACATGTGCACTGTAATTCAAGTATTTCGTGTAAATTTTTTTGCATAAAACGTCTGAATAACAGTTTTTTTATTGGTGGTTCCTTTGACAGGAAGAGAGCCAATTACGAATCCAAGAAGAGGAAGCCAAGCGAAAGGAGCTTTCAGAAAAGTTTCAAACAACAATCAATGATATCTCAGAACAGATGCAAGAAAATTACAAGGCCAACCAACAGTTGAAGAATGAGAACAATGAGTTAGTAAAACAGCATTTGTAATTTTACTGACCTGTACTTTACACATTGGAGGTGTGTGTGTCTTGAGTAGTTAACACCTTGAACTCTGGATCTGGAGGTCCGGGGTTCAAGCCTTGCCAGTCGCGTTGTTTCCTTAGACAAGAAACTTTACTCCACTTTGTCTCTCTTCACCCAGGTGTATAAATGGGTATCAGTGACATCTGTTGGGGTGTAACCCTCCGATGGACTAGCAACCGGTCCAGGGGGAGTAGCAGTACTCCAAGGCATGCTTCATGCTAATGAAACCGGGATGAGCTCTGTCTGTTTGGGCCTTAGGCTCGTGGGTGCCTTTACTTTTTTTTGTGCTTTACACATTGGGAATGTCTTTCCCTCTCTTGTTATCAATCCAAGCATTAATATCAGACATTCCAACTCTAAAAGAAGAAACTTGTTCTTTTTGGGTTGCCGTGACTTAACTGTCTTTTTTGTGTCTGCCAAGAACTGAATTAAGTTTTCCTGGTACCAGACTCTCATGAAAAATTCAGTTCTACAGACATTCTTCACCGTCTGGTCAACCCTGCCGGTTGATCCAATGTGCATGATTTGTTTTTTTGACCCCAGAAAAGAATCAGTAATGATTTTTCACAGTCCATTTTGTTTTCTCAAGTAATACTTCAACAGCTGGCTTTTCCAGTTTTTGTTTAAAACTGATTTTACACTTTACAGCCTGTAGCCCTTTATTTACTAGCCCAGAAATTGGGACCTTTTTGTAAATCACTAGGACAGGGGGTAGCAACTCATTGGGAGACTCCTAATCAAATCAGGAGGGTTGGAATCTTTGTTATAGTACACCTAATGCAAGAATGTTCTGGCAATTGGTCATTGGCAATTGGGCATTTGGCATTTGGCTTAAAGAAGAATGCAATAGTTTGCTTGAGTGACCACAAAATAATAGATTCCCAGTGCCCAGTTAGCAAAGCCCAAAGCAACCTTTATTGAATCAGCTATATCACAGAATGTTTGATTTCCATAGTCCGTCTGCTACGATATTATGCACAGTGAAAGTGATGTTACACAGGAGGATTTGCAATCACGATTTTTAGTGCAACACAGCATTGCAACATTGTTCCAACATTGCTACACTGTGTTGCGCTCAAAATCATTGTTGCGAGTCATCTCATGTAACATACATGTACCTTAAGATTGTTTGAAGCTCCACGATAAGACAATCAATTGTCTGGCAAGTACATTTGATGATCTTTTCTTACCCCTAGTTTTGGAGGATACCTCTTGTTTGTTTTAGGGTCCTTTCAGATGGGGAACCTGATTACAAATGGTGTGTAGGTGATTGAAATAACCCACTAACCTTCAGTAGAAAAAAATAACCCATCTGGGTCTTTGGCCTTCGTTTTGCAGACAACCTCTTTACATGAACCTTGTGACTTTGTTAACGGTATTAAAGTAGGCAAGTTTTAGATTATTGTTACTGTGTAGTTTTGGTGCTGGGTATTTTTAAACAGTTGATGTTTAGCAAGTAACTTGTTGATTTTACTGTTATCTCTGTCTGTTTCATTGTACAGTCTTGCTGCCAGACTTAAAGGACTAGTTGAGCAATATGAAGTTCGAGAGGAGGTAAAATGAGTTTTAAAAACTATGATAAAAGTGAATAAGTTTGTTTTGGTTAACCATTTCACAAGCTGAGGTAACGTCACTATGGCAAAACTGATTTGTAACATGCATTAATATTATTTACCAAGGATACAATTAACAAAATCCAAGGCATACAGTTTTGAAATATTACCATTACTTTTTGATATGAATAGATATCAATGATTTATTATTTGTTTATTTGCTACATTTTGTATTTGTGCACACTGTTTTTGAAACAATTATGGTGAGGATCAAATTCTTATTGTTCTTAAGACATAATTATCGATACATATTTTATAACCTGCATACAGACCTGTGGGAAAAGGAAACATCTGCAAGCAGTAATGCAACATTCAACAAAGTTCATAATTTACAGCCCATAATGGATGTAGATTCAGCTGGAATTCTATTTGGGAATTGCAAGCTAGTTACTTCATTATAAGTCTGCCTGAACTGAAGAAGGGGTTAGAGCAGTATAATTATAAATTTTCGTTTTTTTGTGTCGAAATAGAACTAAATTATAGGTACATAAATACATGTAACTTCTTTTTTTCCCTTAAAGCATGTAGAAAAGGTATTTAAACACAAGCAACTGGAGCTTCAGTTAGCAGAAGCAAAGATGGCTCAGCAACATTTACAATTTGATGAGGACAAGAAAAAGACTTTGTCAGAAAATCAAATAGTAAGTAATATTCTTTGTGAGCCAGTTGTCATTCAAAAGTTGATTTCTCAGAATTGGACGTGAATCGCGTAGTGTCCGCCGTCTCCCTTTTTTGCATTTCTTTTTAACATAAAAAAACTTGCTTGAATGATACAGTTGAAATCACCTGCGAGTGATTCTTGGTTTCTGCCAGGTTTTTCTTCGTGAGTTTGTGTGTTTTTTTTCCTTTTGTACCGAACAGTGTCTATATCATTTTATTGTATTTTTATTTATTTATTATTTTTTTTGCTCACCTAGTTGATTAAACAAGCTTTTGTACCGAACAGTGTCTGTATTATTTTATTTTATTTTTATTTATTTATTATTTTTTTCGCTCACCTATTTGATTAAACAAGCTTTTGTACCAAACAGTGTCTGTATTATTTTATTTTTATTTATTTATTTATTTTTTTGCTCACCTAGTTGATTAAACAAGCTTTTGTACCAAACAGTGTCTGTATTATTTTATTTTATTTTTATTTATTTAATATTTTTCTCGCTCACCTAGTTGATTAAACAACCTTTTGTACCGAACAGTGTCTGTATTATGTTATTTTATTTTTATTTATTTATTTTTTTTTCGCTCACCTAGTTGATTAAACAAGCTTTTGTACCGAACAGTGTCTGTATTATTTTATTTTATTTTCATTTATTTTTTTTTTCGCTCACCTAGTTGATTAAACAAGCTCAAGAGTACAAGAAGCAGTGTGAACTTTTAACCAAACAAGAAACGGAGATGAAATCCCAGGTAACTAATACCAAGCGAGAAGTACCTACCGGTTACATTGCTTTTTTATTTACTTCTAAGAGCACTATAAATTAGCAATAAGGAGGGGAACTCAAGACTTTTATCATCTATTTTTTTTTTACCCATCAAAACCCATTAGACAGAGATCTGCATTGGCTGTGGGTATTCTAATTTTTTTAGAAGAATCTGCTGGTAGTCTCTTTCAATTACAAGAGCACTTTCTGGTGATTATGCAGCAAAAAATCAGATTTTCCACTACTCCCTTTCTATATGCTGATACACTGTAGGCAATACAGTCAACTCTCTCTAAGACGGACACCTTTGGGACCGGCAGTAAGTGTCCGTCTTAGAGAGATGTCCGTCTTATAGAAAGTCAAATAAAGCGAGTAAAGAAAGGCAGGGACCAACTCTAAGTGTCCGTTTTACAGAGGTGTGCCTTAAGAGAGAGTCGACTGTAAGTGCATCAGACTTTTAAACAGATAAACAGCCTGCATGACAACAAAGAGCCCTGGCGCGCCTTGCAAATCAAATTAATTATACTCTTTGCTTCTTCCTTTTACTGGAATGTGTATTTTCATTGCAGCTGGCTATGTATGCAGAGAGATTTGACGAATTTCAGAAAACTCTTAACAAGAGCAATGAAGTGTTTTCAACTTTTAAGAAAGAAATGGATAAGGTAACGGTTAAAAACATTAATTAAAAAAAAAACATACTGTTTTACATCATACACTTTAAATATGTGTACCTTAATAGTCCTTTAGGTTGATTGTTATTGTTGTTGGGATGGGTCGTAAATGTAATTCTCAGCAATGAAAGTAGCCTTTGATACGCTTCGTACACATGTAGGTTACGCGCGCGACACGATTCGCGTTTCGCGTCTGTCGAGAGGGTAGCTACTTACTTCGAGTGGACCTTTGGAAGTATATGCCCTATTTTTGCATCCTACAATCTTAAATGTGCGTAATTTTGTCCCTTTTTACTGAAATATTGCGGTGTTTTCTGACACGGCTCCTGCTGAGCGACTTTAACGTTTTTAGACTCGCGTGTGAACCCCCGACTTCTTTGGTAATTTTAAAATCTGAATTCGAATATGCTATTGAGCAAAGTGTATCAAGTCGATCACACGATATTTGCTGACGTCTGATATGATGTGTTAACGCTTAAATTTTCAGTTTTTATTACCAAGATTATACTGATGTCTGCCATCGAATTGCGAAGGAAAAAGTGAACACGTTAAAAATTTGTTGGAAACAGTGCGCTATCATGACGTCATACTAGGTTTTGTGATGTAGCTCGCCCAGAGACTTTTGCGGGAAACAGTTTACTCGCTTTGTGTGACGCCATGCCCTTAAAGTAGCCAATGAGAGCACGTATTGTTAAAAAAAGAAAATTTCAGTTACAATAATGGTAGTACTAGTGAGAGCGAATAAGTTGTGTGGTTTTCTGATATGCTTGTTTTGAATTGCTTTTTGTAGATGACGAAGACGATTAAGAAACTAGAAAAGGAACGAAATACGTGGAAATCAAAGTGCGAGAGCAGCAATCATTCTTTAGTTCAAATGGTGGACGAAGTGAGTGAAGTTATTCACTTTTAACTGAGTAAACTCGGTCACTCCCAAGGGGTGCTTATCTCGGCAAATAACAGTCGGCCATACGACAATGTCCTTCTAAAATTTGCAAATGTCCGACGAATCATATCGATCAAAAACCCGAGATTATCATTTTAAGGCTGATCATTTGATTAATGATTAATAATAATTTATTATTTATTAGACGCAAAATAGCATTCAAATGTATGATCTAATGCGCACAGTTGCCTAGTAATTAAAGAAAGAGTCAACATACTGTCTGTCCGCCTGACCACTTTTCAGTTTTGTCTGGCTAAAAAGGTGACTGGTTCGACATTTGTCCTTTCTAGAAATACTAAATTATTATTTGCTTGCTTATTGCTTTCACTTTATAGAGATTTTGACTTTACAAGGATATTAATTGTTCGTTGAGTTTTCTTATATTGATCTTTGCAATTTTTTGTCTTCTTCTGCCAGCGCGAAAAGCTGAAGAACGAAGTTTCTGCACTACGTTCCAAGAATGAAAAGCTTGAAAATCTTTGCCGTGCCCTGCATAAAGGAGCAAAAGAGACGAGCACAGATATCGATCAGGTATGAACGCTTTAATCCGTATTAATCATTACAAATTAATCCTTCTAAAATTGGCTTGGATCGTAAAGCGTACTAACCAAGTAAAATTTAGAGGGATTTGTATACAGTCATAAGAGCTATATCTAACCACCAATTTGCACAAACACACTGATTTTTGCGGGAAATGGGCAATTTTCTTCACTTTCTTTCTAAACATCGCAATCAATCCCATAATTTCGCAAATTCGAATTTTTGATTTTTGTGACGTCACTTTTCTTTGCTAAGATGACGTATTAGGCCGTGAAATGGGTTTACAAAGCTTAAGCCCCAGTTACATCAGCAAAATTCATTTACATGAAGAAGAATATGTTAAAAATTCATATATTTGAATTGCGGACGGACGATTTAAGAAATAGGACTATCACAGACATCAAAGCTACAGTAAGACAGATTTAGCAAAGACAACGCGACGTCAAATGATAACGTAAAAGCGCGCGAAAAGGAATGACCCTGACTTTCTCCCGCATTCAGTGCCATTGGTAAAGGAGGTCTTTTGTTGAACGCGTGCCGCCGTCACTCACTGTGGTAGCGTTTTCCTTGCAAAATCTCGCTATTTTATAGTATAAAAATTAAACTTAAGAACGTTACTTGACTTTTTGATGTTTCGATCATCATTTTCAAGAGTGAGAAATGTTAAGTTTCATAGTTGTTAACCCTCCAAGTCCCAATGGTGTCCAACATCAATTTTCTCCTAACCATATCCATTGATTGTCAAGAGATTTGGTTATGAGAATTAATAAATTGATCATCTAAGAGAAAATGCTTTAATCTTTCATCAAATTCTCTCAACTTATTCTTTCAGAAAATGTATAGAGATCAGTTTGGAGAATTTGTATGTGGATATTGGGGCTTAAAGGGTTAAAGAGTTCAAGCTCAAATTTGTCGATCGGGAGGCATGATGAAACAACATGGGGTTGAGAAACCAACCCGGCTTACGGACGGTCCTTAAGAAAAATGCGGAAATGAATTCGAATGCCATGTTTACGAAAGAAGAACTCAAATCGTCACTGAACATTCAACTGGACTCGATTCGCCCGACATCTACTTTATATTGTGAAGCATGCACGAACGCAATTCAAACTTCAACTCTTTTAACAACTTTGAAACTTCACATTTCTCACTCTTCATAATGATGTTCGAAACGTCGAAACGTCGAGTAACGTTCTTAAGTTTAATTTTTCCCCTGTAATGATAACGTCTAGAACAAAGTGAGGCTTAGATTGGTTTCGAACCCATGACCATGCGATACCCGGCGTTACAGCGCTCTGACAACCTGAGTTGTCAGTGAAGGTAACGGTAGCTGAAGACAAGAACGTCATCAGATCCTATTTAAATAAAACTAATAATGGCGAAATGTTCGCGTTAATTAAAGTTTTACCGCCTGACGTCATATTTTTTTAAAATATTGCTCGCTCACACTCACCTTTTGGTAGGAAACAGTGTCGCTGTTAAATTTCATGTGATTTCGGAGCAGCTAGTAGGAGCGGAGGAAAATTCAGCTTTTTACTGACGAATATTTTCATTGTTCCACTAGACGAAGGGAGCTAATGCTGCACAGAAAAGTAATGAAAAGACTTCTTCGTGTCCCGTAGTTGATAAAAACAGCGAAAGACGCGAGCTTAATTCAAACGCAGAAGCAGATATGATTCAGAATACACAAACTCAAGAAGCATCACCACAAGAAGTAGAAAACGAAAACGGAGTACATGACGAGGAAAACCAGCACTCAGAAGAAGGATCCGAGGGTACTGGAAGCGTTGAATCAGGAAATAATCCACAAGTTCCTCCTAAAGAAAACAGTAAAGATTCCGAAGATTTCCCGAGTAATGCCGATACACCGAGTAATACCGAAGAAGACGCGCCCAATTCTGAAAATAAATCAAAGGAAAATGTTTCGAGCGTAACTGAAAATTCGAAGAACGAAACTAACACGCCTGATGGCGAGGCAAGTTAGCTTTATTATGGTCATCTCTAGACTTAAACTTGTTAAAATGCTTTGGGATATAATTGTTATTAGTCTTGTAAACTTTGTTTGATAGGTAAAATGTTAGTAAATATTAGTACTAAAAACTTTAAGTAATTTTAATAGCCTGTCTGGTGCTATAATCGTCTGGGTATAAAATATGCTACTTTTGATAGAAAGAACGGAAAAACTGATGTGTTCAGTACAGTGCGTGATGTACAATTATTAAGAACTCTGTCTCTTCCTTGGTCCGAGAGCCTTGCACTTAAAAGAAAAAATCCCGCGGTGAGAATTGGGAAGAGTGGGACTATCCGCTGTTGTCCTCTTGCCTTGTTTCCCGTGCGTCGACTTTGGAATAATTTATTTCTCTGTGGAAGAAGGACTAAGGGTTGGAAGATTTTTCGAAATATTTCGCGAATATTTTTCATACCCAGATGATTTTACTAGATACTGTAGACTAGTTTTCTATGAGATGCAGAAATATGTTTTGGATGTTTTTAGAGTGATGTATTTTTATCGGGAGTGGATAATTTTGGCCTGTTGCACTTAATAAAGCAAAGCTAAGCACATAGAATGGAATTTTTTCTGATGAGCTGCGACGAACTGAAACCAAGGACACGCAAGCATGCAGTTAAAGCACGCAATCGCACGCAATGGCCAGATGAGATTATTTTCAACAGGCAGCGAACACAAACCGTGGACTACTATATGATTTCATTAATGAATTTTAATATGAGAATTTGTGGCCCAATTCTTTTCTTCATATTTTGACCGACATTAGTGTTTGATACAAAGATCCTATTGATTTCAGCCTGGATCGAACCCTAAACTCCTGGGAAGACCCATATAGACGCAACACTGACTGTATGTGGGTTCAACATAGTTAAGCCAATGTTGGTAATCCGTTAGAGGTCAGTAATTTGATAGTTGTTCGCCGCCGTTGGACCCAAGAGCAGGCGATGAAAATTAAGTTTTGAAACAATTTTCTTTTAAATTCCCTTTAACCAACTTTAACCAACTGTAAACGGAGCCACCACTGTGCGACGGAGAACCGGCGGTCTTGTGATCGGTCCTTTTCGCGATCATGCCGACAAGTAGTCGAATGGACCATCGGCTTCCGATTTGACGCATTGAACAATATCGTAACATCAATTGACTGAAAAAGTTACGGGACCAAATCATTTATCCCAGGAAGTAAAAAGAATGAGCATTCTGTTATGTTGTTGTTCCAGCTTGCATAAATTCTAATATAAATGGTAAGGTCGGTCTCTTTTTTTCCATTGTGGTAATGTCTGAAGAGACAAAACAAGTTATTGCTCCTTGCATACTAGTTATAAAGTTAAATCTATGTGATTCAAAAACAAAGCGCGGAGAACAAAAAATGTTTTTTTATACTGACTTGCAATCAGGAATCTAAAGATCATAGCATGGTGAATAAAGAAGCTTTTGACTTGATAAAACGTAAAGAAACCGTGCAGAATTTGTTGGCAATAACCCGCGGTAAAATTTTCTAAATCGACCAAATGTCAATCTTTTCTTTCATATCCGTTGCCATGTAATTTTGCCTCAACCTGCAAAACTGCTTTCTTCATATTATTATTAAAGGAAGAGAAAAAGGAGACTTGTGTTTACTTAAAATAATAAATGACGTTCGTTATCCTATTTAAACATTCTTCTTTTTGTGGCTGTCTTGTTGTCAGTCTAGTTTGTCTACATTACGGACGACCCAGTCAATCTATTTCTTCTGCTGTGTTTGCCTTTGCGCTGCTAGATTATCAGCTGCTTTGAGAAAACCTCGATGAAAAATTTATTTCCTAATTGTGGCACTGAATCTTGACCATGTTTTTCACGAACTCGTGAATTAAACCAATTACCTTGGTGTAATTACAAGAAAATGCAAAGAAACTACCACGATGAAATTGTTTGTACAATGGTGTGCAAGTTTATTTGAATTGCCTTTACTAAAAAATCAAACACGTCGAAAATGGTTCCTCTTAAATTTTCTTCGTTGATTTTCGTTCGTGACACGTCTCGAGGGAAGCATTTTGAGCGGGCGTTGCTGGAATTAATCGCGCACTTTCAACTAGAAGATACTCCGTTGCTTTCTTGAAATGGTTCTGTATCCGGCACCTGTTTAAACAAACTCTAATTAGAAATTTCCCTTAAAGGGATGAATTTCCAACGCGCAGAAGTTTTTGACACAGTTTTGCTAGAACTTTCAAGCTCACCGGGACACCACGAGAGTTTTCAGCGAAAGATATCGTTTCGTGGGCGATGAACGTCTCGAATGATACTTTACCAACGTCAAGTTCGACGGTGGACACGTTGGATCTCAACATCACAGTTGTGTTTCTCTCTCTGGCTATTTTCCTGGCACTGTTTGGCAATGGACTGGTCATCCTTGCTTTTTACCGTTTTCACCTACTTCGAACGATCACTAACTATTTTGTAGTATCACTGGCCGTGGCGGACATCTTTGTTGCCGGGCTGTCTATGCCATACTGGTTGTACATTCGATTGTCGGACATAACAAAGATCCCAAGAGAAGATGAATTTTTAAACACCGTTCTTTATTACTCGTGGCAGTACATAGACATCCTATGCAGTACAGCATCTATCGTGAATTTATGTATAATAAGTGTTGATAGGCACCTAGCAATAAACTCTCCTCTAACCTACCACAGTAAAATGACCGCAAAACGCGCTAAAGGCTCCATTGCGTTCGCTTGGCTTTTCGCCTTTTTCTGCGCAAGTTTATCCATCGTAACCGTGGTAAAATCGATAATGCCGATGGCGGGACGTGTCTACGCGATTTTTATCGCCTTCATGGCATTCTTTCTCCCTCTGCTTATCCTTATCGTGGTCTACAGTAAAATTTGCTGCGTTGCCTTTCGTCAAGTGCGCGAAATCCGCGGCGCTCACTCTAGAATTCAACACGGTCTTCAGCGAGAACGTACCGTTACTTTTCGTCGTGAGCTCAAAATCACCAAGACTTTGGCATTTGTCGTTGGAGCGTTCATCCTTTGTTGGGGACCGTTTTTTACACTCGTTGTTGTATACGCAGTGTGTAAAAAGTGTCCTGACCGAACAGATTGGGTGAGTTTTAGTAAATGGCTGCATTATTCCAACAGCACACTAAACCCACTCATCTACATGCTGTTTACTCGCTCGTTTCGTTCTGCCTTTAGACGGCTGATTGTTCGTGGTTTTTGTTGCAAGTCATGGCCGCATGGGGGAACTCGCCTTAATCTTACTATATGGAAAACAGCAAGCGTTGAACCAACTGAATTATTTTCTGTTAAAACGGCAAAGACTGTGGGTGTCAATGGAATTGAAAGGAGGACAACAGGACTGGAAATACTCTCATTTACCCAAACAAATACTGATATACAACAGTGAGAAAGAGTATACGTATTCGTTTTTTAAAATGAATACGTATATGAGTACTGAATACGTAAATACTTTTTTATCAATTTGGTAAAAATAAAACAATCAAAACTAAAAATTTCGGCTTATACTTTTAATTTACCCACTGCTTTAAGTGACAGGCCCCTTTTTAAATAAATGTCATTTTTATATATATTTGCTGTTCATTTGTGTAAGGAAGCTTTTAACATAAACGTTTGTTCTAGTTACATTTTATTTTGCTTCGGGTGTTATCATTTACAACGAACAATCCGCCGTAAAAAAAACCATTATAACATAGCTAGAAAATTCGCCTAATCAAATTCAATAGCGCGAGCGTGCTTTATATTCCTATTGAGCACGCTGATGACGTCAATAAACTATTCGTAATTCCTCGAGTTGTTGTGAGCTTAGCAATCCTGAGTCTCTTGAGTGCATCCATAACTCAGCAATAGACAATGAAGCGTTTACCATGTGTTTTGTAAAGAAATTTAAGAGGAAACGTTTGAATTTGTTAACCGATAGTAAGGAAAAGAGGTGAGTGTTGTTGTTGTTGTTGTCATCTCCGCGAGCTGTGCGGGCTATGGCGTGAGCTCATTCTTTGCAAAGTTGTTTTCTCTCAATAACAATTTTTCGGTAAATTAATAGTTTTCCGGCACCTAAATATGGATTTTACAATCATTTTAGAGTACACTTTCTCTCAGTTTCAGGATAAAAACATAAGATTAACTGTGAGGAAAAAAGATATATTCACGTAAACATTGACGCGTACTGCTTTGAGCGCGCCCTTCAATAATAAAATTTTCAGTTAACTGCTGCATTGATCGCTTTGATAATGTTATAAAACAATTAGTTCATGCTGCAGCTGTGCGTATGTCGAGATATTGAGCACTTGGGAAGTTTGGAGAGCACTCAAGAGGCTAGAGTTGCACTCGGCTGCGCCTCGTGCAACTCTTACGCCTCTTTCGTGCTCTCCAAACTTCCCGCGTGCTCAATATCTCGACATACGCACGCTGACGCATGAACTAATTGTTAAATAACAGATTATGTAATAACTGTTTCCAAGGAATTTTAGTTGCCATAGCAACTAGAAATCCGTTTTTTTCCCCGGGTTATGAACAAAATTGTGGAAAAATTACTTAACGCAGCTTCAATAAATCGTCGACAGTTTTGTAAAACTGTTTATTCTAAACATGGAAATTGAATCCCTTAGGATAGTCATAAAGTCGTGCAAGCAAACCCTTTCTCGGAGGCGGGGACATAAGGGAAGTTTGAGCAGGAAAGTACTGCTTAGGCCTTTAAATCGCGAAACTGTTTCTAGTCGAAAGAAACGCGTTGAGATCTGTAAGAGAGATTAGACGCAATCCAAAGTAAAGCAGAGCCCCTGAAGCCAAAGCTCGTACTCGAGACGACTGAGTGAGACGTCAATGTCGACGGTGTCAAATGCTGCACTTAGGTCCAAAAGCACTAGCAAAGTCAAGGGTTGAGAATCCATATTCATGGGTATGTCATTGTGTACTTTGAGAAGTGCCGTCTCAGTGCTACGATTAGTGGAAACAACAACTTTGCACGTGCATCAGGTTTTTTTGAACCTTTCTTAACCTTCGTTGCTCGAGTACAGCGTGAAAATGCCTAATTTCACGTTTTGTCGAGGCAAGGAACACAAGACGATAACTTTCTGTTTCCTTTCTTGAGTTATTGTGGCCCAAAAGGACTGAAACAAGTAATTTAAGTGTCAAATTAAAAGTAACTGTCATCTCAACTGGCCAGGGGCAAACTTCAGGGCGGAAAAACGTTCTGCGCAAGCTTCTGCCAATCCCTTATCGCAGGCTCAAGGCGGGCTTTTTCTGTGTGTTGACTGTGTTTGACTCATTCTCGTCCCCAGAGCCCGTCGTTTCTTGGTCACGTGGTAGGGAAACGAGGGGCTCTGCCACTGGTCGGTTACAAATTAAGCCGCGTGGCTCTGGGGACGAGAATGTGTTTGACTGTGTTTGTTTGAATGAAATGCAAACGTTTGCTTCTCGAAAAGCCCTTTTACTTTTGTGTGGTTTTTGTTTTTCGTCACTTGAAAAAATTACTTTGGACTCGGAACAACCAATGTTAAAGGAAAAATGGATCATCCCGTTAGTCTGAGGTGGAATTAAGAGTTTTGAACATTTCTAAAGAGGCGAGTATTTTTCTGATTGTTCATTCGATTTATTTGTGAGTAAATTTCGCCTTTTTTCGCCGGGCTGAATTAAAACCCGCTTTTTTTTATTAGTGAATACTTTTTCACCAGCTTTATCCTTCTCTTCAGTCAAAGAACCATTTTGTGCGCCGTAAAACTTTCTTGGAAATAGAAGGCCAGTAAACTTACTCTAGAAGAAAAGACTGCTTCGATCATTTTTCTGTTGCTCAAGTAATAGTAGTCAGAGTTTTCTTCACTTTTAATTACATAGTTGTGTTTTCCAGTGCACTGTGAAAGTTTCTGTTCTTTATAAGAAATAACTTTCTGTACGCAAATTTTCCTTTTCACTCGCTGTGAAGTAAAGAACGACAACTGCCGGCAGTGACTTCACTGAAACAATTGACTCTGCCCTTAACAATTGCTGGAGCTGGATTTGTCTGAGGCGAGCAAAACAAATACCTTTATGGGCAGTTTTCTGTATTTTCTAACGATTGGCTGAGTTTAATTTGCGTGAACTAAGACCCTCATATGGACCAGTTATACCCTGAGTTATTAAGCGAGGAAAATAGCTACATGGTGAATCATGGCTTAGCTGCGAAGCTCACTGCAACTGATCTTTTGCTTTTACGATCTTTAGGTACGTTGTTTTCGTACAAAAAATTCTTTTCTTCATTGTCAGCAAGAAGTTTTAACTTTGTTTGAAGGAAATCCTACTTACGCGTAGGTTTTTGACCGATATTATGCATGTTCAACTTGACAACACAAAGTATGCTTCTGGCATAATTTATATTTATCTCTTAGTACGCGAAACGATCAAGTTTAAAAGTAAACTATAGTTGCTTTGAAACCGATTTGGGGGAAGATTTTACTAGATAAAGATTGACTCTTTTTCTGCACACATATCGACGCCAAAACTTGACATAGAGGATTTTGTTTATATTTCAGTGATCTGCAAAGCTACAAGTGTCCGATCGAGCGTGGTTTTAAAATATCAGCTTGAATGCGACAAAGTTCAGCAACTTTAAACACATTGTGGGCATGCGTTATTTTTTTTTGGCAAATCACTGTACAAAGATATTTTGTTTTGGTGTCCACAGTGGGGCTCTTGACCTTACATATCCAGGAACTTCCTAATATGAACACATTTTGTGAATGCATCTTGAAAAAAAGCGGACCTACGCATGCACATTTCCAGTACAACGCAAGGAAATTAATGTCGTTAAAGTCCGTTTTACCATGAGGTATTCTTCGAGAAAATTAAGTCATGAGAAGCTTATAACAACAGCTTGCAACTTTTGAGACAAATTGCTTGTTCTTTCCTGGTTAAGAGTGGAAACGTTTTATTATTAGGCAACAAAATTTTTGAAATCCCGCCAGTTTTTCAAACCCGGCACGGGGATCTGGGCAAAAAAGGTCACGCATGCTCATTACGTTTTCCCGCCCTGAAATTCCAACCTTAGTAGCGCAAATCTCCATCTCGTTCGCAGTCCTTGCAATAATCCGGGAGACTCCAGATTTTGGAGCTTATCTCCCGGGCTCCAGATTAGCCGTATGAAATCTCCCGGATAATCGCCAAAGTTTGCCATTTCTTCGGTAGACTCGACTTTCTGACTATAAAATTTTTAATTTTTTAAACTATTTTGCGTTGTTTGAGCTACCGTATTTATTCGAATAAGCGCCCAACTTCGAATTAGCGCCCACCTCGAATTAGCGCCCTCCCCACCCCCTCCCCTTGCCAATCAAACTCAAATAAGCGCCCACCCCCACCCCACCCACTTGAGTGATAATGAAATTGAAAAAGTACTAATAAGAGACTTCCCCTAAGACGGAGTGTTCTCCGAAGTATTTTACAGAAACCTTGCTTTGTTACTTCTTCGCGTTTTGTTACTGGCATTTACTGTTTTGTTGCAAAATAAAAATACTACACTTATTGCTGAAAATGGTGAAAATTCAATAAGCGCCCAGCCTCGAATAAGCGCCCACCTCGAATAAGCGCCCACTCTCAAGGTCCAAAAATTTAATAAGCGCCCAGAGCGGTTAATCAAATAAATACGGTATTTTTACGTTTCCTTATAAACGGCTCCTGTTTGCCACGGTAATAATGTGATTGGTGGAAAGCAAACCAATCAGGTCATATGTTACTAGGCAAAAATATTTTCATTTTGTTCGTGCGTTTTGTGCCATCGCAAATTCGTAACGATCGGAGAGTAGATCGATCGGTAGATTACTTCATTTTCTTACCCATGGTGCTCTGCTACGAGAGCTCCGCTATAATCAACTTTCATTTTTAGGTGAATTTAGGAAATTTGTGCCCTACTGTTGGCGTTTTAGAATTGAAGCCGGATCAAGTACCTTCTTAGCCTGCGAACCGCAGACGCATTTCCGGTCGTCGCTTCCCTCCCTCCGAAAAATAGCGTCTGCGAACCCGAGCGACAAAACGATTTCCGTGACGTAAAACCTTTTTAGCCAGTCACGGTTTAGCTCTTAAGAGCCATTTTCTGAGAAAATCGAGAATCGCACGACACTAGTCAAAAAATCGAATTTTTTACTATTTTGCCAAAACATCCCTTTTAGTGACCTAATTTAAGGAAAAATAGTTTTGGGTTCAAACGTTTCATTTTAAAGGAGAAATTAAAAAAAGTTTGAAAAATCGATTTTATTCCTGTTTTTCGAAGAAAACAGGGCAGGATGCAATGGCAACTTCGAGAGAAGGGTGAACGCGTAAGAAACATTCCCTGACACTGAAACTTCACCGAATTATTATTTTGTTCTTACTCTTGAACACCTTAAAAGAAAATTTGAAAAACAATGTCTTATATTTTTATAATCGAGAAGTGTAAAGAGGTCATATTTGTGACATTAGACGTGCTAGAAAATGAAGGCCAACTTTGACTATTAAAAAAGGCCTCTGGTATATGCCGCTTGATCATAAAATCAATATAAAATGGAACCTTGGCTTTTGTACTAACTCACTTGAAAGTTTTAGCTCTGGAAATCAAATACCATCCTGACACCAAAGCAAGCGGTGAGAGCAATTGAATTGGGAAATTTATGCAAATTAGACGGCTTGCGGACGGTTGTCAAACTAAAAGAAAGGTTTTACATGAAAGGATTACTCACCATTGCTTGTAACACGTTTTTACGGCAAGGAAAGTTATTTCCAACTTCTGTTGCGTCGGTTTGAGTCACAAAATCCATAATTTTAAGCCGAAAGGTCCAAAAGACAAACGTACGTTTGCTCAGCGACACACAGGCGGCCCAAACTCATTACATTAACGCGGACGTGACTCTTGCTTGCGAGCGGTGTTGTGTTACAAACGGTTATTTACAAAGGCTTGTATGGGATCGATCGGTTTTTCTTAAAAGAGATAAAAAATGTTATGTTTTTAAATAAAATCGACTTACCTTATTGCCTTGTTGTATTCTTTGTTGTTTGCCCGCGTCTCAGGCCGTTTTGAAGCGTTTTCGGCGAGTTAGCGCGACACCAAAATAGCGCTAACTCGCCGAAAACGCTTCAAAACGGCCTGAGACGCGGGCAAACAACAAAGAATACAACAAGGCAATAAGGTAAGTCGATTTTATTTAAAAACATAACATTTTTTATCTCTTTTAAGAAAAACCGATCGATCCCATACAAGCCTTTGTAAATAACCGTTTGTAACACAACACCGCTCGCAAGCAAGAGTCACGTCCGCGTTCATGTAATGAGTTTGGGCCGCCTGTGAGCGACAGCGCCAGAATCCGGCCGTGAATCGAAATGAAGTCACAACACGTCACTGCGGTCCTTTAGAAGCAAGAGTTGCAAGAGTTTTTACTTCAGTCAGGAGGCCAAAAGATTGAAAATTCATCGCAAACTAAGGACTTCGATTTTGAAAACCTTTCATCACTTCGATCGTTTGCCGGCTGATAATAAACATCGCACAAGATCGTATGACCTTTGGCGTGTGACCGGAAATCGGTCACACGATTAAGTCACGTTAGCATACTGTCACGAATTTTAATACGATTTTTCACGTTTGCTTTCGACAAAAAATAGACTCATCCCAATAAAATCAGGCCTGCTTTATTTATTTATTTTTTAATTTCTTTTATAGCCTGCAGAACTTGTTCCCCATGCATCGCGCGTGTCTCGCGCCCCCAGTCCGCTTCGCAGTGCTAGCGTGAAAAGCGCAAAAAACTGAAATTGACTCCTGTTCTGCAATTGATTTCTTTTATAGACACCTTCTAGGTATTGACAGGCTTTGAAAAAAGTGTATTTTTTATTATTATTTTTTGAAGTGCTACGTCCTTTTCCTATAAATTTCAAACGTGACTGCTAAAAGACTGTTTGGAACCCATGGATGGAGAAAAGCTGTTCCGGAGAGAAGGTCAACCTCCCAGCCGAGCCAACTTTTGCGAGCGTTTATATGAGGAAAAAACTGACCGCTTTGTCCGAGTCAACAGTGCTTGCGCATGCTGTCTTTGTCTAGCCTTGACCGTGTTGTCCCAGCTAGCTGGGCGAGCCAAAGTGGAGAAATATTAACCGGGCTAGAAGGGTGAGGCCACCACTACCGGCTCAGTGGAGGGCTGACTTCCGGAAGCCCTCAACCCCGCCCACTACTGGTAGTAAGGCGTCTATTCGAACCAACCTTTTGTTTCTCATGTAAATGGCTTAGCAAGTTTTGTAAGGAAATGGAGGAAAAGTTGGCTCGCCCAGGGTAGCTTGGGAGGTGAGTAAACACCAGATAACCCCAATAATAAGCACAAACTTTGATTGTCAGTTAGATGTCTACTATTTTAAGTAAGTCACCCTGCATGTGATTGTCGCATCCATGCCCCCTTCCAGATCCCCTTTATTATCGGTAAGCCTCTGATAGGTCAAAGTAATACAGTCGTACCTCCAGTAAGCGACCACCAAAAATGCAAAGACTTAGTGGTCCCTAACGGGAGGTGGTCGTTTAGAAGAATCGGACCACATGGGGTCTATTCCGAGAAGAGGTCCAGGCACATTCTATTAAATGGCGGTGTAACAAATTCCTGGCAAAATATTATCTTTTACCTCTTTTGACAAATACAGCTTGTAAATCATGCTCAATTTAAAGAGAGATTCAGGTGAGTGAGATATAGAATAGTCTAGAATCACAACAGTATCTTCACTTTGTTGGCTACATCTACTAAGTTACGATATGTGTAGTTCCACGATGTCACTAAAGGTCTTCATATTTTCTAAGGAACATAGTGCACACAGCAAAAATAGAGAGCAGAGAATGCGTCAGCTGGTCGCTCATGGAAAACAATTAACCGTGACGCCCAAAAAGTGGTCGCAGTCACTTACAGAAGGTGGTCGTTTACTGGAGGTTCCAACTGTAAGGCTTTGACTGGGAAAATTTGGTCTTTTGGATTGGCGGTCGCACATGGAGGTTCGACTGTGTTAGGTCTATTAGAGTATAAGCCACCATCACCTCACTGTGAGTGACGAGAGCCAGGAAAGTATAGTATACGCTCCCTTAGGATACACAGAATCGTTGTTTTGAGGTCCTGTTTAGCGAAATGGATCATTCAGAAGGGAGGTGCTGAAGTCCCATAGTGAGATTTATAAGGTTTATGGATTTTTAGTGCAAGACGAAACACAATACTTAGGGCCCTGTTGTTCAAACGTTGAACAACAGGAAATCACTATCAAGCGAATAAGAAGAAGCAATTGCGTTACTTATTGGATATAGATTTATCCAGGGGAAAGCGTTAGTCCCGGGGGCGTTAGTCAACTTTTCGAACATACAGCCCCTCAGTCACTCTCCTCCGCAGACTTACCCTGGGCGACCAGGATAGGGGAATATAGTACTCGACCTTCCTTGCATCATCGCGAGAGCCTATAGCCTTCACTTTCTTTTGGCTCGTCCTACAAACCTACCCAACGTTCGTGGGACAGGAAGGTCTGCTTGCGAGGCTTGGGAATCTAGGGAGACTATGGTAGCATGGTGCAAATAGCCGGGATGAGCTACTTTGTCCACACGAACCGAGAGGATTGGGTCTGCTAGAAGAAATCAGGTGTAGCTTTCTGTGATAAGTAATATTCCAACAGTATAGGATCATAGTTTGAAGCCATTTCACAATCACTAGTTTCCGCGCACTTCTACCGGCGAGTTGTGGACAAAAGCAGCTGATAGCTGTATGCGAACCTTTTTTCCACAAAATGGTTTCTGGGTTTTCGTATTCGACAGTGTCATGTATTGATTTTTTTAAATCTTAGTCGAGGTCGTTTTAATTATGTACTGTCTATCTGACTGACTGTTTCTTTGTGTTTTTTTTTTCTGGTAATAACAGGTTTCATAATTTGGTCCTGATTGGGGTTATAGGCCCCTGATCGTGAGCAAATAGCGAAAAAATCAACAAGCAAAACCAAAGTGAACTATAGCGTTGAGTCCGTTGGCCACGGAGAATTGGTATTATTCTGCAAGTTCTTTACTACAGCAAGAGAGTATACTCCCTTGACTATGGGACATTGGGCCGGGGGAACTTAGTATTTTGACCCGGCATAGGGGAGGAGGGCAGGGGGAGGGGGAGGGGGTACTCTGGCCAGATTCCAAGTCACGGGGATGATCGAAGTATGTTTTTTTCTTGGTTTGAAAATATTTTGAACAAATTAGCTGTGGCTTTACTTAAGTATTCAAAATATTCGTTCTTTTTTGGTCTTAATTTTCGCTTCCACGGATCACTCACGACACTTGGAATCCGAGGTACCCCTCCTGTTTAGTACTTCGAAGGCAAAAAAGCTGTTTCAAAGCCTAGTAGGTAAATAAAAGAAAAATAAATATGCATGGATGTTTCTACTGCGATGAGAGGATTTCTTGTCAAAAAATGTGAAAACTGTATTAAAATTGCTGACAACAGCTACGAAAATTTCGTGACAGCATGCTGACGTGACTAAAGCGTGTGACCAATTTCCGGTCACACCAAAGGTCATACGATCTTATGCGATGTTTATTATCAGCCGACGAACGATTGAAGTGATGAAAGGTTTTCAAAATCGAAGTCATTAGTTTGCGATGAATTTTTATTCCTTTTGCCTCCTGACTGAAGTAAAAACTCTTGTAACTCTTGCTTCGACGTGTTGTGACTTTATTTCGATTCACGGCCGGATTCGGACGCAGTTGCTGAGCAAACGTACGTTTGTCTTTTGGCTAAAAATTATATATTTTGTGACTCAAAACGACGCAACAGAAGTTGGAAATAACTTTCCTTGCCGTGAAAACGTGTTACAAGCAATGGTGAGTAATCCTTTCATGTAAAACCTTTCTTTTAGTTTGACAACCGTCTGCAAGCCGTCTAATTTGCATAAATTTCCCAATTCAATTGCTGTCACCGCTTGCTTTGGTGTCAGGATGATATTTGATTTCCAGAGCTAAAACTTTCCAGTACGTTAGTACAAAAGCCAAGGTTCCATTTTATATTGATTTTATGATCAAGCGGCATATACCAGAGGCCTTTTTTAATAGTCAAAGTTGGCCTTCATTTTCTAGCACGTCTAACGTCACAAATATGACCTCTTTACACTTGTCGATTATAAAAATGCAACGCATCGTTTATCAAATTTTCTTTTAGGATTTTCAAGAGTAAGAACAAAATAATAATTCGGTGAAGTTTCAATGTCAGGGAATGTTTCTTACGCGTTCACCCTTCTCTCGAAGTTGCCATTGCATCCTGCCGTGTTTTGTGCGAAAAACGAGCATAAAATCGATTTTTCAAACTTTTCCTAATTTCTCCTTTAAAATGAATCGTTTCAACCCAAAACTATTTTTCCTGAAATAAGGTCACTAAAAGGGATGTTTTGGCAAAATAAAAAAAAATTCGATTTTTTGACGAGTGTCGTGCGATTCTCGATTTTCTCAGATAATGGCTCTTAAAATCAAGGAACTAACTCGCGAGACTTCTCGCAGGATCATGCGCGATGGATATGTTTTCAAGTCGAAATTGAAAGGACGACGTGGCTTGTGTATAGCCGTCCTTTTTTCTCAGAACGACGCGTTTACGAAAGTTAATTTGCCAGGATTGTGGGACTGATTGACGAAATAAGTATCAAGAGGATTCATACCGAAGAAAAGATTAGAGGACATTTTTCATCTATTTGCCTACGGAGTCAATGATTTATCAGACGTAGTTGTTTTGATCATATTCGAAACGATAACTGTCCTAATGACAGTAGACGCATCATGCCGTTTGTTGCTTCTGTTCCTTTCTGGTTCCTGGCAGGAAAGTATGCCTTGGAGAACTCTTCGATAGTTTGTCGTGTGCCGTTTTAGATATTTTTTAGTAGAGATCCTTTATCTTTGAAAGGTAGGACATGTGGTAATTGATTTCCCATGCGTGGTTGGTTCTTGGTTCAGATAGAACTTTGATCAGATCGAAAGCATTTTATATTTGTTCCGGTATATTTCTTTAAATACATGTTCTTTTCAAGGTTCTCATTTCCATAGTTTTTTGTGAGATGAGTAGAAGCGTCGTAGCTGAAATGTCATTTTGACTATGATCTATTTACCGCTGTAACTATTTATTTCACGCTGGGTCTGGCCCAGGTTTATAATATTTCAGATCATTGTGTTGTGGCGATACTAGAATTATTAACGAGCGATTGTTAGAGATTTCTGAATCAGTCAAGGATGTACCTGTATAATTGATTCACCACCTTTTGTCAGCGCTGGTTAAATTGAAATAAATAAGCCTGAGCGCGATGTCATTAAGCTATGTTACTTTCCCTTCGCTGTAGCGATTATTTTGTCCAGGTTTTGTTTATGTCACGTACTACCGTATTTTATAATGCGAAACCAAAGGCCGGCCCACATCACATACATAGCTTAAGAAGCAGTTGCTTCATAAAGAAGTCAGCATTCAACGTCGCAGGAAACCTTGTTATGGTCGTGAAATTCACGTTCCAAAGCGTATTTGGTAATTCTCTCCAAAATCCAAGACACTTCAGCGCGCGAGGTCGCGAGGAGTCACTCGAGCTGTATTCTATCCTTTGACCTGATTGGCCTACATCAAAACAAGAGGTTTTACGTCACGGAAATCGTTTTGTCGCTCGGGTTCGCAGACGCTATTTTTCGGAGGGAGAGAAGCGACGACCGGAAATGCGTCTGCGGTTCGCAGGCTAGTACCTTCTTCGCTTTTGTAATTCTTCTCTTAAAGTCACTCCGTTCATTTTTTTTCATATATATTTTAATTATTTGATTTTCGTTTTTTTAATTCTACATCACTATTACAATATATTATTATTACTATTTTATTTATTGAAACAGGTCAAACAGTTCTTAGCGCCTAGGTCGTCTAACAAAAGCGAACAACAGAAATTTCTAAAACTATCTCTGCTTATCATGCATAGGTCATGAGAGTATAGAGAGAAAAGTCGATGATCCCTAAACAAAACCGTCATCGATCAGTCTTTAAAGAGCGACATGCAATATCGATAACCGGGAGGATATTTAAACTATCATGAAAAAATGTAAAGAACACCACCCTCCACAGCATATTTTTTAACGTGTTTGTCTCTGCTCTGTCTGCTAATTAAAACGGTTAAAGCTAAAAATCCCCCCTCTCCCACCGCACTACTTACCAAACAACAGTTTCATCTGGATACCAGCATATTCTTTTTATCGCACACCGTTCGCGCATTACAAAGTGCTCCAAATCAAAGACGCAGGCTAATGACGACAAAGCCAGTTTCGAATTATCAAAATTCTCTTCGGAGGGAAATAAAACAAAGTTCATGAACTATTCATCTCTGAATCTCAAAGCCATTTCCTTTGTTTTATACCCCTCAGCTTCTGTGCCAAGCAACTTGCTCGTTCCCAGGGTTCTGCCCAACTCGTCGGCCCGGATTGCGAGAAACGGGAGACTAGTAGAAGAGGACCTTCGGAACGAAGTTGAAGCTAAGTATACATTCCTGAACTGGCCTATTGATATTGATGCTTGTTCAAATCGATCTTTTGACACTCAGGTCGATCTTGCCTTCAACGAGTTCTTTTCTCCTTTCAATCCTTTCAAACATATCCTATTGGTATTATTTTATTTGTACAACCAGTTGAAATATTAAGGAGTTTACGCAACGACGACGGCGAGGGATACGAAAACATCACTTAAAAAGTCAATTTGAGCTGCCCCAAACCTAATCTCGCTTATTCCATCTCGTTTAATTCGTTAAATGTTGGCAAATTCTTTTGGAGTTGAATTCTAAAGGACTGCATCAAAGAAGAAAGTTGTTGTCTTTTGTTCCAGTCCTCGGCAAACGTGAAATTTGACCCAATGGTGTCGAGCGAATAAACTGTCCATTATCTTTAAAAAATCAAATTTTATGGTCTTTAGACCACGCCAAAGGAAGCAGACACTTGACGGCAGAGAAATGTACCAAAAAGCGTGATGCACGTGCAAAGTTGTTGTTTTTTCTCTTGTCTAAACCTATTGCTTTTTTGCCGTTCTCGTTGCCGTCGCCGTGATTGTTGCGTACCTCCGTTTTATAAGCATTACAAAGAAGGATACAAACAATCTGAACAAATCGTTACAAGAATAAAATCCTGCCACAATCAATGACACAAAGAGACGGACCATTATTCTCTCTTGATAATACTCAGAGAGGATGGCGCACAACTTGTAGCACATCCAATCATCCTACAGATAAGAATTCGAAGGTTTTATCAGCTAGTTATAAGTAGAACAGCGAAGGTAGGTATAAACACCTATTTTATATCAATAAGTGAGTTGAAATGCTCGATCTCGTGAATTGTATTCGTATAACTTTCTTTTCTTAGCCAAAAAACATAAGTTCGTATTCGCCATTCCCTTGATGTCAATTTGCCTCGTCCTGGTGTTCGCTTGCTTCATTCATCGCAGAGAAGCGATTGAAAAACTGGTCGAGTCCAAGGTCACCGTTCCTTTTTTGATGAAGTCGTGGCGCTCAGATGACCCCATTGGCTCAACCATTACATTTAGGAAAATGTTCAGAGTCTTTCGCTGGTGCCTTGAGGAAGTAATCTAAGCGCCTGTTTACAGGGAGGTGGGGGGCCCAGGCTGGTGAGGTAACCCGCGGCGGGTTACTCCACCCGATGTAAATGTGATCAAATTAAAATGAGAGATTATATAGACCGGCGGGTTACCTCACCTACCTGGGGTCCCCCACCTTCATGTAAACAGGCACTAAGACTGACGTGACATAAAGACTTATTGATCTATTTAGACTGTCCTTGACTTTAAAACTTCGAAAAAATACTGTATTGTTAATGTTATAACCGTGTAAAATTAATTTTCGATGAAAGTATTCCGCTCGCATTTATGTTAAATCAAAATTCCTAAAAATTTGAAAGTAGTCTCTGTTTTCCGTTGATAATTATACTGCCACGTGTATGGCAAGACTACCCAAATATATAGTGATAATCTATATGTGTAGCCTAAATCAAAGGTTACATGACTCGATCTATTTCTTCCATTGTGTGTCAGATTTAATAAAAACCTTCAGTTATTATTTGTCTTCAAACAGGAAAGCTGCTTGAAGGTTTTCCTTAATCTAAAAATTTTACGTTTCAATATGGATGGCTTTTCTCCCCACTGAGTCCTTGTCTTTATCCCATAACCTTAGCGAGCAGGCTCCAACCTTCTTCCTCTGATCCTAGAGTAAAATTTTAAATTTACTCAAACCTATCTACACGGATATCAGCCAAGAATTATCAGCTAAGAATTCCTGTGTTAGAAACCTTGAAGTGGACGGCAAAGTGATTGACGATCCCAGTGAACTTCTCGAACAATTTTTAACACTCATTTCTCAAAAATCGCCGATAAACTTAGGGAAAAGTTACCAGATTTAAATATTGACTTGTCCAGATTGACTTATTTTGTCAACTCCAGAAAAGACCTTGATGTTGTTTTCACTCTTCGGGATATTACTGTTACTCAAGTTCTTAGTATTCTGAAGGGAGTTAGTCCTCATAAATCCGCTGGTATTGACGAGATTAATGCTCGTTTACTTCGTTTGGCTGCACCAGTTATCACGCTGAGTATTGCAAGGATAATAGACTACGCATTCTCAACAACTGGAAATTTTCCTCACCGTTGGAAACCGCTTAAGTTACCCCTTTGTTCAAAAAAGATGATGCAAGCAACCCATCTAATTATCGTTCAATTTCTGTCCTCACAGTCCTATCTATTAAAAATTGTTAAATGTTACGTCCACGATTCTTTGTATGACTTTTTTCAAGTGAACAACTTGATTTACTACCTCGTCCCCAGGGCTTTTCCCTAGAAACAATGGGAGTTTGCTTGATTTATTTAGACAGTCCGGTTTTCGTAAGCACCATGGCGGTTCTGAGATTGCTCTGTTTAAAAATGAAAGTTGATGAACTCTTACTAAATTTGGACAACAACAGAGTGAGTGGAGTACTACTCGTTGACTACTGTAAAACGTTCGACATGGTCGACCACAATTTATTATTGCTGAAATTAGAGGCTTATGGCTTTACCAACAGAGCATATAATTGGTTAGCCTCCCACCCAGACGTTCTTAGTGGTTCTTCACGCGTTCGTGGGGCAGAAACGCGTGACGAACCCCTAAGATCATCTGCGTAGGAGGCTAACAATAGACCTATTCGGCTAACTCAGTGTTGTACCCAATTCAAACCCTCTGGGAATAAAACTTTTTGTTTCAGGAATTTCCATACATTTAAATGAGAATGCCACATTATAATGCAAATACAATGCACAAAGAATCTTAACGCCGGGAGATTTGAATTAGTTAAAACATTGAGTTAGCCGAATAGGTCTATTGGTGTCAGTCTTATCTCTCTGCTAAACGTCATCTGGTCTGCATTAATGGCAAGGAATCGTCTTTGGCGTGTGTAAACCATGGAGTACCACAAAGATCTATTTTGGGTCCTCTTTTCTTCAACTCATTTATCAAGGATTTGCCACCTTATATTACAGCTCAGGGGAGAGGATCCATCAACCACCCCCCCCCCCCCCCCCCTTCCATACCCCTTGTACCACGGTGGGGGTATGACTTTGCGTGTACGCCCGAGGGTTCTGTGCGCGTTTAGTTCACAATATATAGCCTTACGTTTGCGTTGATTTGCCTGCGTATTGAAGTCAGACTTTGAGCTACTATCACGCTCATGATAAGGTCGCGCTTCTCTTATCTGGTGTCAAGGCTTCATTACCCCACCCGTAAAAGTAAACAAAAACAAGCAAACAGAAGCATTATGTTCTTTACCTTTGAGTTCCTACGTCTCAGTTATTTCGTTTCTTTTGTTTTTTGTTTTTATTCTTCTGATTGTTTTTTTTTTTGGAATTGTTTTAAACGGGTTCATTCGTTTCTTATATTCTTTCTCAGCGTTGTAGGAGCAATTGATAAACATGTAGGCCACGTGCGTCCACTATTGATCGAAACTACTGTAAAGCTCTGAGACGCAATAATTCAGAGATTGGTGAGCCAATCGGAGCGAGCAACGTCCATTCGCTCGTGCCACGGCTTTTTCACGGACCAGTTTATTTTTAGAACGGCTTTTAGCGCGAATTTTGGATATCTTTTAAATTTCACAATCCAGTCAGCAAAACCTGCAGACCTAAAGATGATATTTTTTGCCTCTTAATGACGTTTAGTTTTTCTTTTGATATCTTTTACCTCGAATGCGTTCATAGTCATGGTAGAGATTCTCTTTTCGCAGGAAAAAGTGCCTTAAAATGTGTCTAAAAATAAACTGGTCCGTAAAAACGTCGTGACATAGGCCTAGTATGGGAGTACTAGGTATCAGGCAGTCAACTGATGAAACATCCAACACTAAAACACAGTCACACACGCTTGGGCCACGAAATGGCCCAATAGTACCTTTTTAAAGCTGGAATTGACTCAAACAAGGTATGGGGGGATATATGGCGTACAAATGTGTAACAGTCATTGCGATCATCTAACTGAAGAAAAAGAGAGCCAGGGGTTATTCTGCCCCTTGAAACCAAAACAACTTATGCCTGTTATCGGACATGTCAAATCATACAGTTTTGGTGCTTTATAAGCAAAAAATGAAGGCTGAAAAAAAATAATCAGATTCAAGCATTCTGTTATTTACCGATCAGATCAAAAACAGTTGTAACCTAGGTCGAGGATGTGGGAGGGGGGGGGGGGGGGGGAGGGGAAGGGGGTGATGACCAATTAAAAAAACTTGCAGCATCAGAAATGATTTAAAAAGCCCCAGCGCAGAAACAGGAAGAGGTGGCTTGTGGTTTCCTCATCAAATATTGACCTCGGAGGTCCGTGTTCGAAGAGAGGAGTTTTATCAGAAAGGCTTTTTAAGTCGTGGACATCAACGATCCTAGTAAAACTTCAGTCTCCTTTTCTTTATATTTAATACAACATAACAAGGCTGAAAGTTACATCAGAAACTGAACACTGTACCACGCAACGTGCCCACATTAGCTACAAGCAGTTGGTGTAATAAAGTCGACGTAATAATGTAAATCTACTAAATGAATGCGGAGCACTTCTTAAAATAACCATGTTCATGCTATACGTTATTGGCCTGGAAAACATTCCTACTTCAGGTAGATAAAAATTCGTTAGATTCCTGCTAGAATAATCTTAGCTTAAAAGATTGAGGTACATATAACTTCTTAGCGCCTAACCACAGAACGATGCTGAACAGCTGCTCTGGAACTGATCTGTTTGATCAATGTACAGCCTTACTTTTACAAAAATTTAAGTTCTCCAGTCAATAAAACATTAAAAAAGCGTATCACTGTTATTAAGCAATTGAACTATCTGAACCACAGTTCGGGTACTTATATAAGATAACAACAATATCATAAGACGGTCCTGAAGTGGGGTATACCAAATCCCAGTCCCCATCCTAAGTTTGGTCCAAATCCCATTCCCAGTGGTTGTTTACCGGAAACTGATGGCATGCACATAATAAATGAAAAGCTGCACTAATTGACACCGTCTGGATACAGGCACATCAGTTCATCTGGAAAGAAAAATCTCTCATTCTACTGGACAAGTGAACAACCTTTCTCTTCCAACTCTTGTTGGCATAGCCATATTAAAAATACTTCTCTCAATCTTACTTTCAACATCTTCATCCGACTCACTCACGCGTCAGTAGTTGTCACGGTTCAGTCGAAATCAGTTAAAGATTATAGTTTGCAATTTTCTGTGCGGATTAGCGCATTGTTTGCTGAACTCAAACATTTCGATGACCATAATTGTGTAAAGCGCGGGAAACATTTTTTAAATCAGACGCCATTTTGATCTTGCTCAAATGGGCATGTCATTTCAGCGACAACAAATTAAACCATTGAACAGGGAAGCTGACAGAACTTCATTCATGCATTGCTGTACTTATGTTTACTGATGGATGATTGGATTTCTCCATTTCCAAAAGTAAGGCTTATTTGAGGCTTATTTGTGCAAAATTGTGTCAAATAATTGTCCAAGTCCTCTAAAGAAGAGAAATCACACTGCCATTTTTTAAATTGTTCATGCCTCTCACAGTGCAGTAAACCCCATTTTCCCACTCCAAAAGAAGTGAAATCCCAGTTCCTATTTTATCCCTTGAGGGCCCTCTTATAACTGTTACGTCACTCAAGGAATAGTAAGTTACAGTTTTAACTAAAATGGTATTTACTAACTTACCAATCAGGCGCACCCAACGACAGCTTTATCACGAAAATCAGCTCTGAAATGCCTCTTTATAGGCTTCCTGGGGCGTTTCAAAAGTAATATAAATGAATAATTCGCATCGCTATAAATCTTTTAGGCATAATAGAGAGCTTCGAACAGACATTTCCTAGAAAACGGTCATTGGGTGCCCCTGACCATATGAATCTGTTGCGATGCGCTTTAGTTTGGAGACGCTTCCTTTTATAACGCGTTCTGGCCTTCCATTCAACTTCATCCACTAGGAGTTCGTAAATGTATTATCCTTCTACAAAAATACATATTCATTTGTCTGGACGAAGTAAACTTTCCGTCAATTTTCCAATTTCCTTAGTTGTTACGCAATTAAAATGTTACACTAAGCACAACAAGCTAAGGTATAATAAAAAATCATTTAGGAAACTGATTTTAACACTTTCAGGGTAAACTCCCAATATTTAACGCTGAAAAAACTAAATTTTGCGCAAAACTACTTTTAACAATATGTAAAGTATAAGAATATATAGCTAATCAACGGTCCAAAACTGTAGATATTTTATGCTCTATAAATTTATTCTAATGCAATGATTAATCAAAGGAACACATGCGTAAGTGAAAGTACCATTTGAGAAACGTATTTCAACATCATCAAAGGAAGCAAAATTTCTGTATCAGCTAATACTGCTTCGCTGCAATAGTCTTAGGGAGTAAAATAGTATAATATTCACTTTCTACGGTTACACGAAACGTTTTTCCTCAGGTAAAATAGATTTTGATAGTATAATGTTCCTTTGATTCAGCAGTACTCTTTCTTTGACATCTCCCTGCAATCAGCACGGCCCCTGTAAATAAAGTAACATGTGATTAATTAATACGCGTGAACAGCGAAACCACGGCCTCAATACTACTCGTTCCATAGAGGTTTTAAGATAAAAAGCCTTAGATTACAGGATAGCAAGGATGAGACGAATGTAAAATCAAAGTTGGGCAGGAGCTGAAAACCTTTCATTACTTTACAGCAAGAGAGTATGTTAGAGCTACTTGTCTTATCTAGCTATATGGTGTATACACAAAAATGGATTTTTAGAAACAGTTTTTGGTCTATTTTCTACCTATTTAACCTGCTTTTCTGCTCATAACAAATCATAAAATAAAGGTTTTAACTCGTTTTGACAAATTTTGAATCGGGTAAAATGATGACTTAATGGTAGTTCAAACTAAAATGTTGAGGCAAAAACTAAGAATTCTCAACGCATAATCCAGAGCCAGTATGTCAAGGCAACAGCCATTTACAGTGAATGCTGATTTTGCGCGTGATTATATGATTATTGAAAGGTTTCTAGTGTTCAATAAACGTTTTTAAACAATTTTGTTTTACAGAAATGAAATCTGATTACGTAAATCCAGAATGATTGTACATCAACGAACCATCCATATTATTTTTTTTGTTACATATTATTGACACTAAGTCTTGCTTTTACTGCCTATTTGTATCTAATTTTGTCAATTCCTTTACATTTTAATTTGAAGACAATAAAACCTTAAACCTTATTTAATATATTAGGACCCTACGTAATCTAAAACAAAAGAAAAGTCTGTACTTACAGCTTTCTCAACGGTTTACATCAAATTCAATCGTGACGTCATCGCCAATCAGCACAAATGGAGCCCAGTACTTTGGGGCGGAAAAGTCGTTCGAATCTCGAAGGCATTTCATGGCCTTCTGCAGAGCAGTACTAGCACTTTCTCCAACTCTCAGGTGTTGGTAGAAACATTCCATAAACACCATTGTGGCTTCATCATCAATTGCCCAGAGTGACGCCAGCACAGAACGAGCACCAGCAAACAAGAAAGCCCTTGCCATACCGACCACACCCTCAGAAGAGACCTCTCCTTGACCACTATGGCAGCAACTAAGCACAACTAGCCTCGCTGTCAGCTTAATGGCCTGTAAATCAGACATTTTCAACATGTAGTCCTCTTCCGTAGGGATACGAGTCTTGGATTGCCACCCGGGGTTTGGAGCCAAAGCAATTTCACCAGTTTCCTTTCCTCCGTGTGCTGCAATGTGAATTAAAGCGACTGAATCTATTCTCCGAAGCACCTCTTCTTTGGTTGCAGCTTCTCCTGTGAGTGGTTGGCTGTTAAAAAGTTTTCCAATCATCTCCACTTCTTTTTTTGCGAACTCCAGCTGCTCATAAATGGGTTTATCCCATTTATCTGTAACTTTTTTCAGACATGGATCTCCAACAAGCAGGGCGCCAATTTTACTGTGGTATTCACTTGAAGAATCTCTTATTACTTTCAAACTTGTCAGTGAGGGACTAATACGGATCCTTAAAGTTTCACTTAGGGCTGTCCAAGGAGCTAAACACAAAGCACCATCAGGGACTACAACCAGTTCATCACCATCAAGTAAGTCTTCAATGGGACCAAAAACTATATCATGCAATGGCTGTAACCAGTCGATATTCTCGTGCGATGGAATCGACAGTTTGTCATCTTCCTTAGTACTGGAAGTTGACTTATCGCGTAAAAGATCAAGTGACCGATTCTCGCACTTAACATCTCTGCCAGCCCCAATTTTTTTCAAAGAAGTTTTCAAAAGTGCATCAAACGGATCTTCGTTTGCACTTCCACTTTTTAGTTCTACTGCTTGCCTAAAAATAGCCTTGGTTTTCTTTCCCAGTACCCACCAGCTTATTTCTCCATTGTCCAATGCAATAAACGTTGTCAAAACAGATATGTTCCTTGAAATGTATGCAAAATCTTCCTCAGTTTCATTCGAGATGGACGAAAGGGATGTAAAGCCATACTTTATTTTCAAGGCATCTAGCAAAGCCTCTGCTCGTCCCCGTTCTGCCGCGTACAAAGCTTCATCCGTCTTTTGAAGCGCTATAAGACATCGAGATAAATGGCGATAGCTGCATTCGAAAAACTTACGAAAACTTATTTTCCATGCATCTTCCGAAATGAAACTTTTCCTAATGGTATCGAACGTTTTTACGCTGAATCTGAAATGAACTACAGCCTCATCCAAAGAACCTGACCGCATAAGAGTTTCACCCAAGTTTTTATAGGAACATCCTTCTTGGAACATGTCACCCACTTCCTTAGCAATTTTCAGCTGTTTCTTGTGGCACTCGAATGCTTGTTGGAATTGTTCAAGGGATATATAAGCAAGGCCGAGCGCGCCATAGATACGTCCCTCTCCGGACCTGTCGCCCACTTCCTTAGCAATGCTTAGGCTTTGCTTATAATGTTCCATTGCTGTTTGTAAGTCGCCGAGGGATTTATAAACTGAGCCGAGATTGCCATAGACCGTTCCTTCTCCAGCCCTGTCGCCGACTTCTATTGTAATGCTAAGTTTTTGCTTGTGGTGCTTCATTGATTGTTCGAAGTCCTCCAGGAATAAATAAGCAACGCCGAGATTGCCATAGGCACGTCCTTGTCCGGCCCTGTCGCCGACTTCTATTGCAATGCTCAGGCATTGCTTGTGGTACTCTATTGCTTGTTGGAATTGGCCAAGGCTGTGATAAGCATTGCCGAGATTGCCATAGGCACGTCCTTGTACGGCCCTTTCGCCGCATTCTATTGCAATGCTCAGGCATTGCTTGTGGTACTCTATTGCTTGTTGGAATTGGCCGAGGGATTTATAAGCAATGCCGAGATTGCCATAGGCACGTCCTTGTCCTGCCCTGTTGCCGACTTCTATTGCAATGCTCAGGTCTTGCTTGTGGTACTCTATTGCTTGTTGGAATTGGCCAAGGGAATCATAAGCAATGCCGAGATTGCCATAGGCACCTCCTTGTCCTGCCCTGTCGCCGACTTCTATTTCAATGCTCAGGCGTTGCTTGTGGTGCTCTATTGCTTGTTGCAATTGGCCAAGGGATTTATAAGCAATGCCGAGATTGCCATAGGCACGTCCTTGTTCGGCCCTGTCGCCGACTTCTATTGCAATGCTTAGGCTTTGCTTGTGGTACTCTATTGCTTGTTGGAATTGGCCAAGGGAATCATAAGCAATGCCGAGATTGCCATAGGTAACTCCTTGCCCGGCCCTGTCGCCGACTTCTATTGCAATGCTTAGGCTTTGCTTGTGGTACTCTATTGCTTGTTGGAATTGGCCAAGGGAATCATAAGCAATGCCGAGATTACCATAGGCACGTCCTTGTCCTGCCCTGTCGCCGACTTCTATTGCAATGCTCAGGTCTTGCTTGTGGTACTCTATTGCTTGTTGGAATTGGCCAAGGGAATCATAAGCAATGCCGAGATTGCCATAGGCACGTCCTTGTCCTGCCCTGTCGCCGACTTCTATTGCAATTCTCAGTTGTTGCTCGTGGTACTCTATTCTATTCCTTTCTGTCATTTAGCAGTTCTAGTATGAAAAGTGTGGCTGTTTCTTGATGGTAATATATCTAGAAAAGGAAAATATAAAGTTTTCATTCTTTCCTGTCTGCTACGTTTCTGATTTCCTTAGAGTTGTGCGCGTTAATGTGAAGAAAATGCAGAAAAGTGCTTTCTGATACATGTTAAACTGAAATTAGTTTTCTGGATTGGACAGAAAAAAAATTTAAATTCCTTCTGCACTCTAACCCACATATTTTAATCTTACTGATGCGCTTGCGAACGTTTTTTTTTTAATCAAAACAATGGCCATGCAACTAAAGGTGAGAAACGGGAGCAATGTCAGTGTACCGAAACAGTGACTTGAGGATTGAACTCTTTCCTTACGGGAAAGTCTTACGGGAAATTTTAATAACCACTTGGTACGTGAGTAAACGACCTATTGTTTTCTCTCTTAGTATACGCTTTTTAACGGCTTAAACTAAAGTCCGGTCTACACCAATAGGTTTTTTTTGGACTGCACAATTATATATATATATTTTTTTACCCTGATTCGTGTGGAGGGGGTCTTAAACCTGTCTCTAGCTTGAGGGGGGGTTTCAACAAGATGTCTTTTTGGATAGCGGATTTAATTGTTTCTTGTGGACGAATGGCCGATTCGTGTAAAAAAATGCGGTTTCAAAAATAGCGGGATTCGTGTGGACGGGGCCTAAACCGGCGGTTTATTGTTGATGCCGATCACAAAATGACTTCATACTGAATCCTTTTTGCTTTTTCGTAATGATTGTCACCGTCGTGAGGGTACAGTTTGCATCTAAATATTCAGGGTATTGTCTCCGAGTTCACTTTTGCATTAACGGCAGTAACTAACAATGCGTTTGAAATATGCAGAAATCTTGGTTATTGTTTTGCTTTAAATTGGAGACAATACCCCTGAACAATGAAAAGCTTTCACTTATAAAGACGAAATTTTCGACAAAGTAAAATAGCGAATTGTAGTCCTTATTTTATTACCTTACAAGATATCAATATCATTGAAGCTGAAGGGTCATATAAAATGAGGGTTAATCTCGATCATCTCAAATTTTTAAAAATATTTATCGAGCGGTTTCAAAATTATTTGCTCATTTGTTAAAGTAGACCAAAAGAGACAATAAGAGCACCTCAATGTATCATCAAATCCCTCCTTCTTACGAGCCGCTAAAGCCGTTCCCATGATCTCTTGAAACTCGAATAAAACTTGAATAAAAGTACTATGAGGTAAAATTGAATTTCAAACTCGCTTCGTTTGCTAAAGATAACGGCCGAATACTGAATACTGAATACTGAATATCCAACCACAAATACTTCATCCCAAAATATCTTCAAAAAGCTCTCATACATTTTACTCAAACCTCCTCACGAACATCGAGGAAGCCATTGGTGGAGAAAGCTCCCGTGAACTATATTGGTTGGAAGCAGGTTGTAAGTAAAATAGGAAATGGTGTCGTTTCGTTGCTATGACTACTCCGATGTCATTGCAACCCGGCTGATCATAACAAATTTTCATGTTTGTCTAATACAATTTTGGTGGTAATTTGTCGAAATCTTTGTTAATTGCGACGTAGCTAATGCTGAAACATGGGAGGTATTGACGCTGAAAAACCCCATCGAGCCACCTTAAGAAAATGTACAGTGAGTAGCTCTTCCCCCCTCCTCCACTTCCCCTGTATACAGCAGGCTACATTGTTTCTTTAAAGAGCAGAGATCACGAAGTTATCAGGATGTCATCACTAAATACAAGTCACGAGTACCGTACTGACGTCTATCAACATGTAGTTGCATAAAACGAGATTCAAATCTTGAGATCTGGGGTTCTGTGTTTCAGATAAAACAGCCCAAATGCTGAATATTAACCAACATTATTTCTGGGCCACACTATCAGTGACTTTCAATTGAAATGTTAAATTAACAGTGAATTTTACACATTCAATCTTTGGGACCTTTTAATCATCTTCAATAAGTCGTTTCGGGGTCAATGCATGGGCGTAGCGTGAGATTTTGAAGGTGTACGCTCAGGAAGAAAAGTTAGAGCGCGGAAGGCACTCCAAACTAGGTGGTCTGAGGGCATGTTTCCCAGATCGTTTTTAATTTTAAGGTCTCGGAAATGCCATTTCCTGCGTTTCCCACAGGACGGTTAAGTAAATGAGAACGAAGAAAAATGCAGTAATCTCAATTTTGCCTTGTAAAGGTCTTTCTTAGTTAAAAATTAACGGTAAGTCACTGGGAAACATGGAGGTTGATACCTTACACGACAAAAATGAAGTCAACTGTAACTAAACAGCTAGTGGACTTCAGCTGCTTCCTTTTAGTTAAAAACATGTCAGAGAAAGGCTTAGAACGCGAACACATTACAGTGAATACCACAATATACTGTGAAATACTGTTACAGCTAGATAATCAGAAGTTTATTGATAAGCCGATAACAACTATCTATCGCGTAAGCCGTGAAAAAAAAAGGATTCAGCCGTCCTTTGATAAAATGCTATCGATGAAAACAATGATTCTTGTTTTGAAAGAGTGTTAACAGTAAAATAACTGATAGCTTGCTCAACAGAGCAGCTGTTAGTTTTTGATAACTCACCAGTCTTACTCGAAGTCCCGGGAAAAAGATTTCAAGAAGCTACCTCCCACCCCCTCGGAAATTGCGTCTTTTTGGCTCCCCCCTCGCCTCGGAATTTCCGTTGCCCTCCGTGGGGGGTATAGATATTTTCTGGAACTACACAATTTTGGTCATTTTTAGTAAAAAGGTTCATGCTGCTTTGACAGGCGTTCTTTAGCTTCATTAACTAACTAACAGAGATTGATTCTAGGTAGATAAGAATATTTTTGTATTTTAGATTTTGACTGCACGAGTATTTATTTTCGCTTTAAATTATTATCATGGATTTTTATTACCTTATTGTACATTTTATTCGTAGCCTTAGCCTTTGTAGTTTTTTTTCCTGCTTTTGCAAATAACATAATGGCCGAAGCCAGTAGTCCCGCTGGATTGTATTTTATTCAGGACGATGCTTTCACCATAAAGTCGTCCATGATAATAATCATAATCATAATCATAATCATAGCTTACATTCCTTTTAGCCAAACCTTTTTTGGATTTGGACAATCCAGATTGTTTAGATTTTCGTGCTAGCCGGAACAAAAATCTGAAATAAGATTGATCCATACAGCAGCTGCCTGCCTCTCCCATCTTCTTCTCAATTTATTTCAACTCATCGTTTTTTATTTTTACTTCTTTCAGCTAAATAGCTCTAAATTAAGCATCTTCTCGTAGAGAGACGGAAAGAAAATTAGCTCTTTAACTAGTGGTGGTTCATACTGGAACTCATCAACCTAAAATTAATTGGAATTTGATTCAAGAAAATTCAGAAGACAATTACGAATTTGGACAGTATAGTTTTACAGTGAGAAAATCTAAGCGTTTTCTCTTCCTAACGGATTTAGAGTGACAGTGGAACTTGAGTTAAATATACTACAGTCCTTTAGCGGCATAGAACAACGGGGGAATATAAATAACTTTTACCTGAACTAACCTAGACCCGCCGTGTTTACTGACGAACGAGCACGTTTTTGCGATCGAAAAGCAGTTTCATTAAATGGAACTTCGCGAAGAGCGAAGGAGAAACGGATGCTTTCGCAGACTATGTGTTGTGGTGATAGTACTAGAATTATTAACGAGCGATTGTCAGAGATTTCTGAATCAGTGAAGGATGTGTTGTATAATTGATTCACCACCTTTTGTCAGCGCTGGTCATGAAACTGAAATAAATAAGTCTGAGCGCGATGTCACTTTCCTTTCGCTGTAGCGATTATTTTGTCCAGTTTTTTTTTATGTCACGAACTACCGTATTTTATAAAGCGAAACCAAAGGCCCACGTCGCATACAAAGCTTAAGAAGCAGTTGCTTTATAAAGAAATCAGCATTCAACGTCGCAGGAAACCTTGTTATGGTCGCAAAATTCACGTTCCAGAGCGTATTTGGTAACTCTCGCCGAAATCCAAGACGCTTCAGCGCGCGAGGTCGCGAGGAGTCACTCTAGCCGTATTCTATCCTTTGATCTGATTGGCCATCATCGAAACAAAAGGTTTCACGTCACGGAAATCGTTTTGCAGCTCGGGTTCGCAGACGCTATTTTTTGGAGGGAGAGAAGCGACGACCGGAAATGCGTCCAAAACAAACAATTCATATAGACTCATCCGTGCAAAGAAAACGTAAGTAACGGCCTTCAAAAGTAGGGGCCAGGACATTCAAAAAATGCCAACTCAAAAACATAAGAATGTGCCGTAAAAGTATTCCTTTGGAATATCACGATTTTTAACCTTATTTTCTCGTGAATCAAGCCTTATCACTTAATATATAACAATTATTCACCGAAGTGGAGGTGACTAGTGGCATACTTATTGAGCCGTGAAGTGGCGCGGTAAATACCAGCCACCACTAGCCACCGACACTGAGGTGAATAGTTGTTTTAGTATATACTAAAACAGTTGGATAATGGAGCACAAAAATGATGATTTTTAACTGATATTTACTGTTGCCAACGATTACAATTTTGGCGCGTAATGACCGAACGGTCGTCGCGTTTTCTTGCCGAAAAATAAAACTTTTGAAGGCATTTGTTTAGCTCTTTGGGGGAAATTTCGTCAAAAGGAGTTGTGATTTCTCTCTGTATTTAAAACCATTCTGTAAAAAAACTATTAAATTTTGTTTTAAGCTTATTTATGAACAATTCCGCTAATTAAAGTAAAGCAAGACTTACGCTTAATTTGCATTTGTAAACAAAAACCTTTTCACCAGTTTCATCGATAAATTTAAGTCAAAAAGACAAAGCTTTACCCCTTTAAAATTTCCAAACCGAATCTCGTCACCTTCTTCGTGTATTTCGGGAACAGCTTGTTTGATTATTTGTGAAATTTTTTCGTTTGTTACTGCGGCAACCAACCGGGAAGCCATTTTGCTCGTAACTTAGGCAAGTTTGGCTTCGCTCCCTCGGAGGAACTGGAGGTGAATCAGTGAACAGATTGCCAAATTTTCTTAGGTATCTGGCTCCGCTCGCGCATGCTTCACGCCCGCGTGGAGTTCCGCTAATAACTAGAGTGCGTAGACATGCCTGTGGCCTATAATGCATTACTGTACAAATGAATTTCATGTTATAAATGTAACTGTAACATGAAAAATATCTTATGTTTCTTATCCTAGTATATACACTACTGTGCAAAGCTTTCCTGACAGAAAATTAGTGGCAGTCACTAGTGTCAGCTGTAGTGTTGAAGTTGCAAATTAATTGATTGCAATTTTCTTGTGTATAAGAAATGTTCGATCATTATATTGCTTTCCATTTCTGCAAATTTTAATTATATTTCAGGATCAGTTTCATCATTTCATCGTCGTCAGTTTCTTTAATAGAGAGAAGATCACTTTAAGAGAATGTGGTGACCGTTTTCAAGAACCAGCTCCAACGCAATTTTAGATAAAATATTTTTTAAAAAGTCAGGAACTTACAATCGTTTGTTGGCGAGGTCCCCCTTTTCTGTTCCCTTTTCTTCGCTTCGGAAAATCAATCTGAAGATAACAAAAGATGAATTGTTCTGCAAAAACTTGAACAGATAATTTTTGCTCCTAAATTAATAGTTCAAGTATCAGCTCTTCCTTAAGGCGACTAGGGGACTGCGAGGAGATTGGTACTCGGGTTATAAAATGAAATTAGTTCAGGTTTGCTCGTCCACGCGTGATTACAATTAAATGGTCAATTAAACAGTCAACCGATAAATGATAAATATTGTTCGTATATGGGCAGCTGTGCGCATCTTCGAATTCACCAGATTTGGACAACGGACTTGATCGCATGGACATGGCTTTGATGTTCAATCTTATAAAATACAGGTTACAAGATACTATGTGTCCGCCTACCAAATTACATCCAGAACCTGATGTAAGTGCATAATCACTGTACGTTGAACCAAGAGTAGAATCAAAAAGCATGAAACTTCTTCTTAATTTGAGTGTTGACGCTGGTCTAGAAATGGGCCCAAACAGAATTAATGAAAAGAAAACTCTCTGGTGAAGGTGATCATTGAATTCGATTTTCTGGTAGCCTATTTTCAATTTCTACAGATAATGCTTAGCAGTAGTTTGCTATTAACACATTGTCTGATGATTGGAAACATGTTCTCAGAAATATTAAATGGCCACAGTTATGTCCTACAAGTAACCTGAAGCACATACATTGATAAACATTCCAGATTAAATATAAACGATTCGGGGGAAGTGAGGGAGGGGGAAGTGGGGTGTGGGGGAGTGGGGGAGAGCAAGCAAGCTCATACCGTTCAGAATCAAGGTACATAATGACCCTCAGCGAGCTAACCGTCGTTTACAAATACACACGGGAAGGGCTGTAGTCTTAAAAAGCGACGTTACAAAACAAGCGAAATAACTGCTATGAGATGAAATATAAACTAGCGCCAATTTGTACAAAACAAACACAACAAAGCTCTCGAAAATCAGCCTAAGATTCTGGCTCCTGCTCTCCGTTCTATCTGAAACGAGTTTCAGAATCACATTCAGATGACAGGTAACTTAAATGTGTATTATCTTGTTAAAGACAAACTTAACTTTATAAACAATAGTAATAGATCATCCCTAGATTTCGCTACGTATTATCTACACCACTTTTGGTATAAAGAACATAGACATGGATAATCTATCCATAAAATGCTTTAATTCTGTATGAATATGAGTACTTAGACCATACATATAGTCCTCTGCCGGACCAATATCCTTTCCGAGGAAATATCAAAAAGAAATCTAAATTTGTTTTCTTCAGAATATATCGTCTTAGGGAAATATTTTTTGCAACATAAACAAGAAACTTCAAAATTATATCCAAGGCAACTGCCTCGGTTGCCTCCATGCTGAAGGGAGCTAACCATGCATTGATACTGCACGCAGCTAAAGGTATATGTTTATTCAAAACTTACCAGTTACAGATGAAGGGAAACAACTCGTACTTCTCGAACCTTGGACACAATGATTCGCTTGAAATAATTCAGCTCTCCCTGAAATGAGGTACAATTCGGATTACTTAAAGTGTCTTTAGATAATCAACAGAGGTTGGCTGCCCTGCCCCAAAATTTATATACGCACCCGGCCATGGCCAGAATCTACATAGTTGTGGTGGTAACGCCCCTTACTGGAAGGAAAAATGCGATGTCCATCAGTAAAATAAATTTTTATTTTTCAAAAACTTACCAATTCTTGATGAAAGGAGACCAACGAAAACAGCAGTAAGGTCAGGAACCTTGCAATTGGATAAATTTCCGTACCGCTGATTGGATATGAATAATTTTTCTCCTCCTGAAAGAGGGTCCATTTTATGTATCAGTAAAAAAAATGTTTGAAGATGTCCAATGAAATCATCACTTATAAACACAAAACATTAAAAACTCCAACACCTACAGTGTAAAAAGTAACAAGGAAAGATGATGTAAACAAACTTTTAAAGTTTTAAAAAACGCCTGTCAGAGCTAAACGCTGAGTCCGGGACACCATGCAAATTAACGAACAAGCATATTTTGTTTCGCTGTCGCAACCAAGGCTAAATTAAAAGTTATAGGTTCGGTAAATTCCAAATTGAAAGAGCATCTTTCCTACCTGGTAAAAGATTTCAGTAAAATCTTCTCGGGAAATTCTCTGTCTAGTAAGTTGTCTTCAGTGGTTTGATTTAGATGCCACTGAATACGATTTAATTTATACTGTGGCCGATAGAAACAAAACAGAAAAACAGAAAGCCTCAAACCCAAAACGGAAACACACGAGCCAAAACGGTAAGCTAATAGCGAAAACAAGAAAAATACACAACCAGAAAACAGGAACACAATTTCCGAAACGGAATTAATACATCACCCAAAAGGGAAAGACACAAAAAGCCTAAAACAGTAACTGTGACAGATCAGAATTAAATATAACAAAATTACAAAATCGACAAAAAGGATCAACAACCCAAAACAGAAACACACAAAAAATGTAAAACTGTAATTATAATTGGCCATAATGTATTTTCTTCTGCCTCCTCCACAGGCTTCCCAAAGGCTAAGTGGGAAGCACAGAATTACCAGTCCTGAGACGTTCTGTTTTCCTCAGATGTATTCGTTCATTTATTGTTTGTTCGAGATGAAAGCTCGTCATATTTTGTGCACCAATCAAGACTAGAAGCTCTATTCAGACAACAGCAGTCGCCTCGGCGCTCTACCAGGCCTTCTCAGTAATGTATCGGAGACGAAAAAACTCGCTCGTACCACGTGACCCGAAACACATAGGCCGTGTGGCCAAGGGAGTAGTACCGGCTGCTGGAGAGATCTTTGTTTTTGACCTTCAATATATGATTTATTATCCTGTGAAGTTTCTTGCAGTAATTAGCGTTTTATGCTTCAACGGATCTAATATATCTTTCAACTCCTGAAATCATGGGTACGCCTTTCGCACGGAGCGCTCCGCGTGTTATAGGGATTACTCCCTTCACTTCACTTCACTTATTTATTTGTTGTAACCTTGTACATGTTCATTAAATGAATGATATTATTTACATCTCGGGTCAGCGGATTTCTAGAGAATCGTAAACAACAATAATTTGCGGAACTTATATTAGCATCGTCCGCAATTTCTACAACATTATGCGGTTTATTATTCCAATCTCTAATTGTGCGTGGCGCAAAACTGAATTTGAATTTATTAGTGCGAGCATCATCTATTGTGCATATGTCTTGTCTTTCTGGCCAGCTTTGATAATTCATCCAGGGGCAGGATTACGTTGTTATCTAATCCCTTTTTGAGAAGACAGAGTCTTTCTACTTCTCTCCTGTTCTTTAAAGACTTCCAACCAAGATCCTTTAAAAGCGTAGTGACACTGTCAAGTTCATAATTCTGGTAATCAGATGTTACAAAACGCGCAGTTCGTCTCTATGTTTTTTCGATCTCGTTTGATAGGTTATCCGTATATGGATCCCATGCTTGGCTCGCATACTCGAGTAATGGTCTTACTAGGCCAAGGTAGGCTGCCGCTTTTACTCTTCTGTCACATGTTGAAAGGTTCCGTCTAAGGAGACCGAGTAGTTTGTTGGCATGGCCTGTTATATCATCTGCTACATGGGCTTATCTACATCCCCGGACATAAATTCGTATGGAAGGTTATAAACCCCTGTGTTTTTGCGTTCTGCAGCTGGACAACGACAGAAGAGCACTTGTACTAAGAAGTATTGTTTTGAATGTCAGTCTATTTAACAAAATAAAACGACAAGTTATCATTGTCTATTTACTACTTTGAGGACAAGTTCACATTTTCTATCAGTCAACAGTAGTTCATGAGCTCTAGGCGCGTTGCGCGGAGTTGACTATTAATTTTGACTCTTTAACTTAGAAAAGAGAAGAAGTAGTCTAATCGAAAGTCTAATTGTAGTTTTAGTGGAAGACAAACGGTATACTTTCTTCGATTCCATATCAAGTTTTGATAAGGATTTAGAGCCTTAGGGGTTGACCGAGTGGACCTTTTTTTTGTGAAATTTCGTTTCATTTAAAAAAAAAATTCAGTAAAATAAATTTTTCTTAATTTGGATCCAGGAAATTGTCTTTTTTTGTTCTTGTTACTATTTAAAATGGTCATTCTGTATTTTTGGCACTATTCAACTTTTTGTTTCCAGCTGGGATGGCAGGGATTGCATCATTACTTCATTCACCTTCCTCTTCCTCAGAAACTTTGCATAGACGAATTTGTTAAAGAAGTTGCCATTACTTTGCTTTTCATCAAAACGGTGGCTTGGCTCAGCCCAAACCCTTAGATAAAGTGTCCCAAGATTATAAACAGTGATTTTTTCTGGCCTTTTCACCACTCCAAAACATCGTCATCATTATTTTGCGGCCTGTTTTGAGCAAAAACAAGAAAACGAAAATAAAAAAAAGAAAATAAAGGTTGTCGAGAAATCATATGCTTAATCCTCTTTGGAAAAAAACCAAGATAACTGCCACGCATCGAAATGTTGTGGTGTAATGTCGCCGCATCGAAAAAAACATCAAACACATTTCAGTCTTTTCATTTTCTTGTTTTTTACTGCGCGTTACTGTAGAATTTCTGTGCGGAAAAACGTTCTGCGCAAGCTTCTGCGCATCCCTTATCGCAGGCTCAAGGCGGACATTTCCGTGTGTTGACTGTGTTTGTTTGTTGCTGTATGTAAATCTGTATTTCTGTTACAAATAAAATATATCGGAAAATTTAAATTATTATGACAACTTAAAATTTGGGTGGGGGGGAGGTACTATGCGATGAAAGGAAGCAGGGTGGGGGGGGGGGGGGTCCTTCCAAAATAGTTTTTAAAAGAAGTTGAAAGAAATCAAAGACCAAAATAAAAAAACTCCACAAGAAACTTGAAGGTGGGTGTTTGTGGTTTTAACATTTATTATTATGATCCAGACTATCTTTCAAAACACATTTCGTCATCCACCCTCCCCCCTTCCTCCAAATAAAAGTTCACTTTCTCAACCTAAGTTTACTGGCAAACTAAGCCACTGAGGTGGAAAAGGAAGTCATTAATACATATATTAATCTTTTCCATTTCACTGGCCACAATAATGATCGGCTGTTTCTCAAACAATGGAAAGGAGCAGTGATCAGCCTTCTCAAAATACGTTGCATGCTCATTCATTATTTTTAACCCATTTACTCCGGGAAATTTTGCAGAAAATTGTTTTTTGAAGCTAATCAACAAGCTGTTTTCTGGTCACTGCCTGGCTACAATAAGCCAAAATTAACGCCGTTTGTGAGTTGAGCACTTCACAGAGCCTTCTGTTCCAGATGCAAAGTATCAGCTTCCAACATTTGATCATGCTTAGAAAGCAAAATTTCAAGCTAGTTTTTAGGTTTCAAAATTACACAGCAGTCTTGATGTTTATTTTTCTTTTCTTCTCCTTCCATTGATAGGAAATGTTTTGGGAAAGCTTGTAGGATCATAGGGTTAGATAGAAGGACGTGTAAGTGAGTTGAACAAGATTTCAACGGGAATGGGTTTATAGTTAAACATTAAATGTTGTGATGGCTTGGTTACAGTAAGTGACATCCCAAACTTGTTGTGTTCCTATTACTTGGCGAACGGAACTAGCGATAAATTCATTAAAAAGTGTGAAAACAAAAAACAAAAAAACAAAAGTGTGGCTACTGTTTTCAGAGCCCAAAATAATAACTTCACTGGTAGATATTTTCACTTGTGAAAGTTTTATTGTATTGACCCCATGACAAACAATAACTAAACCAATGTATTTCTTCTGGAGTTGCACTGTTCACCATCTTTTAGAGTAGCGTACAGTATGATCTGCACCCAACCATTAGTTGACAATAATTACTTCAAAGAGATTATGTTCCATGTGGTTACGTGCCCGAGGTTATCGCTATTATCCGAAGTCATACAGCATAAGAAGCTTTTGGTGGAGAACTAAACTCAGCAAACATGCTTTACAAGAAATGTAAATCGTGTATAAAAGCAATGAGTTTGACTATCCCGTGTGCACTAATGTAGGCATTTACGGCATGCTTGACCAAAGTATTCTTTGGCCTGGACTGAAAGCCAGTGTCATGTTAATAAACTTGAAGCTTGTATTTGTTGTGGTTAATTTTTCAACTCAAGTAATGTATGCTAATAAAGTTGAAACAAAAGAAAAAACAAGAATTAACTGAGATAAAAAATTAACTGCAACATATACGTCAAATATAGTTTCAGGCAGAGGGTATTGAAACTCTTCCTAGGAAAGAAATTTTTTTTTTTTTTTTTTTTTTTTTTTTATTTGCTTTACTTAACCCAATAATTACAATATTGAACACTGCTTACACTGCTTACATTATTTACAACATTCATACCATACTTACAATACTGACAATACTTATTGCTTACATTGCTAACAATACTACTGTTTTCAAAACATTATTACATTTCGTATGCTTCAAGTACACAGTTGCATCGGAAGAAACTTATTTAAGGATAGTTGGCGTTATTGAGGCAGGATAAGCTACGGATGAAAGACATAGAGAATATCAGGGGGCGTTGGGAATAGCGCCATGGTAGAAACGATAGTTTCTACGTGATGTCGTGTAGGAATGACCATTGTTTGGGCAGAACATTGTTTGCTTCTGCTTGTGCTTGTATGTTGTAAATTGTCTTTAGGTGTTTGAGAAATCCTTGCAATAGAGGTATAGCTTCTTTTGTTTTGCAGAGCCAGATATAGTGCCTGGCAATAAGAAAACAAAAGTTGATCTGGCGTTGAAGTTTAGAAGAGTCTGATCTCAGGCCTAGTGAAACAGTCATGTCTGCAGAGTAACTATCGGGAATAATTTGGCAAAGTTTTAATCGCGTTATGATGCTCTCCCAGAAGAGCGCCGTTTTGGGGCAGGACCAGAAAAGGTGTACGAGTTTTTCTGGTTCTTTTTTACAAAAGGAGCAGTTGGAGTTTTCTTTTACTCTTATCTTAGTTAAGAAAGCGTTTGTTGGTATTCTTCTGTGCAGCAATTTAAATTGAAATTCCCTGAGTTTTATGCTTTTTGTGATTTTATGAGCTAGCTGGTAGGTCGCACCCCACGTTATTTCGTTTTGACCTAAGTTGCAGTCTTGATTCCATTTTTGCTGGCTTGTAGTAGGGGGGGCACTTTTCTTTGTAATTAATTTGTCATACACCAACTTGCTTGCTTTTTGGGCTTTCATTAGTTTTGTCGAAAAGCTTTCGTAACTATTACCTTCGTTTGTGTGGTCACCTTGGTTGAATGTGTTGCATAGCTTTTTAAGAGCAGAAATTATTCCACAGTATGCCAAGGGTTGGACCTTGATGTCGTATTTGTTTAAAAGTTCTGGTGGAGTGAGGAATTTTCCTTCTCTGTTCCTTAAGTGCTTAACTTTTGTGATGCCTTTACGATACCATTCTTTAAAGAAAAGAAATTTTTGTTCAAAATCTTAGATCTTTCTTTTTAACGCCATTAATATTTAACTCATTGACTGGCAAACAGTTTTGTTTATTGAAATCCTCTATTAAGCCCCCAGCGGGGAGGGGGGGGGGCTTATTTATTTCAAAAACACTTGAGGGGGGAGGGCTCATTTAATTTGGCAAAGATGACGGTATCAGTTCTCCATAGAGAACTAGAATACAAAGTGGAAAACCCGAGGATCATAAACAAATCCGAACTTCCAGTTGGTGAATGAGCCATCCTGGATCGGTCCTCACAAAGTTTTACAGTTGTGATTGATTAATGCAGTCTATCATTTATTAATTAGTGAAGAATATAAAGGAGAAGAAAACTTATTTGAGGGGGTGGGGTTAAAAGAGGATTTATGGTATTTACATTTGATGTTCATTTCATGAATGTGTTTTCATTATGTCATATCTGTTTGAGACAAAGGAGCACATTTAGTTATTGTAGCATACTTTGAGAAATAAACTTGAAAGCAATGCATATAATTATGTGATAAGTAAGTATTATACACATTCCCGGGTGATGTTTGATTGGCAGAAAGACTGTCCAGTGTAAAAACAAACACCTGTTAGCAGGTTATCATCATGACAAGCACTCTTGTACAACTCAATAATACAAGTCATTGGTCCATCATTACACAAAAGGAGAAAAGTATTAATTTTATCCCAATGAAATAGAACAACTCTGCAATGAGCACGATCCTAGCGTGAATGAGGAGATATTAGGGCCATTTATACGACGAAAAATAAGACGCGTTTTACATAAGACGCGTCTTAAATAAGATGCGAACTGTACCATTTATATGAGCATGTCTTATCTAACAAGACGCGTCTTAATTTTAGACGAATTGTGCCGTTTATACGGAAAGTTCGCGTCTTATTTAAGACGCGTCTTATGTAAGACGCGTCTTATTTTTCCTCGTATAAATGGCCCTATTGTTCCATTCCATTTACAACAGTGAAACATAATTTTCATCAACCAAGAAATCTAATCTGAAGAGAATTAGGGTAGTTTCCCTTCTATACAGCCTCAGCTATTTTTAGAAATCAGGTTAATGGTTTCTGTTTCCTACAACAAAAGAAGTAATAAAATGATTATGGTAAATGTACAGCTTGTTTTATAAGAAATTATTTTTCAAAACAAACACTTAGAAGAAAAAAGAGAAAAATCGACAATGACAGAACAAATAAAAATTAGTTACTACAAATAACAAACAGCAAAAGAAATGAGCTTCATACATGTAAACAATCATCCACATACTAAAAATCTATTTGTAGCATGCTGTAAAATGTCTAACAAACACCCGATAGCAGGTTATCATCATGACAAACAAATAACCGCAAGAGTTTGGATTCCCACCTGTTTGCCTCTGTACGACGAGGACGATGATGATGACCCCGATATAAAACTTTTGGATCTCTACGACTTGAATATGAATCAGAATTAAAAGGAGGCAAAGTGTACGCTTTAATTTGAAATCACAGCTATGAAAGCTGTTCGACCACGCGAAGTTCATGAAACAAGACGATTCTGGCCAGCCAAACGCATTTTCAAAATATGGACAATCAAAGCTGAAAGCCTTTGGGTACAATCAATAGTAAGTTCCCTGTAGCTGTTCCCGTGGGCAAAGAAGTAATCCGATGTCAGTTTGCTGAAAGCTGAAATTTGCTTGAAGGATTTGTGAAATAAACACTCGATGTTTACATACGGTGGACATCCCAAACGGCGCTTTCAGTAACTTCACTCACAGAGTTTTGAAGGCAATTAAGCAGTAGGTTTCATAAGTTTCATTTAAGGTTTCTTGCTAAATTTGATTTATTCTTTTTCTACGAACAGCAGTCTTGAAGGTCCTTGTATTTTAGCATCTCTCTCTCACGCTCAGCCGCCGTGCTTCGATCATCGATCTTCATTACGATCTTCAATTTTCTCAAGTTTGCGCAGGCGCAGTTACGCAAAACAGGCCAAATTACGTCATTATCTACTAGCCAATCAGCGGTTTTTGCGCTCTGTCGCTGGAGTTCTGGCAGAGTGAAGTGCACGAGGTGCGAACGTTTGCTCCCTGTAAAGCATTTTTATTTGACATGTTGTTTTTATTTCACCGCTTGAAAATTACTTTGGATTCAGAACAACCAATGCTAAAGGAAAAACGGATCATTCCGTCAGTCTGAGGTGGAATAAAAGGTTTTGAACATTTTTTAAGAGGCGAGTATTTTTTCTGATTGTGCATCCAATTAATTTATGAGTTGATTTCGTCGGGTTGAATTAAAACAAGCCCAGATTTATTACCTTTGCAGAACCAGCTTTATCTTTGTCTTCAGTCAAAGAACCATATTGCTGTTATAACGCATCAGAGTGAACAAACTTGTGCGCTTATTAACTTCCTCGGAAATAGAAGGCCAGCAAGCTTACTCAGGATCATTTTTCTGTTGCTCAAGTAATAGTAGTCAGAGCTTTTTCATTTTTCATTACATAGTTTTGTTTTCCATTGCACTGTGAAAGTGTCTGTTCTTTAAAAGAATAACTTTCTGTACGCAAATTCTCCTTTTCACTCGCTGTGAAGTAGAGAACGACAACTGCCGGCAGTGACTTCAAAACAATTGACTCTTTTCCAGTAAACAATTGCTGCAGCTGGATTTGACTGAGGCGAGCAAAACAAACCCTTTTGCGCAATTTTCTGTATTTTCTGATGATCAGCTGAGTTTAATTTGCTTAAACGAAGACTCTCGCATGGACCAGTTAAGCTTAAAATAGCTAAATGGTGAGTCATGGCTTGGCTGCCAGGTTCCAACTGATCTTAATTTGCTTTTAAGATTTTTAGGTAGGTTGTTTTCATACAGAAAATTCATTTCTTCATTGTCAGCAAGAAGTTTTTGAAATAATGTAACTTTAACTTTGTTTGAAGGAAATCCTACTCATGCTTAGGTTTTTGAAAGATGTTATGCGTGTTCAACTTGACAACACAAAGCAAAATTTATATATCTGTGCGAAACGAGTAAGTTTAAAAAACTTTAGTTGCTTTGAAACCGATTTTTGGGAAGATTTTGCTAGATAAAGATTGATCTTTTTTCTGCCCACATATCAACGCAATAACGTCTACATTGAGGACTTTGTTTATATTTTAGTGATCTGCGAAACTACGAGTGTCCCATCGAGCGAGGGTTTTAAAATATCAGCTCGATTGCGACAAAGTTCAGTGACTTCAAACACATTGTGGGCAAGCGTTAATTTTTTGGGGCAAATCACTGTCCAAAGATATATTGTTTTTGTGTCCACAGTGGAGCTCCGGACCTTATATATCCAGGATCGTCCTTATATGAACACATTTTGTGAATGCATCTTGAAAAAAATCGGACCTACGCATGCACATTTCCAGTACAACGGAAGGGAATTAATGTCGTTAAAGTCCGTTTTACTATGAGGTATTCTTCGAGAAAATTAAGTAACGACAAGGTTATAACCACAGCTTGCAACTTTTGAAGACAAATTGCCTGTTCTTTCCAGGTTATGAGTGGAGACATTTTATTTTTAGGCAATAAAATATTTGAAATCCCGCCATTTTTTCAAACCCGGCAAGGGGATCTGGGCAAAAAAAGTTCACGCATGCTCATTACGTTTTCCGCCCTGAAGGGGCAAACTGATGGTTAATATTTACAAGCGTGGCCGAGGAGTACTGAACCGAGACTCCAAAGAAGCGAGAGTAGGATATATTCAGTTCGATTTGCTGCGGATACTCGGCTTTGTAGTATGCGATATTACAAACTCTTAATTTTATAGGAAAGTACGGTCGCATTAACACTTTCGCCATCACACTGGCCAGAAATTATGCAATTTCAATGTTTGATATTTTGCCAACTCTATCAGATATTGCTGGAATTTGATTTTCAAATGACGATGTAGCATTTTGCATTTTCTTGAAATACGCTTTGAAATCCGTTCATATGGTAATGGTCAAATGGTATGAAGCGCAGGAGGTGGTGGTGGTGGTGGGGGGGGGGGGGGGGGATGCAAAAAGCTGCCCTTCACAGCTCAGACACTGAATCGTGTTTAAAACTCAATCAAAATCGAGTTTCAAGTTTATTTCAGCATTAAAGTTGACTCCCGTTACAAACCGCTCTACCAGCAAATAGCGGGGCTATCCCAAATGGGTAGAACGATCATTGTTCACTTATCAATGTCCAGCGACAAACTGGAGCATGATCAGTGACCTATGATTCAATACACACATGTATATAGACAGTATAGATATGGCACTATTGATGCTTAACTTAAAATTGTAGCGCGACATGATCTACCTTATATTTGGTGCCAAGAGAAACAACTCTGACTAGAGCTCGTCCCCAGTCATCTCTTTTGTCAAGTAATGTAGGAGCTGCTCGTAAGGTGTTTCCTCATTGGTCGCAGAAAACAATAACACAGCATTGTTTATTATTATTTCCAATTGTTTCACGGTAAGGGTGTCGAACCAATTGGCTTTTAGGGTTAGGAGAGCTGCTACATGATGACCTTTTGTCTCCTAATTAAACATTATCCTTCCCATCGTTCCCTTCGCCGAAGTGCCATAATAGTCTCCCGCGACCTTTCCATGACCGCCTACGAATGACAAGAGAAGACTGGGCACGAGTCAGTGCATAACTGAGACATTTGAAAATCGGCCGGGCTCTTCCTAGTAATAGGCTAATGGGGATGTGCCACTGGATGGGGTCGCATTTTTACGATTGGATTGACCATAAAAGGGTTCAATAGAGTTACTAGAATGGGGTCGCACATTTTCGGGATTTTGGGGGTACGTAAGAATATTACGGTAATTATACTACTACATGAGAAATTTCTGCAATCTGATTGGCTTAGAGCAGTGGTATTTCAGCTTAATTTGAAATACCTACATGTGAAAATTACAAAGCTTTTGCGGGTAGTAGTATAAACAACTAATAGCATGATTTGTATGTGATATTTGGCATAAATACCACTCGTGATATTTCAAAATTGTCTCAAATTTCACTCGCCTAACGGCTCGTGAAATTACGTATAACAATTTTGAAATATCACTCGTGGTATTTATGCCATATATCACTACAAATAATGCTATTACCTATACTAATCCGTGACGATTTTTACTACATTATGTGTAACAAATGTGCCAATTCATTTCGCGATGACCTAGTTAAAAGGCTTTATAAGGTAGATGCATAAACAGAAAGTGATTAATTTAGGATCACGAAAATGACATTTACCCAAAATGGGTCCGCAGTAATTGGCTTTAGCTGTTGCGGTGTCCCTGCCCTAATATTTAAGTTATTATTAGTGTATTCCTGGTGTATTGATACGCTCTTATTACTAGTGTTTGCATATCTACAGTGTTTTTTTTTTGTATTCTTCAGGGCAAAGCTAATAAAATAAAATAAAAAATAAAAGTGACTAATACGGGGTCTATAATTGGCCACAGAATTGACCTATAATGGGCCGGGGTAGGGGTTGTGAGAGACTAGCGGCACATACCCATAAAAAACTTACTCAAGTAACTCCTCTGGGAAAATCGGGTATCTGAGTGTAAAAGTGTAAGACAACAGCGAAATTTATCTGACTTGTTCTAATACTGAACGATATAATGACTAGTTATTCGTAAGACAACGCGAATTATCATAGCTTCTGTTTATAAGCAGCACCCGATTCAGAATTTAATCTGAAAATTAATTGCTTCCTTTGAAAATAAAGCACTGAACCCTGAATCCTACTGCAAGTCCTTGATCTTAAAATTTCTGCTTCCATAGAAGTTATCAGCCGCTTCCATCCACTTATCAACGACCTTCTCGATGTATCTTGCCGAAAGTTTATGCATGTATTTTTTATCGTCGTGGTAGCCATCTTGTGCCGGATTGAACACTCCCGAATTTATCTTGAATTCTCCGTTCATCACGGAGAAACCTTCGGCGTTGACTTCCCTTTCTGTGCATTCTTCGCCAAAAGCGCTTCTGTAAACTGCACCATGTACAAGCCCTGGGCTTTTTCCTTGATATTTCTTCACTTTCATGGTTGAGGTATCCATAATAACAACATATCCACTCTTACAACGGGTGCCATTGGCGGTTTGCCACTTAGATTTCCCATCGCAAGAGTAAATTATGACACCAGCGTGGCAATAAGCAGTTCCTTGATACGCATCTGACTTGCAAGATATATGGATTGTCTCAAAGGGAAACGAAGGAAGATCAGGGCATGCTGGGCTCGGATTGCTTACTAGCCTGAGTACACGTTCGTCTTCCTCAGCTGAAGTAAAGCTTGAATACGACATCGATGAAACCCAAACTATCTCTTTACTTCCAAGCACCTATATTGATAATTTACGCCACAAGCGTTTGCTCTGCTCTGCTTTTAATAGACAACTTCCGCTTTTTCCGAGAAAAGCGAATCACAACAAGATAGGAGAGACATATGACATTCGATCATTACTTATAATATACCGTAAAATTCCGAAAATAAGCCCCTTAAACTCGTAACCCAAAAAACCTTTCGATAAAACTCGCCTCTTTAAATACAAGCCCCCGGGGGCGTCGGAAATTCCCCTCGAATCCAAAATTATAAAACAAAGCAAAAACTATCCAGTAACACATACAGTTGCCAAAGAAATATTACTGTGCCCTGAAATGACTGCAGTCAAAAAGTGTTACAATATTCCTGTTTGCGTACGTTTCACTCTTCAGTCTTGACTTGGATTTTTTTTCGGTCCATATAAACAAAGTACTTGTATGGCCAAGGCTAAGAAAAATCGACGTCCTCAAGGAAAGTTTCAGCAAAACCTTGCTGTATGTTACTGACATAAAAATCGAACAACTATAACCTAGCCCTTTTGAGACACATGTTTCACTCCTAGTATAAGCCAAGGCGGTTTTGAAACAGAAATTCCCTCCGTATATAGGCCCCTCCAATTATAAGCCTCTCCAAAACTAAGCCCCTCAAAAAGGGCCCTTCAAAACATATAAGCCCCAGGCCGCTTATTTTCGGAATTTAACGGTAATGACATACTTAATTATTCAATGTCAAACTTTAAAACCCCAGACGGTATTGTTGAAGTTACCTAGGACGTTTTATTCCGGGGGGGGGGGGGGGTACTCGATACATCCTTGGGTGGGGAGGTGCGGCCCGGCACCTCATACCCTGACCTTATTTAAGACAAAAACCGCTGATTTTCCTACCCTGTTGAAGACAGAATTCCGATTTTGATACCCTGTTTAAGACATTTAACCCGAAATCATATCCTGTGTAAGACAATAATGAATAAAAATTTTGCTGTAGTTTAGTTGGTAGAATGATACACACAGGCTGTTTATCGTCCAAGAAAAGATACCCTGTTAAAGACAAAAAATGATAAAATCGATGCCGCACGTCCCCATTTTGCCCTTATAAGGAAGTACCTCTCACCCCCCCCCCCACTCGGGGTTCTATTAATGGTTTGGCATGCTAACGAAAAAGAATCTGCCCAATTTGCCAACTAGCATAAGATCTTTTAAGAGTTTAAAAACTTAGTCATGATTCTTTTCACTTCACTTTTTTATCGATCTACTCTAGTGCCTGCAAAACCTGCGCTCTGGGATTTATTTAAAAGATTTTGAAATGTTGCAAGTATATTTTCTATTTGTTTTGACTCTCACACTGACAAGTTGGCAAAAAACAAAAAATCGAAAAAAAAAAATGGTAGGTCCCATTTCACCCTCTTTGCACGGTATTAGAGACAAAAAAAAAACGAAAAAGCCAAAACATAACTTTTAGGTGCGAAAACAAGGATTTTGTTGAGTTTTGTTGTGCTTGCGCGTATTGTAGCAGCCGGCGACCATGTGACTGACCATACAGTACGACTACTCAAACCGGGAAACTTGGAAGAAGATTGTCCAATCACAACGTTTTTGAAAACAAAAGATTCTCGAGTTGTTTTGCAAACGGACCAATAAAATTAAAGATTCAAACATGCAACCGTTGAAAACTTCAAAACCGTTTCAACTTACCTGAACTCTTGGAAAACAGTCCTCAAATTTATGAATGAAATTAGTCCGTTTGCAAAAAAAAATTGATAATCTTTTGTTATCAAGAGGTTGTGATCGGACAATCTTTCTGCCCCGGTTCGAGTACTCACACTGTGATAGGGGTTAGAACTTCGTGAAATTTAGCCACTCTGAAAAAGCAAGATTCTGGACACTGTTGCTAGGCGCAGGAATTACTCCAAATAATCAGTCTTTAGTCCCGCGCTGGGGGCTACTCCTGGGAATTCTTGATGGCGGGGGAGTGTTCTGCTCGGTTCTCCAATCATGACCCAGTTTTTCAGCCAAACAATAGCATGTTAACACCCGTTTTCAGACCTGGTCTCAAAGAAATCAAGTCATCATTACTTAGATTAAAACGCCAAATAAAAAGATGTCTTGCAAACCTCTTTCTTTCTTATTCATTTGGAATTGAAGCGACAAATACGTTCATACACTCCAGTAGATAGTTTCCTCAAAAACCATACCCGACTCCAGGCCAAAATGAGCAGAGTGTATACCCGTCTTCGAACCGAAAGGGGGAACATACCTCCTATTTGGCCAGTATGTAAGGAATACCACCCTCGGCCCCGGCGTCTTTATCTTAGTTATCTTTTCACTGGATGTCCTGTGACTTTTGCAGAAACGGTGCCACGCGATCACACCCAGCCCCAACCTCAAATGGAAACATTCTGAAATACCCTTGGGGGAAGGTTGGGAATAGACCGCAATAAAGTTTACTTTTACGCTCGCCGCACGTCGTCGCTCTGTGGTTGTCGCTCTGAGGAAGGAAGGACAACCGCTCATGCCGGTCTAGGTTGGATACATGTCCGCAAAACTCGCCACAGGTTTCTTAACATGCTACGACTACTTTGTTTGACCTTGACTCTTGACTTTTCTTTTCTCTTTTGCCTACTTTTGCATTTTTTAGCGGTTTTCATATTTTAGGGCGAGGGAAAGGAAAAGGGAGAAATTTCAAGGACGTGCGCACGCGCGAGAGGAGAAAACGAGACTGCCTCCGGGTTTCCCGTTGTCTTAAACTTTGGTGAGAAGTGCTCAAGCCATAAGAGATGCATTTCATAAATGATATTCATCATTTGTCCATTTTATGGTCCATTTAGGTATGTACGTGTTTGTTAATTTATTTATTGAATTTTTGTCGAAATTTACATCACGCATGGAACGTCCCTGGTCACACAGCGAGAAAGATAAGTTTGCTATATGAATATACTGATGTGTATATCAAGGATACAATGACAGTCTAGTGCCAACGTTTGCCTTTTACATGGAGTCAGTGACAGATGAATGAGCATTATAAAATCAACAATTAGTCAATGTGTTACACTCCACTTTATTACCTTTTCTTACTTTAGGTTATCATGTACAAGTGTGGTATTATTCAAACACAACTTTGAATACATGTGCACTTACCAGTTATGATTATTAACTGCTACAGCTGTAGCAGTAATATTATCACGGATGATACAAAAATAGAAAAGAAATAATAATTCAACAGGGTCTTTTAAGGACTAGGGCATATGCATGAGAGTATCCTGTATGAATTCCAAGGATTGTCATTAAATTTATTTCCTTTACCAGCATATTGATAAAACGGATGAAAAAATTGCCCCAAAGTTGTATTTAGTGCTCTGTGGTGAAGGTGTACGGAAGCTAAGGAAAATGCATGTAATTTCATATTGTCTATTAAACAGACAAATAGACATGTATTGATTCAAGTACATGAAGATGAGGGAGACTAAAATGACACTGTAGGGGTTTTATTGCATAACCTACACTGTACCCCCACCCCCCCTACCCTCACAATAATGTCGGTAGTAGCACAGGCTGTACTTCGAGAGATTGGGCAAAATGAAAGCTCTACTTCCTCAATTCTACCACAAGCTCACATGACGTAACTAAATGGTTACATAAAACCCAGAGGGGGTAAAAGAGGGGGGGGGGGGGGGGGGAGAAACAAGGTCTGTGACCAAGCAACAATGTTCAGCAGATAATTGCAGTACAATACATGCATGTTTCCCTGTGTCTTACATTTTTTTAAGAAGCAAGAGGCAATTGTCATATTTTTCCTTTGGTACAAAAGCTGTGAGAAACATCAAACACAAGTGATGGTGACCACTTCAACCTTTTCTTGACTGACTTCAAACGCTGTGGTATCCAGTTTATAAGGTTGTGACATTATTTTTGCCATGCACGTGATCAGCAAACAAAATTTTATACAAAACAATGCCCTTGATGATTGCTTCATGAGTTGGGAAAGCACTGTTCACTTTTCATTCAAGGGAATATATGGGGATTAACCCTTAGGAATGGACCATTACAAAAGTGATGGGGGGGGGAGGGTGGGGAAAAAAATCACGCAAGGGGAAATGTCCAAAAAAAATTCAAGCAAAGTGAAACCCACAGAAAGAAAAAAGTCATGCAAAGGACAGAACTGCTGTTTCACATTAAAGCCAGAATGAATCCCGTTTGCTAATAATAACTCAATATGCAGGGGACATACGTGTTCCAGCTTCATGACCTCAAGAATCAAAGACAAAGATATGATATGTTCAGTCAAAGTTTATGGTACTCCATGCACTAATAATGCATAATCTATGCACTAGAAAAAAAGAAGGAAAACCTCTTAGGTTGCAATTTACACTTCTATCATGAGCTTATGACTTGCGACTGATCATGAACTGTCAACACTTTATTTCAAGCTAATGACTTTCCATAAGTTGCATGCACTGAGACTTTGAGAACTGGAATGACATGAAACATAAACCACAGAAATTTTGGTTGGTGGAAATTTTTTTTTTTAATTGATTGAAAATTACTCCCATACATATTAACGACAGTGAATCACGGATCACACCAAAAAACTATTAAAGTGAAATGGTTTGGTATTTCATTGGTGTTTATATAATAAATAGTGTTGAAAAAATATTTCACTTGTTCGCTGCACTCACTTGTGAAATATTTTTCAACACTTGAAGAGAAATATTGTATATCTGCACGGTCATGTAATATCCTCTATATTTGCTTTTTGGGGGAAGAAGGAGATTGTCATATAGTGGATTTTCTTGAAGTTTACAGAAAGTTGATTAGTTGAAAAAAGAGCACAAAACGAAAGACTTTTCTCAACTCTATAATTAGCTTACAAATAAGAGACAGACTTAATATTTTACAAATTAATGATTTCTCCATTTCTGATTGGCTAAACTCACACGTATAACCTCGGAGGGTGTTATCCACAAAGGCCGATAGTACTCAGTCCTCAGTCTGCAGAATTCTTCATATCCAACTCAGCCTCATTCATCAATTCATCATTCAATAATTTCGAAACATTATTATTACACCATCACTTGTCACACATTATTAGCAACACCAAGTGCCAAATAAAGTAGCTCTATCTTGCGAGCAGAGGTTTCTTTCAGGTATGGCTTTTAGTATTTACAAAGCCATTTGTGTTGCTATAAGTCATGATCAAGTGCAGTGTGTAGTTGATTTGTTTATGCATGTGAACGACTTTACAAATGCTAAAGGCAATGCCAGAAACCTCTGCTTGCAGGGTACAGTAGCAAGATTCAAAATAATTAGTTTTCTGCTTCACAATGAGGCCAGTGTCAGAGGGTAATGAACATAATCATAAGAACAGAAATGTGTAATGCCATTAATTTTATAACATAAATATGGTCTCATGATTGCATGAACAGTATCTAATGTTAATAACATCAAACTTCTGACCTATGGCTGGGTCAAGGCATAAATAGACTAGAAATGTGGTAACATATATCAATATAATTGGGAAGACTCATACACAACTGAGTTCTAATACAGGTATTTTATTAATTCAGCTTTCAAGAAAGTATTTCTTGTTAAGTGAAAATAATGAGTGGGTCATCTCTTCAAATTTTACACATTTTAAACTTCATGATGTATTGAAACATGTCCTCATGTAAACAAATACTGATACTGTAATTATTTCATAAAGTAACATGAACTCATGAACTAGTTTGCACTATGATAACTTAATTTTCCTTTTTTTTTTTGCTTGATAATTGTTTTCCCTTTTTTCTTTCTGTTTGCTTTCTGCTACAAAAGTTGGTTTACCCCTCAGGATCAATATTACATGGCATGGCATTGGAGTTATCAGGAATATTTTCTTCATCACCACAGCTGCCTTCCCCTGAGCACTGCTCTCCCTCATGAACCTGGGTGTTTTTTTCTTGGGAACCATTTGCCCTCTGGCATGGTTCAAAACTGGGCCCATTTGTGTTTACCCTTACAGACTCAAGCACAACATGATTGCACTCCCCACTGCCCATACCTCTGGCTCCACAAAATGGTTGCATGCCCCCCCGAGATCTACATCCTCCGCGGCCACGAGCTCCTTCCATAAAAGGGCATCTTGGAGAGAATCCCGCGCGGCCTCGAGGGGCGCCCGCGCAGGGACCAAAACCACCACGACCGCGCATCATAGGTGAAAACTCTTCCGGAAACGGGCATCTTGGAGGGAAACCGTGAAATCCTCGTGGACCAAATCCAAAGCCACGGTTCGGACGAGGGAACGGCCCGCTCATCATGAAGTTTCGTCGATCATGGGGTGACTCAGGTCGTGGACAAAACTGTCGCCCTCGAGGAGCGAATGTACCGCGAAAATGATGCGATGAATTATCGTGAAACCCTCTTCCTCGGTGACGAAAACCACCTCTTGGACAAAAAGAACGACCTAAAGGCTCTGATGAAGGATCTTCTTCGTCATAGGAGCTTCTTGGGTCGCAATTTTTACACAAAACGACATCTCCACAGACAGCACATCGAAAGAAAGCTGTTTCCAATGTCATCTCACAATTTCGGCAGACTCGGGGCATCTCTTTGCTGCAGACTACCATTATGATGTCTTGAGGCTCTTTAAAAGATCTTCTTTGAAGCAAAACTCTTGATATCTTCACTCTTACGTTGAATTTTCTGGAATGATACGACAAAAAATCGCTCTCCGGCTTTTATCCTATCTCAAAGCGCAAGCATTGCATGACCCTGCAGTTTCTAAATTTAGACACATTACATCAAAGACTCAGAATACATAGCTACGTCTTTGGATGCACAACTGAGCGGGTGTGGGGTGGGGGAGGAGGTCTACTGATCATAGTCTTCTCATCCTGGCCCAGGCTTCTCGTTTTAAACATGTGCCTATAGTTCAACTGGGGCCTTCAACCGGAAGTTGACCTGCTGACGCATCAAATTGGAGGCCGAGGATTAGTCAGCCAAGCCTCAAGCGACCTGATTTGTATTTCGTCATTCACAGGAATAATGCTACTGAGAAAGTATTTGTCTGCACTATTTTTATTTTTCCCGTGCATGATACCATACTTTGTCCGTCCCGCGCGAAGGACACGCGGTTTCGCCAAATACCCCAAATTTTCCTACCCCCAAAAAATCCAGGTATCGAAAATTTCAAACCCCACAAAATCCTTCAAATCCCCCCGTCACCTGAACTCTCTAGCTCCTAGGAGAGGCCATGGATAAGAAGTAACAAGGTTTTTCCTTTTCACGAGTATTCAACATTTTATTATTGCACCGAACCACAGAGTATGTACCGTACCAAGACTCCAGAGGTCCGTTCTCGAAATACACCTGGGATGAAATAATCGTGCGAATGGCAATTTGAGGAACTAACCGGAACTAGGAGAGGAAAAAAAAACCTCTATCACCAGACTCAGGGATAACTATATCATAACCTACAAAGACAAAGGGCACAGCGGGCGTCTTGCCCAAAATAGGTGTTTCCTAAATATTTATGCAAATTATTAGTGACCAATTACCACCAAACTATTACTAATCTACAGCCTGTAGGCCTATTTTTGAAGTGTGCTTTCGCATCTTTCTGATCTTTACAACGCGAAGTAAGAATGATGGCAGCTGGTTTTCCTTGAATGTCTTGCTTTACACTTTAACAGGTAAGTCATATTTGTGTGTAGCTACTCCAAGAGTAGACAGGCAAAACGCTAGCCTCCCACGCAGGCGTTTTTAGGGGAGCTCGTATTTCTTCCCTCCCCACAATAACTATCAGATTACCTTGCGGTCAAGGTCAACTTTCCAGAATTTGGAAAGTACAATGTGATTGGCTAAGCTTGGGAAAGGAATGTTGTTTTCCGTTGAGCAGGCGTTTGTGGGGAGGGAAGAAATACGAGCTCCCCTAAAAACGCCTGCGTGGGAGGCTAGCAAAACGCCGGAAATATTCGAATTCGCCGGTGACGATATTAAGGGGGGGTCTACTCACTAGAGCAAATTGATCCCATCTCTCTGGTCATTTCATACTGGCGCAAACTGCGAGAAATTCATGCGATCATGTCATTTTTATTATTATTGATCCATCTTTCTGGCCCTCCAGCCTGGCCGGCTCTTTAGAATTTCGCTTGGAAATCGCTCACTGCCCTTCGCTTGTAACTTGTATAGCCGGCCGGTGTGGGACGATTGCCCAAAATTAGCCTTTGCCGAGCAAGCTCTCCCGGTCGCCCTGGAGTTCCGTCGCGCCGTCAGAGCGCCGTGAAGAGCTTGCTCGCAGGCTACAATAGCCCAAAATTGTTTCGTCCCGAGGCTAATGGGAATGTGCCGCTGGATGGGGTCGCATTTTCACGAGTGGATTGACTATAATGTTGCCCGCGTCGCAGACTCTAAACCTTCTGTATAGAATTGGTATGTCTCAGACTTTTCTAACTCACCGTTTGTTCTTGTTGAACTCTATAATTATAAAATGTAATATATGGTTTGTCCGTTACCTGCGTTTTTACAAGGCGTTGAAAGACCATTTCTTTTCCTGGAAGGTGGCTTTCCTTTCTAGTGTGGTCGTTTGGTTAGCGGTCGTCCGCAGAGTCGCAATCCGGTGGTCTCAGGTTCAAGTCCTTCACTGACCATTGAAACAAAGCTGGATTTTCTGAGAGTTAGATAGTTAGCCTGAATGAAGTTAAGAGGGGTTTGAAGGAGGGGGAAGAGGGGGATTAAAGCGCGCGAGAACGCGAGAGTTTGTCGGTTGACTGAGATTCGAGATACCCATGGAATGGGTCTGAACTCTGAGGCTATGATCACAAACTATCGGAAAGCTCAGGACTGTTCACGATGGTAATGTCGGCGCAATTTCTGTTACGGAGCGAAGCTTCACCTTGTCTGTTTTCAAAGTGGATCGTCACATAACGGGTAGGTTTCTATCACTCTTCGTAGCATCGTGAACAGGTAGAAGTGGGAGCGAGGACTGGAACCCCCGGCCACTGAAACGCAAGTAAGTAAATAACTAAGATAGTACGCGCGCTCTGATTGGCAGAGAGGAGTGTTTGCATGAGAGTATGTAAACATGGTTGTGGCGTCAAAATGTTTTGCTTTTCGCGCGCTAATCACACAAGCCCAAATTTGAAAAAGTTTTCAAGTTCACGTAAAATTCGACAAGTTTACTTTATTTACCCATTCCTTCGTCGACTGAAACTTGGAAAATCCTTACAAACAAGGTGTGTCAATTTTTTTTCGCTTAAGCTGACATTTTAAGCGAGAAAAATCGGTATTTTGGAAAGCATCTTTTTGCGAAGCAAGAACTGATTACGCGTGCAAGACTTTGCTACTGGTAAGAATTTCTCTTTTAATCATGACCGTGACAAAGGGTTTGCGTTTTTTCTCGGAAGAGTTATTTTATAAAAGCAATAGAAAACGTTTTTTCCGTGTTTGCATAGCCTGATATAAACACTCGAGGGATTGGGAGAATTCTCGACAGTTATACAAACCTTCGACTTCGTCTCGGGTTTGCATAACTGTCTCGAATTCTCCCAACCCCTCTCGTGTTTATATCAGGCTATGCAAACACGGAAAACGTTCTCTATTGCTTAAATGTTAGCCTCCCCTCTATAACCTGCGTCACCGTCGTAATCTGAAAAACAATTTTACAAGGGTAACTTATACAGTTAGTAGCTAGCTGGTTGGTTAGTTATTGTGGTCCAAAGTGACTGAAACAAGTATTTTCAGTGTCAAACTGAGAAGTAACATCTCAACTGGCCTCAGAGACAAACTGATGGTTATAATATTTACAAGCGTGGCCAATGTTCGGTACTCCCGAGTGGCCTGCAGAGCAGGATATATTCAGTCCCGTTTTCTGCGGATACTCTGACCTTTGTAGTAAGCGATGTTACAAACTCTTAAATGTATGGTCGCATTAACACTTTCGTCACCAGGCCAGAAATTGTGCAAGTTTAATGTTTGATATTTCCTTAAGTATTACATTTACATACAAAGGTTATCAACTTTTACCATCTCTTTCAGATATTGCAGGAAGCAAATTCAAACGACTTAGCATTTTGCTTTTTCTTTGAAATCCGTTTATGGTAATGTTTATAAATGGTATGAAGCGCAGGCGCAAAAAAGGCAAAACGCTGCCCTTCACATAGTTTTCACAGCTCAAAGGGTCCTCAGCTGTCTCCAAAAAAGTTTTTTTGGCCCCTCGGGCCTCAGTTTGGTATAACAATAAGGCGGAGGCCCGGGTCCCCCGGGCCCCTCCCCTGGATCCGCCACTGATCATTATTCACTAATCAGTATCTAGAGACAACCTGGAACATGACCTGTGACCAATTAATATACAGCTAAATCAAAATAGGTTGCTTCGTAATTGGTCATTTGGCATGGCGTTTGGGAATACCTATGGAGCAATGCAATGATTTACTTGAGCGGCCACCAAACAATAGCTTCACAATGCGCAATTTCCAATGCCCAAAGCAACCTTTATTGGATCAGCTACATATAGATATGCCCGGGGGGGGGGGGGGGACTCCGGATTTCAAGTGACAGGGATGATTGAATGGGGGCAAAAACCCTGGACCAAAATTTAACCCCCAAAAAAATCCCATGCCCAATTTCCTAGCCATAAAATTTTCCATAAAGCATTAACTGATATGACACGAAAAATAGAAACATTAGTTTTGAATACCCCAAAAAATCCCCACTTAAATCAAGCTATCCAAAAAAATACTTTCCCAAATTTTCCTACCAAAAAAATCCCCAAATCGAAAATTTCAAACCAAAAAAATCCTTCGATCATCCTTGTCACTACAAATCTGGAGTCTCCCCGCCGGGCAGATTATGTCACTATTTGATGCTCAATTCTATGACTAAAATTGTAGATGATCTAACTTATATTCGGTTGCAAGGGAAACATGAACTGACATATTAAATCGGGTATCTGAGTGCGAAACAAGAACACAACAGTGAAATTTACCTGACCTTGTGCCAGATTTAAAACTTATAGTGAACGATATCAGTAATTGCTGGTTATTCGTAAGACAACGAGAATTATCATAACTTCAGTTTACAAGCGCCCGTTTCAGAATTTAATCTGAAAATTACTGATTGCTTTCTTTGAAAACAAAACACTGAACCATGAATCCTACTGCAAGTCCTTGACCGTATAATTTCTACCCTCACAGAAGTTATCAGCCGCTTCCATCCACTTATCAACAACCTTTTTTATGCACCGTGCCGAAAGTTGATGCATGGATCTTTTGTTGTCGTGGTAGCCATCTTGTGCCGGATTAAACACTCCCGAATTCATCCTGAATTCTCCGTTCATCACAGAGAAACCTTCGGCGTTGACAACCCTTTCTGTGCATTCTTCGCCAAAGGCGCTTCTATAAACAGCACCATGTACAAGCCCTGGGCTCTTTCCTTGATATTTCTTTACTTTCTCAGTCCCGGTATCCATAATAACTAGATATCCACTCTTACAACGGGTGCCATTGGCGGTTTGCCACTTAGATTTCCCATCGCAAGAGTAAATGATGACACCAGCGTAGCGATAAGCAGTTCCTTGATACGCATCTGACTTGCCAGATATATGGATTGTGTCAAAGGGAAACGAAGGAAGATCAGGGCATGCTGGGCTCGGATTGCTTACTAGCCTGAGTACACTTTCTTCTTCCTCAGCTGAAATAAAGCTTGCACTGCTGTACGGTCGCTTGGCCATCGAGGAAACCCAAACTATATTTCTTTACTTCCAAGCAGCAACATTGATAATTCACGCCACAAGCCTTTGTTCCACTCCGCTTTTTTCCGAGAAAAGCGAATCACAATTAAATGGGAAAGACATGTGACATTCGATCATTATTAATAATATATAGATTTAGCGAGGGCTAAAAACATCGCTCCAGTTATTTAATTTTCCTAGAAAATAATTTGCAAACAGTGCAAGAAGGAAACAACATCTAAAATCGACTACACCAATAAATAGCAATCGCCTTGGACCACATTAGATAAGGCGTTGTTTAATTTAGTGTTTATCGTTTAGACCTCGGACAGAATTCATGTCATTTTTTGCCCTATTTTTACTTCGGCGGAGCGCGAAGTAAAGGATTCGCGACGCTCAGGAATGTATCAAAGTTGCAATTTTTTGACAAGATTGGGCAAGCAAAGTTTGTAGGTTTTCGGTTCTATTCGGCTATTTGACGAAGTGAGAGCCGAATTAGTTCGAGATATCTCGAGATCACTTCGATTTCTTTGATTTATCCTTTAACTTTTTCGAGGAAGAAAGAATTATTATTTTGGGTTTCCTGGGGTTTGAACCACTCACCTGTGTGACCCGTCAGATCAGAGGAGACTCTAAGTTGAGGGATTAGCCGAT
>OZ037775.1:16495282-16517782 GCA_964035525.1 Porites cylindrica | reverse complement strand
TAGTATTTACAAAGCCATTTGTGTTGCTATAAGTCAAGTGCAGTGTGTAGTTGATTTGTTTATGCATGTGAATGACTTTACAAATGCTAAAGGCAATGCCAGAAACCTCTGCTTGCAGGGTACAGTAGCAAGATTCAAAATAATTAGTTTTCTGCTTCACAATGAGGCCAGTATCAGAGGGTAATGAACATAATCATAAGAACAGAAATGTGTAATGCCATTAATTTTATAACATAAATATGGTCTCATGATTGCATGAACAGTATCTAACGTTAATAACATCAAACTTCTGACCTATGGTTGGGTCAAGGCATAAATAGACTAGAAATGTGGTAACATATATCGATAATTGGGAAGACTCATACTCAATTGAGTTTTTAATACAGGTATTTTATTAATTCATCTTTCAAGAAAGTATTTCTAGTTGAAGTGAAAATAATGAGTGGGTCATCTCTTCAAATTTTACACATTTTAAACTTCATGATGTATTGAAACATGTCCTCATGTACACCAATACTGATATTGTGATTATTTCATAAAGTAACATGAACTCATGAACTAGTTTGCACTATGATAACTTAATTTTCCTTTTTTTTTTTGGCTTGATAATTGTTTTCTTTTTTTTTCTTTCTGTTTGCTTTCTGCTACAAAAGTTGGTTTACCCCTCAGGATCAATATTACATGGCATGGCATTGGAGTTATCAGGAATATTTTCTTCTTCACCACAGCTGCCTTCCCCTGAGCACTGCTCTCCCTCATGAACCTGGGTGTTTTTTTCTTGGGAACCATTTGCCCTCTGGCATGGTTCAAAACTGGGCCCATTGGTGTTTACCCTTACCAACTCAAGCACAACATGATTGCACTCCCCACAGCCCATACCTCTGGCTCCACAAAATGGTTGCATGCCCCCCCGGGATCTACATCCTCCGCGTCCACGAGCTCCTTCCATAAAAGGGCATCTTGGAGAGAATCCCGCGCGGCCTCGAGGGGCGCCCGCGAAGGGACCAAAACCACCGCGACCGCGCATCATAGGTGAAAACTCTTCCGGAAACGGGCATCTTGGAGGGAAACCGTGAAATCCTCGTGGACCAAATCCAAAGCCACGGTTCGGACGAGGGAACGGCCCGCTCATCATGAAGTTTCGTCGATCATGGGGTGACTCAGGTCGTGGACAAAACTGTCGCCCTGGAGGAGCGAATGTACAGCGAAAATGATGCGATGAATTATCGTGAAACCCTCTTCCTCGGTGACGAAAACCCCCTCTTGGACAAAACGAACGACCTAAAGGCTCTGATGAAGGATCTTCTTCGTCATAGGAGCTTCTTGGGTCGCAATTTTTACACGAAACGACATCTCCACAGTCAGCACATCGAAAGAAAGCTGTTTCCAATGTCATGTCACAATTTCGGCAGACTCGGGGCATCTCTTTGCTACAGACTACCATTATGATGTCTTGAGGCTCTTTAAAAGATCTTCCTTGAAGCAAAACTCTTGATATCTTCACTCTTACGTTGAATTTTCTGGAATGATACGACAAAAAATCGCTCTCCGGTTTTTATCCTATCTCAAAGCGCAAGCATTGCGTGACCTTTCAGTTTCTAAATTTAGACACATTACATCAAAGACTCAGAATACATAGCTACGTCACTGGATGCATAACTGAGCGGGTGTGGGGTGGGGGAGAAGGTCCACTGATCATAGCCTTCTCATCCTGGCCCGGGCTTCTCGTTTTAAACATGTGTATAGTTCGACTATATTTGAAAACATTTTGAAACCATCAAACAGTATTCATTTTTACATTTGTCTCAGTGAAATTTAGTGACAATTCAACTGGGACCTTCAACCAGAAGTTGACCTGCTGACGCATCAAATTGGAGGCCAAGGATTAGTCAGCCTCAAGCGCCCTGATTTGTATTTCGTCATTGACAGGAATAATACTACTGAGAAAGTATTTGTCTGCGCTATTTTTATTTTTCCCGTGCATGATACCATTCTTTGTCCGTCCCGCGTGAAGGACACGCGGTTTCGCCCAATACCCCAAATTTTCCTACCCCCCAAAAATCCAGGTATCGAAAATTTCAAACCCAACAAAATCCTTCAAATCCCCCCCCCCCCCCCCGTCACCTGAAATCTCCAGCTCCTAGGAGAGGCCATGGATAAGAAGTAACAAGGTTTTTCCTTTTCACGAGTATTCAACATTTTATTATTGCACCCGGCGAACCACAGAGTATATACCGTACCAAGACTCCAGAGGTCCGTTCTCGAAATACACCTGAGATGAACTAACCGTGCGAATGGCAATTTGAGGAACTAACCGGAACTAGGAGAGAAAGAAAAACCTCTATCACCGGACCCAGGGATAACTATATCATAACCTACAAAGACAAAGGGCACAGCGGGAGTCTTGCCCAAAATAGGTGTTTCCTAAATATTTATGCAAATTATTAGTGACCAATTACCACCAAATTATTACTAATCTACAGCCTGTAGGCCTATTTTTGAAGTGTGCTTTCGCATCTTTACAACGCGAAGTAAGAATGATGGCCGCTGGTTTTCCTCTAGGGGTTTGCTTGAATGTCTTGCTTTACACTTTAACAGGTAAGTCATAGCGGGGCTCCCGCGCGCGCGAAGCGCGCGTGGGACAGAGCCCCATACCCATGGAATATGGTCAACCTCTTTTCGTTTGGTTGTCACGTGATTGACCGAGCGTACGTACGTACGTACGTACGTACGTACGTACGTACGCGTCTACAGATTGTATGGGTGGGGTAGGGGAGACTATCAAAAGGAAGGGAGGGGTGTCTCAGGCGTGTCTTGGCAAGTCCACATCTTTAATATAGGATATTAACAATATGGTGAATTGACAGCTGTCCAAACAGGATAGCCACTGACCAGTATCCCATGACCATATCGCAGGCTCATGTGTCAACTCATCGAGGTGACGTGATTTATTTGGAAGCTGTCCGCTGACCAGTTAACTGTTTTACTAGATCGCGAACAACGTTCAATCTCATACTTTTACTAGTTTGGGAGCACAGGAAAACTGATAATGCACACATATTGGACATCAATGTTTTGATCAATTGACAGCTGTCAAAACAGAGTACCCGCTGACCAGTATCACTTGACCGTATCGCGGGCTCAGGTGTCGACCCGTCGAGGTCAAGTATTTTTTGAAGTTATCCGCTGACAAGTAAACTAGTTTTCAAGTGATCGCAGGCTCAAGTTCAATTTTTTTTTGTTAATTCATATGAAATATGTTGTGTTTATGTGCTGCACAATTAAAATTTTGATTGCAAACTGACCTCGGACGAGAAAATTCAGCCAGCTGTTACAGGCAGGGAAGACAGTTGCTTTTGTATTTTCTCACAATGGTCACGCGTTGGTCACGCTCTACGTCCAATTTTTATGCTCTGATTGGTCAAAATTTGACAGGTGAGTTCATGCGCAAAATTTATGCAGCATCTTGAATCTTGTTTACTTTAACAGCTGAAGCTGACAGAGTTTTGTGTCAACTTGTGATGTTTTTAACTGTCTTTTTCCACTGGATGTACAAAATGAAATTCAGCTGCTATCAGGAGTCTTCTGTTACTCATGGCTAGTTTGTTTATTGGGTTTTTGGTTGAGAAAACGTCGCTTGTCAAAGTCGGAAATCCGATTTCGGATGGCATCGTTTTCGTTTTCACCTTGCTTGATGCGTAAGAGGATTGCAAAGTCTGAAGCGATACTGGCTTTACCTGATAACTTTCAGGAGCTGCATCTCGAATGGTAAGCCAGAGAAATTATTGTATTTCATGTTTGTTTTTTGTATCTAATTTAATGAAGTGGAGCGTAGTTTATGCGGGAATTTAGTTTATGCGCGTTTGTAAGTTTTGAGACAACGATCTCACGGAGTATCTGGTTTGATATAATCTTACATAACTTTAAAAAGCCTTTAGACAGTTTCTCACCGCAAATAGAAAGAAAATGTTCCAAAGGATCTTTAGTTATAATTCTAGCCGGAAAAGAAAGCTTTGAGCGATTTTCTTGCCTCGAGTTCGTCTTTGAAAAAACAAACACCGGGAAGCTGGCTTAAAACATAAACTTCAGCAAACTTAAGCTTGAAGCTTGAAGACTCAGGATATTTAGGGACACTTTGATACTTGTCTTCCTGAATGAAAATTGTTGTCTCTGTTTATGTTTCACCGAATTATATTTCTTTTATTGATTGTTGGTAGTCTCTCTTGCAATTTTAATCGCTATGCCGATTGTTTTCAGTCGTTCAGTGAACATCGCTTGCAGGAGTTCTCAAAATGCCGCGCGTTAAACCATCAAATAAAAAATAAACATGATAAATTCTTTATTATCTTGGAGCGTAACTCTGTTAATGTTCATTCAAACACTCGCTACAGCTCGCACTACAAAAGTGAGAACCGGATGGCCGTATAGGTGATTTTGGAAAATTTTTTTAACAGTTTATGAATATTGAATGAGAGCAATTTGTATTGTGAAATACTGCTTGCTGTCCATGGTATAAAAGGTTGGTTTACACGCACCCAGATTTGTTGGCAAGATTTTGCAAAGTAAACTTGTCGAACGCCAAAACGTTGGCCTGATTTTTTTTCTAAGCCTAATTGATCTACAGTGATCAATAGCCATTACGGCTCTTAAATGTGATAAAAGATGATTACCAGTTTTTGAGTGTACATATGAGGCTATCAACTCGATGTAAGATTTGGTTCACTCTTGGGCTGTTTGCAAATTATTTTTCTCTAAAATCAGGTAGCCTTTCCCTCAAAAGTCACATAAATGTGCTCTAAAGTTAACTGAATTGTGGAATTCGAATACAAGTTTATTGTTTAATTTAAATTATAAATTTACTAATGGGAGCCTCGCTTTTAGCCCTGGCTAAATCTATATATTATTTGTGTGTAGCTACTCCAAGAGTAGACAGGCAAAACGCCGGAAATATTCGAATTCGCCGATGACGATATTAAGGGGAAGTCTACTCACTAGAGCAAGTTGATCCCATCTCTCTGGTCATTTCTTAGTGGCGCAAACTGTGAGAAATTCATGTCATTTTTATTATTATTGATCCATCCTTCTGGCCCTCCAGCCTAGCCGGCTCTCTAGAATTTCGCTTGGAAATCGCTCACTGCGCTTCGCTGGTAACTTGTATAGCCGGCCGGTGCGGGACGATTGTGCACAATTAGCCTTTGCCGAGCAAGCTCTCCCGGTCGCCCTGGCGTTCCGTCCCGCCGTCATAGCGCCGTGAAGAGCTTGCTAGCCCTAAATTGTTTCGTCCCGAGGCTAATGGAAATGTGCCGCTGGATGGGATCGCATTTTCACGACTGGATTGACTCTAATGTTGCTTGCGTCGCAGATGCTTTAAACCTTCTGTATAGAATTTGTATGTCTCAGACCGTTCTAACTCACCGTTTGTTCTTGTTGAACTCTATAAATGTGTAATTTATGGTTTATCCGTTAGCTGCGTTTTTCCGAGGAGTTGAAAGACCATTTCTTTTCCTGCAAGGTGGCTGTCCTTTCCAGTGTGGCCGTTTGGTTAGCAGGCGTCCACAGAGTCGCAATCCGGATTTTCTGAGAGTTAGAGAGTTAGCCTGGATGAAGTTAAGAGGGGTTTGAAGGAGGGGGGAGAAGGAGATTAAAGCGCGCGAGAACGCGAGAGTTTGTCGGTCGTCTGAGATTCGGGATACCCATGGCATGGGCCCGGGGGGGGGGGGGGGGGTACTCCCTAATATGGGCTATATAGGTATGTGCGGCCCCAAAGGGTAGGGTTTTTCAGCCGTTTTGGTCATAAATTGGGTATCGATTTTGGCTATTTTGCCGCCATTTTGGTCATAAATAGGGTAACGATTTTTGCACTGTAGTCTTGAATGCACTTTTTTAGAAGAAGCTACTTCCTTATCGTGTCCCCCTAACCTAATAAAAGCAGATAAACATTGCCTTTAACATTGGTCTGAACTAGGGAAATAATTATAAGGCAGGTCTGAAACAGGTCATAAATAGGGTATCAAATTTTTGGTTAGGTCATAAATAGGGTAGGGAAAATCGCAGATTTTCGTCATAAATAGGGTAAGGGTTTTGGGAAGCGGGCCGCACACCCCTACCCAATTTTTCTGCGAGTACCCCCCCCCCCCCCCGGGGGCATGGGTCTGAACTCTGAGGCTATGATCACAAAATAACGGAAAGCTCAGGTGCCGACAAGAAAACAATAGCTGATAGGGCTACTGTACCCGATGGTAATTTCGCCGCAATTTCTGTTACGGAGCGAAGCTTCACCTCGTTTATTTTCAAAGTGGATCGTCACATATCGGTTAGGTTTCTGCCACTCGATCATAGGAGACGTCTGCACGCAGGCAACTCTTCGTAGCATCGGGAACAGGTAAAAATGGGAGCGAGGACTGGAACCACACTGAAACGCAAGTAAATATTCAGAAGTAAACTGGGATTTAAAGCGACAAACCATCTCCGCCAACCGCGCTCCGGTACCATAACGACTAGTTTCATTCCTGTGCCAGTGCCGATCATACGGTAACGGATAGCTTTTCATGTCGGCAAAAAATTGTATCCGGTAAAGTAAAACAAAGCCTCAGTTACCTTAACACGGTTTGCCTGCGAATCGCTGTGGATCGAAAGGAAGTCTGCCATATACAGCCTACGTTTTTCGGGCGTCCGAGGTCTGCGTTTCGTGACATTCTCTTTCGCGTGCCCTTTATGCACTCCAACGCGTAAGTTCCCCTTTTTATTTCCCTTCCCCTTTAAACGTCTGTCACGTGCACGCGCGCGGGCTAGAAAGACTAAGCAATGACTAAGGTATCAACTTAATTTCCCAGGTGTCCAAGGTGACGTTTTGCGGAATCAAGACAATAATGAATGGTATAAAGCTGGCGTAAAGCTGGTTCAGGACAACGTAAAATTAAAACCAAACACCAACACCGCCAAGAGCGCTATTTTGTTCCTAGGTGATGGAATGGGTATTACTACCATCACCGCAACACGATTCCTGGACGGACAACAGAAGGGAAACACGGGAGAGGAGAATATTTTGAGCTGGGAAGAATTTCCGTGGTCAGCTCTTGCTAAAACGTACACAGTTGATCAACAGGGAACAGACTCTGCGAGCTCCGCGACAGCATTCCTTACCGGAATAAAAACCGATAACGGTAAGTCTAAACCTTAGCCCCACCTCCAAAAGATGACTAAACTTGTATCGCCGCCAAAAAGAAGGCTTCTGTAAAGACTCGATGCGGAACTTCAATGACATGGGACAAGCCTAATGCCAATGACTGAGAACGATAAATCTTGTTTATTAGTATTAGGATCATCAAATTTGACAGAAATTGGACGTTCGACCTAAGCCTAAGAAACTGCTCGAGGCCTTCTTTTAAATCGATGTAAGTAGAAATATTTTGGATTGTGAAAGCAAGCCACAAAAAAAAAAAGAAGAAAAGAACAAAATTAGCTATTAGAAGTATCAAACGTCAATAAAAGGACAAAAATACCGTTTTCGGGTCTTTAGGTTTTGCTGACTGGTTTGTGGGACCCAAAAAAAGACGCGCCAAAATTGTTTTAAATAAACTGATCAGTGAAAACGCCGTGAAAAGGGTACATGGACATTGCTCTCTCCTGATTATGGGCTCCCGACATTTGCCACTAGTGGGAGTGACAGGTTTATTATACTATAATTATACCTCTGAAATTTTTTAATTGCTTGCTCGGTAGCCAACATTTTTAAGTGGCCGATGAGGTGTGTCCTTCATTCTCTGGCTGATTAAATTTCAAATTCTTAAAAGATCTCGTCAAAACTGCAACAACTTTGGCATTGTAACAAACTGAGCAAATAATGCGCGTAATGTTCGTTTAGCCACGTTGTTGCACCGTATTATTTTTGATGTTGCATGCACTTACAATTTTCGTGTTGTCCTTGTTGCCCCCCTAAATTTTTGTCAGGTGTTGTCGGTGTGGACTCCGGTATTACAAGATTTTACTGCTCTTCATCAACCGAACAGAGAAAAGCTGTCTCCATTCTCACGCTTGCTGAGAAGGCTGGAATGTCAACGGGAATCGTGACCACCACGCGAGTTACACACGCAACTCCCGCGTGTTCATATGCTCACGCAGCAGACCGCAACTGGGAAAGTGACGCTGATATAAAGAAAAGAGCAAAGGATGATGGGTCCAAGTGCAAGGACATAGGTATTGTTTAATAATGTCGTTTTCCTCTATAAATGGAGGCCTCCTCTTGTAATTTTCTTTGCTTACCCAGCTAACCGGAAGCGGAGTACTTTTAAAGTTCACGAGAAGGTTCAAATGAAGGGTTCATCGGGGAAGTAAAGCAGCAGAAACTGGTTTATCAACTTAGTTTTAAGTCAGTGCACTACCGTAAAAACATTCAACCTTTTCACGGTGATTATTGAAAACGCAATTTTGCGACTAAATCTTCCTAAGTCAGCCCACAATAGGCCACAAATGACCTGCTCATCACTATAGTTTTTAGTAGCCAAGTGGTAATTGGAGCATCCGACTAGTGTCTGGAAGGTCATGGGTTCATTCTTGTTAGTAGACAATCTAGGAGTTTAAATGGGTAACTGTATTCTAGAAAAGTTCTAGTTTCTTGTCTCTGTCCTTATAAGCGGAGAGACTGTCAGATTTATATTAACTTGAGATCAATCGAAGTTTTTCTTTTTCGCTGTCCCTTCCCCTTCCCTCTTCTTCCCTTTTCTCGCTCTTGCTCCAACTTTCTTAAAAAACTCGTAAGGCGGGAAAATAAACGCTTGCTACGCAGGCTACTGAATAGTCTCAAATCCTCATCAGGATTTGGCGGTATTCACGGCAGTTCGGTAGAGAACACGATTTATGCGAATCTCCCAGCCTCATTCGTGGTGTCGGTATCTAAGCGCCTCGTTTATGCAATCTTTTCATGTCCTTCTCAGTCTACCTCCTGATCTTGTCCTTTCAGTACAGCCTTTCTAAAGTTTCGTGTCTCTTAATGTGTCCAAAGAACTTGAGTTTCCGCCCAATGACGGTGTTCAACAACCATCCTTCTGGGGCTTAAAGCTCATTTCTAATGGAAGCAAAGCAATCGTCCTTTTCTGAGTTTAGGGCACGCGCAAAATTTTTCTGTAGCATTGATACTCGGAGGCTGTATATACTTCGCATTATACTGTTTGATTATCCACGACTCGCATCCGTACGTGGTTAATTGTTGCAAATATTCCTACAACCTATTTTTAAAAAATGGACGCATCTTTCCCTAAAACCTATGGACAACTAGCATTGGTCCTCACCGTTTTTCAGCTACATTTGGAAACTTTTTTGTGGGGCGGACACCTCTTTTGATGAACACTAATGCAATGCCAGTCCCACCCTGCGGTGTCCATGGGGAGCTTAAGTAACAACGACGGCGACGGTGACGGTTACGAAAACGTCACTTTAAAAAGTGAATTCACGCTGCCTCAAACTTTATCGCGCTTATTCCCTCTCGTTTAATGTTGACACATTTTTTTGGAGTTGAATTCTAAAGGACTGTATCAAAGTTCAAGAAAAGAAAAAGGAAGTTGTTGTCTTGTGTTTCCGTCCTCGACAAAACGTAAAATTTGACACTTTTACGTTGTAGTCGTGTGGACCAAGACCAAATAGAAAGTCTATTCTCGTAAATTCGATTTGGACAACCTATCTTGTCTGCAAATTGCTCACAAAACTTTACATGCATATAATACAGCCTTACAACTTGTTGAGTATCCCCATGGAGATGGAATGGAGGTTGTCTTCGCTGGAGGCCGCAGAAAACTTATGCATAAGAATCAGACGGATCCAGAATACCCGGATAAGAGAGGAGAGAGACTAGATGGCAGAGACCTGATTCAAGAGTGGGTTGGTAGACACCCAAATTCAAAGTACGTTTGGAACAAAACCGAGTTTGATCAAATTGATGGGGAGAAAGTCGATCACGTAATTGGTACGTATAATTATTAAGTCGGCAGTATAGTTATACTGAAAGTTTTAGCTTTTCTTTAAATCAAAGGAAGTGAAGGAAAGTGAATGAAATGATTGTGACTGATGTTAAGTTTCTGTACACGTCCCTGGGCTGGGGATTCGCTAGATCGTAACAGGGCCAGCAAGACATACTGGTAGCCTCTAGATAGAACTTTTATGGCGGAAGAGCCCCTAAGGGGGATCTATGCAGTAAAGTGTGTGTGTGTGTGTGTGTGTGTGTGTGTGTGTGTGTAAATACTTGTATTCTGGGTAGAATGTATTTCGTAGAGCGCTCAATTCATTTAAGTGAAGAGCATTGGCTATTAAAAACTTATCAGAAGTTCAGGATTCAGGAGTAATCATCGATCGTTTATTGCGACAGTGCTGTTTCGTATGGTCCGAAATTATAGGACCACACTCCGATTATCAGGCAACTTCAACGATTCCGATAATTTCGGGCCATACGAAACAGCACCGTCGCAATAAACGATCGATGTGAGTATGTAGTAGTTCCCCACCGCTTTTGACGTAGCTTTGACGTAGTCCTTTTGCGAGTTTTGCTTTGAAAATGGCCCTTAACTTCAAACGAATTTGTTTTTCTGACTTGTTTAGTTCAGTACACCTCGCATTTGAATCTAGACTAGCCAGCGATCCTTTGAACCTTGTGGCTGGTTTCAATTCAATTGTTGATGAGCACAGCTGTGATTAATTAAGGGAAAATCAACGGTTGACTGGTTTGAAGTAAGTCTTCACCGTGCCTCTATCAACTTTAAAAGAGATTTCACAACGCATTGGGTTATTTCCCATCTCACCACCAACTAGAATCACTAATATAACTTTCATTCATTATACCCTGTATTGTCTCGCATTATAAATTCAACGTTTCTAAACTACCTAAAGAAAGAGTTATTGCCATTCTCTCCAACTCCTAGGAGGACAAGAGACATCGTAAAGTGGTGATATAAGGAATAGTTACTAAAAAGGATTCCTTTCATGAGTGTAGCCAGCCACCCATTGTCCTGTTTCGTGTTTTTAAGGACTTTTTGAGTACTCTAACATGCAATATGAAGTGGAGCGAGCTGCTGACAAGGCCGGTGAACCGTCCATTGCAGAAATGACCGAGAAAGCCATTCAAATACTGCAGAAGAACCCCAAAGGTTTCTTCCTGTTAGTTGAAGGTTAGTTAGCAAGTGTGAAATTCCCTGCGTTATTTTCGCCCTTGGTCTCAATGATCAGAACTTATCAAACTAAACTTGTCGCTGTTGTTGTGGTGGTTTAAGGAAAGAATTTCGCGGAATCCAAGAAAGTCGCTTTTTTCTCATGACTATTGGGGAACCACGTCCTGCCTTTTTTTAAGTACAACGAAACCCCTCCTTACGACCACCCCGTTTATACGACTACCTCGTTATTACGACCAAATGCTTTCGACCCAAGCGTAAAAATCACTAAATCTTTTAATTATTTTGAAGACCCCGTTAATGCGAACACCTCGTTATTGCGACCAGAATTTAATGGCCCAACGGTGGTCTCATTTCAAAACGAGGTTCCAACTGTCGAAGTTGTTACGTAAGTCCTTGGGTGGACTAGTTCGAGAGCACGGTCTCTAAAGATGTATGAGTGTGATCGAGGGGAGATTTTAACAGGAAGCTGTTTATTTACTTAAGACTATGTTAATGAAAAAATTTATCATAAAAAAGAAAATAAATGACAGAATTGAACTCTTTATGTCAATTTACCCCTTCAATTAGAAGAGTTTTGGTACAGACGCGCGAGTGAACTGGCCGCCCCGTGTTTTTCAGATTGAGCAGTCTTATATATTTAGTTTTTCTTGCGCAGATTAGCTCTGTTACTTATTTAAACGTCTATTTCCAGTAACAACTTTCTTGGAAATATCCAACCCGAGTGAAAGAGGAAAATCAAATTGCGCTATTATGACGTTAAAACTCACAGCTGATGAGGGCGCAAGGAATGAATCTAAATATGAATGCTTCCTTTTTTTTTTGCCAGGGGGTCGTATTGATCACGGACATCACGATGGCAAGGCTGTAAAAGCTCTCAACGAGGCAGTTGCCATGAATAAAGCAGTTACTAAGGCATTGCAAATGGTGAACAAAGGTAAAATCATCCCTTTAATTGCCATTTGCCTCTTTTTCAAAGGTAAAGTCCCCCACAATATCGCGCTATTGATTGAAAGCATCTGCATTTTGACTTCAACACAAGCGATGGCTGTGACAAATCTTCACCTGTTAACCAGTCATATAAACAGATTTCATGGAAATTTTTCCGGCTTTCTCTCACTCACTTAGACTCTCAATAGCGGTCATTTACTGTACCAACCGGTAGCCAACCAGTACCTCCTGGCCTTTATTTCCAAGTCAATATCTGGGCTTCTTGCTGTAGTAACACAAAAACGGGATTTCTTACATTAATCCGTTATAAAGACTTTTATTAAAAACTGAATCACTGGATAATGCAATTCTGATTGGCTTAGCCATCATGGTATAGGAGTCATTATACCATGCTCTCCAAATATGGTAACAGTACTTGCGTCTGTTCAAAATTAAAAACAAGCTGAAAATCGGTTGTTTTTACAAATAAATTCTGGATGAATTCTCGATATTTTGTGGGCGTTTTTAATAATTAAGACAATAATTCCACTCGCGCTTGTTGGATATGAGATTATTATAGCCAACTCATATCCAACGTGCACTGGTGGAATAATTGTTAAATAATATAATTCATTGTAAAGCAAGCTATATGGTATATTGTTTTCCCGTGGATTGTTCTCTTATCACGCACGGTTCTAGAAGACTCTGGTTTTAAATTCAGTCCTTACAACTGTAGTCTAACATTCTGTCATGTATCTGTCCCTTTTGTTTCTCGGAAGTAGGGAGGTTTGACTTTTTAATTAAATGTTTGAAATCCGGTACACATTTTTCATAGTCTTTTTAAACTAGACTACGAGTATTTCCCCATTTTTCCTCAGGGATAGTAGAGCGAGCGAAATGCAAGCTCGTGTGAAAATTTCCCCGCCGCGTGTCGCCTTTTCTCGCGTGGGGTGATTTTCACGCGTTCTTGCGTCTCGCTCGCTCTACTGTCCCTGAGGAAAAATGGGGTACTACTCGTAGTCTATTTTACACAGCACGGTTGAAAGGCAGAGTTGCTAACCATGTAAACTTTAACTTGAATTTCAGACGAAACCCTTGTAACCGTAACTGCTGACCACTCTCACGTCTTTACCATCGGCGGATACCCAAAACGTGGGAACCCTGTGTTTGGTATAATAAAACAAGTAGACGATAGCTTAGCTTTGGACACAAAGAACAGAACATACACTACCCTTGGTTATGCTAACGGGCCAGGTGGGCTGAAAGGATCCCGTCCAGACCTGCGCAATGTGGACACTGCTGACAAAGACTTTCTTCAGCAGGCTACAGTTCTTGTCAACTATGAAAGTCATGGATCAGAAGACGTTGGTAAGAAGTTGGGCTGAGATTATGCAGGAGACCATCACCTTAGAGCTTCCCTTGGCTACCAATAAGTGTCATAATACGTAATACTTGTTTACTGTTACGCAGATTATGTTCAGATTTGATTTCGGTAATTTTTTTCCCTCTCCAATTGGAGTATCTTCCTTTGCAAAGTTATGATGACTCTAAACTCGGATATGAATGATGATAAATGAATTGAACAGCGTTCGCTTTTCGTTTTGTAGTATTTTTTCCTTTTCTTTCCAAAGCCGATGCAAAAGAATACTTCCTGCGGCTCAATCCTCAATCCTCAATATTTTGCTGTGAGGCTTTTTTATCGTGACATGTGCTTTCGTCCACCCCTCCGAAATGACATTCCGCTGTTTTCCTATTTGCAGGCGTGTTCGCGGACGGACCTGGGGCCTACCTATTCCATGGTGTAGTGGAACAGCAGTACGTATTTCACGTGATGGATTACGCCTTATGTCTCAGCGAGAGCAAGCAGAAATCATGTGAGAAGCACGTGAATAGAGAAGGGAAGCCTAAGAGCAAAAGTGGAGCGTTGCCTTTGTCTGTCCCTTCGCTCTATTCTTTGCTATTGGTTGCGCTGCTGTTTCTGTAGCTCCGGACTCAAATAATCTCGGAAAACAACTTTGATAAGATTACATCTAGTCTGCAGTGATTCAGATTAATTACAAAACAAAATTAATGATCGAATCACATCTATCTTTATCACATCAATGAAGACGGGTCTAAACGATAGAAACATGTATCTCCTCAGTTTCAGTTTCTATTTCTTTCTTTTTTTTTCTGTATTTCCTTTATTCTTTGTTTGAAGATATTGGCTGGTGATAACAACATTTTATTTTTTAACTTGAGCTTGAGGAGAATAAAATCTACGACTAGCGTCTTTCTTGGTACGGAATAAGCAAAGATCACGTTTCTCCTCAAACCTTGTTATCCTTTCGTTTTCACACGCTACGATTTAAACCAAGTGATCCCTTCAATGTACAAGCGTCATAAGGAGAAAGAGAGAGAACGAAACGCCCAGTCTAGCCCTTAGGATATGTGAATTTTACCACTGAAAGATCTTTTAAGACCGTTTGAATTACTGAATCAGAAGTTGGCTTCCGGAGGAGTCAGCAAACTTTGATTCAGCGTTGTCAAGAGAGGAGCAGAAAAAAGGGAGGGTTGGACCAAATAACGATTAAAATTATCTTCAGTTAAACCAGTAATAATTTGAAATTAGGCCAGTTACTGTAGTGCATTCGACAGGGGGGGGGGGGGGGGGTGATAAGGCAAGGGGGATCGAGTGAGAGGTGGAGGTACTGAATGGGGTGTAAGGAGTGGCAAATATGATATTATGTTTTCATCTTCTCTTCATATTTTTTGTCCGTTTTTCATTCACAAACTACAATCAAAACTCCTTGCATGCAGAAAATGAATGACATTACTGGTGAAGATGGTGATGAAACTTGACGTGTTTGCAGGATTGATCAATTAAAATACAAAAACGGAAACGCAACTTTTCGTAATCGCTCCTCAAGGTGGCTAAACTATAAAACATCTGGGGAAAAGGTTTTGCAAACGGGATCAAACTTTTGAAAAAACCTGACGTCACGACAATTATGTAATTTCAGCGTGTTTTATTTTCAAATTTATGTAGATTGGCGAGGACAATTGGACAAAATAATAGGAAGCTTTCAGCAGGAACTTGCTTTAAGTACTAGAAAAAGCTTCCTGTAAGATCGAAGAGATCCTTATAAGAAACTTTAATTATTAGAAACAACAAAGAGACTGAAAACACCGTCCCTCATAGTAAAAGGAAAGCAATCTGTATTTGAGTCTGCTTTCGCAAAGAGGATCACGAAGAGATGGCCATAGAAATGGAAAGAAGGAAATGAATTTTAATGAAGTTGAAGCCTCTGCCCGGAACATTTTGTCCAAAACGTTTCACATTCGGTCTTATTATAGAGTTACAAAGTTATTTTCTGGTAATAAACCCTTCCTTTCAGGATCAGTTTAAGCGTACGCGGCTGCGTAAGCCACAAATAAGGAAAGCTTGATCAATCATGACGAAAGCGTCTTTAACATTTTGATATTGCTTGAAAAGGTCAGTTGTTACTGTGGTAACTCGAGTTCAACATAAAAATGTCTCAACGAGAATAGTAGTACAGTATGTTATGTGTCACAAGCTTCAAAAAATGATACTTATAAGCCTCCCTATTTGCGAGTTTAAAAAAAAATTGTCACTTGATTCGTGATCTGTAGAACCCCCGCTCCAGACTCTGGATAAGGAAACGATCAACACAAACAAATTCACTTATGAGCTTTTCTATTGCGTTGCATGACGCAGTAGTTCGTCACATTTATTTGTGCAGTCGCAAAGCAAATTAAACTGAAATAATCGTTAAACATAACTCTTCTCCACTTCGTGCGGCTATTTTAGCTTTTTATTTCATTGCATGACGCAGCAGTTGGTCACGTTTATTTGTGCAGTCGCAAAGCAAATTAAACTGAAATAATCGTTAAACATAACTCTTCTCCACTTCGTGCGGCTATTGGCTTCATTCGTCAAGAATGATAATGAATAATTTGGCAAGCAAACACAACCAGGTCTTGGGTCAGGCCACCAAATAGGGGCTTTTCCGTAATATATCTGTTCGCAGAAGTAAAAATTGCCTAGAATTTTCTATAGCTTGAGGAAGGCTAAACATTTCAGTTTTTCGCATTTCAGAATGCCATTTTTCGCAGAAAAAAGGAAACCTAAAATTTTCGAATTGTAAATTCGAAAATACTCAAGTTCCCCTAGGATGACCGAACAGATACAAATTTTATAGCGCCGCTTAGAATGCATTTCTAGAGATCTAAAAGTACTCTGGATAGCCTAAAAAGTGTTTTCAATGCATTTAGGAGGAAACTGTTTTTGGGTGCCTCTGATCAACTGAGACAATCGCCTGTCATGAAAGTAACAAATCGTCTGACGCTCTTCATACTAAAAATAATGTCCTTTTTGCACCCAATTAGAACATGTTTTTTTTGTCACGTGTCTAACCTTAGATAAACATGCTTCAAACAAAATATGTAAACTAATCTATTTTCAACATCTTGCCATCTCTCTTCCAAGTCATGCCATTAGCCGGAGAAGCGAAACCGTGAAGTGAAAAATGGCGGTCGCAGGTCATCTTCTCTGGATTTGCTCCATATTTACCTTACTTTGTGCGTCAAAAGGTAAGAAAAATAGAAGATTTGGAGTCGATTTATTTGTTTCCCTCTTTGAATATTAATGTTTCGTTGTAAGAATCAAAACAATTAAAAATTCTAATGGGCAAATGCGAAGGCTATAAGAGTTTTTTCTTTTTAACCATAGACTTTGACGTTAGCGTAGACTGCAAATGAACCCACCCTTTGTATAACACTAACGTTACTTTCTCAGAGTCTAACTAGGTACCTGGACTATGCTATTACGTAACTACTAGAGGTAACAGTTCTCTTTTTGTAGCAATGCAAACTGTTATATGATAGTAGAGCAAACAAATTAAATACATGAGCGTGCATTAAAACACGCAGCTTGCAGTACGAGGTTTGAGAAGACGAAACATGTACTTCCTGAGGGAGGGTCAGTAAATCTCTCGCTACCTCTTGTGGCTCGTTAGAGGAATTGGGGACTTTTTCAGTCTCCGTAAACCACCAGTCTGAGCCCATCTTGTATTTGCTCTTAATTATGAATTGATTTTCATCTCTAGCTGGAAAGTTTTGATTTTCGATTGTTCATGTAGCCGTCCCTCGAAAGATGATTACCATTGTCGTGTAATTTTTACCGTGCGTGCGCACGTAAATTTTACGCGCGTTGCCGTAAACTAAAATACAGGCAATGTACAGAAGGTCGCGCTTAAACGTAAAAAGATTGAACCTCGTTCTCCTGGCCCAACTACGCGACCGACAGTGAAAATAACATTTAACATTTTCTTCCGACGAAATGTTGCAGCTGAAAGCAGCCCGCGAGTCTCAATGTCTCGCACTCACTTTAGTGAACATGTAAAACGGCAAAAGCATAAGAGTTCTTTCTCTAAACTTGCGTGAGGAAAATACATTTATCCGCGGCTTGGATTTCCGTAAAGGTCAATATAAGGGCACTTCAAGAATAATGATGAAACACAATGTATTCTACATTTCCACGTCAAACTTTGAAAAACCTTCACGGGTCGATAATTAAAATAGATCTTTTTGTGACAAAAGCGTGTTATACGCCTTTTTCGATGCCAAACTGCTAACCGTATCAAAGCGTTGTTGACCCCATAAACAATGCCAAGAAATGATAGAGCACGTTTATCTTCTTAAGATAACCGATCATAACCCAAGGGGGGGGGGGGGGGGGGGGAGGGGCACTTCCTTATGGGGATGTGCCGCTGGAATGGGGTCGCACATTTTCGGATTTTTGGGGTATTAAAGTTCTTCATATTTCAGGTTAGCAAACGTACCAGAATATTTGTTCTGTAGGTGAAAAGTAAAGTGTTCTCCATTCAAATTCATACTAAAAATGGGTCAATTCATTTAAGGATGACCTATAAGGTAGATACATAAATAGAAAGTGACTAAGATGGGATTGCAAAAATTACATATTTGCCCAAACGTGACTAAGATGGGGTCTACAATTGGTCACAGAATAGACTATAATGGGGTAGGGGCTCTGAGAGGCCAGCGGCACATACCCAGCAAAAATTAACTCTAGTACCCCCTCCGGACCTTAACCCATTTCAGCATAGAAAGATTTTTCGTTTTGGAGAAAAAAAACTATGACTCTTGTAACGAATTTTTAAACCCAAGGCTATATAAATAGAGTTTTAAACACAAATAGACTAATTTAGAGATCCGCTTCATTTAAACTCAATTTTCAGTTACGAATAGCCAAAAGTTTTAAGTACAGTATCAGAGTGAAATGATTTCACTATATATCACTTACGTTGTGCTATTTGTCACCTATCACGATGACGCGACGATATAAACACTATATTCTTTTTGGGGAGCCATCATTCGACTAACGACAGCCAATCCGAAGACAATGTTTACATGTGGTCTGATCAGACTTTGTTCCGTATTACTGGCAGCTATTAAAGGGGCGTAATTAATAACTGCCAAGTCTTCCCTTCATTTCAATGCGGCTTAAGTGGGTGGGGGAAGGGGAGGTGTTAAACCGATAGCAAAAACAACAAGCACAAGGATAGGAGAAGTAAGCAGATTTCTCCTTTTCTTGCGTTCTCGCTTGTTCTTGCCGAGCGTAAGCAGGACGCAGCAAAAACAGAGGGCGATTTATTAAGCCTAACTCCAGCTTCACTCGTGTAAGAGCGCCAATCTCCCATCTTGACACAAGACTGAGAAAACAAAATGAAACTTCGTTAACATTGTTTTCTAAGTCAAAGTTTCGAAAAGAAGAATTTTTTCAATACGCTGTAGGTCCAAATACTCTCACTTTCAAAGCGAGGCTGTGCAAAACCTTTTTGTGAAAATGAATTTTATTTGCATGAGAGAAAAAAAATTTTAAGGCCATTTATATTAAAATAAGACGCGTCTTACGTAAGACGCGTCTTAAATAAGACGCGAGCTGTACCATTTATACGAGCATGTCTTATCTAAGACGAGAACAGCTCGTATAAATGGTTCGCGTCTTATTTCTGTTCTTGACTCGTTTTCATGTGAATGCTGCCCGTAGCAACGGCAATCCAACGTCTCGCGCCAAAAATTAACGCATGCGTACTATGCGTTCGCGTCTCATGTAAGACGCGAAGGTCATTTATACAAAGTTTTTCTCGTCTTAGCTAAGACGCTTCTTATCTAAGAACAGGTGTTGAGGGGTGTTCTAAAATAAGACGCGTCTTAGCTAAGCCGCGTCTTATTTAAAAAAAAAAATGTGCCGTTTACACGGAAAGTTCGCGTCTTATTGAAGACGCGTCCTATGTAAGACGCGTCTTATTTTTCCTCGTATAAATGGCACTATTATCTCCATATCAATATCTTTGCACTTATCCTCGCTTTAAAGTAGAGGCTAGAGGCAACGTGGAAATGGCCAATCGCTTGCGTCACGTGATCTCAAGGATGAGAAAATGGCACGCTATAGAAATAAAGATATTATCACGTTTTGGCTTTTGTAAGGCTTCATCCTTCATTTAGGGAGGATGGGAGTTTGCTGTTCCATTTATTCTGTCCAAGATTGTAGTTTTAAGGCAAGTTGTCACCCGCCTTGAAAGAAACGTACTTGATAGGGACGCATACAGAAATTTTCGTGTAAGTGAGTAACATTACTATATTTCAATCTAGCTGCTCAAAGAGAAGAACAGGGATATTTTGTTATGTTTTGTTATTTTTTCCGCAACAGTCTCAGAATCCCGGAGGCTAGGGTGAGGGGTGCGAGGAAGGTGCGCATTTTATCAACTGATTTATCCTTATTTTATTAACGCGATCCTGATCCATGATAAGTGTACTTCCACGATCGGATGTATACACTACAAACAACCCACAGATAACGACGGTCAATATCACATTGTCAAGTGAACCTAGTAAATTTACCATATTTTTTGCTTTTTATGCGCTGGCCAGGGGAACTGATACTCTAAAAGACAGCGGGCGTGTCCGGGTAGGAGTGTAACCTTATCCATAGACGAAATCTCTTTCGTAGTACTTTTCAGTCAATGAGGGGCAGTACTCAAGAGATTTTTTGACAAGTAAAACTATTATTTATAACAAGAAATTTGGATTTTTTTAAATTTGCTTTACAACTCATTTGGAAGTTATAAGATAAAAGAACTCAAGGCAAGTGATCACAGGCAACCTCGTCCCCAGGGCTTTTCCCTCAAAAAATGGGTGGGGCGGGAAAAGGCCCTGGCATCGGCTGGTCACGTGTACAGCCTAAATATTCCTGAGAAGCTAATTTATATGCAGCCCGCTAGTTTTTAGGCTCGATTACCAGCCGCTGTTCGGGAAAATGAGCCCGCACTCATCCCTCCCTCTCTTCGGGGAGGATCAAGACCGGACCCGGGAGACGGCGGAAATCGAGCCTAGCTAGTTTTGCGCTGACAGAAGGGAGTAACAATGGAAAATAATGACATCGCGAACTATGTCAATATTTTCGCGTGTGTGCGATTCAAAAGCTTAAGATCCATTTAATTGCGGATTATTCAAGTGCTACAAGTTTATGAAAGGGCGTACCGGCTCTACGTTGTCACGTACAAAATATGTCAAATGCTTCAGAGTTGAGAAGAGCTGTTCTCGACTATTCGTGACTGTGGAATTAAGCGATCAAGCGGAAAGTGATTTTGTCCAATTTCCAACAAAAATGCGGGCCTTTGCCTCCAAGATCTGCGGTGAATTTAAACAAATTGAACTTAATTGAAATGGCATTGTTCATCAAAACTGCTTTATGGAGTCTGGTCTTCTCTACAACCCGACCATGAAACGGGCATGAAACAAACAAATCTCCGCACCGGAAGCAAGTCAGCCCTCCAGCCAGGAACGATGACAGGTCACCGATCTGAAACATTTGAAGACCTCTTATATCTTTTCTCTTCCGAGGATAAGTACAAAGGATTTTCCTTATGTTAAAGAGAAGATTGACTGATCGATTAGAATCAACTACAGCTCTGTCGATTTTAAATGGACCCAAGCCTTTCTTGTTGCCAGTCGTTTGTTCGCAGAGGTCAATGAATTCTTCGGGTCATACAGGATAAGTCTACGCCAACGCGTGTCGCTATGATATGGCTGAGAGTTAAGGTGAATAGAACTAGGCTGTGTACGGCGGCCCACTTCGCCAGAAATGAAATAAAATATCAGAAGGGTCGAGAAAGCGGACTTTCCAGTACAACCTTTATGCATGTACGACCCGGGATGTACGATAGCTTGTTTGTCATTTATACCTCTCTATAAACAGAAGTTTTACAAATGTTACTCGCTGTCCCCTTCATAGAAATCGGAGGAAAGCAAAAAATTACCATAGCCAGTATCTGTGACAAAAAGGAAACCTTGTAAAACTTTTCGTTAATCGCCAAGAGATATAAAAGGTCGCCCAAGATCGCGCGCTGTGAGGTTACGCATAATTTTAGCTTTTCACATGGCGCTAATTTATTACACCCAGGATTTTAGGGTGTACGAGGAGACACGTGACCAGCCGATGCCAGGGCCTTTTCCCGCCCCACCCATTTTTTGAGGGAAAAGCCCTGGGGACGAGGTTGGATCACAGGACAACTTATCAGTGTCCGTGTCGTTTCATCTTTCCAGGTGTCAATGGTGACATCTTTAGGAATCAAGACAACAATGAATGGTACAAAGCTGGCGTAAAGCTTGTTGAGGACAACCTTAAGTTAAAACCAAACACCAACACCGCCAAGAGTGCTATTTTGTTTCTCGGTGATGGAATGGGTATCACTACCATCACCGCGACACGAATCCTCGACGGACAACAGAAGGGACACACGGGAGAGGAGAATATTCTGAGCTGGGAAGTGTTTCCGTGGTCAGCCCTCGCTAAAACGTACACAGTTGATCAACAGGGGACAGATTCTGCGAGCTCCGCGACAGCATTTCTGAGCGGGATAAAAACCGATAACGGTAAGTTTAAACCTTATCGGCACTTACCAAACTCATATTGGCGCCCAAATATTAGCCAGCCCCTTAAACCCTGGAAATTGTCGGTTTTGCTGAAACTGTTACTTGTCCTAAGACTGTTGTAATGCCTTTGCATTACATCATTTGATAAACGCACGATGAAGTCAACATCAAGAAACAACCCAAACTCGTTCCCCATATTAATAACTGCCCATTTTCTATTTGAAGAAATTCTCAACTTAAATCTGGCGTTTGCGGTTTGCCGTAAACGTCACTCTTAATCTCTTTAGTGAGATGTTTTTGAGCGACACACGTCAACTGGAAGAGGGGCCTTTTCCCTTTTAACATGCCTTGACACCAATATTTGTAATTGCTAAGTGTCTTTACTCCTATAGAGACGATTTGCCCGAAAATTTGGGCGAGACCACTTCCCAAGAATGCAAAAGGCTCCAGCTCACTA
>OZ037775.1:16465282-16490282 GCA_964035525.1 Porites cylindrica | reverse complement strand
CTTGGAAATGGTAAACAAAGGTAAATAATTGACGTATCTTCTGTCAAGTGTTCTTGATCTAAAGCGTCGGCAATTCTGCTGTATGTCGTAATCTACAATCAAAGACAAAAGTAGTTGACGCACTTGTCTAAAGCCCGCGCTTTTATTAGCAATTTCATTCGTTTACCATTTACTTCTGTTTAAACGCCGTAAATGCCCACGCCCCCGAATCAATGTTTTTTGTAGTTCAAGATTAACTTAAGGGATTAAAATACAACACTGATTTTGGGGGAAGGAAGGAGGGGTACAGGGGCACCCAATGACTGTTTTCTGTAAAATATCTGTTCGGAGAGACAAATACTGCCTAGAATTTTCTTTTACTTGAAGACGGCTAAAAATTTCTAGATGATCGTTCCATTCACCTACAACTTTCGAAGCTCATCTTATAAATTCCCTACTATTTTCTGAAGTTTAATTTTTCACATTTCACACCAAAGGTTGGGCTATTTTTCGTAGGAAAAAGGAAAACTAAACTTTTCGGATTAAAAAATGTGATGGAAAGAGGAATCAGAAAAATTCTTACTTTCGTAATACGTTAAATTACATCTAAAATTTTCGGGAAAATAAAACTGAAGCCCTTATAATTTCGAAAAGTTTTAAGTTCCCCTAGGAAGACCGAACAGATACAAATTTTATAGCGCCACTTAGAATGCATTTCTCGAGATGTAAAAGTACTCTGGATAGCCTAAAAACTGCTTTCAAGGGTATTTTGGAGGAAATCGTCGTTGGGTGCCCCTGGGGGTACTCAAGGGAAAGGTAGAAAATCTGGATCCTGGGGTTTGGAATCCGGAATACAGTTCAAGGAATCCAGAATCCTACTAAAGATTGGAATCCAGGAGCTGACAAAATCCGGATTCCAGTACCGCCGGTAATCTAGATTTCATTGTTTAAAATGCGGTCTTTCATCTCTCTTTGGTTTCGAAAGTAGAAAGGTTTTTAAACTCTTTTCGTTGTGTGATTGAAATCAATGGCCATATTTCTGCGAGTTTTCTCAGTACTATTAATATATCTATTTGCTAATCATATCAACTGTTACTTAAATCTTTAGACGAAACTCTGATAACAGTTACAGCTGATCACTCTCACGTCTTTACCATCGGCGGATACCCCAAACGTGGGAACCCTGTGTTTGGTATACTAAAAGAGGTAGACAATACTTTAACTGTGGACACAGAGAACAGAACATACACCACCCTTGGGTATGCAGACGGACCAGGTGGACTGAACGGATCTCGTCAAGACCTGCGCAATGTAAACACCGCTGACAAGGACTTTCTTCAGCAGGCTACAGTTCTTACCGAGTACGAGAGTCATGGATCAGAAGATGTTGGTGAGATATGAACCAAACATTTGCTTCTAAGATCTCTCTAGACTTCGTGCAGTGTTTTTTCTTCTCTACACACATGTGAACGCCTCATGATAGTTCATTCTAGTCTCGCGCAAAAAGAAACTTTAAGGATATATCGATAACTTTTCTAAGATGAATATCTCGGCCAAATTTTTACTCTTTTTAAAGGCAACTAAAGAACAGCACTCGTTTGCTTTTTCTACTTCAGGTCCTTTTTACAGGATAAGGCTTCCTGAAGGTTTTTTTTTTCTATCAGGCGGATTCAAAAATCAACTCCACTGGCCCGTAAACAACCAGACTGCTCAACGATTACCTATTAGTCTATATATAAATCAACCTAAAATATGTTTTCGGCGGTGTCCTGTACTCATATCGGACTATTATTTTGCAGGCGTGTTCGCGGATGGACCTGGAGCCTACCTATTCCATGGTGTAGTGGAACAACAGTACGTATTTCACGTGATGGATTATGCCCTGTGTCTCAGTGAGAGCAAGCAGAAATCCTGTGAGAAACACGTAACCAGGGGAGGGAAGCCTAAAACAAGAAATGGAGCGTTGCCTTTGTCTGTTCCCTCGCTCTTTTCTTTACTACTGATTGCAATACTGTTTGTTTAGCTCGTGAAGCACAATTTTTTGACCAACAGCCATTGCGTTAAAAGAATCGAAGCCAGTAAAATAACATAGACGATAACCGCACAATTAATTTCTAGCAATATACGCGACTAAATAATCCAAAAATATATCTCTCTAGGTGTTTTTTTCCTTTTTTTTGTTTGTTTGTTTTGTTTTGTATTTATATATTATTATTATAATTTTTTTTTTTACCTCGAGTTTTTAATCTGTTTTGCAAAACTATAGCGGAATAAACGTTCCCTGTTCTTATTGTTTGCTGCATTTTTTACCTTATGGTATTGAACAGATTTCAATCCCTTGCTATTCATCGACAAACATGATAAAATCGTCCCAGCCTTATTTAGAGACAATGCAGTCCAATTTTCTAGTTCTGTTTTAAAACCACGTCCTGAAATGGGTGAGCATGTACTAGTTTTCTCCCTTGGGGAGTCCATTGCGGGCGGCATTCCCTTCCACTTTGTACGCGCGAGATAACAATCTAGTTCCCAGAGGCCGCGATCCCTTCGTACAGCAACGGGAATTACTCGTCCGTTACCCCAACCGCTGTACAAAAGTGACGGCCGCTCTGGGGTCGAGATTGGCGAGATAAACGAAACACTATGGCCGCGCTCAGCTTTTTTTGTGCAAGTTCGCGTTTGTCTGATTCTATACACTGTAAAAATCCTTATTTTTAAATTATAGAGTAGGATAAAAGTGAATGTTATATCTAAACATGGCAACTGTACACGACCCCACAAGCTTTGAGCTTTAAACCATATCGTGTTTAAATAAAGGATATGTATGTATGTATGTACTGTACATATAACTCAAACAACAATAACAATAGCAATGATTTCTACGCTCAATGCGTAAGTTTTAAAAGAATTACTTACATGTGCACTGCGATCGATCATGATGAGGATACTGGAAGCAACAACAACAACAACGAGCTTTATTTGCATGACCATACAAACACATACAGTATTGCAAAAGCTATGTTTAGGAATCAAAATTACATCACAGGGCAATTACGTTACTTTGATAATAATTTGTCACGCACATCAAAACTGAAGCTGAATGGATTTCTAAGTCTGCTAAGTACTAGTACAACAGTACTAAAACAAAATAACTAGAATACTACCACAGTTACCCACACTTTTTCTTCTTGGCTACATTTGGTCGTTTGGACCGTATTTTTGTAGCGTCATTACAAGAACGAAAGTGAAAACTGAAATCTTTAAGTCGATTCGCTCGACCATGTCGACAGTCTCCTGCAAACAATTTGGTCTATGCCACTTCGCTTTATCTCTTGATGCTGAAAAGTAAGTCTAGAAAGTGAATTAAGATCCCAAACGTTTTACTGAACGGGAAAACGTAAAAAGAAGGTTTCAATAGTCCATTTTCGAGTTCGCTATGACCGCTGAATTAAAGAAGTGAAGACGCATTTTTTACAGCCTTAGCCTCAATCTGAAGTAATATATTAACAAATTCCAACGAGAAAAAGATCTGTTTATTACACTGTCTATTGTGTGTATTCAAATTTCAAACACTTACTTGCCAGAATTTCTGAATATTTTACTTTACGTCGAGGCTAACACTGTATGAATGTGTCGTTAATGTTTATATTCAGCGGTAATTTTTAATTGGAAACTGGACTATTGGACGCGTGTAATTTGTTTTGTCTCCTCTACAGGTGACTGTAAGCAAAGGTCGGTAGATGCCCGCAGTAACGGATCCAGACCTTCAGATCAAATTTTTTCTTTCGGGCTTCAGTTTGGTCTAAAAATAAGACGGGTGGGGTCGGGCCCCCCGGGCCCCTCCCCTGGATCCGCCACTGCAACGTATGAGTAACCCTAGTTCTAGGCCATTTGCACTAAGAGTTCATGTGACATCGTTTTTATGAAAATGAAATTTATATGATTTTGTCTTCAAAAAACGATTGGTGGGTCATATCTTAAACAGAATAATAGTGATTTGGTTTTTCAAACCCGCACCATTTTTAGTCAGGTCTCTTAGTGCAAAATATAGGCCGGATCGTTACAGACGTGACAAAAGTGTCAAATTTGGCACAGAGCTTCCTTAGCACCTGCCGATTAACACTGGAGGGGGTGCCCGTTACAAATGGTCCTAATTACAGATAAAAGGGGGGGTTAACTTTCACCTATAATAGCAGGTTGGGTGCCCTGTGGTGAGTTCTCTCCTTGTTTGATTTGGCTAAAAAACATATCTTTCAAAGTTTTAAGTTTTTAATTTGGTAATGTTTAGTTGTTGTTACACTATTCAAAATAGTTTTACATGTACATAATACTGACTAGTGCCCAGTCTCCACACGGTAAGTGTGGTCAATCATGTTCACTGTACGGCTAACAGTGTCACTGCTAAGACTTGCCAGTGATAATATAATTACATATCAATTTAAACAGATCACAAAGCCAGCTTTCAAAGATGTTATACAATAACAAAAAACCCAAATGTATCACATCCTAGACGATAGAATCGTTAAATTTTGACATGCCACACGACCGACCTCATGAACCGTAACTGACAACGTGCTCACGTTGTAATTGTGCAGCTAAGATTAGATTATAATTTGCTTCGTTGGTAATCCTGTCCTTGAGATAATGATTAAAACATGTCAACCTCGTCCTCAGGGGGAAAAGGAGGAGCAAGGGTGGCACAGTTGGTTAGTACTAAGCCTTCAGTGCGCGAGATCCCGAGTTCGATCCCCGGTGTCAACAAATCCATATTTCAACTTCTCTCCTTTCTGTGTAGCTTTGACTAGCTTTAAATACCCTTAAAAAGGAGCATTAATGGAGAGAGGAGGTAAAAGGAGCGCACCGTCGACCTCAAGTTTATCAGTTATTATTACTGTCACGAGTTATTGACGTACAATATGGTCGCTTTACCTTTTTCTACCTTTTTGTTAAGCCCTGGGGGCGAGGTTGTAAAACATGCCTCTCCAGGAATTTTTAACACTCTTTATTTTTTACACATTTGCATTTAAAAAGAAGTGTATGAGGTCCCTGCATGCCTAGACACCTGTAAGGAGCTCATTTACTTCAGAGCCCTCGCACCAGAGTGTTAATGGTAGGTCTATACGATCTTTCAAAAAAAGGGAAGGTCGTCGCTTGCGTTACAGTTTACAAACAAACTAAATTCAGAAGAGCTGAAAGTTACAGGAACAAGGCCTCTTTTAGCCAACCAATGATGTATCATTGATGAAAATGAATGTAATTTGTTTGATGCAGTTAGGCGAATACCCCGTGGTTACGAAATCTTACGATCATGAATTCCTCAAGAGCAATTCAGTTACCTACCGGTACTTTTCACAAAATAATGCTGTGTAAAATTACAGAAAATACCAAAAAAAGCAAGGGTCAACAATAATTATGGCTTGGTCCCTTATAATAATGGAGTGGTCATGATAAAGAAGCCCATCAGCCCCAACTTTGACCACTCAAACAGATTTCTGACAGATTACATACCGCAAAACTTTACATTCACTTATGCCTATGATGCCACACTAGGAGCCTAGAAATCGGCTCCTGGTCACACCATATTTTTATTGCTGAATATCATTCTAAAGAGCTTTACGAAATGTTTTGTTAGTAGGGCTGTTTTGAATATGATTGAAATTTAGAGATGGTGAGAAAAACGAACACAAAAAAGTTACAAAATGAGACGCATGAACCGCAATCTAATATTCGTGTTACACCGATTTAATGGCTCCTTTGGCTGCTATGCTGACGTTTTTGAAGATGGAAGTAGTATCACAGCTAGTCCCGGGTTAGGTATACTGTTTATTACCAGTTTCACAGTTTTTGAGACTTAAAGCCTGTTCACATAAAGGTTGGGGACCCCGGGTAGGTGAGGTAACCTGCTTAGGTGGAGTAAAAAAAATAACCCTCCTTTAAATGCAATCTTACAACCTCGCCATCCTGGGGTGCACTTTCTCAGGATTATTGAATGGTCGCTAAGCACGAAAACAAGAAAAATCCTAGCAAACCACGTCTACGCTCACTTGCTGCTCTTGCTGCAATCTTCAGTGTTGTGGCTTTCTATCGTTACCTTTAATAACTATGTGAAGCCACCCGGCGCCAAAGTGAATTTTGCGTGAATTCGATGTATCACGAACCCGACCCCGACTAGCCTGGGTTAGCTCACCTTGAAACGTTGACATGGCAAAAATTGACCTCAGCTGAGAGGGTTACCCGGTGTGGCAGACTGGGCTAACCACCTTGAAGGGTCACCCCACCTTTCATGTAAACGTGATCAAATTAAAATGAGAGATTATATGGACATGCGGGTTAATACCCCACCTAAGTTAGTTACCATGACTACCTGGGGTCCCCCTCCTCCATGTAAACTTAACTTAACTTAACTTAACTTACTTTGTTAATACATATCACACACTGGAAGAAAAAATACACAAGAACAGCCAAAGTCGGGGGCTTAAATGGCCTAAGGTCAGCAAAAAAAAAAAAAAGACGTGAGGAATTTACAGGAATAGAAGAAGGCTTTAACTAAAATAATGACAATACAATTAAATCAAGAATGAAAAGGTCAGTCAGAAAAAAACTTACAGCTGAAATACAAGGCACTAAAAGTTAGTCCGGCCCCCTTTCTACAGTTTCAGCAGATAAACCATTTATCATTTGAGTCAATCTTGTACCACTTGAGTCTCACTTTTAAGACTTGATAAGCTGTTAATATTTTTGGACATAGGTGCTGCAGTGCCAAATGTATAGGCTTCATGATGAACCGTGCTGTTTTGTGAAGCTTGGGCTAACTTGTTTCTTTTTTTCGTTTATGAGACCAGAGTTTTTGTTGTTAGTTTTTGCTTTGTAAAGCTTAGACAAACTGGGGGAATTGTAAATGATATGTACTTGTGCCACGATGCTTTCTTCTCTGTCAAAACATGCACGTGCGTCTAGCAGATAAAGAGAGACTGAAAGGCATCCAGGCCTATGTTTAGCTGAAAAATTAATTACCTCCTTAGGAAAGAACTATTCTGGGTTCTGTCATTTCGTTATTTGCTCTTGATGAACAGCTGTCATAAATCCCTGATAATATGTGGTACAACAGACTCTTTGACAATTTCTTTTTTTCCTGAAATTTTGTGTGTCAATCGCTATGCCATACGCTTTCTTTAGCTTTAAGTGACATGTAATGCCAAGTAATACTTAAGGCTTAAGCCACACAATAAGGCCTCCTCTAATTGAAATACATTAGAAAAGGAGAAGAGAACCCCGGAAGCTGAGTACTTGCAAGTTATGAAGCAAAGACGAGGCCATCTTAGAAATGACTTATGAAAATGTGGGCGGACTGTGGACTTGTTATAAGGGCACAATAATAATCAACTTAATTATACAATCAATAAGCTAATAATGGATGGGAATGCCAGATGTTCAAGTGAAATTGTTGTTTACAACATGAGAAGAGTATTCGGAGTGATTTAAGGTATTAAATAAAAATTTTCAATTAAAACACCACAGGGACCCCAGCAGGTGAAATTTACAATAATTAAATCCTGTTTAGCACGCTTCAGTGGCATATTTGCATTGGGCACCCCCTCTAATATTCATGGTACTGCAATAAGCTATCGCTTTGCAAAGTTTGGTGCTTTTGTCAACTCTGTAACGATCCTGACCTTAAGAGACCTGACTATTTCTTAAAATGAGTAAGATCGTAGATGGTCACGTGACTAAAATGTGATTTTTAAAATTATGAATTACCTCTTTCTGAACACAAATTTTGCACTTAAACTTCGAGGAAAATGTTGAAAAGATGATGTGGTAGCGTTTATAGCACATCTGAGCGTAACTATCAAACGTTTACCAAGATATAAGCAAACAGTAGTTTTGGCCGCCATATAGGGCAAGAGTTTGCCCTCCAACATGGCGGCCAATACAAATCATACTACTTTGTTGAAAAATCAAAATGCCATAAAATATCTCCCTTAAAAGCGTTCCATCTCAAATTTCGGCTGTAAGATAATTTTTATGTGCTCTGTCGATTTTTGGCATCAGCAAGATTCCAACTCATTGTTTAGAGGAAGCGTTGATCACGTGACCTCTTAGTGCAAGTGGCCTATCTGGTTTAGTCTGTATACGAAACTAGAGCGCCGAAATCCTTGTTCTAAGCCCCAACCTGTCTACAAGGATTTGAGTACGCGCCATGATTGGACTGTTAAAATAACCATTGACAATTTGCCAATAGAAATTCAAAACGCATTTTCGATAATTCGTTGAGTCCGTTCAGTGGGGGTCGATATTTATTTTAAGGCCTTTTAAAGTTAAAACCGTCAAAAAAGAGGGGGAAAAGAGAGAATTCTAGCGCGTATTGCTTTTTTACAGCAATATTTCGGCTGGCCATATCAGCCTTCTTTCATGCTACAAAGAAGAGAATACTACAAAATGTTATAAAAAGGGGGGAAACTGGTAGGAGCCCCATTAACTTGTCCTCAAATGGTGCTACAAGGAGGGTCTCAATGGGGTTAACCGATAGGCGTAAAACGGCCAAAAATTTAGTCGATAGCCGTAAAAATTGAAAAATTTTAACCGTTAGCCGTAAATAGGGTAAAAAAAAGCTAACCGTAAAAGAAATTGTTCCCTAGATTTGCTACTTTTAATGAAGATACTAAACTCACTTATGGTTGCGTTTTTATTTCGCGGCTAGTGTGACTCCGTACGCACTAATTTTTTTCCATAGCGAAAGTGTGGCTTCTTGCTGGGGATTAATATCTGCGATTTTCAGGAGATCGTGCCCTCGAAACACTAGTGAAACAACACGAAGAGATCTCACTGTTTGTAAAACAAGTTGCCGATAAACAACATTTCCCTGTTTTTCTCTGACGCTACGGTAGACATCGCCATGCCTAGTCCCTGTACGGCGTCTTCCCACGCAATTTCGGTCAAGGCATTTCGGTGGCGAACTCGCTTGGACCAAGTGACCCGAAACGCAATAGCCGCGCGATATAATAAGGCCTACGGACAAGACAAAACGGCGGACAGTGGTTCCGTACAGTCCTTCGCTACCATTAAAAACACTGGACACGGGAATTTTGTTATTGGCCGTTTTCACACTAGAGCTAGAAACGGATTATCCGTCTGAGATTAGCCTGTGTACAGTCGCCCCCTTCCCGACAGACACCCCCTCTCCGATTTTTTTTCTGAGGGGAAGGGGCGGCTGTACACAGGCTATCTGGAACGGATAATCCCGTCTTCAAACTGTCCTTCGAAGTTGAAGGATAAAGTCAGGCCGATTGTTCTTGAAAAATTAAAACTATTCCATTTCCAAATTAAGACGTATTACCTATCTGACGCGAATCATCGAACGGATAACCCGTCTCACACGAATAATCCCTCTTTCGTGTGAAAACGGCCATTTCTGTTGTAATGAATGTCGCGTTTCGACCTTGAGTTAGGCGTTCGCGTGTGTGCTTTGCTTTTTCACAAAGATTATTTTTAAATTGACTATTGACATTTTTATGTTAAAATAATATTAGAAGTGGAATACTTTATAAAAAGTATGATCTATCAAATGTTAAAATTTTTCAAAGGAATAGCTTATTTCATATCCCGAGATGATCTTAAGACCTTTATTTTGCTTTAAAGATACAAAAATACAGGTTAATTAATATTTAACTTTTTGAAACAAAAGAAGTTAATTTTTAACTTTTTTGTTAACCGTAACTGTAAAAAATTAGCCGATAGCCGTAAAAGAGCCAAAATTTTAGCCGATAACCGTAAATGCCACCACCCCATTGAGACCCTCTACAAGGGGCTGAGTGAAACTTAAGCTTGCGGAGCGCTTTTTCCAATTTACACTTTATAAATGCCTTTTTAATGGTTATTAAAAGAGATTTGACCCCTGAAAATTCATTTTCAGGCTGTCGGCCTAAGGTTTCAGAAGTTCTCTGTACGTTTTCGTATTTAAATAAGGTTCATTTTTTGTGTTTATCATTATCTTCGAGTCTTGATCGAGCGGCGGCTCGAAAGTGCCTTGTAACTCAGATGCTCTGATATATTAGTGTTTTTTTCAACGCCATTTAATTTTTGGATGGCTTCTTAACAATGCACTAGAAATCTGCCAAAATCCGTTAGGTGCAACATGAAAAATATTGCCAATAAAGATTTTCAATTTTCACTTCAGGAAACCGAATTTCAGAAAAATCACAAATTTAGATAAATTAGATCTGATAATTGTGGGGTTTTTTTTCTTACTCCTACAATATCACAAATGTATTTTGGGTAGATAGCTCCAGCCGATTGCTAGAAAGGAGGATTTGATTAGTATGTATCGAAGCACTCTTGTTAGCGACTTTGTGAACATATTGGTGTACTTGAACGAAATAATTCAACTGCTCGATAGATTTTTTAAAAAATTGAATTTCCGTAGATTAAACGTCTTTTTAGGAGACCTTTGAGGGCTGATATATTGTAAGGCAGTAAAATTAAGGGCCACAATTCGGTAATTTTTCATCGGAAATTTTATCTTTACAAGTGAAAGCCCCTCATTATTCAAGGGTATTGTCTCCAAGGTTTCGTTTTCACGTGAACAGGAGTAACTATAATTGCATCTAAAATATGCAAAAATGCTAGCTATTGTTGTGCACAAAAACATGAAACTTGGAGACAATACCCTGAATAATAAAAAAAAAACTGCTTTAAATACACTTTCGTTTAAATAGGAATCAATCACAAAAATAGAACGTTTTCTCGACTTTATAAAGCCATAAAATTCACCTGTTAGCCCTTCGGGCCCTTTCACAGACCCAAATGACAGATTTCCCTACCCTTTCGTATACTTCAGTTAACGAGTAAGATCCCAGCCACCTTTTCATATACCTCCCCGTATAGGCCATTATAGGGAGTACCCCCCCCCCCCCCCTCCCCCGACAAACAGAAGTATTTTAAAACCAAACCGGGAAGGAAGCACAAACTATCAAAACCTCGGTCTGGCCGGTACCTTACGTATGCGAACAGCCATATCATCCCGGCAGTGACAGCCATAAACAACTTTTTCCGGGCAGTTGTTATGTGTTTTCTGTGTTCGCTGTTTAAGGCTTGACTAAGAGCACATTAAGCTCACTGACCCATAGAAGTTTTCCATTTATTTATTCCGTCTATTTGTGTGCAAACTGAAAACAACGCAAAAAATTGTGCAATGTCGTGCACCTCCTTCCATTATCAACTGTTATTTTTTTTCAGTTGATAATGCTTACGACATTTGAAGTGTTACTAACCACTTCGTTGACGGCACTTAAACGAGCTCTTACTTTTAGTTCTGGCTCAACGATGCAAATACTATTGTTTACATCAACTATTGTTTACATCAAATAAAGAAGAGACGAATAACGTAACCAAAATGATTCACGAAAGTTTATTTTCACTTTTTTAGAGCTTACCATGAATTACTCATAGTTAATAACACTGATATGATGCATGTAATTATCTTCAGTTTGAAACGGCGTGCGCTTGATGAGCTCTAGTACTAATGATTGGAGCAATACTCACGCGAACCTTCATGGCAATAACTCATTATACAAAAAATTGACATGTGAACAATACGCTTCAAATTGCATAACTGTGCGAATAGGCTACGCATTTTTATCAACTACCGATTGATTGACAAGCACGCAACTAGATATATAGAGGCGACGAATCAGCAAGTTGACACCAGTGTGACAGTTTCGGCCAGAGATTCGTTATGGCAAGTTCTGTGAAAGCAAGCTTTATAATCTTGTTTCTAACGATAGTTTTAAAAGGAAATGATGTGGTGTTACCAGGAATAGCAGGTAAGAATATACTGTTTACGAGGTCGGCTTAAGTAATCGCACTGCGTGGCTCAGTCGCTCGATACAGCTCTAGTCTGTAAGGCCAGTTTTAAGGGACTTAAAATACGAACGTATTTCACATCAAAAGTTAAAGTAAAAGACTGTCATAGTATTTAATGTATGGTCAGGAAGTCTTATTTTATTTAAAGTAAAACCACAACCCCTAAGAAGCGAGATGTTTGGCTAGGCCCAACCGTAGTTTTTACAAACGTATCTTATTTCATAACTGCAAGGAGCAAGGAGCTTCTTTTTTGGGTGATTCATTTAGTTTCCTTTAATTATTACTCCAGTTGTTTCAAAAACGACGGAGGCCAAGGGATTGGACAAGGTTCTTCCTACTTCTTGAAAAGTTGAGAAAACTGATAGGACAGAACGCGCTCTCACGGTCTAATACAGGGCTGATAAGGGTTGGGCGATGAAACAAGCGCCCCGTTCTTCATTCCCGGTAATGTGTGATACGGAGTAGGACTGGCACGAGCGCTCTTTCCGCGCCTCCAGACCGTGCGCTTGAGGGCCGACGAAATTTTCCTTTTTGCCAACAGGAAATTCTATTTTATTTTTCTCCAACCGCATTAACGAGCCAGTATCTGGCCTGGGATCGCTACTGTACATATGTTGTTCAAACGCCGAGAGTGGAGAGACGAATATTTCTGGAAAAATGAGAGACACCGTAGCACCAGAACCACGCGAGGGAGTCTTTGATGTAAACACGAAGTTTACTTCTGAATTCACGTTTTAGTCTGTTCTTCAAGTTTCTTTGTCAAGCATTATTGTGCAAAAGCAAAAAAATCGAACCCTAGCTCACTGGAATTAAACAGAACGCCGGCGCTACAAAATAGTCCAAAATAAAGATTCATACCTCCAAAATCTCATCAAATCTTGACTTACCTCATTCCTTGGTATTTAATGTATTCTTTTCAATTTTGAATTTCTGTGTTGCCGATATCAAACAAATAAAAACAACAGAAAACGAGCTTGATCTCGAGTGCATACTTCGAACACGATGGGCTTTATTTTGTATCTCGCCCCAGTCCCCGCCGAGCAAATTATCCAACCTGACTGCGATCTCAAAGCCGTGTCCACCTTTCACAGCAGTTTGTGAGGAAACAAGCACGGTGACCCCCGACGTTTTTCCCAGGTATTTGCTAAGAACAGTCTTATAAAGGACATATTTGAAGAAGAAAAAAAGTTTGATAGTAGAACATTATGTTTTGGGGGAAACTAGTTTCGTATTTATTGTATATTGGTCAAGGCGAGGACTTCAAGCTAAACACGGAACTGTCCGAAGAAGTGCAATATCCCCACAACAGGCAATCAAAAACGAATTAAATGAAGCAATACTGCTTATTTGAGTAAAAGAAGCTTTATTTTCAAGATAAAATTTTGTGTGTTTCAAGTAACAACGGCTTGATTCTGTAAGAAGGGGATTCGAATTTTTAACGCGCAACCAGTAAAAATACCCCAGTTTAAGAGCCTGCTGACGCGTAAACAAGCACGGTGACCCCATCTTTTTATTGCATTTTTTTAATGTTCATATCATGAATGTTGATTATGCCAAGTTTTAAAAAAAGCTTGATAGTAGAACAATTTCAAGGGAATTACCTTAATTTGAAAGTGTTGAATGCCTCCTCATTCCGCTAAATATGACCTAATCGTCTTTTGCCGTTTCGTTTGCAAAAGCTTAACACTTCTTAACCGCAATTTTTATATATGTTAAATAGGGGTAAATTTTATATCACATACCAAACACTTAGCTAGATATATTTGGATATAGTGACGTTGTTCTACTTCAAACTTTACTTCTTTGGTGCAACGCGCAATGGCGATTCGCGCAATGCGTCGCAAATCCGGCAAACTGTAGTGTGAACAACTGGTAGACTTTTCCTTTGTTTAAAGGCAACAAGATAAACAGTCTAAACGAGGGGCTACTCATTCTCAAGACTGTCCGCGTACATTCATATTTACTCCAGATATGAACAGCTAAATACTGTCCAAAAAACAAAGTTTGACAAGGAAATTTGAGCTGCGATTAACTGCGAAATTCTCTTAACGCGCGGCACTGAAAAGCAGACGCTATTATTGGTTGGTTACAAACACGCCACATTCTTCTAGTTTTGTTTGTGCAGTTTGATAGAGAAGTGTGCAGTAGACCTTTTCACTGTTTTTTTCAACTTTTGACATGGAAAAGTTATGGAAAAACCGTCGACACCGCTGAAAATAGCGCCTTAAGATTAGTAAAATAGCCTAGTTTGAAAGTGATTAGTTAAAAACTAACAAAGAAATAGGTCCTCAAAGTCGCGAAATTTTACAGACGTTTGTATGGTGGAGGGTTGAACTTGCCCCTCACCATACAAACGTCGAACACAGAAAAGCAGACGATGGTGTTGGTTGGTTACAAACACGCCACATCATGTTCTAGTTTTGTTTGTGTGGTTTAATAGAGAAGTGTGCAACAGACCTTTTCACGGTTTTTTTCAACTTTTGACGTGGACAAGATATGGAAAAACCGTCGACACCACTAAAAAGAGCGCCCTTAAGATTAGTAAGATAGCCGAGTTTGAAAGTGTCTTGTTGAAAACTAACGAAGGTATAGCATCTCAAAGTCGCGAAATTTAACAGACGTTTTTATGGTGCAGAGTTGAACTTGCCCCTCACCATACAAAAGCCGAACACAGAAAAGCAGACGCTATTATTGGTTGGTTACAAACACGCCACATCATGTTCTAGTTTTGTTTGTGCGGTTTAATAGAGAAGTGTGCAACAGACCTTTTCACGGTTTTTTTCAACTTTTGACGTGGACAAGATATGGAAAAACCGTCGACACCACTAAAAAGAGCGCCCTTAAGATTAGTAAGATAGCCGAGTTTGACAGTGTTTTGTTGAAAACTAACGAAGGTATAGCATCTCAAAGTCGTGAAATTTAACAGAGGTTTGTATGGTGCAGAGTTGAACTTGCCCCTCACCATACAAAAGCCGAACACAGAAAAGCAGACGCTATTATTGGTTGGTTACAAACACGCCACATCATGTTCTAGTTTTGTTTGTGTGGTTTAATAGAGAAGTGCGCAACAGACCTTTTCACTGTTTTTTTTTTTCAATTTTTGACGTGGACAAGTTATGGAAAAACCGTCAATACCACTGAAAACAGCGCCCTTAAGATTAGTAAAATAGCCTAGTTTGAAAGTGATTTGTTGAAAACTAACAAAGATAGAGCCCCTCAAAGTCGCGAAATTTTACAGACGTTTGTATGGTGCAGAGTTGAACTTGCCCCTCACCATACAAAAGCCGAACACAGAAAAGCAGACGCTGTGATTGGTTGGTTACAAACACGCCACATCATGTTCTAGTTTTGTTTGTGTGGTTTAATAGAGAAGTGCGCAATAGACCTTTTCATCGTTTTTTTTCAATTTTTGACGTGGGCAAGTTATGGAAAAACCGTCAACACCACTGAAAATAGCGCCTTAATAATAATAATAATTTTATTTATATAGCGCCAAAATCCAATAATTTTCCAAAGCGCTACCTAATTACAAAATAGAAGATAAAAAATCTAAATTAAAAAATATCTACAATATACAATATAATTCAAATATAGCCTAAGTTATCTACTATGTAAATCAAAAACATCTTAAAACAAAAGGAATCTCATAACCTATATGCTAACTTAAATAAAAAAGTTTTAAGGGATTGCTTAAAAGTTGCCACTGAAGCACATTTCCTAATCTCTAGAGGTAAATCGTTCCACAATTTAGGTCCTGCAATAGAGAAAGCTCTGTCTCCATATGTTTTCAATCTGCTTCTTGGAACCACTAAATATTCTTTACATGAAGAACGCAATGACCTAGAGTATGTTTTAAAATTCAAAAGGTCAGAAATATAAGACGGTGCAAGGCCATGAAGGGCCTTGTATACCAATCAAAGGACTTTAAAAGTTATTCTAAACTCAACTGGTAACCAATGAAGATTAATTAAAATAGGAGTTATATGAACATGCTTCGGTGTCAGTGTGACAACACGAGCTGCAGCATTCTGAACTGCCTGTAGTCTAGCTAACAGATACTTAGGAAGGCCATGTAATAAGGAATTACAGTGATCAAGTTTCGAACTAATAAATGCATGGACTAAGATTTCACATGTATCTTGGCTTAAGTACTTGCGGATTTTAGCAATATTTCTCAAATGATAGAATGATGATTTACAATTGTTCTTAATGTGCTCCTCAAAACTAAATATGCTATCAAACTGAGCCCCTAAATTACGAACAGAGTCACGAGGTACAATGCACTCAGAACCAACAGTAACGTGACCGATGTCAGGCATAGGATGGAATCTGGAACTGATGACTACAAGGTCCGTTTTGTCCTGGTTTAGTTTAAGATAGTTTCTTATCATCCATTCATCAATGTCCCTCACACAGCATTCCACTCTCAACTTCACTTGTTGGATGTCATTCAAGCTGGTAGATTTAAAGGTAATATATAATTGGGTGTCGTCAGCATATAGATGGTATGATAGTCCATGATCATTTATTATGTCCGCAATAGGTGATGTGTATAACAAATACAACAAAGGGCCCAGAACTGATCCCTGAGGGACACCACACTTCAATGCACGTTGTGAAGAATGACCATTCCCAACTTTAACAAACAGCTTCCGTGAAGACAGGTATGATTTCAGCCACTTAAGCACAGTTCCTTGAAAACCAAAACAAGTAGACAGCCTTGTCACTAGAAGAGTATGGTCCACCGTATCAAACGCCGCCGACAGATCCAAAAGTACCAATATGACCGACTCATTACGATCTAAAGCACAAAGAATGTCATTTTGAACCCTCAGTAGAGCCGTTTCAGTGGAGTGAAATGACTTGTATGCGGATTGAAGCGTTTCCGAAAGACCATTAGATGTAATGTAATCTGTAAGCTGAACACATACCGCTTTTTCCACAAGCTTGGACACAAACTTCAAATTAGAAATAGGTCGAAAACTTTCATATTTAGTGAAATCAGCATTATGTTTCTTTAAAGTCGGTGTCACAGCTGCAATCTTCAAGACATCAGGCATAACTCCAGTAGATAAAGATGAATTCACTATGTTAGTCAACACAGGAGTTAGTAAATTGAAACACTCCTTCATTACCACTGCAGGCAGAGGAGTACGAGATTTGTACGATAGCCGAGTTTGAAAGTGATTTGTTGAAAGCTAACGAAAATATAGCCCCTTAAAGTCGCGAAATTTTATCGACGTTTGTATGGTAAACGGCATAAACTTGCCCCCACCCCCCTCCCCCCACCATACAAACGTAGTAAAGTTTCGCAACTTTGCGAAGCTATATCTTCGATCGCTTGAGACGTATCACTTTCAAATTTGGCATTGTTACTAATATTAAGGCGCTCTTTCCAGTGGTGTCGACGGATTTTCCCTAACTGGTCCATGTCAAAAGTTGAAAAAACCGTGAAAAGGGTCCATTTGTCATTCGTTGACAATCAATGGGGACATTAAGACCAAAGAGTTTTCAAGCCTACATAATGGGTTAACTTAAACAAATGTTCCTAAGAAGTACAGGAGGATGATTTGGACTTTAGTTACAGTTCACATTTTGCTGACGAAATCCGAGAAACTTGTTGGTAGGAGAAGATGGCTGTCATCTTATGATAAATATATTTTGCGAACTTTGGAAGTCTAAATGTATTTTTTACAAGGAAGCTTATGTCACGCTTTTGCTCATCTGCAATTTGTTTATTACTCGGTAAATTAATGTGCAAAATTTTTCCCTTTTTCTCTAAATTGTTTTCAGAGGGGTAAACAAAATTCAATATCCGGTCTTCAGCCACAATTTTTACAACTCCGACTCTGCTATTAATAAAATTGAGACAAATTTTTACCGTTTTTGCTGTTAGTTTGAGTGGCCAGAAGATCAAATTCTTAATAATTATTATTCCGGTTATTTTTTTTCACGAGAGCGTTTTAACGAGTAGCGAATCCTGTGCTCCTCGTAGTAAAATAAACTAAGATTACTGTCTATGTCTATGTCTATTAGTCTAAGCTCGTCCTAACTTTCTTCGGTTATTGAAGAGTTAGAAAACTGATGAAGACCTGCAGTACGCGGTCGATCAATGTGACAAAGATCATCACTCATTTTCCTGAGATTCCCTTGTTTCCGTTGCCCATGATTTGATTCCAGCACACTGCCTCACACCTTTTTGCTCGGACGCGCTTGTTTCATAGCCCAATCCTTTATATTCTTCACATCCCGATAACCATGAAGAATGCACAGAGCTATATTATCTCATTTAGGAAGAAAAAACAACGGAATGAGGCCCTTCTCATCAGTCTTAACATAAACAGCCTGCAAAACAAATTTGGTGAGCTATAAGGCATCAATGATCACCTGTAATCGCGCATTATTTTATTTCTGAAACCAAAATTGATAAATCACATTCCAGTTACCTGGGTACCACAAAGTCAGACATAGAAGAGGGTGCTAATGGGGGTACTCACTTCCCAGTTAACTACTATTTTTTTGGCCAATTCTCAGTTAACTACTAATTTTGGCTAGCTGTTAACTTTCACTTTCCTACAGCGAATATTATTCCGTCATAACCCGAATTTTTCTTCCTTCAGCAAGTAAATCACTTTTGGGGGTAGGCCCTACTAAAATCAAGGTATAAATTTACATGAACTCTGCCACTAGTACAATTTATAGGTAACTGAAAATAGAAGTCGTATAACCATCAATGCGACACCTGTCTCATAGATCCAGACGCACCAGTCATGATCTGGTACTGATCTTCCCGACATGGCCTTGCATGTCCTGCCATAAACTACTTCAAAGTCTCCCTCTTCGGCACCTTCATTATCTGATCGGAATCAGTCTTGTACTTATCTGGTTGCTGTATGTCCTGTATCTTGTTGTTGGCTTAAGTTTCAATCCATTTTTAATCCTTGCAATCCATTGCAACAGACGACGAGAAATATTATCAATGCCAAAATACAGTCTTAAATAACAAACTGAACCATTATTTTTGGAATTCAGTTGGTGAATTCAATCACTGTTTGCACCGATGGGAGAGACAGGGAGTGCTGACAAAGTCAAAAGTCATGAAAGTATTTGACACGGGACAATTCGACTTTTCGTGAGTGTACGCCCACTTCGAACTCAATTCAATTCAATTCAATTCTTTATTCACAGTATACAAGATATTTACATAAGTGTACATAGTAGGAAAATAAAGTAGCTACAAATAATAATTAACTAAAAGACATTAAGTTCATTTGTGTACGGTGTCCAAAGCAGCAAGAGCTTTCTTGTTGGACACCGTCATATTGAAATAATTGGCAGCAGTAAGGAGAGGAATAAAATCTCAAATAATATCAGTGATAGAACATATAAGCAAGGTCAGATTTGGTTGGTTAGAAGACAGGACTTCCATTCTTTCTTAAACTTATGATATGGCAGACACTTGAGACCAGGCGGTACAGTCTCCCAGATTTTTGGAGCGGAGAATTTAAAGGACGTCTTACCTAAGTTGGTGGATACTCTTGGCCTAAAATAGTTCAGATTACTGACAAATCTTGTATTATGGTTGTGTATACGCGATGCTGGAGTCAGGACATCAAGGAAAATATCTGGAATGCTATCAGTCTCATTTCTCATTCTATGTATAAAGCAACATATTTTTAATTTATATATATTATCTAATTTAAGGATTGTTAGGAGTTTGAAATAGGGAGCAGCACTCTCTCTAGGATGCACAAAGAAGATGGTGCGGAGACATTTATTATGTTTAATACGAAGACAATCTAATCTGGTTTTGCTGGCACAGCCCCTAGCAAGAATACCGTAACTCAAATAGGGATATATTAAAGCATAATAAATTTGTTTCAGTATATTCAGATCTATGTAATATCTTAGTTTTGAAAGGATTCCTAAATTTTTAGCTAATTTATTATTTACATGTTGTATCTGTGGTTGCCAATTGAGATGTTTGTCTATATAAACTCCCAAGTACTTTATGTAATCTTTCTGTTCAATACCAGTGATATTTATCTTTGGGTGGCATCTAGATGATGAGACTAACATGTAATTGGTCTTTGCAGTGTTAATAGATGACTTATTTAGAGCACAGTAGTTATAAATTTGTTTAAGCTCTTGATTCATTACGGATTCAAGCTGTCTTAAGTTGGCGCTAGAGTAAAATAAATTGGTGTCGTCAGCAAAGCTCCGCACCGAAAGTTCGTCCTCACAGTTTGGTAAGTCGTTCACATAGAGCAAAAATAAAAAAGGACCTACAGTCGAGCCTTGGGGTATACCGCAGGTAATATTTTCATAGCTAGATTTAGTAGCGTCAATTTTAACATATTGTCTTCGATTGTGCAAATAATTTTCAAACCAATTATGTGGTGTACCCCGAATTCCTTATAGATATAGTTTAGAGAGCAGTATTTCATGATTTACTGTGTCAAATGCCTTTGATAGGTCGAGAAATAAACCACATGCTATTTGACCTTTGTCAGTAGCTAGCTTCAGATTGTCAATAATTTCAAGAATAGCTTGTTCAGTGGAATATCCTTTCCTAAATCCAAACTGATATTTGCACAAGATTTGATGTACGGACGGCAAGTTGCTAACATTCTTTCCAATTAGATTCCTGCGTTTCTTGTACATTTCTTCTCTTTTATCTCTATGTACAAACTTGACAATCAACCGATGCTTCACATTCTTGGTGTCAGGAAGCCGGTGAGCTGCTGCTAGGTGAGCGTCTTCAACATTTACATCGATTAAAGTACCAATCTCTTTAATAAGCTGCTTTGGATTTTCCTTCGGCAGTATTGGAATGCCCGTTATTTCCAGACAGTCTCTTCGAGAGTATTGTTGGACTTCATCGATTGCACATTCAATTCTGTAGACTGCCTGCTCCACACGGTTAGCTCGCTCGGCCAAGCTGTCGGCGATCTTTGTCAGCTCAGCATCCTTTTTCCCCAGCGTGTTTGTCTTTTGGTTCAATGACTTGAGCGTTTTTAGAACAGACTCGTACTTTTCCGATATAAAGGACTGAGATTTGTCTATCCCGTCAACACGTGCTGTCAAGGTCTTAATGCTTGTTCTGAGTGCTTCGAGTTCGCTTTTCAATTCACGCTTAATACTAGGCAAAAATTCTTCCTTCCAAATTTTCCGTAAGTCATTTACATTCAGATAACCTTTCGCATCCATCCATCACTATGAATTAACTCGGAAATTAAGTGGTTATGATAGGTTCAATTCACTTTCATGTTCACCACCAATTCGCCATGCTGCCGCCATTCACCGATATGCAATATGCGATATGTTCTTTTAAGCGATTCCTTTACTGTGGTTCCAAAGTCTTGAGCGTACGTAGTTCAAAGTGAAGCGAGAAACCGCGTGTAGGTTTTCCACCTGCGTTGTCAGCAGTTTTTTGTACCTCGATACAAATTTTGTCGACATCCTCTTTCTCGTCCCTCAATGTTACCTTTTGCGCAGACGTAACTTTTTCGCGTATTTTAAAACTCTGATAAAGATATCCAAGGGTTTCAAGAAACCAAACTGCCGAAACTGTTTCAGAAAGACCGGTTTAAACACGAACTTTTCTTTCTATTAAAAAAATTCTCAATAGTTAGAACTCCAACATGAGTTACAAAAATGATTTCTCGTAAGTAGAAATTCCATGTACTTAAAAGAAAGATTGCTGATTTCTTTCAACAGTCAGAAATTCTTTTTGGGCAGATCCAATGCTAAGAGTCACAGCTTTTTTTATTAGGTAGTAATGTTTAACGTGACGATCTTTTGGGTCCGAAAAACAGTATTTTCCTTTTCCAAACAGAGAAATCTTGTTAATATTAGAAGACGAATTATTCGTTGAGTTGTCTGCAACCACCTCTTTGACTGACGCTTTCTGCAGTTTGTCAGGTACTGCCCTGGTGTCTTTTGCACTTAATATCAGTTAATGTGCCACCGGGTCATCAGCGGGACAGAAAAATGTCAGAAAATAGCATTTCTGTTTGCAAAACTTTGTTGCTTTCATTAACATTAATATAATAACACTTAACTGTTAACTTTTCATTTCTCAGTTGACTACTAATTTTTTGGCCAATTATCAGTTAACTACTGTTTTTTGGCCAAATATCAGCTAACTGTTAACCCCATTCGCACCCTCATAGAACATATAGTGTAAGTTATATTTTCAGCTATTTAACCTATTGCTTATTTGACCGTGATGAACAAATGCAAACAACATAATAATTTTTGTTTCACCAAGAAAACCGACTGAATGTAACATAAGTTTCTTCCTTAAGACTGCGTTCGGGACTGTTGTCATGTGAAAACGGACTGCTGCAGCATCAAGGAGATTTAATGTGCCTGGCCAATTCAATCATGCCATTCCTCTTTTTGTTGAGGGTTGTCCAATACTCACAAATAGACTCCATTGGTGTTAGTGGTGATAAGAAGGGTGTCCATTGGTACCAATGGTTCGATTGGTACCAATAGAAAAGGATGGCATTCCAATGGTTCTATTAGTTAATATGCATCTCATTTAGGGGACTTAGATTATTTTCTCATGTGGCCTGGCTGGGTACAGGGCTATTCCGATGGTCCATTGGTACCAATGGTTCGATTGGTACCAATAGAAAAGGATGTCATTCCAGTGGTTCTATTGGTGAATATGCATCGCGTTAAGGGGAATTAGATTATCTTCCATGTAGCAAGGCTGGGTAAGTAAAACCGAACTTGCTTTCAGAGATGGCTTATACAACGAAGAATTCTTTTGACATGTTCGTATTTCGACATCGCTGTATTATAACTGTTAGCAATTACTTTTAGCGCTAGTTCAACCTCGCTTTGTAACTATTAGGGTGTTTCTACTTTGTGAGAGCGAAATTGTTTCGCGTGGTTGGCTTATAGAACGAGAAATAATCATAATTTCACATGGAAAAATAATCTAAGTCCCTTTAATGAGATGCATATTCACCAACAGAACCATTGGAATGACATCATTTTCTATTGGTACCAATAGTACCATTGATACCAATGGACCATCGGAATTGCGCTGTACCCAGCCAGGTCACATGGGAAAATAATCTAAGTCCCCTTAATGAGATGCATATTCACCAATAGAACCACTGGAATGACATCCCTTTCTATTGGTACCAATCCTACCATTGGTACCAATGGACCATCGGTTTGACGAATCGTATCTGCTTGTGTATATTGGACATGTGTGGAGGTTCCAAAACAAGATGGAGAAACATAACTAAGCTTTGATGACTTTTTTTTTATCTCTTAAGTTTTTTCGAGCACAAGGCTGGAGGCTGCGGAACACTTTTAATTAAAATGTCTCTTCTACAAAAGCCATATTCAGTACTGACTGCACTAGTGAGTTTTATGTTTTTGAGCGAAAACGTTAAAAATGTAAGCCAGTCTGAATTCCGGGTCAGTGTGGGCCGTTTCTAGGGCGGATCTAGGGGGAGTTCGGGGGGGGGGGGGGGGGTCGATCGAACCCCCTAAATTAAAACAGCTTAAGGCAAGAACTTGTAAAAATATAAAGTGAATACAGTCAATCTTAAATGCAATAAATTCATAACCAAGCTAAGCCTCACAATGGGAAAAATCGCATTTCCGAGGACTTAAAATTTCAAAATTTTCTGGGGAAGGATACCCCCAGACCACCCTTCAGGGGGCGGGGGGGGGGGGGGGGGGTATTTCATTGAACCTCCTCTGATAAAAACCTGGATCCTCCCCAGGGTTTTCTTTTTCTATTGACTTCGGTTGGCTAATTAGCCTGTTTAACCCTCTCCCCACCGTCTGAACTCCGCGCTCTGTTATCTGAACACCTGGAACAGGCTATTGGCTAATTACCTCTACAAATCTGGTGCTCTTCAGAGCTCGCTAAACATTGCCGGATATGTCGCGTCTTTCTAGGTGATGCGCGATACCGAGGGTCACGTGAATCAGGGAATCTTTTTTCATGACAGTACTTTTTCATTAAGAAGTACTTCTCAAGTTATTTGACAAGTAAAATTATTTAATTATCGTTTCTATGGTTTCATCTTTCCAGGTGTCAATGGTGACATCTTTCGGAATCAAGACAACAATGCATGGTACAAAGCTGGCGTAAAGCTTGTCGAGGACAACCTTAAATTAAAAGCAAACACTAACACCGCCAAGAGCGCTATTTTGTTCCTTGGTGATGGAATGGGTATCACTACCATAACCGCGACACGATTCCTGGACGGACAAGAAAAGGGACGCACGGGAGAGGAGAATGTTCTTAGCTGGGAAGTGTTTCCGTGGTCAGCTCTTGCTAAAACGTACTCAGTTGATGAACAAGGAACAGATTCCGCGAGCACCGCGACAGCATTCCTGGGCGGAATAAAAACCGATAGCGGTAAGTTTAAACTTTAACCGGACACTCAATTGTTATATTGGCGCTCAAATATGTGGTCTTTCAGACGCGAGATTTTTTTGCTTGCTTGGTGTTGCGGAATTTAAAAATATATTTGTGTATTTTGCATCTCATCAATTTATGACTGCACAGTCCAAAACGCCTGGGAACAAAGTCCTCTCAGCAACGCGAATCTTGCGCCGAGTGCGAGATAATGCAATGTATAGCTACCTCGATATACTTGTATTTGTAAGTGAAAAGCTCCCTTACATGCATTATAATATTAAGGGTCATTAAGGAATCAAAATCTCTGCCAGAGGTCTTATTCCTTACAAAGGCCGAAGGCCTTCGTGTAGCGAGTTTATAATAGCGCGTAACTCCCACGAGGATAGCTAAGAAAAGTGAGATCTTGCTTTGGCCATGTATAACGTTCATTTTGTCCTTACCGCTGCTTTTCTTGCTATTTTGCCTTATATTTTCTCAGGCGTCATCGGTGTAAGTTCAAGTGTTACACGATTTCAGTGCTCTTCGGTAACTGAACAGAGCAAAGCCGCCTCCATTCTCACGCTTGCTGAGAAGGCTGGAATGTCAACGGGAATCGTGACCACCGCACGAATTACGCACGCGACTCCCGCGTGTGCGTATGCTCACTCAGCAAACCGCAATTGGGAAAGTGACGGTGATATAAGCAAGACTGTAACGGATGATGGGTCTAAGTGCAAGGACATAGGTATTGCTTAATAAAGTTGTATTTTAATGTAATCA
>OZ037775.1:16442782-16460282 GCA_964035525.1 Porites cylindrica | reverse complement strand
TGCCAAGAAGAGAAGTTATTGAAGACAATAACAAACATGCAATCTTAGCCCTTCTGCTCTCCTTACCTGGGTGAACAACAACTTTTCAGCGGCAGATGACAGTCCATTACAGCTTGTAACGCCAAACGAAAATGTCGGCCTAGTATATTGCCGTGATTTACCCACTGAACGAACCGCCGCCATCGTTGTCTAATTTGTCCCTAGTACTAGGATCTTCCTGGCAAAGGGGTTTATAGTGGAGGTATCTTCCTCTTGCTAGGATCTCTCAGCTCGCAAGATCCTAGCGCTAAGGACAAGTACAAACCTTTGCATGTAAACTGAACATCGCGCACACTTAGATAAAGCGAGAACGTTTTGTATCACGGGCTATTCCGAGAGTTATTAAACAATCCTCGCATGAATGGCTGGTTATAATGCGGTCTATCCCTTTGGTGCCGGAATTTAGGAGGTTTTTACTCTTTCAGGGCATGGTGTCATTTAACTCCAGTTCCATCAATCTCAGAATTTGTCCAATACTGTTAAAATGCACATTTGTTAATCATATTGGCTATTACCTGGATTTTCAGACGAAACGTTGATAACAGTAACAGCCGACCACTCTCACGTCTTTACCATCGGCGGATATCCTAAACGTGGGAACCCTGTGTTTGGCATAATACAAGAGGTAGACAATACCTTTGCTGTTGACAAAGACAACAGAACATACACCACCCTTGGGTATGCAAACGGACCAGGTGGACTGAACGGATCTCGTCAAGACCTGCGCAATGTAAACACCTCTCACAAGGACTTTCTTCAGCAGGCTACAGTTCTTACCGGAAGCGAGACTCATGGATCAGAAGATGTTGGTGAGAATTGGCCCAAACTTAGAACTACGCTTAGAGCAGCAGTGTCTTTATCAACACATTAGCGGCAGCATTGCTTATTGTAGTCTCGTGCTAAAACTCGCTATTTCATGGATATTGATGATTTTTCCGAAGCAGTCAAGAGAATATAATGAGCAGTGTCTTTATCAACACATTAGCGGCAGCATCACTCATTCTAGTCTCGTGCTAAAACTCGTTATTGTAGGGAATCGAAGGGGTTTGGGTGAGATATGTGCTTTTCACTTAAGTTATTTCCAGCGTCTGCAGTTTTAAGGAAGTCTAATTCCTGAGTAGTCTGCACATATCCTAAGGGCTAGACTGGGCGTTTTCCCTCACTGTCCGATTATTCTCTGCTCCAATTAAAACTTAAGGCTGAAACAGATCATGTTATCGTCTTGTTTTAATTCTACTTCTACAAGGTTACTTTGCCTGCCAAGATAAATCGAGAGAGGACCTCTCACAGGCGAGCCCGGCGTCCAAAAAGTAGGGGGCTTGGGGTCTTGGTCGGTACAGCTGGATAGCCCAGGGACTGCTCTAACAGTGGGTGGGTGGATCAGGCCTTGGGGTCAAAACTAGTGGGGTAGGGAGGGGGCTGTTTTGACACAACCCCTTTCAGTAATCAGCAGTGTTCAGTGGAGGCTTTGACTGGCAAGTACCTTGGTCTTAATTTGCCCTAGCCAGCTGAACCAGGCCTCTGCTGAGAATGATTATCATGATAATTATAGAACTCAGAGGGAGGTGCAGACAGTCACCCACTGTCCTGGGTGAGGAGGGTCAAAGTCTTGGTACCAAGGACACACTTAGCATAGGACCTTTAGACACTCAGTGAAGCCATGTTTTCATAAATCCAGAGATTGGGTCGCAAGAGGGTGATTACTATCATTTTGTTTTTTCTTCTTTTTTGCAGGCGTATTCGCGGACGGTCCTGGGGCCTACCTATTCCATGGTGTAGTGGAACAGCAGTACGTATTTCACGTGATGGATTACGCTTTGTGTCTAAGTGAGAGCAAGCAGAAATCATGTGAGAAGCACGTGAACAGAGGAGGGAAGCCTACGGGCAAAAGTGGAGCGTTGTCTTTGTCTGTCCACTCGCTCTATTCTTTACTCCTGATTGCGATCTCTTATGCTGTTTTTGTGGTGCTCGAAGCATAATTTGTCAACATATTGGCGTCCCTTTTACAGCAAAATGTCGAGGAATCGACAGATCTAAATGATCTTAAAATTCATTTCTTTTGTTTTTTTGTTTCCTTTATTGTGTGCTTTAGTTTTGTTACAGGAAGTTAGTGTTCAGTTTGAGACAAAGTTTCAAACCTGGTTTGCAACAAAATAATTAAAATGAATAGCATTTTAAACATGAATTTTCATTTGTTTACTTTCTGTTAACTTACAATTTAGTATTGCTTTTGTACTTTTTGTTCATTTTGCATGATAAAAATTATCGCACACCAACATACAAATAACTTTTATCCTTATCATAATTTAAGAAATATTCTTTCTGCAAAATTACCTATAAAGGGAGTTCGGGACCGGCCTGCCTCAAATTAGTCGCATGATGCGCTACGGCCCAGCTCCCTTTGACCATTTCAACAGAGTCCACTGTCTCGTCCATCTCACCACCCCTGCCATAGACAGCTGACGTCGCATTCCCACAGTTATCGCTATCAGTCAAATACAGCCATATTTCATTTTGGGCTTAATTTGTCTACCTCAATCAGGGGCAATACAGTCAGGGCTGTTTAGGTCTAAATGGTGCTCAAATGGCTCCAAAAAATAGAGGCTGAATATGACTTTGACCTGCCGGTCTAAATTGGTACCTTTGGGTTGAGACAGATCTTTTGTAATTTACACTTTATAAAAGCCTTCTACACCTGTATCATTTCATTTTTTCAACGTGGGAATTCGTTCTGACGGGAGCAAATTGCTCGGAGCAGCCACACGTGCTGCACTCTTGAGTCAATCCTTTCCCGTTTTGATGAATTCTTGGAACACGCTTCAACGCAAATTGGTGGCTCTTACCTCTGACCACTAAGTTCCGCTTTGTTTTTTTTTCAAACTTGCGTGATATATATTTTTGAGAAGCTCTTCAACTGACACAAATATGTATCTGTGCTGATATACGGATTCAACTTGAATCTGAAAATTCATTTTCCAGTTCTTAGCTTTAGCCCAAAGAAGTCACTCTTAGTAAGTTGTAGTCCATTAGGTTTTGTAAGGATGGCAACAGGTTGTTAGATCTCGGAAAATTTTGATCCGATCTCGAAACCTCCAAGGCGTTTGAGATGAGTCTTGAAGACCCATCTGTAAAGATCTGTCGGGAGAGAATTCTCTCTTGGTTCTGTATTTTAGTGCTTAATCGCTACAGGATTTCAAAAAGAAAACAAAACCTACATTCAACACGAGTTTCTCAAGTCTCAAAGCATCACAACACCAGTAACCGAGCACTCATGGTATTTTGGAATGTCTTGTATGAATACTTCCAGTAAATAAGAGCATTACGAAATGTCCGAAGTAAAACGAGAATGAAAACCTAAATAATGGATAAAAACCACTAGACACTGGAATCAACTCCTCCGATATGCCTCGTATTTCGTCCCTTGAAGAATTTCAGAACTACCTTAGTTTTCCATTTATTGTTGTTTTTTCTATTTATTGTTGCATATAATTTATACTTTCAAATTTTGTAAGTGGTTGGTGTGTTGCCTAACCGGCTTTTACCAACCTAATCGAGATGATGACGATGATGATGATGATGATGGTGGGTATCAAGTTTAGCTCAGCTTTAAGAAGCTCGGCCAGAAACAGAGTTTAGTCATATCTTTGACAACCACAATCACCAATCGTTTAGGAAGTCCAATCATTGAGTTGCTCTCGGGCTTGGTCTTAGCATAACTGAACTTGGGGTAACTGTCTGCTGGACTGGAATCGGGCTAGCAATTTGCTGAAGTGGCACTACAGAAGAAGCAGCGTTCCTGAATTTCTGTTCCCCTGTGCTTCCTTCTTTCTGGTCTACGCCCTGCCCCTAAACCCCAGCTTGAATATCCATGTTAATGTTTGCATCCTCGGAGGGTTTCTCCTGGTACTTCTTAACAAATGACACATTCCATTTTATTTTCACATCATCTTTCTTCCTTAATGTAACTTCACCCCTATTTCTCTCTATAGGGACCTTAAGGGTTGATTTCCAGTGTCGAGTAATTTTTACCTGCGTACGTGGGTAAAATTTACGATCTCAATAAAATAGATTCAATGCATGAAAGGTCGCTCGTAAGCGCAAAAGTTGAACCTCGTGTTATGTTCACGGGCAAACAGACAACTGCACGGAAGATGGCGGATCAACTAAAGAACTGTATTAATCAAGGAGCACATGGGTTTTACAGTAACCGCATTCATATTGCGGGCTCAGTATGAATTACTGACACTATAACAAATGTAATGATACACTATAACACCTCCCCGCAGAAATGTTGTGCCTGACAAGAAATTAAAGTACAAGACAACTGTTGAAACCCTCGAAATGATCAAAAGTTCAAGAAAAGAACAAAACTATTAGAAGCACTGTTCAGTGTCATTAAGGCGAGACTTAATGGTTTTAGTCCACTTCTTCAATCAGTCTCTGTGGTGGCTTATTAGTACGTTTGGACCGACGCGGAGCAGGGGTGGGAGGAGTAGGTGTGCTTGGCGACTCCACTGACTCTGATTCTTCAGGTGGGGGTGTATACTGCTTTCGGTACTGGGAGAAGTAACGCCTTCAGTAGATTGATCAGATGTAACTTCGACAGAGCTGGATTGAGTCACAGCAGAACTAGGGGTGTTTTGAAGTACATCGTCAACATATCTCCTCCAATTCCGTCCATCGTTCAACTGGACTTAAAAGGAAGCAGGTGATGTTTGCTGTACGACAGTACCAGCTAGCTTGCCACTTCTGTCCCGATAGGTTGTCACGTGCGAGAACACAGTCTCCTACAACTATCTCCCTGTATTTTGCAAACTTGTCATGATTGCACTTCATTTTGTCTTGCTGGCTAGCCACGTGAGAGCCAATATCAGGTGTAACCAGAGACAATCAAGTACGAAGTTCTCGCTGTAAGAATAGCTTGCCGGAGGATGAGCCGGTTGTAGCGTGTGGTGTGCTTCTGTAAGATAAGAGGAAATTCTGAATCCGCGGCTGTATGGAGCTAGCGGGATCGTCAGCTGATGACTCCATTGCATACTTGAAAGTCTGCACAAACCGCTCAGCCAACCCATTTGAAGAGGGATGGTAAGGGGAAACTAAAATTCTCTGAATGCCATTTTGCCGCAGGAACTCCTCATACTCTGCAGACTCGAACGGTGGGCCATTGTCGCTGACTACTTGGGTTGGTAGACCGTATCTTGCAAAAATATTACGCATGGCATTAATGGTTGAGTCGGCTGTTGTTGTTTTTGATGGGACCAATCACTTCAGGCCACTTAGAGTGGACGTCGACCATGATGAGGTAATGTTTTGCCTGATGGGTGGCAAAATCTATGTGAACACGTTGCCCTGGAGCTGTCGGCCAAGACCATGGAAGAAGCGGTGAGGCTGGAGGAGCCCTGCGGGTTTTGTTGCACGGTTGACATTCACGGGTAACCTTTTCAATCTCCTGATCTATTTTCGGCCACCAAACATGACTGCGGGCTATTGATTTCATGCCTGTAATACCAGGATGGCCTTCATGTAATTCTGTCAGGATGGTTTGTCTTAAAGAAGGAGGTATAACAGTTCGCAGGCCCCTCATAAGGCAGCCTTACTCCACAGAGTTCGTGTCTGCGTGTGAAGTATGGATTGAGGTCAGGATCGGCGCAGCGATTAACAGGTCAACCATTCTGCGTAAGCAACAGTGCTTTCGCTATCAAAGGGTCCCTAGATGTGTCCTTGGCGATTTCTGTGGTGTCGTTTCAACTGCTGAGGGGCCACGTGGAAGATTTACTCCTCCACACTTGCATCTTTCCTGTACTGAAGTGGGAGCAGCGCGGATAAAGGTTGGGCGGTGAAACGAGCGCGTCCGAGCAAAAAGGTGTGATGCAGTGGACTGGGACTCTGCTTAGAAATGTCGCTTGTTTTGGACTTCGGTCAGGGCTTGCGATGTGGTTTGTCCATTAGACACTGCCGCTGTCACTGAATTATGGCGGCTTGATTTGTTTCTTGCACTTCTTCCTCGTTCCTTTGTTCTGGTACGCTGTCTCCGAGAGGCAAATGTTGCTATTTTTTGCGGGAGGTTTAGTTGGACGAGACAAACATCTCTTTCAAAGGGTTTCTTTTATTACTTCCATGACTCTACCACTGAATTATATTTTCGTTCTACTACTCGCCAATGCCGATGTTCTTCAAAAACAAAAACAACTTAGTACTGTCTAAAGCACGAAGGAAAATCTCATCCATGTCATCCATGGCAAAACTAAAAGACAGCAGATTGTGTTTCATAACTAGATGAGGTGTATTTATAAATGAGTGCAGCTCGTGCAAGGTGAAATTATGCTAATTTCAATCACCATCATCCTTCTTTTTAATTTTGAAAAAGACATCTCATACGTCTCTGTTTCTTCGAAACTTCAAAATTAGTTTCTCCTCAGTTTATTACTGTCTACCTTGTTTTGTTTTCGAGAGAAAAACGGAGAAAAAACCTTACAACTAACCTCAATAAATTTTGTTAACATGCGGTTGCCGGATTTGCGACGCATTGCGCGAATCGTCATGGCGCGTTGCACCCGAGAAGCAAAGTTTGAAGCAGTACAACGCCACTATATAAAAATATATCAATCTAATTTTTTGTTATGTTATAGAAAATTTATCCCCCTTTAACAAAACAAACAAAATTGAGGTTAGGAAGTGTTAAGCCTTTACAAACGAAACGGCGAAAGACGATTAGGTGATATTTAGTGGAAGGAGGAGGCATTCAACACTTTCAAGTTAAACTCAAATTTTGGCATTATACGACCAACAAGTTTGACTTATAGGCATACAGACACAAACATATGAAACTGTTTATTGATATTGTTATGAAACGAATTTATCTCTTTAACACTGTAGCCTGAAATTACAGAAAGAAAGTAGGATTTCCGGTTTGCAAAAAGGAAAATTTCGCCGGCCTTCAAGCTCACCGGAAGCGCAGAAAGAGCGCTCGTGCCAGTCCTACTCCGCATCACACATTAAATGAAGAGCAGAGCGCTCGTTTCACCGCCCAACATTTATCCGCCCGGAGTGGGAGCCTTGACAAGGCGTCAGCGCTGGCTACTTCAGCAGATGACTTGAACTCAATTTCGTAGTGGTACGAGGAGAGAAGAAGGGACAAGTTTCTTCTGATTCTAATTCTTCTAATTCCATTAGAAGAGAGGTTCCGTTCAGTTCAACGGGTATCTCAATACCTTGCTGGCCTGAGCTCAGATTGCACAGCGAGAGAGGAAAAGGATCAACCGAATCATCGGGAGGACTAGTCTGAGGGGGTTCTGATCCTTGTAGCTGGTGCACTTTTCTTCTGGAGCTAGGTGTGCAATAAGTTGCCCGTGTACCTGGAGTGGGTGTCCTGTGTATGCACGTAGGCGAGTATTGGACAGCATGAGGGGTGTGCCACTGAAGTTTTTCTTGTAAGTTTCTTCTGAAATGACTGAGACGCCTGCACCAGTGTCTAATTCCATTAGAAGAGAGGTTCCGTTCAGTTCAACGGGTATCTCAATACCTTGCTGGCCTGAGCTCAGATTGCACAGCGAGAGAGAAAAAGGATCAGCCGAATCATCGGAAGGACTATTTTGAGGGGGTTCTGATCCTTCTAGCTGGTACACTTTCTGAGGTTTTCCTTTGCATGCCTCCGAGATGTGGCCAACCTTACTGCAAGAATAACATGTGTAGTTTCTGTATTTACACTGAGAACGTGGTTGCCCTGTTTTTCCGCAGCTCAAACACTCCGAGGGGTCTTTAATGTTGCTACCAGAGGAATTGAACTTGCCTCCTTTGCCAGGACCCTTACGACGTTGGGTAGGCTGAAAACTTCGACGATTACCAGAGACGACTTTGTTAACAGAAGCTGAACTTTCTTGCGAGAACGCAGCAACATTCTTTTCGGCAGCTTCGGCCCCGAGGGCGACCTTCAGTGCTGCATCGAAAGTGTGTTCCTCGGTTAGCAGTTTCTTTTGTGTCTCCTTACTGCGAAGACCACAGAAGAAACGATCGCGTTAGGCTTCATTCAGGTGAGTGCCGAACTGGCAAGTTGAAGCCTGAAGAAGCGAACGCTGCGACACTCTCGCCTACCCGTTTTGTACAATTGTGGAATCGGTATCTTTCGGCGATAACCAGTTTCTTCGGTGCGAAATGATTCTTTAGGATAGTGGTGAGCTGTGCATACGTTTTATCAGAAGGAGGAATCGGTGAGCAGAGATGCGAAAGAACATCGTAGCCCTTGGCGCCAATAACAGAAATTAGGATTGCTCCTCGTTTGTGTGACTCTGCAGAGTCGGCGGCAACGCTGTTTGCCACGAATTATTGTTCCAGTCGCTCTAGGTAGCGATTGATGCTTGTAGTAGCTGAATTGAACTCTTCTATTTTGCCGAGGCTTGGCATGGTCGCTCGATTTCTCGTCGCCAGAAATGTTATGTTCTCGGGCAAACAGACAACTGCACACAAGATGGCGATCAACTAAAGAACTGTATTAATCAAAGAGCAGATGCATGGGTTTTACAGTAACCGCATACATACTGCGGGCTCAGTACGAATTACTGACACTATAACAAATGTAATGATACACTATAACACCTCGCTCAACCTCTCGTTTAAGCTCAGCACTTTTTATCTTGCCTCTATTTTATTTACGTGATTAAAATTTACGTGCGTTAACGTGCGTACCCAAAAACGCGTCAGTGGAAATCAACCTTAAAGATCGAGGACGGCGACGACAGCGAAAACGTTGCTGAAAAAGTGAATTCGAGTTCTTTCAATCGTCATCGTGATTACTCCAAGTAACTAACTTTGTCAAATGTAGGTGAATCCTCCTAAAGCTGAATTCCTAAGAACCGTTTCCAAGTTCAGAGAGCGAGAGGAAATTTTGTCGTCGCTTGTGTACTTCTTCTGTAAAAAGTGAAATGACGCATTTTCTCGTCGTAGTCGTGCAGTGACGGCAAAGAAACGTACAAAAAAGCGTGATGCACGTGCAAAATTGTTGTTTTCGTTATAAAAACCTATTGCTTTTTTGTCCTTCTCGTCGCCGTCGCCGTCGTCGGATCATAAGTTCTCTTAAGGACTGGGACGTAGTATGGAGACAGTTTGTTTGTTTGTTTGTTTCTCAATAATACTTGATTTCCAACTTATGTCCACTTGACAGTTTGACTGTATCTCTCTTTGTGTTTACGTAATCTTTCTGTGTCAGTTGTCTTGCCTAGTCCCAGTCACAGATTTTCTCATTGGTGATAGGTGCCTCACGTATTTATAACTCTAGCAACTTCGACCGCATTTCTCTCCCGAACATCAAGCAGAATGGCGCACGTGTTACACCCGTTGTAATTCAATGGGTTGACCTGTTTGCAGTTAAAACTGTGTGGAGCTCTTGCCACCAATCTTTTTTTTTCTCTAATTTGGGCTATCTGGATCGTTTTCAACAAAGTGCAGTTTTGACGTTCTACCTCCCCCTTCACCTGGAGCCACAAAGGGGGAGTTGTTCAGCGTTATATCCCGCTTTCCACAAGGAGAATTTAAACTCCTCTGAAACGAACTGAAGGCCAGTGTCAATTTTGAGTGTGTGGAAACTCCATACCGAGCAAATATTGAGTTCAGGCGGTCTATGACCTTTGCGTTTGTACTTGACCTTAGGATAACTACTTCACAATATCTGCTATAATAGTCCACTATAACAAATAAATTCAGCCCAGAGGGCAAAGGAGCCAATATGTCTGCAGCACAGTCTTGACACGGTCCACTTGGTGGATGGGCGCGTGTCATTAAGGTTCTAGAGCGGAATATTAGCTGACAGCTTGACACCAATAACAGCTAGCTTTTGCTCATTTTTTTTTTTTCATCTGTTTCTATCTTTGGCCACTATGCCTTTAATACCGTTGTAGTTGTCCCTTATGTCTTGGTCTGTGGTCTCTACCCCAACATTGTCAGTTGAATGGATGGGTCCTATGCGTAGTAGCTTAAATTCTCGCGAGCAGCGTCTTTTAGGGCTGGAAGCCTTAAAAGACTGTGAAGGCTAGCGATGAGCAGTTTACATTTGCAATACCAATAATTTTTTTCCAAAGTATCTATTTCCGCGATGTTAGTTTGAAAAACTATTTGATTCTTTATGTAAAACAAAACAAATCAATGTCAGCATCTCAAACAGTGTCGAGGTTTGACGGTCTCGGAGACACAGCTCTTTCAAGACTTCCCTTGAGTACATCCCCACCCCCGGAGCAAGTTATCTGCTTTTATTTGTGCCTCATTGCCTCAAGGTAAAGGTATGATTTACTTGCCGTAGAAAACGAACCTACAATAGCTCTAAACACGTTCTTGTAGCATTGTGATTTCGATTGCCTTAAACCTTCGACGACTACTTTGGTCGTTATCACTCCTTATGGAACCATGCATGATCATGCATGTTTTCCTTCCTAGACCCATTTAGCTTTCAGTTTATGTAAGTTAATAAATTTGTAAGCAGCAACGTCACAAAAATTTTCCAGCGATATCTGGTTTAGGATATTCTGACTAATCCTAACAACGTTACACTCACAGAAGAGGTAACATTTTGAGGAAAAATCCACTGGCAATTTGGCGGTTTATCTGCTACTCTTTGAAGATAAATTTTTTCCTTTCCTAAAAATTTGGCTAGCCAAAATTCTATACAAAACAAGACGATAAAGTGGGGGAAAATTGCTAATATGGAAGAAAGGCGAAGAAAAAAAGAGAGCGATGGAGAAAGATCGAAATACATTCGCAAATGAAGTCAAAATTGTTGCTTGTGTGCATGCTTGAAAAACAAAAAAAGCTGTTTCTGATTGAACGATTAGTCGGTAAATATGCCTTTTTTTGATGAAAAATTCATTTTTAGCCATTCTTTTAGCCATGCTAATTAGTCGAAAACCAGTTCAAAGAAGAGGAATTGGTGAAAAATGCGTTTTTTTCAGCACAAAACTGGTTTGTAATGTGAAAGAAAAACTTCCAATGCTTAATTAATGTTAATAGCAATCTTCTTATTTAGATGATTGAGATATTAGTTGAATAGGCTAATTTTAAAAGCAAAATGGCGCTCACTGTGACGTCATGTATGACGTCATTATATCTTGACTAACATTTAAAAATGCTAAAATAATATCTCAGATACCTAGTAGTTCAAATCTTCTTTAAAAAAATCGTGTGTTTAAATTAAGAGGGAGTCAAAGGTTAATGTTTATAAATCCAAGATGGCGACCAAAACAAGGGTTTAAGTGGCAAATTTAAAATTCGATTTACAAAGTTAAAGCTACCGTTCTATCCTTGCTATCATGCATTTTTATGATGCTTTCTACTCAAAGATTTAGATTATACATGTTTTGTTTGTTCCCGTTAAGTGACCATACAACCCCTCTAGCTGATGGACTAAATGTCGTTGTAAAAGCAGCCGTTTCAGCGAGTTACTCGTGATCTCTTTTCTCAGAACGTATAACTCAAATGCTCTGTTTCATTTTCGCCAACGCTGTGAAAAGGATTGTGGATCGCCTTGTACTAGAAAAGCTGCAAACCACCGACCTCTACAGCCACTGGTGTCGAAATTCTACTGTTAGCGACAGCACTAGCCGAACCTTCCCTCTCATTCGATCCCTCAGGTATCGCATAACACAATCTCTTCAAACAAATGCAAATCTCGCTTAAAACGTTTACCAGGGTGTCGTCTCTCATCCCATTCTCTTGCCAAATTTTAATGCTTAATCGCTACGATGCTACAGGATTTCAACAGAAGCCAAACACAATCAACACGCTTCTCAAGGCATCACAACGCCAACAACAGAGCAGGCAGGGTATTGTGGGATGTGTTATAAGTATCAGTACTTCCGGTAAAAGTAAACAACGTTAACAACCGGTTTAATACACTACGTCATCTTTATGTGTTTATCTCTGGCTTGAACTTGTAATCACTTTGCCTAGGTTAGAGAGTGCCTCGTCATTGATTATTCTCAGAAGCATGCAAATGTTATAAATAAAGTGCAACGGTAATGAAGCCCGTCAAACTCCTTGTTACTGTTTTTGCTAACTTTTTTAGACTTCACCCTGCAAGACCTGATTTTTTGTTTGTTTTTGTTTTTGATTTTTTTTTTCATTTTCGATCTTTCGCCAGCTATCATAACCAGTCTCCTCTAGCATGATTGACGAACAAAACATTACCACACCTTTCTCAATTTAAAATAGCCTTCTGACTTAATAATATCCCCGTGAGGCGTTCATATTGGCTGGAGTCTCCGAGGCCAATACAAAAGGTGATTTTGAAATTGTGTAGTTGTTTCATTTAAAGGCGACATAATTCAGCGGAAATCAACGACGAAGAGTTAAGCGAGCGTAAAGCAAAAGCGTTGTCACCAAATAATTTCGGGTACATGCCAGTCACGGTAACTTAGGTTAGATCTCCGATCATGGCATTTATTAAGTCCCCTGAAATGCTTTAACTAATACGGAAGTATGATGACACATCAGAATTCCACTGGACATTTTGAGTGCTATTAAACCGCACGTGAATAAGCTTCGTTCGGATTGGCGGACGGCACTCGAATGAGGCTTATACCTCTGATCTTGGTCACCGATGCAAATATTTCTCAACCATCGTTTGCGGCAAATGGAGAAAAAACGAATTATTCAACAAAAAATAATTCACGAAAATTTCCGAACGTCTGTAATTGACAGTTCTGATACTTCTCAATTTTCATGAGGTCGTAATTGAGCGATTGATAACTGCTAGGCTATCTATTTGAAGCACTCACATTCTATTTTTAATATCTCACTACAACTTACCATAATTCTACTAAGTATACACACTCAATGATCTTGGTGAATTAAGCAATCTGATTGGTCCGCTATCTCGGACTATTCAACAATATTCACCGCCTCTGATTTTGATTAATAGTGGCTCTAGCAGTTCCGCCATTATATTCACCTCGATTTCAAAGAATAATTGTTTAAATAGAGCATATGCACGCATTATAATGTCACAACTACGCAAAAAGGCTTTGCATTTATAATTGATGATTGTTGGAAAAGTGCGCAACTGCATATTATCGTAAACGTCAAATCAGCAAGTGATCGAATTGTGCTTTCACCAGGAGATTCGTTATGAAATGTTCCGTAACAGTAAGGTTTCTAATCGTGTTTCTTACAGTAGTTTTTATGGTTTTATCAGGGATACCAGGTGAGAGACTGTATATATATGCGAGGACGACTTGTCAAGGGCGTGTACGATTACATCGTATTCCGAAATGACTCTTGAAATCCTTAATTTTGGCGTTCATTGCTTTGCAAGAACAAGAAATCTGCTTGAAATAAGATATCCCGATAACTGTAGCGTTTACTTGGCCAAAAAGCACGGTAGAAAAGATTTGCAACAAGACATTTGCGTGTTCCCTGATTCCAGAATACGATCAATCGAACGCACCCTGAAGAATTGCTCAGTAACTGACAACTAATGTAAAGATAATATCATTTAAGGCTTATTAAGTCTTTGATCATATGTAGTTGGTACCAGCCAACGCGGTGCCTACCTGCACTTGTGACCCAACCATTTCAGTCGGCGGCTCCGAAACTGTGGAGCAGTCTTCCGGAGATCAACATTCAGAGACTTAGGCCTTTTAAAACAACTCTCAAAAAGTACTTTTTTAAGATAGATTTTTAATCGACTTATTTTAACTTATCGTTTGTAATGCGCATAATAAAAGTATTTCTATCGAATATGCGCAATATAAGTTTCATATTTATCATTATTATTATTATTATTATTATTATTATTATTATTATTATTATAAGGTTAGTTAGAAAACAAAATCTCTGAGAAAGCAATATACTTTGTTAAGTGGTCTTCGAGCTACAATATCAGTTTTCGCGCTTCTGAAACCGTTGATATCAGATGCAATGCGAAAGGAGCGTCTTGTTAGAGTGGAGTCATTAAGCTTCCTTGAAATATTGCGCCTTCCATTTCAAAGTCAATTTCTTGGGCTTCCAAATCATACTCTATCATGACTGGTTGACTGATTATAGAGATTTACGGTGACGTTTACGACAAACTTCGGATTCAAGTTTAGAATTTCTTAAAACAAAAAACGTCCAGCTAAAAACAGTCCGATAATTTTTATAGGCAAAGCGAACGTGAAAAAACTAGTTTGGGGGTAGAAACTTGGTCACAAAGTACAAATTTACGTTTGCCGTTTACCGTTTGCCGTAAAATACGAGACTTGAAATTTCCTTATTGACTGATAGTTTGAAACGCACCGTCACTCCGTTCGGCTTCATCGTAATTTTTGTGCGTTAATTTTCGCCATGCAAACGAGGAAATGGCACATTTACTTACTTTTAAGGAAAAAGGTCACTGGGTTGGGAAACCATAGCACAAGACCAAAGGCAAGACCGAGTGGGATGGTAGCGCAGTACGTTTGATCATTTACGGAAAATATCTTGGGCAGTTCTTTATAATTTTGAAGTACTTTACCGCTTGTTTGTGATAAGTAAAATTACAGGATTGAAATAAGAAATCTGGATTATAAATTTTCGGTTTGGCACGCAATGAGAGCTAAAAGGATGCCGAAGAATTCAGGTAACAACTTTTCAGTGTTCGTGTCCGTTTTATCTACCCAGGTGTCAATAACCCTAATCTTTCTCAAATCAAATTGCCTTCCCCTGCCTAGCCTATTTTTCAGAGATTGTAGCTATTTATTGTATGATATCAACAGACAGACAGCACCAGTTAGTATGCTCAATCAGTTGGTTAAAACAAGTCAGATTCATAACTACAGAACAAGATCTGTCTCTAGCGACTCGTTTTATGTTAAGTTCTCTAGAACCGATAAAATGTATGCCTTTTTCACGAGAATCGGTGCCCAAATTTGGAACTCTATTCCTTATTCGATAAAAATACTTGACCGTTCGTCCTTTTGTAAAAAAATAAAGGAATTATTACTAAATTTCTTGCGGTCAGAAGATGATTATGTCGAAGTCTCCCGTCTTATTAAGTTATTTAATACTTTAAGTTAGCCTCTCTTCGTAATCGTTACGTACGTGCCTTGTTTCATGTTAGTTTACATTCTATTTACTGCATAGTAGTGTCTTCACTGTTATTTAGTCCATCTATATATAAATCTTGTTTTGTAATATGTCTTCTGAATCAGCTCCCCCCGCCTCGATTAGTTTATAAGCTATTTGCGGGTGGGAAAGTAAGGTAATAAGTTATTTTCCAATTATTAATAAAATTTGTTGTTCGTTGTTGTGGTTGTTGTTGTAATGGGAACATCTTTCGGAATCAAGACAATACCTAATAAGTTTTAATTTTCCCTTTTTATCTCCCTTCCCCTTTAAAAGTCTGCCACGCGCACGTGCGCAGGCTGTAAAGAATTAAGGTATCAACTTAAATATCTCTCAGGTGTCCAAGGTGACGTTTTTCGGAATCAAAACAACAACGAATGGTATAAAGCTGGCGTTAAGCTTGTCGAGGACAACATAAAATTAAAACCAAACACCAACACCGCTAAGAGCGCTATTTTGTTCCTCGGTGATGGAATGGGTATCACTACCATCACCGCGACCCGAATCCTGGACGGACAACAGAAAGGAAACACGGGAGAGGAGAATTTTCTGAGCTGGGAAGTGTTTCCGTGGTCAGCTCTCGCTAAAACGTACACAGTTGATCAACAGGGAACAGATTCTGCGAGCTCCGCGACAGCATTCCTGACAGGAATAAAAACCAACGACGGTAAGTTTAAAACTTAACCGGGATCCTCAAACTTATATTGGCGCCCAAACGCTGGATATTTTTAAGTTGAGGAGACCCATTCCTTAATTCACACGAGTGCTGTGAACAAGGTTAACACCGCAGCGCGAATGTTACGTTTATTGTAGCAACAGATATTGCAGGACGTAGTTGCTTCAAAAGAAACAGGTACAAGTAGTGAGCAATATTAAATGCAATCGAGAGACCCATCATGGCCACTTGACGCAGTATCACATTTCAAGTGTTCGAGAATTTGAGGCTAAAATTAAAATCTTCTTATTCTCACCAAAATTTTCATTTCCTCCATATTATGAAATATTTCCTTAGGCGTCATTGCTGTAGATTCAACAGTTACGCGATTTCACTGCTCTTCATTGACCGAACAGAGCAAAGCTGTCTCCATTCTCACGCTTGCGGAGAAGGCTGGAATGTCAACGGGAATCGTCACCACCACGCGAGTTACACACGCAACTCCCGCGTGTTCATATGCTCACTCAGCAAACCGTGGCTGGGAAAGTGACGCCAATATTAATAAGAGTGTTGGGGATGATGGTTCCAAGTGCAAGGATATAGGTAGGAGTGTTTTATTTTTTTTACTTTTATTATTATTATTTTTTATTTGCCACACAATAATAGAAATTACAAGTAATAATATATAGATTTAGCCAGGGCTAAAAGCGAAGCTCCTATATATTAACTCGAATTTATAATTTAAATCAAACAATAAACTTGTTTCCCACAATTCAGTTAACTTTAGAGCACATTCATGTGACTTTTGAGGGAAGGGTTAAGTGATTTTAGAGAAAAGTAATTTGCAAACAGTCCAAGCTAAGAGTGAACTTAATCTTACATCGAGTTGAAAGCCTTATATGTACACCCAAAAAATAACAATCATCTTCGATCACATTTAAGAGCGCGGGCTCTTGATCACAGTAGATTAGGCCTGGAAAACAATTCTTGAAAAAACAAATCAGGCGGAATTTTTTGCGTTCGACAAGTTTACTTTACAAAATCTTGCCAACAAGTCTGGGGACGTATAACCTAACCTTTTATACTTTTTATACATCACATCTGAGGTGAAACAGTACCATGAGGCGCTGTTTTTATCATACAGACCTCGGACAGAATGCAGTATTTCACAATTTTGCAATACAAATTGCACTCACTCAATATTCAGGACGATCGAAGAACGTGTGGGTTTTTTAGCGAAACCGTTAAAAAAATTTCCAAAATCACCTATACGGCTAGCCGGTTCTCACTTTTGACAAGCGCCAAAGTCGACTGTTTAAATTATAATTAATAGAGTTATACGCTTCAACATAATAAAGAATTTATTATGTTTATTTTTTATTTAATGGTTTTATAACGATGTTTAATCGTCAAAAGGGTTTGATACGCGCGGCATTTTGACTACTCCTGCATGCAAGCGATGTTCATGAGCGACTGAAAACAAACGGCACAGCGATAAAAATTGCAAAAGAGAATACTAACAATCAATAAAAGGAAAATAATTCGGTGAAACATATACAGTGACAACAATTTTCATTTACGAAGACAAGTATTAAAGTGTCTCTGAAAATCCTTGTTTATGTTTTTCATTTTGTAAGCCGGCTTCCCGGTGTTTGCTTTTTCAAAGATGAACTCGAGGCAAGAAAATCGCTCAAAGCTTTCTTTTACTGCCAGAATTATAACTAAATATTGTTTGGAACGTTT
>OZ037775.1:16415282-16437782 GCA_964035525.1 Porites cylindrica | reverse complement strand
AATTCGTAGTTTAAAAACATAGCTAAAACATGCTTACCTCCATCGATCCATCGATGTTCAGTTCATCTTCGATAGTGTACGTTTAGGTTTGTCCAGCTCCGCAAATATTCTCCAAATAGCAGACGTCACCCTGCCAGTTGTCTTCTTGCTGTTCTTGAATGTTTTTAGCTATTTTTTCGCTTAGTTCGTACTCTTGAAACGAGTGAAATGTCCGCCATTTTTTCAAGTTCACAACCAACAAACAACTCAACCTCGTCCCCAGGTCTTCCCACTTAACGGTGCCTTAACCTGCGAAAACGCTGCATTTTTGACGTCATTTCCTCGTTAAAGTCAAAATTCTTCCAAATTTGGTCATCATTAACTGGTTATGGTGAATTAAACGTGTGCTTTTAGCCAATCAAAATCGGGGAAATATTTTGAATGAATAATAATTGGTATTATTAGAAGCCTGAATGATCTTACTTTTTGGTGAAATAAGACCGATTCGTCTCCCACAATTGCTCTTTCTTTAAAAAGACGCGTTTCTCGTATTCTGTTTTAAGGGGGCCGCATTGATCACGGACATCACGATGGCAAGGCTGTCAAAGCTCTTAATGACGCGGTTGCAATGAATAAAGCGGTTGCTAAGGCCTTGGAAATTGTAAACAAAGGTAAACCATTGCCCATTGTTTTTTATCAAGTGCATACCATCTGTATTTTTGTTTTCCATTGGATGATAACGATTTCAAACTCATTTACTGTAACTGGCAGTTTGCCTGTGATACTTTGCCATTTATCAAGAAGAAGCCGATCATAGACAGTCTTTATTTTTTAAGACTGTTATCAGGCCTGTTAATAGGAGTTTCATCGCGCTCAAGAGAATTTGTGGGGAAGGGACGACACCTTTTCCTCTCCATTTTATCGTTCTGTTTACCATTTCTCTGAATCCCCCCATTATACCAGCATAAAAGCTGTCCCTTATTGTCCTCAAAAGAAGGTCCTTAACATCTGGGTTTCTCTTCACTAAATCTTTATTGATCGAAGAGACAGACCAATTCACAAATAAAGCAGCTGGGTTAACTGTATAGACCATTGTTTTACTTTTGACATGTCCTTCCTCATTACACATTTCTACGATCAAGAAAGGCCCCTCTCAGTGGAGGATCCATCCAGACTCTGAGATAAGGGGGCGCCCGGTCTCATTTTGGTCTAAAAATAAGGGAAGGCCCGGCTCTCCAGGCCCTTCCCCTGGATCCGACACTGCCTCAAACTCTTCGATTGAACTCCCTTCCTTCGTCTCCAAGAATGCGGTGCCTAAGTTTATTATGCGATCTAGCTTCTCATCCCGGACCCCTGAATATTGCGAGAACCATTTTCTTACTGACTGCTCCAGAAATAATTAAGAAAACATGCAACCTTCACTTCTGTTATGGAGGTTTTTTTACATTACCGAATACCGTCTATCCCCGTTGGGTGTTGAGAGTAGTAACGCATCTCTCTTTCCATTATGTGATTGAACCAAAAAAGTGCCATATTTCTATGCAAATAGTGTGCAATGTACTGTACTTTTGAAACGCGCATTTGCTAATCTTATTAACTATTACTTGGATCTTCAGACGAAACGTTGATAACAGTAACAGCCGACCACTCTCACGTCTTTACCATCGGCGGATATCCTAAACGTGGGAACCCTGTGTTTGGCATAATACAAGAGGTAGACAATACCTTTGCTGTTGACAAAGACAGCAGAACATACACTACCCTTGGGTATGCAAACGGACCAGGTGGACTGAACGGATCTCGTCAAGACCTGCGCAATGTAAACACCTCTCACAAGGACTTTCTTCACCAGGCTACAGTTCTTACCGGAAGCGAGACTCATGGATCAGAAGATGTTGGTGAGAATTGGCTCAAACTTAGAACTACGCTTAGAGCAGTGTCTTTATCAACACATTAGCGGCAGCATTGCTTATTGTAGTCTCGTGCTAAAACTCGCTATTTTATGGATATTGATGATTTTTCCGAAGCAGTCAGGAGAATATAATGAGCAGTGTCTTTATCAACACATTAGCGGCAGCATCACTCATTTTAGTCTCGTGCTAAAACTCGTTATTGTAGGGAATCGAAGGGGTTTGGGTGAGATATGTGCTTTTCACTTAAGTTATTTCCAGCGTCTGCATTTTTAAGGAAGTCTAATTCCTGAGTAGTCTGCACATATCCTAAGGGCTAGACTGGGCGTTTTCCCTCACTGTCCGATTATTCTCTGCTCCAATTAAAACTTAAGGCTGTGACAGATCATGTTATCGTCTTGTTTTAATTCTACTTCTACAAGGTTACTTTGCCTGCCAAGATAAATCGAGAGAGGACCTCTCACAGGCGAGCCCGGCGTCCAAAAAGTAGGGGGCTTGGGGTCTTGGTCGGTACAGCTGGATAGCCCAGGGACTGCTCTAACAGTGGGTGGGTGGATCAGGCCTTGGGGTCAAAACAAGTGGGGTAGGGAGGGGTCCTGTTTTGACGCGACCCTTTCAGTAATCAGCAGTGTTCAGTGGAGGCTTTGACTGGCGAGTACCTTGGTCTTAATTTGCCCTAGCCAGCTGAATCAGGCCTCTGCTGAGAATGATTATCATGATAATTATAGAGCTCAGTGGGAGGTGCAGACAGTCACCCATTGTCCTGGGTGAGGAGGGTCAAAGTCTTGGTACCAAGGACACACTTAGCATAGGACCTTTAGACACTCAGTGAAGCCATGTTTTGCATAAATCCAGTCAGATATATGTTGTGAGATTGGGTCGCAAGAGGGTGATTACTATCATTTTATTTTTTCTTCTTTTTTGCAGGCGTATTCGCGGACGGTCCTGGGGCCTACCTATTCCATGGTGTAGTGGAACAGCAGTACGTATTTCACGTGATGGATTACGCTTTGTGTCTCAGTGAGAGCAAGCAGAAATCATGTGAGAAGCACGTGAACAGAGGAGGGAAGCCTACGAGCAAAAGTGGAGCGTTGTCTTTGTCTGTCCACTCGCTCTATTCTTTACTCCTGATTGCGATCTCTTATGCTGTTTTTGTGGTGCTCGAAGCATAATTTGTCAACATATTGGCATCCCTTTTACAGCAAAATGTCGAGGAATCGACAGATTTTTGTTTCCTTTATTGTGTGCTTTAGTTTTGTTACAGGAAGTTAGTGTTCAGTTTGAGACAAAGTTTCAAACCTGGTTTGCAACAAAATAATTAAAATGAATAGCATTTTAAACATGAATTTTCATTTGTTTACTTTCTGTTAACTTACAATTTAGTATTGCTTTTGTACTTTTTGTTCATTTTGCATGATAAAAATTATCGGACACCAACATACAAATAACGTTTATCCTTATCATAATTTAAGAAATATTCTTTCTGCATAATTACCTATAAAGGGAGTTCGGGACCGGCCTGCCTCAAATTAGTCGCATGATGCGCTACGGCCCAGCTCCCTTTGACCATTTCAACAGAGTCCACTGTCTCGTCCATCTCACCACCCCTGCCATAGACAGCTGAAGTCGCATTCCCACAGTTATCGCCATCAGTCAAATACAGCCATATTTCATTTTGGGCTTAATTTGTCTACCTCAATCAGGGGCAATACAGTCAGGGCTGTTTAGGTCTAAATGGTGCTCAAATGGCTCCAAAAAATAGAGGCTGAATATGACTTTGACCTGCGGGTCTAAATTGGTACCTTTGGGTTGAAACAGATCTTTTGTAATTTACACTTTATAAAAGCCTTCTACACCTGTATCATTTCATTTTTTCAACGTGGGAATTCGTTCTGACGGGAGCATATTGCTCGGAGCAGCCACATGTGCTGCACTCTTGAGTCAACCCTTTCCCGTTTTGATTAATTCTTGGAATACGCTTCAACGCAAATTGGTGGCTCTTACCTCTGACCACTAAGTTCCGCGTTGTTTTTTTTTCAAACTTGCGTGCTATATATTTTTGAGAAGCTCTTCAACTGACACAAATATGTATCTGTGCTGATATACGGATTCAACTTGAATCTGAAAATTCATTTTCAAGTTCTTAGCTTTAGCCCAAAGAAGTCACTCTCAGTAAGTTGTAGTCGATTAGGTTTTGTAAGGATGGCAACAGGTTGTTAGATCTCGGAAAATTTTGATCCGATCTCGAAACCTCCAAGGCGTTTGAGATGAGTCTTGAAGACCCATCTGTAAAGATCTGTCGGGAGAGAATTCTCTCTTGGTTCTGTATTTTAGTGCTTAATCGCTACAGGATTTCAAAAAGAAAACAAAACCTACATTCAACACGAGTTTCTCAAGTCTCAAAGCATCACAACACCAGTAACCGAGCACTCATGGTATTTTGGAGTGTATTATATGAATACTTCCAGTAAATAAGAGCATTACGAAATGTCCGAAGTAAAACGAGAATGAAAACCTAAATACTGGATAAAGACCACTAGACACTGGAATCAACTCCTCCGATATGCCTCGTATTTCGTCCCTTGAAGAGTTTCAGAACTACCTTAGTTTTCTATTTATTGTTGTTTTTTCTATTTATTGTTGCATGTAATTTATACTTTCAAATTTTGTAAGTGGTTGGTGTGTTGCCTAACCGGCTTTTACCAACCTAATCGAGATGATGATGATGATGATGATGATGATGGTGGTGGGTATCAAGCTTAGTTCAGCTTTAAGAAGCTCGGCCAGAAACAGAGTTTAGTCATATCTTTGACAACCACAATCACCAATCGTTTAGGAAGTCCAATCATTGAGTTGCTCTCGGGCTTGGTCTCAGCATAACTGAACTTGGGGTAACTGTCTGCTGGACTGGAATCGGGTTAGCAATTTGCTGAAGTGGCGCTACAGAAGAGGCTGGGTTCCTGAATTTCTGTTCCCCTGTGCTTCCTTCTTTCTGGTCTACGCCCTGCCCCTGAACCCCAGCTTGAATATCCATGTTAATGTTTGCATCCTCGGAGGGTTTCTCCTGGTACTTCTTAACAAATGACACATTCCATTTTATTTTCACATCATCTTTCTTCCTTAATGTGACTTCTCCCCTATTTCTCTCTATAGGGACCTTAACGGTTGATTTCCAGTGTCGAGTAATTTTTACGTGCGTACGTGGGTAAAATTTACGATCGCAATAAAATAGATTCAATGCAGGAAAGGTCGCTCGTAAGCGCAAAAGTTGAACCTCGTGTTATGTTCTCGGGCAAACAGTTAACTGCACGCAAGATGGCGGATCAACTAAAGAACTGCATTAATCAAGGAGCACATGGGTTTTTCAGTAACCGCATACATACTGCGGGCTCAGTATTAATTACTGACACTATAACAAATGTAATGATGCAATATAAAACCTCCCCGCAGAAATGTTGTGCCTGACAAGAAATTAAAGTACAAGACAACTGTTGAAACCCTCGAAATGATCAAAAGTTCAAGAAAAGAACAAAACTATTAGAAGCATTGTTCAGTGTCATTAAGGCGAGACTTAATGGTTTTAGTCCACTTCTTCAATCAGTCTCTGTGGTGGCTTAGTGGCACGTTTGGACCGACGCGGAGCAGGGGTGGGAGGAGTAGGTGTGCTTGGCGACTCCACTGACTCTGATTCTTCATGTGGGGTGTATACTGCTTCCGGTACTGGGAGAAGTAACTCCTTCAGTAGATTGATCAGATGTAACTTCGACAGAGCTGGATTGAGTCACAGCAGAGCTAGGGGTGTTTTGAAGTACATCGTCAACAAGTCTCCTCCAATTCCGTCCATCGTTCAACTGGACTTGATAGAAAGCAGGAGATGTTTGCTGTACGACAGTACCAGCTTGCCACTTCTGTCCCGATAGGTTGTCACGTGCGAGAACAGTCTCCTACAGCTATCTCCCTGTATTTTGCAAACTTGTCATGATTGCACTTCATTTTGTCTTGCTGGCTGGCCACGTGAGATGCAATATAAGGTGTAACCAGAGACAATCAAGTACGAAGTTCTCGCTGTAAGAATAGCTTGGCGGAGAATGAGCCGGTTGTAGCTTGTGGTGTGCTTCTGTAAGATAAGAGGACATTCTGAACCCGCCGCTGTATGGAGCTTGCGGGATCGTCAGCTGATGACTCCATTGCATACTTGAAAGTCTGCGCAAACCGCTCAGCCAACCCATTTGAAGAGGGATGGTAAGGGGAAACGAAAATTCTCTGAATGCCAATTTGCCGCAGGAACTCCTCATACTCTGCAGACTGGAAGGGTGGGCCATTGTTCGCTGACTACTTGGGTTGGTAGACCGTATCTTGGAAAAATATTACGCATGGCATTAATGGTTGAGTCGGCTGTTATTGTTTTTGATGGGACCAATCACTTCAGGCCACTTAGAGTGGGCGTCCACCATGATGAGATAATGTTTTGCCTGATGGGTGGCAAAATCTACGTGAACACGTTGCCGTGGAGCTGTCCGCCAAGACCATGGAAGAAGCGGTGAGGCTGGAGGAGCCCTGCGGGTTTTGTTGCACGGTTGACATTCACGGGTAACCTTTTCAATCTCCTGATCTATTTTCGGCCACCAAACATGACTGCGGGCTATTGATTTCATGCGTGTAATACCAGGATGGCCTTCATGTAATTCTGTCAGGATGGTTTGTCTTAAAGAAGGAGGTATAATAAAACAGTTCGCAGGCCCCTCATGAGGCAGCCTTACTCCACAGAGTTCGTGTCTGAGTGTGAAGTATGGCTTGAGGTCAGGATCGGCGCAGCGATTAAGAGGCAGTCTCCCTAAAAGCGTTCCACTCGATTTTGGACTCGAAAAAACTTTTGCCTCATAATTTTACCATCAACACTACTATCCATCCTAAAAACGAAATTGCAGTTAGAATGAGTAAATTGTTTATTTTACCGCCATTCCCAGCATTTCATTGCTGGACGACCGTTAGCGGCTAAAAAAAGCAAATTTTAGTCTCTGTTATACAGGTTTTTTAACGATCGTTCTAAAGTTCTTTGGGTCATCAAATCCTAGACTATTGCACTCATTTGGAAGCATATTACTTCTTCTTACTGTTCCAATACCGTTTAGGCATTATCTTTCTGTAATCAGCAAAAACTGGTCGTCTTTATTTCGCTAATCCAATTAAGAAAGCAAACTGCACGAAAAAATGCCCCAAAATCATCAGAAAATTCTCAAAAGTGGCACCTAAAATAGACCTAAAAACATGTTTTAGTTAAAGATTAATAGCTATTTTGTCAAGTTATGCAATAAAACTTGTGGCACAACACGATTCAGAATTGAAGGTTTCAACTCAAATTTAGGCAAATGTTCAATTTGCGTTGCGTGACGATACCGGCTGCTGTCACAACAAAATCCTCAGTTATTCAAATACTTGCCACTTTTAAGTAAGATATGCCTCATTTTCCCACCAAAACTATATTAAAATTCCCTTTTTCCCTTTGCCAATGATATATATTGTTCAAAAATTAGTTCAGCAAGTAAAAGATACCTTTCCAAGCTTCATTTAATATTCCCGCTGCCCCGACCATTCGTGTTAAGTCTGTTATGTCAAGACGGATAAATACCTTTTCAGCACCAAACCTCTTCTAGCTTAAAATGTGGTCCAGTCTGAAAAAGCTGCATTGACCAGAAGTTACTCCGATCCAACATATTATAAAATCGAACGTTAGAAGAAAAGTAAATTTCCCACTGCTTAATTAAATATGCGTGAACAGGTCAGAAAATGTTTGACTGGAAAATTTTTGTTTGTAGGATCCGGAATCCGGGAAAATTTTGATACGGAATCCTGAATCTAGGGCTTTGGAATCCAGAATAGAGCTCAAGTACCCTACTAAGGAATGAAATCTAGAATCCAAGTTTCACTGCAAAAGACTGGAATCCAGCACCCGGAATCCTGAATCCATGGAATGGGATCCAGAATCTAAGACTGTCTTGTATTCGCTAACATGGGGCGATAGTACTAGACTGTGAACGGCGAATTACTTTTTTCCCTTTATTTACCTTCCATTGATCAGGAGCCCACATTTGAAGACTTTGTTAATGAAATTTCAGCTAGAAGCTAAGGTTTCTTCCATTTACTGACTGTTTCCTCCTATTAACAGTGGTCAGCTTTTGGTTTCACTCTCAAAGAGACAGTCTGGAGTCTAAGGCTACTTTTGTATCGCAGCCAGTTAATAAAGAAGTTGGCACAGGCAAATAATAAAGTTTCAACATTAATTTCGAATCGTGCAACATCAGTGAAAGTAACAAGAAAATAAAGTGTGGAAGTTCAGGCGGTTTTTCCCAACTGATAAAAGTACACGATTGTCAGGACACCATTGTTTCTTACCATGAAAACTGTCATCCATCGAAGTCTGAACTAAGTGAAGCAGAGCCAATACTCTGAAAAGATGGTAATCATTAATCATCAGTGGAACAGATGGTGATCTGCTTCCCCAGGAGGACTCCCATACAAAAGTGACGTGGGTGCTCGTCGTTTGCAGATTTTGGTCTCACTTCGGTTCTTTGCTCATTCAGGTATCGCTTAAGGCTGTGCATAAAGAAATTTGCAAACAAAAAAAAACCCGTGACGCTGACCTCACAGAAATCTCCTTTAGGGGTCAGTTTAGGCTTGAGCCACACCCACATTGGCCTACGTTAGGGGTTTAAATAATAAATTATTAATTTTCCGACGAGCAGCCCCCTTCACTTTTATATGGGAGTCCTCCCGGGGATTACCCACAAATATCGGCATATAAACTCGGACGATTTTGGTGGCCACCTCGTTCTTCGCATAGAGGACCAAGAAAGGAATATTAGGACCAAGGACAGGCATGTAATTAGTTTGGAGATTGCTAAGACCGTATACCATCTATTTTAAAGGATGGGATCACGTGCGTATAAAATCGTAAAATCATTGTTAATATCCTTATCACTAGTTCTTTTATCTGTGATAAGATAACGGCAAAAGGGCCAATGGGTATTGTCATAATCGTACTTTCAAGTTCAGACAATGATAAACTCAGTAGTCCACTCAATTTTTTTATTTAGAAATATGCGGGAAGTGAAGATCCAAACATAATGAAGTTATGGAGAAAAGTAGGAAGTGGCCTTAAGTCAAATATCCTGATATTAATCACTGTTGCACTATGGCATAAAGTTACACAGTCAGCTGATGCACTTGCACATTTGATATGATTTATGAGCTGACGGATTTGAATATCACAAGATACCAGCGTGAAACAGAAAGTGGTAAGCGCATGTCTAAACCTAATTTGGAGTCGGAGCTAAATTGCCAAAATCGTGATTACCCACCTTTAGGCATATTACTGAGATTACTCATGACAATTGTTTGGTACGATGGAGAATTCACTGACAGAATTTTCTATTGAAGCCCAACGTGGACAAAAACATCTGAATTCGAACAATCAGTAGAGATCAGAACTGACGTGAAGTCTGAATCCGGCATTGTCGAAGGTTTCCCCAGCATGAACATTTCTCCAGTCGAGACCCGTACACTGTTTTTACGTCTTTTCTCGTCTCACGTCTTGTTAGCGGTTATTACCCTGTTCTTACAGACGCTTGCATTTTACCACGTTAATGATGTAAAAATACATACATCTGAACAACAGCTGAAGGATCTAGGATCACATTTTTAAAAATCGGCCTTTGGACCCTCCGTGTGGATCCAAACTCATATTGATATCGATTTTACTAAATTAGGCCACTTTTGAGAATTTTGAGATGTTTTTGAGCCATTTATTCGTGCATCTTGCTTTCTTAATTGGGTTAGTGAAATAAAGACGACCAGTTTTTGCTGATTACAGAAAGATAATGCCTAAATGGTATTGGAACAGTAAGAAGAGGTAATATGCTTCCAAATGAGTGCGAACAGTTTAGGATTTGATCACCCGAAGTACTTTTAAACGATCGTTAAAAAACCTGTAAAACGGCTTCTAAAATTTGCATATTTTAGCCGCCAACGGTCGTCCAGCAATGAAATGCTGGGAATGGCAGTAAAATAAACAATTTCCTCATTCTAACTGCAGTTTCGTTATTAGGATGGATAGTAGTGTTGATGATAAAAATATAAAGCAAAAGTTTTTTCCAGACCAAAATCGAGTGGAACGCTTTTACGGAAACTGCCTCTTAATAGACCAACCATTCTGCGTAAACAACAGTGCTTTCGCTAACAAAGGGTTCCTAGATGTGTCCTTGGCGATTTCTGTGGCAGAAACTGGGTGTCGTGTTAATTGCTGAGGGGCCACGTGGAAGATTTACTCCTCCACACTTGCGTCTTTCCTGTACTGAAGTGGGAGCCTTGACAAGGCGTCAGCGCTGGCTACTTCAGCAGATGACTTGAACTCAATTTCGTAGTGGTACGAAGAGAGAAGAAGGGACCAGCTTTGCAGTCTAGCAGCAGCCAAAACTGGAGTCGCAGAATCCGGAGCAAATATTTTCAACAGGGGTTTGTGATCAATTCGCAGAGTGAACTTGCGTCCGAAGAGATACATGTAAAATTTGGCAACCCCAAAAATAATCGCAAGACCTTCCTTTTCGATCCGACTGTAGTTTTTCTCTGACGAGTTCAAGGACCTGGAGGCATATGCGATAGGTCGGCATAATCACCACAAGAACGTGTAGTGCCATCTGCCTTGGGACATGAACCGTTGGGGTAGCCCATTCACTGAATTCCACCCTTTCGACAATTCCTTATGACTCGAGTACGGTTGTATTCAGCTTCAACAGCTTCCTGAAGAGCAAAGGGGACAGGGCGAGCCTTGCAAAACCTTGGAAGTGCGTCAGCTTTCATCTCTAGTTCTGCTGTGATTCCTTTGACAGTTCCGAGGCCTGGTTTGAAAACGTTATGGAGATTTTGGATAGTTGTGCTCAACTGGGAAGCCTCGCCCTATGGGAGGTCTGTCTCCGATACGCGAATATTGCAGATCTTCGTCCAGCCGAGTCTTATTCGGGACAGCCAGTCTCTTCCAAAAAGGGATTGGCCTGATCCCTCAACAACAAGAAGTGGGACATCGGCGCTCTGGTCTTAGTACTTTAGGTGTGCAATAAGTTGCCCCTGTACTTTGAGTGGGTGTCCTGTGTATGCACGTAGGCGAGTATTGGACAGCATGAGGGGTGTGCCACTGAAGTTTTTCTTGTAAATTTCTTCTGAAATGACTGAGACGCCTGCACCGGTGTCTAATTCCATTAGAAGAGAGGTTCCGTTCACTTCAACGGGTATCTCAATACCGTGCTGGCCTGAGCTCAGATTGCACAGCGAGAGAGAAAAAGGACCAACCGAATCATCGGGAGGACTAGTTTGAGGGGGTTCTGATCCTTCTAGCTGGTGCACTTTCTGAGGTTTCCCTTTGCATGCCTCCGAGATGTGGCCAACTTTACCGCAAGAATAACATGTGTAGTTTCTGTATTTACACTGAGAACGTGGTTGCCCTGTTTTTCCGCCGCTCAAACACTCCGAGGGGTCTTTAATGTTGCTACCAGAGGAATTGAACTTGCCTCGCTTGCCAGGACCCTTACGACGTTGGGTAGGCTGAAAACTTCGACGATTACCAGAGTCGACTTTGTTAACAGAAGCTGAACTTTCTTGCGAGATCCTTTTCGGCAGCTTTGGCGCCGAGGACGACGTTCAGGGCTGCATCCAAAGTGTGTTCCTCGGTTAGCAGTTTCTTTTGTGTCTCCGTACTGCGAAGACCACAGAAGAAGCTATCGCGTAAGGCTTCATTCAGGTGGATGCCGGACTGGTATATCCTTCGGCGATAACCAGTTTCTTCGGTGCGAAATGATTCTTTAGGATAGTGGTGAGCTGTACATACGTTTTCTCAGAAGGAGAAATCGGTGAACAGAGATCCTAAAGAACATCGTAGGCCTTGCCGCCAATAACAGAAATTAGGATTGCTCTTCGTTTGTGTGACTTTGCAGAGTCGGCGGGAACGCTGTTTGCCACGAAATATTGTTCCATTCGCTCCAGGTAGCGATTGATGCTTGTAGTAGCTGAATTGAACTCTTCTATTTTGCCGAGGCTTGGCATGGTCGCTCGATTTCTCGTCGCCAGAAATGCTATGTTCTCGGGCAAACAGACAACTGTACACAAGATGGCGGATCAACTAAAGAACTGTACTAATCAAAGAGCACATGGGTTTTACAGTAACCGCATACATACTGCGGGCTCAGTATGAATTACTGACACTATAACAAATGTAATGATACACTATAACACCTCGCTCAACTTCTCGTTTAAGCTCAGCACTTTTACCTTGCCTCTATTTTATTTACGTGATTAAAATTTACCTGCGTTAACTTGCATAGTCAAAACCGCGTCAGTGGAAATCAACCTTATGATCGAGGACGGCGATGGCCGCGAAAACGTTGCTGAAAAAGTGAATTCGCGTTCTTTCAGTCTTCATCGCGATTACTCCAAGTCACTAACTTTGTCAAATGTAGGTGAGTCCTCCTAAAGGTGAATTCCTAAAAACCATTTCCAAGTTCAGAAAGCGAGAGGAAATTTCGTCGTCGCTTGTGTACTTCCTCTGTAAAAAGTGAAATGAGGCATTTTCTCGTCGTAGTCGTGCAGTGAAGGCAAAGAAATATACAAAAAAACGTGGCAAAGTTGTTTTTTTCGTTATAAAAACCTATTGCTTTATTGTCCTTCTCGTTGCCGTCGCGTCGTCCGATCTTAAGTTCCCTTAAGGACGGGGACGTAGTATGTAGACAGTTTGTTTGTTTTTGTGTTTCTCTATAATACTTGATTTCCAACTTATGTCCACTTGACAGTTTGACTGTATCTGTCTTTGTGTTTACGTAATCTTTCTGTGTCAGCTGTCTTGCCTAGTCCCAGTCACAGATTTTCTCATTGGTGATAGGTGCCTCACGTATTAACTCTAGCAACTTCGACTGCATTTCTCTTCCGAACATCAAGCAGAATGGTGCACGTGTTACACCCTTTGTAATTCAATGGGTTGACCTGTGTGCAGTTAAAACTGTGTGGAGCTCTTGCCACCTTTTTTTTTTTCTCTAATTTGGGCTATCTGGATCGTTTTCAACAAAGTGCACTTTTGACGTTCTATCTCCCCCTTCACCTGTTGCCACAACGGGGGAGTTGTTCAGCGTTATATCCCGCTTTCCACAAGGAGGATTTAAACTCCTCTGAAACGAACTGAAGGGCAGTGTCCATTTTCAGTGTGTGGAAACTCCATACCGAGCGTATATTGAGTTCAGGCGGTCTATGACCTTTGTGTTTGTACTTGACCTTAGGATAACTACTTCACAATATCTGCTATAATAGTCCACTATAACAAATAAATTCAGCCCAGAGGGCAAAGGAGCCAATATGTCTGCAGCACAGTCTTGACACGGTCCACTTGGTGGATGGGCGCGTGTCATTAAGGTTCTAGAGCGGAATATTAGCTGACAGCTTGACACCAATAACAGCTAGCTTTTGCTCATTTTTTTTTTTTCATCTGTTTCTATCTTTGGCCACTATGCCTTTAATACCGTTGTAGTTGTCCCTTATGTCTTGGTCTGTGGTCTCTACCCCAACATTGTCAGTTGAATGGATGGGTCCTATGCGTAGTAGCTTAAATTTTCGCGAACAGCGTCTTTTAGGGCTGGAAGCCTTAAAAGACTGTGAAGGCTAGCGATGAGCAGTTTACATTTGCAATACCAATAATTTTTTCCAAAGTATCTATTTCCGCGATGTTAGTTTGAAAAACTATTTGATTCTTTATGTAAAACAAAACAAATCAATGTCAGCATCTCAAACAGTGTCGAGGTTTGACGGTCTCGGAGACACAGCTCTTTCAAGACTTCCCTTGAGTACATCCCCACCCCCGGAGCAAGTTATCTGCTTTTATTTGTGCCTCATTGCCTCAAGGTAAAGGTATGATTTACTTGCCGTAGAAAACGAACCTACAATAGCTCTAAACACGTTCTTGTAGCATTGTGATTTCGATTGCCTTAAACCTTCGACGACTACTTTGGTCGTTATCACTCCTTATGGAACCATGCATGATCATGCATGTTTTCCTTCCTAGACCCATTTAGCTTTCAGTTTATGTAAGTTAATAAATTTGTAAGCAGCAACGTCACAAAAATTTTCCAGCGATATCTGGTTTAGGATATTCTGACTAATCCTAACAACGTTACACTCACAGAAGAGGTAACATTTTGAGGAAAAATCCACTGGCAATTTGGCGGTTTATCTGCTACTCTTTGAAGATAAATTTTTTCCTTTCCTAAAAATTTGGCTAGCCAAAATTCTATACAAAACAAGACGATAAAGTGGGGGAAAATTGCTAATATGGAAGAAAGGCAAAGAAAAAAAGAGAGTGATGGAGAAAGATCGAAATACATTCGCAAATGAAGTCAAAGTTGTGGCTTGTGCGCATGCGTGAAAAACAAAAAAAGCTGTTTCTGATTAAGCGATTAGTCGGTAAATATGCCTTTTTTTGATGAAAAATTCATTTTTAGCCATTCTTTTAGCCATGCTAATTAGTCGAAAACCAGTCCAAAGAAGAGGAATTGGTGAACAATGCGGTTTTTTCAGCACAAAACTGGTTTGTAATGTGAAAGAAAAACTTCCAATGTTTAATTAATGTTAATAGGAATCTTCTTATATAGATGATTGAGATATCGGTTGAATAGGCTAATTTTAAAAGCAAAATGGCGGTCACTGTGACGTCATGTATGACGTCATCATATCTTGACTAACATTTAAAAATGCTAAAATAACATCTCAGATACCTAGTAGTTCAAATCTTCTTTTAAAAAATCGTGTGTTTAAATTAAGAGGGAGTCAAAGGTTAATGTTTATAAATCCAAGATGGCGACCAAAATAAGGGTTTAGGTTGCATGCATTTTTGTGATGCCTTTTACTCAAAGATTTAGATTATACATGTTTTGTTTTGTTCCCCTTAAGTGACCGTACAACCCCCCCTAGCTGATGGACTAAATGTCGTTGTAAAAGCAGCCGTTTTAGCGAGTTACTCGTGATCTCTTTTCTCAGAACGTATAACTCAAATGCTCTGTTTCATTTTCGCCAACGCTGTGAAAAGGATTGTGGATCGCCTTGTACTAGAAAAGCTGCAAACCACCGACCTCTACAGCCACTGGTGTCGAAATTCTACTGTTAGGGACAGCACTAGCCGAACCTTCCCTCTCATTCGATCCCTCAGGTATCGCATCACGCAATCTCTTCAAACAAATGTAAATCTCGCTTAAAACGTTTACGAGGGTGTCGTCTCTCATCCCATTCTCTTGCCAAATTTTAATGCTTAATCGCTACGATGCTACAGGATTTCAACAGAAGCCAAACACAATCAACACGCTTCTCAAGGCATCACAACGCCAACAACAGAGCAGGCAGGGTATTGTGGGATGTGTTATAAGTATCAGTACTTCCGGTAAAAGTAAATAACGTTAACAACCGGTTTAATACACTACGTCATCTTTATGTGTTTATCTCTGGCTTGAACTTGTAATCACTTTGCCTAGGTTAGAGAGTGCCTCGTCATTGATTATTCTCAGAAGCATGCAAATGTTATAAATAAAGTGCAACGGTAATGAAGCCCGTCAAACTCCTTGTTACTGTTTTTGCTAGCTTTTTTAGACTTCACCCGGCAAGACCTGATTTTTTGTTTGTTTTTGTTTTTGATTTTTTTTTTCATTTTCGATCTTTCGCCAGCTATCATAACCAGTCTCCTCTAGCATGATTGACGAACAAAACATTACCACACCTTTCTCAATTTAAAATAGCCTTCTGACTTAATAATATCCCCGTGAGGCGTTCATATTGGCTGGAGTCTCCGAGGCCAATACAAAAGGTGATTTTGAAATTGTGTAGTTGTTTCATTTAAAGGCGACATAATTCAGCGGAAATCAACGACGAAGAGTTAAGCGAGCGTAAAGCAAAAGCGTTGTCACCAAATAATTTCGGGTACATGCCAGTCACGGTAACTTAGGTTAGATCTCCGATCATGGCATTTATTAAGTCCCCTGAAATGCTTTAACTAATACGGAAGTATGATGACACATCAGAATTCCACTGGACATTTTGAGTGCTATTAAACCGCACGTGAATAAGCTTCGTTCGGATTGGCGGACGGCACTCGAATGAGGCTTATACCTCTGATCTTGGTCACCGATGCAAATATTTCTCAACCATCGTTTGCGGCAAATGGAGAAAAAACGAATTATTCAACAAAAAATAATTCACGAAAATTTCCGAACGTCTGTAATTGACAGTTCTGATACTTCTCAATTTTCATGAGGTCGTAATTGAGCGATTGATAACTGCTAGGCTATCTATTTGAAGCACTCACATTCTATTTTTAATATCTCACTACAACTTACTATAATTCTACTAAGTATACACACTCAATGATCTTGGTGAATTAAGCAATCTGATTGGTCCGCTATCTCGGACTATTCAACAATATTCACCTCCTCTGATTTTGGTTAATAGTGGCTCTAGTAGTTCCGCCATTATATTCACCTCGATTTCAAAGAATAATTGTTTAAATAGAGCATATGCACGCATTATATTGTCACAACTATGCAAAAAGGCTTTGCATTTATAATTGATGATTGTTGGAAAAGTGCGCAACTGCATATTATCGTAAACGTCAAATCAGCAAGCGATCGAATTGTGCTTTCACCAGGAGATTCGTTATGAAATGTTCCGTAACAGTAAGGTTTCTAACTGTGTTTCTTACAGTAGTTTTTATGGTTTTATCAGGGATAGCAGGTGAGAGACTGTATATATATCCGAGGACGACTTGTCAAGGGCGTGTACGATTACATCGTATTCCGAAATGACTCTTGAAATCCTTAATTTTGGCGTTCATTGCTTTGCAAGAACAAGAAATCTGCTTGAAATAAGATATCCCGATAACTGTAGCGTTTACTTGGCCAAAAAGCACGGTAGAAAAGATTTGCAACAAGACATTTGCGTGTTCCCTGATTCCAGAATACGATCAATCGAACGCACCCTGAAGAATTGCTCAGTAACTGACAACTAATGTAAAGATAATATCATTTAAGGCTTATTAAGTCTTTGATCATATGTAGTTGGTACCAGCCAACGCGGTGCCTACCTGCACTTGTGACCCAACCATTTCAGTCGGCGGCTCCGAAACTGTGGAACAGTCTTCCGGAGATCAACATTCAGAGACTTAGGCCTTTTAAAACAACTCTCAAAAAGTACTTTTTTAAGATAGATTTTTAATCGACTTATTTTAACTTATCGTTTGTAATGCGCATAATAAAAGTATTTCTATCGAATATGCGCAATATAAGTTTCATATTTATCATTATTATTATTATTATTATTATTATTATTATTATTATTATTATTATTATTATTAGGTTAGTTAGAAAACAAAATCTCTGAGAAAGCAATATACTTTGTTAAGTGGTCTTCGAGCTGCAATATCAGTTTTCGCGCTTCTGAAACCGTTGATATCAGATGCAATGCGAAAGGAGCGTCTTGTTAGAGTGGAGTCATTAAGCTTCCTTGAAATATTGCGCCTTCCATTTCAAAGTCAATTTCTTGGGCTTCCAAATCATACTCTATCATGACTGGTTGACTGATTATAGAGATTTACGGTGACGTTTACGACAAACTTCGGATTCAAGTTTAGAATTTCTTAAAACAAAAAACGTCCAGCTAAAAACAGTCCGATAATTTTTATAGGAAAAGCGAACGTGAAAAAACTAGTTTGGGGGTAGAAACTTGGTCACAAAGTACAAATTTACGTTTGCCGTTTACCGTTTGCCGTAAAATACGAGACTTGAAATTTCTTTATTGACTGATGGTTTGAAACGCACCGTCACTCCGTTCGGTTTCATCGTAATTTTTGTGCGTTAATTTTCGCCATGCAAACGAGGAAATGGCATATTTACTTATTTTTAAGGAAAAAGGTCACTGGGTTGGGAAACCATAGCACAAGACCAAAGGCAAGACCGAGTGGGATGGTAGCGCAGTACGTTTGATCATTTACGGAAAATATCTTGGGCAGTTCTTTATAATTTTGAAGTACTTTACCGCTTGTTTGTGATAAGTAAAATTACAGGATTGAAATAAGAAATCTGGATTATAAATTTTCGGTTTGGCACGCAATGAGAGCTAAAAGGATGCCGAAGAATTCAGGTAACAACTTTTCAGTGTTCGTGTCCGTTTTATCTACCCAGGTGTCAATAACCCTAATCTTTCTCAAATCAAATTGCCTTCCCCTGCCTAGCCTATTTTTCAGAGATTGTAGCTATTTATTGTATGATATCAACAGACAGACAGCACCAGTTAGTATGCTCAATCAGTTGGTTAAAACAAGTCAGATTCATAACTACAGAACAAGCTGTCTCTAGCGACTCGTTTTATGTTAAGTTCTCTAGAACCGATAAAATGTATGCCTTTTTCACGAGAATCGGTGCCCAAATTTGGAACTCTATTCCTTATTCGATAAAAATACTTGACCGTTCGTCCTTTTGTAAAAAAATAAAGGAATTATTACTAAATTTCTTGCGGTCAGAAGATGATTATGTCGAAGTCTCCCGTCTTATTAAGTTATTTAATACTTTAAGTTAGCCTCTCTTCGTAATCGTTACGTACGTGCCTTGTTTTATGTTAGTTTACATTCTATTTACTGCATAGTAGTGTCTTCACTGTTATTTAGTCCATCTATATATAAATCTTGTTTTGTAATATGTCTTCTGAATCAGCTCCCCCCGCCTCGATTAGTTTATAAGCTATTTGCGGGTGGGAAAGTAATGTAATTAGTTATTTTGCAATTTTTAATAAAATTTGTTGTTCGTTGTTGTGGTTGTCGTTGTAATGGGAACATCTTTCGGAATCAAGACAACAACTAATAAGTTTTAATTTTCCCTTTTTATCTCCCTTCCCCTTTAAAAGTCTGCCACGCGCACGTGCGCAGGCTGTAAAGAATTAAGGTATCAACTTAAATATCTCTCAGGTGTCCAAGGTGACGTTTTTCGGAATCAAAACAACAACGAATGGTATAAAGCTGGCGTTAAGCTTGTCGAGGACAACATAAAATTAAAACCAAACACCAACACCGCTAAGAGCGCTATTTTGTTCCTCGGTGATGGAATGGGTATCACTACCATCACCGCGACCCGAATCCTGGACGGACAACAGAAGGGAAACACGGGAGAGGAAAATGTTCTGAGCTGGGAAGTGTTTCCGTGGTCAGCTCTCACTAAAACGTACACAGTTGATCAACAGGGAACAGATTCTGCGAGCTCCGCGACAGCATTCCTGACAGGAATAAAAACCAACGACGGTAAGTTTAAAACTTAACCGGGATCCTCAAACTTATATTGGCGCCCAAACGCTGGATATTTTTAAGTTGAGGAGACCCATCCCTTAATTCACACGAGTGCTGTGAACAAGGTTAACACCGCAGCGCGAATGTTACGTTTATTGTAGCAACAGATATTGCAGGACGTAGTTGCCTCAAAAGAAACAGGTACAAGTAGTGAGCAATATTAAATGCAATCGAGAGACCCATCATGGCCACTTGACGCAGTATCACACTTCAAGTGTTCGAGAATTTGAGGCTAAAATTAAAATCTTCGTATTCTCACCAAAATTTTCATTTCCTCAATATTCTGAAATATTTCCTTAGGCGTCATTGCTGTAGATTCAACAGTTACCCGATTTCACTGCTCTTCATTGACCGAACAGAGCAAAGCTGTCTCCATTCTCACGCTTGCGGAGAAGGCTGGAATGTCAACGGGAATCGTCACCACCACGCGAGTTACACACGCAACTCCCGCGTGTTCATATGCTCACTCAGCAAACCGTGGCTGGGAAAGTGACGCCAATATTAATAAGAGTGTTGGGGATGATGGTTCCAAGTGCAAGGACATAGGTAGGAGTGTTTTATTTTTTTTACTTTTATTATTATTATTTTTTATTTGCCACACAATAATAGAAATTACAAGTAATAATATATAGATTTAGCCAGGGCTAAAAGCGAAGCTCCTATATATTAACTCGAATTTATAATTTAAATCAAACAATAAACTTGTTTCCCACAATTCAGTTAACTTTAGAGCACATTCATGTGACTTTTGAGGGAAGGGTTAAGTGATTTTAGAGAAAAGTAATTTGCAAACAGTCCAAGCTAAGAGTGAACTTAATCTTACATCGAGTTGATAGCCTTATATGTACACCCAAAAAATAACAATCATCTTCGATCACATTTAAGAGCGCGGGCTCTTGATCACAGTAGATTAGGCCTGGAAAACAATTCTTGAAAAAACAAATCAGGCGGAATTTTTTGCGTTCGACAAGTTTACTTTACAAAATCTTGCCAACAAGTCTGGGGACGTATAACCTAACCTTTTATACTTTTTATACATCACATCTGAGGTGAAACAGTACCATGAGGCGCTGTTTTTATCATACAGACCTCGGACAGAATGCAGTATTTCACAATTTTGCAATACAAATTGCACTCACTCAATATTCAGGACGATCGAAGAACGTGTGGGCTTTTTAGCGAAACCGTTAAAAAAATTTCCAAAATCACCTATACGGCTAGCCGGTTCTCACTTTTGACAAGCGCCAAAGACGACTGTTTAAATTATAATTAATAGAGTTATACGCTTCAACATAATAAAGAATTTATTATGTTTATTTTTTATTTAATGGTTTTATAACGACGTTTAATCGTCAAAAGGGTTTGATACGCGCGGCATTTTGACTACTCCTGCATGCAAGCGATGTTCATGAGCGACTGAAAACAAACGGCACAGCGATAAAAATTGCAAAAGAGAATACTAACAATCAATAAAAGGAAAATAATTCGTTGAAACATATACAGTGACAACAATTTTCATTTACGAAGACAAGTATTAAAGTGTCTCTGAAAATCCTTGTTTATGTTTTTCATTTTGTAAGCCGGCTTCCCGGTGTTTGCTTTTTCAAAGATGAACTCGAGGCAAGAAAATCGCTCAAAGCTTTCTTTTACTGCCAGAATTATAACTAAATATTGTTTGGAACGTTTTCTTTCTATTTGCAGTGAAAAAATGTCTAAAGGCTTTTTAAAGTTCTATAAGTTTAAAATCAAACCTGATACTCGGTCAGATCATTGTCTCAAATCTTACAATTAAAAACGTGAATAAACTAAATAGCCGCATAAACTACGCTCGACTTCATTAAATTAGATATAAAAAACAAACGTCAAATACAATAATTACTCGGGCTTACCATTCGAGATGCACTGAAAACTATTTAAGTAAGGCCAGAATCGCTTCAGACTTTTCAACCCTCTTACGCATCCAGCAAGGTGAAAAACGAAAACGATGCCATCCGAAATCGGATTTCCGACGTTGCCAAGCGATGTATTTCTCAACCAAAAAACCATTAAACAAACTAGCCATGAATAACAGAAGACTCTTGATAGCAGCTGAATTTCATTTTGTACATTCAGTGGAAAAAGACAGTTAAAAACATCACAAGTTGACACAAAACTCTGTCAGCTTCAGCAAAGTAAACAAGTTTCAAGATGCTGCATAAATTTTCCGCATGAACTCACCTGTCAAATTTTGACCAATCAGAGCATAAAAATTGGACGTAGAGCGTGACCAACTCGTGACCTTGGTGAGAAAAGTCAAAAGCAACTGGCATGTCTTCCCTGCCTGTAAAAACTGGCTGAATTTTAGCTTCCTAGGTCAGTTTGAAATCATTTTAATTGTGCGGCACATACAAAACACAACATATTTCATATGAATTAAAAAAAATAAACTTGAGCCTGCGATCATTTGAAAACAAGTTACTTGTCAGCGGATAACTTCAAAAAGATATCGACCTCGATGGGTCGACACCTGAGCCCGCGATACGGTCAGGTGATCCTGGTCAGCGGATACCCTGTTTTGACAGCTGTCAATTGATCACAACATTGATGTGCAATATATGTGTGCAATATCAGTCTTCCTGTGCTCCCAAACTGGCTAGAAAGTGTGAGGACTAAACACTGGTTTCCCTGTGGTGCGGACGGACGGGCGGGCGGGCGGTGTACGGTCACGTGATTACCAAATTTTCTGGGATGGGTAGATTTACTTACCCTTGGTGCTCCGCAGGTGCGCTTCGCGCGCCAGAGCTCCGCTATAAAAAAAGTAGAAAAAAGAAGTGATGGGGAGACCTTACAGAAACTATAGGAGCTTATGAGAGGTTAGGCCTCTTCCAACTACGGGCTAGAGCTGTTTAACATCAATTGGAGAAAAGGTGGAGAAAAGTCGAAGTTGGAAAAATTTATGATCGTTTTTCATATTTACTTACTAATTTAATCTTTAGTATTTTCCTAGAAGAGGAAAGAGATTGAGAGTTGAAGACCTCGTCGTCAAGGGAACCAAACAAAGTAGGTCCTTAAAAAAAGGGCGAGAACTTCTTAGTGTTTGTTCGACAATACGGTAGACGGTAGGTCTGGGAATTCCTTGTATTGTAAAAAAGGAATTGATTTCTTTGGGAGAGCATTAGCATTGAAATGTGATTTATTAATAATTCTAATAATGCGCTTTATGCATGT
>OZ037775.1:16295282-16412782 GCA_964035525.1 Porites cylindrica | reverse complement strand
TCTTTTTAATTTTGAGTGTATGTGATCCTATGGATCTAGTCTGCTACGCAGAAATAACCTACCCTGCATATTGGTATCATAACCAATCTATGGCATATGTGTATGTGCTTAAATTTTGACTGCGAAGCAGGCTATAGAGTGTTTTCACTCACGTGGCCAGCATCTATGCAAATTTATTGGAACAAAAGAAAGCGTTTGCATAAGAAAAGAGTTCAACTCCCAGAGGATTGGTTTGGGACACCAACATGGCCGCCGTTTCATTGTTTTGGGACACCAATATGGCCGCCGTGACGTCATGTGAAAACACTCTATTGTAATTAGCTGAGCTTTTAAACTTTCTAAAGATAGGAAGATTCCGCTGAAGAGTTATTTTCATTGAATTCGTCGCCTTCTTCTTTTGAAATGAGAGAAAGGAATAAGTGATTAGGAAGTTCTAAGCGAAAGCTTCAACTAACTGTCCTGTTCCCTGTTTTCAAGGACTTTTTGAACACTCTCACATGAAGTACGAAGTTGAGCGAGCTGCTGACAAGGCCGGTGAACCGTCCATTGCGGAAATGACGGAGAAAGCCATTCAAATACTTCAGAAGAACCCTAAAGGCTTCTTCTTGTTAGTTGAAGGTTGGTTTCGCATTTTATTATCAACAACTGTTTTTATGACATTTTTGTGATAACCATTCCAAGAGTCAATGAATTATAGACCTTCAGTATAATAAAAGAACTTAAAGGGACTGGTTCACGGTAATGCGCATGTGTGAGTTCTGACAGTAGCTGATTGTTTTTCAACCGATCGGAAGCGAGTTAGATGCACGCAAGTAAATTTACAAAATTCAAATTAATTGTTCGCGACGCTAGAGTATTTTCGGGCATTTGGTTTGATTTGATTTATCCCCATAATTCAAGTTTATTCTTTGCTACTCCTCAGTTATATGTTGCAGCCGATAAGAATAAGATTTACAGCCCCGTCCTGCTTTGAAACAAACATTTACCAACGTGTATTTTTTACGAGGTCGTACCCACGCTAACAAAGCAGTCACCGATCGGCAAACAAAATTTGTCAACAAACATCTTATTACTGTTCTCTCAGTTCGCCTTATTTAAACCCTGAAATACCTACAAATACCGCCTGACCGGTGACAAAAACACACAACGTATGAGTATAAAGATTATCCTTAATTGAGCATAAATTTCAAATGCTTATCAGCAAATGAACAAATTCATTCGCGTTACATCGGGTCAGTGTTCCGCAAAACAAATGTTATCGAGTAGCACACATAAAGAAACTATATTATAAACAGAATATTCAGGCAATAATTAAATTTAAAAACATCAATTCTTAAACATATACGATCGTAAATCAAAGATACAAGGAACATTTCAAGTGTACCAGATCGGTGAAGATCACGCGGCCTGTTGCGGTATAACTACAGGTCGGAGTCAAAAATCAAATCAAAGTTGAACGAACTCATGCCTTTAACCACTTTCCAAGTGTCGTATATTCTTTTCGTAACCCACACACTACTCCTAGAACCATACCAGATCGATAGGCTAAGCTTCTCTTTCTCCTAAGACTCTTGAGAACGTCCTGTTACCGGACGACCACGATGCTCTTCTGAACCTCCATGATCAAAACATTATTTTTTGCGTCTTCTTAAAACGTAACCAGTCAAACGACACAACCACACGTTAATCACCACTACCGAAGTATAACTAGACCAGCCAAAGCGACGGATGTCCGAATAAAACGAAGGATTTTCAGTGATTTTACCGGTAATGGCGATTTCGAATTTAGTGTTGACCCAACAAATTTATTCTGAAGAGCCAAACGGCGCGCATGCGCATTATCGTGAACCACTCCCTTTAAACGAACTATAGCTAAATATGGTTGTTTACTCAAAAGAGATAAATGTGTTAATTTTAGGAACAGAGTGATGCAGCATTGCTCCACAGGATATTTAACAGTTAATGAATGAGGCTGAGTATCTTATGAAGAACTATGGAGATCGAGGAGGGTGTTATCCGTCGAGGCCGTAGGGGAGCCGGGGCGGATAACACCCTCCGAGATCTCCATAATTCTTCATATGATACGAAAGCGGAATTCAATAACTGTCTTATTATTCATTCAAAATAATTCCTAGTTTAAACACATAGCTAAAACATGCTTACCTCCATCGATCCATCGATGTTCAGTTCATCTTCGATAGTGTACGTGTAGGTTTGTCCAGCTCCGCAAATATTCTCCAAATAGCAGACGTCACCCTGCGAGTTGTCTTCTTGCTGTTCTTGCATGTTTTTAGCTATTTTTTCGCTTAGTTCTTACTCTTGAAACGAGTGAAATGTCCGCCATTTTTTCAAGTTCACAACCAACAAACAACTCAAACTCGTCCCCAGGTCTTCCCGCTTAACGGTGCCTTAACCTGCGAAAACGCTGCATTTTTGACGTCATTTCCTCGTTAAAGTCAAAATTCTTCCAAATTTGGTCATCATTAACTGGTTATGGTGAATTAAACGTGTGCTTTTAGCCAATCAAAATCGGGGAAATATTTTGAATGAATAATAATTGGTATTATTAGAAGCCTGAATGATCTTACTTTTTGGTGAAATAAGACCGATTCGTCTCCCACAATTGCTCTTTCTTTAAAAAGACGCGTTTCTCGTATTCTGTTTTAAGGGGGCCGCATTGATCACGGACATCACGATGGCAAGGCTGTCAAAGCTCTTAATGACGCGGTTGCAATGAATAAAGCGGTTGCTAAGGCCTTGGAAATTGTAAACAAAGGTAAACCATTGCCCATTGTTTTTTATCAAGTGCATACCATCTGTATTTTTGTTTTCCATTGGATGATAACGATTTCAAACTCATTTACTGTAACTGGCAGTTTGCCTGTGATACTTTGCCATTTATCAAGAAGAAGCCGATCATAGACAGTCTTTATTTTTTAAGACTGTTATCAGGCCTGTTAATAGGAGTTTCATCGCGCTCAAGAGAATTTGTGGGGAAGGGACGACACCTTTTCCTCTCCATTTTATCGTTCTGTTTACCATTTCTCTGAATCCCCCCATTATACCAGCATAAAAGCTGTCCCTTATTGTCCTCAAAAGAAGGTCCTTAACATCTGGGTTTCTCTTCACTAAATCTTTATTGATCGAAGAGACAGACCAATTCACAAATAAAGCAGCTGGGTTAACTGTATAGACCATTGTTTTACTTTTGACATGTCCTTCCTCATTACACATTTCTACGATCAAGAAAGGCCCCTCTCAGTGGAGGATCCATCCAGACTCTGAGATAAGGGGGCGCCCGGTCTCATTTTGGTCTAAAAATAAGGGAAGGCCCGGCTCTCCAGGCCCTTCCCCTGGATCCGACACTGCCTCAAACTCTTCGATTGAACTCCCTTCCTTCGTCTCCAAGAATGCGGTGCCTAAGTTTATTATGCGATCTAGCTTCTCATCCCGGACCCCTGAATATTGCGAGAACCATTTTCTTACTGACTGCTCCAGAAATAATTAAGAAAACATGCAACCTTCACTTCTGTTATGGAGGTTTTTTTACATTACCGAATACCGTCTATCCCCGTTGGGTGTTGAGAGTAGTAACGCATCTCTCTTTCCATTATGTGATTGAACCAAAAAAGTGCCATATTTCTATGCAAATAGTGTGCAATGTACTGTACTTTTGAAACGCGCATTTGCTAATCTTATTAACTATTACTTGGATCTTCAGACGAAACGTTGATAACAGTAACAGCCGACCACTCTCACGTCTTTACCATCGGCGGATATCCTAAACGTGGGAACCCTGTGTTTGGCATAATACAAGAGGTAGACAATACCTTTGCTGTTGACAAAGACAGCAGAACATACACTACCCTTGGGTATGCAAACGGACCAGGTGGACTGAACGGATCTCGTCAAGACCTGCGCAATGTAAACACCTCTCACAAGGACTTTCTTCACCAGGCTACAGTTCTTACCGGAAGCGAGACTCATGGATCAGAAGATGTTGGTGAGAATTGGCTCAAACTTAGAACTACGCTTAGAGCAGTGTCTTTATCAACACATTAGCGGCAGCATTGCTTATTGTAGTCTCGTGCTAAAACTCGCTATTTTATGGATATTGATGATTTTTCCGAAGCAGTCAGGAGAATATAATGAGCAGTGTCTTTATCAACACATTAGCGGCAGCATCACTCATTTTAGTCTCGTGCTAAAACTCGTTATTGTAGGGAATCGAAGGGGTTTGGGTGAGATATGTGCTTTTCACTTAAGTTATTTCCAGCGTCTGCATTTTTAAGGAAGTCTAATTCCTGAGTAGTCTGCACATATCCTAAGGGCTAGACTGGGCGTTTTCCCTCACTGTCCGATTATTCTCTGCTCCAATTAAAACTTAAGGCTGTGACAGATCATGTTATCGTCTTGTTTTAATTCTACTTCTACAAGGTTACTTTGCCTGCCAAGATAAATCGAGAGAGGACCTCTCACAGGCGAGCCCGGCGTCCAAAAAGTAGGGGGCTTGGGGTCTTGGTCGGTACAGCTGGATAGCCCAGGGACTGCTCTAACAGTGGGTGGGTGGATCAGGCCTTGGGGTCAAAACAAGTGGGGTAGGGAGGGGTCCTGTTTTGACGCGACCCTTTCAGTAATCAGCAGTGTTCAGTGGAGGCTTTGACTGGCGAGTACCTTGGTCTTAATTTGCCCTAGCCAGCTGAATCAGGCCTCTGCTGAGAATGATTATCATGATAATTATAGAGCTCAGTGGGAGGTGCAGACAGTCACCCATTGTCCTGGGTGAGGAGGGTCAAAGTCTTGGTACCAAGGACACACTTAGCATAGGACCTTTAGACACTCAGTGAAGCCATGTTTTGCATAAATCCAGTCAGATATATGTTGTGAGATTGGGTCGCAAGAGGGTGATTACTATCATTTTATTTTTTCTTCTTTTTTGCAGGCGTATTCGCGGACGGTCCTGGGGCCTACCTATTCCATGGTGTAGTGGAACAGCAGTACGTATTTCACGTGATGGATTACGCTTTGTGTCTCAGTGAGAGCAAGCAGAAATCATGTGAGAAGCACGTGAACAGAAAAGGGAAGCCTACGAGCAAAAGTGGAGCGTTGTCTTTGTCTGTCCACTCGCTCTATTCTTTACTCCTGATTGCGATCTCCTATGCTGTTTTTGTGGTGCTCGAAGCATAATTTGTCAACATATTGGCATCCCTTTTACAGCAAAATGTCGAGGAATCAACAGATCTAAATGATCTTAAAATTCATTTCTTTTGTTTTTTTGTTTCCTTTATTGTGTGCTTTAGTTTTGTTACAGGAAGTTAGTGTTCAGTTTGAGACAAAGTTTCAAACCTGGTTTGCAACAAAATAATTAAAATGAATAGCATTTTAAACATGAATTTTCATTTGTTTACTTTCTGTTAACTTACAATTTAGTATTGCTTTTGTACTTTTTGTTCATTTTGCATGATAAAAATTATCGGACACCAACATACAAATAACTTTTATCCTTATCATAATTTAAGAAATATTCTTTCTGCATAATTACCTATAAAGGGAGTTCGGGACCGGCCTGCCTCAAATTAGTCGCATGAGGCGCTACGGCCCAGCTCCCTTTGACCATTTCAACAGAGTCCACTGTCTCGTCCATCTCACCACCCCTGCCATAGACAGCTGACGTCGCATTCCCACAGTTATCGCCATCAGTCAAATACAGTCATATTTCATTTTGGGCTTAATTTGTCTACCTCAATCAGGGGCAATACAGTCAGGGCTGTTTAGGTCTAAATGGTGCTCAAATGGCTCCAAAAAATAGAGGCTGAATATGACTTTGACCTGCCGGTCTAAATTGGTACCTTTGGGTTGAAACAGATCTTTTGTAATTTACACTTTATAAAAGCCTTCTACACCTGTATCATTTCATTTTTTCAACGTGGGAATTCGTTCTGACGGGAGCATATTGCTCGGAGCAGCCACATGTGCTGCACTCTTGAGTCAACCCTTTCCCGTTTTGATTAATTCTTGGAATACGCTTCAACGCAAATTGGTGGCTCTTACCTCTGACCACTAAGTTCCGCGTTGTTTTTTTTTCAAACTTGCGTGCTATATATTTTTGAGAAGCTCTTCAACTGACACAAATATGTATCTGTGCTGATATACGGATTCAACTTGAATCTGAAAATTCATTTTCAAGTTCTTAGCTTTAGCCCAAAGAAGTCACTCTCAGTAAGTTGTAGTCGATTAGGTTTTGTAAGGATGGCAACAGGTTGTTAGATCTCGGAAAATTTTGATCCGATCTCGAAACCTCCAAGGCGTTTGAGATGAGTCTTGAAGACCCATCTGTAAAGATCTGTCGGGAGAGAATTCTCTCTTGGTTCTGTATTTTAGTGCTTAATCGCTACAGGATTTCAAAAAGAAAACAAAACCTACATTCAACACGAGTTTCTCAAGTCTCAAAGCATCACAACACCAGTAACCGAGCGCTCATGGTATTTTGGAGTGTATTATATGAATACTTCCAGTAAATAAGAGCATTACGAAATGTCCGAAGTAAAACGAGAATGAAAACCTAAATACTGGATAAAAACCACTAGACACTGGAATCAACTCCTCCGATATGCCTCGTATTTCGTCCCTTGAAGAATTTCAGAACTACCTTAGTTTTCTATTTATTGTTGTTTTTTCTATTTATTGTTGCATGTAATTTATACTTTCAAATTTTGTTAGTGGTTGGTGTGTTGCCTAACCGGCTTTTACCAACCTAATCGAGATGATGATGATGATGATGATGATGATGGTGGTGGGTATCAAGCTTAGTTCAGCTTTAAGAAGCTCGGCCAGAAACAGAGTTTAGTCATATCTTTGACAACCACAATCACCAATCGTTTAGGAAGTCCAATCATTGAGTTGCTCTCGGGCTTGGTCTTAGCATAACTGAACTTGGGGTAACTGTCTGCTGGACTGGAATCGGGCTAGCAATTTGCTGAAGTGGCGCTACAGAAGAGGCAGGGTTCCTGAATTTCTGTTCCCCTGTGCTTCCTTCTTTCTGGTCTACGCCCTGCCCCTGAACCCCAGCTTGAATATCCATGTTAATGTTTGCATCCTCGGAGGGTTTCTCCTGGTACTTCTTAACAAATGACACATTCCATTTTATTTTCACATCATCTTTCTTCCTTAATGTGACTTCTCCCCTATTTCTCTCTATAGGGACCTTAACGGTTGATTTCCAGTGTCGAGTAATTTTTACGTGCGTACGTGGGTAAAATTTACGATCTCAATAAAATAGATTCAATGCAGGAAAGGTCGCTCGTAAGCGCAAAAGTTGAACCTCGTGTTATGTTCTCGGGCAAACAGTTAACTGCACGCAAGATGGCGGATCAACTAAAAAACTGCATTAATCAAGGAGCACATGGGTTTTTCAGTAACTGCATACATACTGCGGGCTCAGTATGAATTACTGACACTATAACAAATGTAATGATGCAATATAAAACCTCCCCGCAGAAATGTTGTGCCTGACAAGAAATTAAAGTACAAGACAACTGTTGAAACCCTCGAAATGATCAAAAGTTCAAGAAAAGAACAAAACTATTAGAAGCATTGTTCAGTGTCATTAAGGCGAGACTTAATGGTTTTAGTCCACTTCTTCAATCAGTCTCTGTGGTGGATTAGTAGCACGTTTGGACCGACGCGGAGCAGGGGTGGGAGGAGTAGGTGTGCTTGGCGACTCCACTGACTCTGATTCTTCATGTGGGGTGTATACTGCTTCCGGTACTGGGAGAAGTAACTCCTTCAGTAGATTGATCAGATGTAACTTCGACAGAGCTGGATTGAGTCACAGCAGAGCTAGGGGTGTTTTGAAGTACATCGTCAACAAGTCTCCTCCAATTCCGTCCATCGTTCAACTGGACTTGATAGGAAGCAGGAGATGTTTGCTGTACGACAGTACCAGCTTGCCACTTCTGTCCCGATAGGTTGTCACGTGCGAGAACAGTCTCCTACAGCTATCTCCCTGTATTTTGCAAACTTGTCATGATTGCACTTCATTTTGTCTTGCTGGCTGGCCACGTGAGATGCAATATAAGGTGTAACCAGAGACAATCAAGTACGAAGTTCTCGCTGTAAGAATAGCTTGGCGGAGAATGAGCCGGTTGTAGCTTGTGGTGTGCTTCTGTAAGATAAGAGGACATTCTGAACCCGCCGCTGTATGGAGCTTGCGGGATCGTCAGCTGATGACTCCATTGCATACTTGAAAGTCTGCGCAAACCGCTCAGCCAACCCATTTGAAGAGGGATGGTAAGGGGAAACGAAAATTCTCTGAATGCCAATTTGCCGCAGGAACTCCTCATACTCTGCAGACTGGAAGGGTGGGCCATTGTCGCTGACTACTTGGGTTGGTAGACCGTATCTTGGAAAAATATTACGCATGGCATTAATGGTTGAGTCGGCTGTTGTTGTTTTTGATGGGACCAATCACTTCAGGCCACTTAGAGTGGGCGTCCACCATGATGAGATAATGTTTTGCCTGATGGGTGGCAAAATCTACGTGAACACGTTGCCGTGGAGCTGTCCGCCAAGACCATGGAAGAAGCGGTGAGGCTGGAGGAGCGCTGCGGGTTTTGTTGCACGGTTGACATTCACGGGTAACCTTTTCAATCTCCTGATCTATTTTACGGCCACCAAACATGACTGCGGGCTATTGATTTCATGCGTGTAATACCAGGATGGCCTTCATGTAATTCTGTCAGGATGGTTTGTCTTAAAGAAGGAGGTATAATAAAACAGTTCGCAGGCCCCTCATGAGGCAGCCTTACTCCGCAGAGTTCGTGTCTGAGTGTGAAGTATGGCTTGAGGTCAGGATCGGCGCAGCGATTAAGATGCAGTCTCCCTAAAAGCGTTCCACTCGATTTTGGACTCGAAAAAACTTTTGCCTCATAATTTTACCATCAACACAACTATCCATCCTAAAAACGAAATTACAGTTAGAATGAGTAAATTGTTTATTTTACCGCCATTCCCAGCATTTCATTGCTGGACGACCGTTAGCGGCTAAAAAAAGCAAATTTTAGTCTCTGTTATACAGGTTTTTTAACGATCGTTCTAAAGTTCTTTGGGTCATCAAATCCTAGACTATTGCACTCATTTGGAAGCATATTACTTCTTCTTACTGTTCCAATACCGTTTAGGCATTATCTTTCTGTAATCAGCAAAAACTGGTCGTCTTTATTTCGCTAATCCAATTAAGAAAGCAAACTGCACGAAAAAATGCCCCAAAATCATCAGAAAATTCTCAAAAGTGGCACCTAAAATAGACCTAAAAACATGTTTTAGTTAAAGATTAATAGCTATTTTGTCAAGTTATGCAATAAAACTTGTGGCACAACACGATTCAGAATTGAAGGTTTCAACTCAAATTTAGGCAAATGTTCAATTTGCGTTGCGTGACGATACCGGCTGCTGTCACAACAAAATCCTCAGTTATTCAAATACTTGCCACTTTTAAGTAAGATATGCCTCATTTTCCCACCAAAACTATATTAAAATTCCCTTTTTCCCTTTGCCAATGATATATATTGTTCAAAAATTAGTTCAGCAAGTAAAAGATACCTTTCCAAGCTTCATTTAATATTCCCGCTGCCCCGACCATTCGTGTTAAGTCTGTTATGTCAAGACGGAAAAATACCTTTTCAGCACCAAACCTCTTCTAGCTTAAAATGTGGTCCAGTCTGAAAAAGCTGCATTGACCAGAAGTTACTCCGATCCATCATATTATAAAATCGAACGTTAGAAGAAAAGTAAATTTCCCACTGCTTAATTAAATATGCGTGAACAGCTCAGAAAATGTTTGACTGGAAAATTTTTGTTTGTAGGATCCGGAATCCGGGAAAATTTTGATACGGAATCCTGAATCTAGGGCTTTGGAATCCAGAATAGAGCTCAAGTACCCTACTAAGGAATGAAATCTAGAATCCAATTTTCACTGGAAAAGACTGGAATCCAGCACCCGGAATCCTGAATCCATGGAATGGGATCCAGAATCTAAGACTGTCTTGTATTCGCTAACATGGGGCGATAGTACTAGACTGTGAACGGCGAATTACTTTTTTCCCTTTATTTACCTTCCATTGATCAGGAGCCCACATTTGAAGACTTTGTTAATGAAATTTCAGCTAGAAGCTAAGGTTTCTTCCATTTACTGACTGTTTCCTCCTATTAACAGTGGTCAGCTTTTGGTTTCACTCTCAAAGAGACAGTCTGGAGTCTAAGGCTACTTTTGTATCGCAGCCAGTTAATAAAGAAGTTGGCACAGGCAAATAATAAAGTTTCAACATTAATTTCGAATCGTGCAACATCAGTGAAAGTAACAAGAAAATAAAGTGTGGAAGTTCAGGCGGTTTTTCCCAACTGATAAAAGTACACGATTGTCAGGACACCATTGTTTCTTACCATGAAAACTGTCATCCATCGAAGTCTGAACTAAGTGAAGTAGAGCCAATACTCTGAAAAGATGGTAATCATTGACCTTACGAAAAATCAAGTGGAACAGATGGTGATCTGCTTCCCCAGGAGGACTCCCATACAAAAGTGACGTGGGTGCTCGTCGTTTGCAGATTTTGGTCTCACTTCGGTTCTTTGCTCATTCAGGTATCGCTTAAGGCTGTGCATAAAGAAATTTGCAAACAAAAAAAAACCCGTGACGCTGACCTCACAGAAATCTCCTTTAGGGGTCAGTTTAGGCTTGAGCCACACCCACATTGGCCTACGTTAGGGGTTTAAATAATAAATTATTAATTTTCCGACGAGCAGCCCCCTTCACTTTTATATGGGAGTCCTCCCGGGGATTACCCACAAATATCGGCATATAAACTCGGACGATTTTGGTGGCCACCTCGTTCTTCGCATAGAGGACCAAGAAAGGAATATTAGGACCAAGGACAGGCATGTAATTAGTTTGGAGATTGCTAAGACCGTATACCATCTATTTTAAAGGATGGGATCACGTGCGTATAAAATCGTAAATCATTGTTAATATCCTTATCACTAGTTCTTTTATCTGTGATAAGATAACGGCAAAAGGGCCAATGGGTATTGTCATAATCGTATTTCAAGTTCAGACAATGATAAACTCAGTAGTCCACTCAATTTTTTATTTAGAAATATGCGGGAAGTGAAGATCCAAACATAATGAAGTTATGGAGAAAAGTAGGAAGTGGCCTTAAGTCAAATATCCTGATATTAATCACTGTTGCACTATGGCATAAAGTTACACAGTCAGCTGATGCACTTGCACATTTGATATGATTTATGAGCTGACGGATTTGAATATCACAAGATACCAGCGTGAAACAGAAAGTGGTAAGCGCATATCTAAACCTAATTTGGAGTCGGAGCTAAATTGCCAAAATCGTGATTACCCACCTTTAGGCATATTACTGAGATTACTCATGACAATTGTTTGGTACGATGGAGAATTCACTGACAGAATTTTCTATTGAAGCCCAACGTGGACAAAAACATCTGAATTCGAACAATCAGTAGAGGTCAGAACTGACGTGAAGTCTGAATCCGGCATTGTCGAAGGTTTCCCCAGCATGAACATTTCTCCAGTCGAGACCCGTACACTGTTTTTACGTCTTTTCTCGTCTCACGTCTTGTTAGCGGTTATTACCCTGTTCTTACAGACGCTTGCATTTTACCACGTTAATGATGTAAAAATACATACATCTGAACAACAGCTGAAGGATCTAGGATCACATTTTTAAAAATCGGCCTTTGGACCCTCCGTGTGGATCCAAACTCATATTGATATCGATTTTACTAAATTAGGCCACTTTTGAGAATTTTGAGATGTTTTTGAGCCATTTATTCGTGCATCTTGCTTTCTTAATTGGGTTAGTGAAATAAAGACGACCAGTTTTTGCTGATTACAGAAAGATAATGCCTAAATGGTATTGCAACAGTAAGAAGAGGTAATATGCTTCCAAATGAGTGCGAACAGTTTAGGATTTGATCACCCGAAGTACTTTTAAACGATCGTTAAAAAACCTGTAAAACGGCTTCTAAAATTTGCATATTTTAGCCGCCAACGGTCGTCCAGCAATGAAATGCTGGGAATGGCAGTAAAATAAACAATTTCCTCATTCTAACTGCAGTTTCGTTATTAGGATGGATAGTAGTGTTGATGATAAAAATATAAAGCAAAAGTTTTTTCCAGACCAAAATCGAGTGGAACGCTTTTACGGAAACTGCCTCTTAATAGGCCAACCATTCTGCGTAAGCAACAGTGCTTTCGCTAACAAAGGGTTCCTAGATGTGTCCTTGGCGATTTCTGTGGCAGAAACTGGGTGTCGTGTTAATTGCTGAGGGGCCACGTGGAAGATTTACTCCTCCACACTTGCGTCTTTCCTGTACTGAAGTGGGAGCCTTGACAAGGCGTCAGCGCTGGCTACTTCAGCAGATGACTTGAACTCAATTTCGTAGTGGTACGAAGAGAGAAGAAGGGACCAGCTTTGCAGTCTAGCAGCAGCCAAAACTGGAGTCGCAGAATCCGGAGCAAATATTTTCAACAGGGGTTTGTGATCAATTCGCAGAGTGAACTTGCGTCCGAAGAGACACATGTAAAATTTGGCGACCCCAAAAATAATCGCAAGACCTTCCTTTTCGATCCGACTGTAGTTTTTCTCAGACGAGTTCAAGGACCTGGAGGCATATGCGATAGGTCGCTCATCACCAATAGGGAAGCGGTGAAATATGACTGCTCAGATGCCATACTGGCTTGCATCTCTCTCAAGAATAACAGGAAGGCTTGGGTCATAATGAACCAATACATTTGATGATGAGAGTTAGTCCTTGGCCTTTTTGAATGCCTCCTCGCACCTGGGGGGCACTTAAATTGGAGAAGCTGATTGAGTGTTTGGAGGATAAAGCTCAGGTTTCGGATAAACTTGCCGTGATAATTTATCATTCCAAGGAAGGCTCTCAGGGCCTGGTTCTCAGGGCCTGGTGCTTGTTTGATGGCTTCTACTTTTTCCTCTGTAGGAGAAATTCCGCTGGCAGAGATGACAAAGCCCATGTACGTAACTGATTTCTGCATGATATGCATTTGCTTAAATGAAGTCGCAAGCCATAATGGTCTAGACGTCTGCGGACACTGTCTAAGATCTTAATGTGTTCATCGTCATCCTTGCCAGTAATAAGAATGTCATCTTGTATACTCGCCACATGATCTTTAAGTCGAGCTTAGTGAAACATTGTCCACCCCGCAGTTTCAAGAAGACATCCTCCGGGAGGGGAATTGGATACTGAGGGACGTGAAGCTGGGGGTTAACAGTAACGGCATAATCACCACAAGAACGTGTAGTTCCATCTGCCTTGGGACATGAACCGTTGGGGTAGCCCATTCACTAAATTCCACCCGTTCGACAATTCCTTATGACTCGAGTACGGTTGTATTGAGCTTCAACAGCTTCCTGAAGAGCAAAGGGGACAGGACGAGCCTTGCAAAACCTTGGAAGTGCGTCAGCTTTCATCTCTAGTTTTGCTGTGATTCCTTTGACAGTTCCGAGGCCTGGTTTGAAAACGTTATGGAGATTTTGGATAGTTGTGCTCAACTGGGAAGCCTCGCCCTATGGGAGGTCTGTCTCCGATACGCGAATATTGCAGATCTTCGTCCAGCCGAGTCTTATTCGGGACAGCCAGTCTCTTCCAAAAAGGGATTGGCCTGATCCCTCAACAACAAGAAGTGGGACATCGGCGCTCTGGTCTTAGTACTTTAAGTGCGCAATAAGTTGCCCCTGTACTTTGAGTGGGTGTCCTGTGTATGCACGTAGGCGAGTATTGGACAGCATGAGGGGTGTGCCACTGAAGTTTTTCTTGTAAGTTTCTTCTGAAATGACTGAGACGCCTGCACCGGTGTCTACTTCCATTAGAAGAGAGGTTCCGTTCACTTCAACGGATATCTCAATACCGTGCTGGCCTGAGCTCCGATTGCACAGCGAGAGAGAAAAAGGATCAACCGAATCATCGGGAGGACTAGTTTGAGGGGGTTCTGATCCTTCTAGCTGGTGCACTTTCTGAGGTTTCCCTTTGCATGCCTCCGAGATGTGGCCAACTTTACTGCAAGAATAACATGTGTAGTTTCTGTATTTACACTGAGAACGTGGTTGCCCTGTTTTTCCGCAGCTCAAACACTCCGAGGGGTCTTTAATGTTGCTACCAGAGGAATTGAACTTGCCTCGCTTGCCAGGACCCTTACGACGTTAGGTAGGCTGAAACCTCGACGATTACCAGAGTCGACTTTGTTAACAGAAGCTGAACTTTCTTGCGAGATCCTTTTCGGCAGCTTCGGCGCCGAGGGCGACGTTCAGGGCTGCATCCAAAGTGTGTTCCTCGGTTAGCAGTTTCTTTTGTGTCTCCGTACTGCGAAGACCACAGAAGAAGCTTAAGGCTTCATTCAGGTGGATGCCGGACTGGTATATCCTTCGGCGATAACCAGTTTCTTCGGTGCGAAATGATTCTTTAGGATAGTGGTGAGCTGTACATACGTTTTCTCAGAAGGAGAAATCGGTGAACAGAGATCCTAAAGAACATCGTAGGCCTTGCCGCCAATAACAGAAATTAGGATTGCTCTTCGTTTGTGTGACTTTGCAGAGTCGGCGGGAACGCTGTTTGCCACGAAATATTGTTCCATTCGCTCCAGGTAGCGATTGATGCTTGTAGTAGCTGAATTGAACTCTTCTATTTTGCCGAGGCTTGGCATGGTCGCTCGATTTCTCGTCGCCAGAAATGTTATGTTCTCGGGCAAACAGACAACTGTACGCAAGATGGCGGATCAACTAAAGAACTGTATTAATCAAAGAGCACATGGGTTTTACAGTAACCGCATACATACTGCGGGCTCAGTATGAATTACTGACACTATAACAAATGTAATGATACACTATAACACCTCGCTCAACTTCTCGTTTAAGCTCAGCACTTTTTACCTTGCCTCTATTTTATTTACGTGATTAAAATTTACGTGCGTTAACTTGCATAGTCAAAAACGCGTCAGTGGAAATCAACCTTAAGATCGAGGACGGCGATGGCCGCGAAAACGTTGCTGAAAAATTGAATTCGCGTTCTTTCAGTCTTCATCGCGATTACTCCAAGTCACTAACTTTGTCAAATGTAGGTGAGTCCTCCTAAAGGTGAATTCCTAAAAACCATTTCCAAGTTCAGAAAGAGAGAGGAAATTTCGTCGTCGCTTGTGTACTTCCTCTGTAAAAAGTGAAATGAGGCATTTTCTCGTCGTAGTCGTGCAGTGAAGGCAAAGAAATATACAAAAAAACGTGGCAAAGTTGTTTTTTTTGTTATAAAAACCTATTGCTTTATTGTCCTTCTCGTTGCCGTCGCCTCGTCCGATCTTAAGTTCCCTTAAGGACGGGGACGTAGTATGGAGACAGTTTGTTTGTTTTTGTGTTTCTCTATAATACTTGATTTCCAACTTATGTCCACTTGACAGTTTGACTGTATCTGTCTTTGTGTTTACGTAATCTTTCTGTGTCAGCTGTCTTGCCTAGTCCCAAGGAAAAAATTTATCTTCAAAGAGTAGCAGATAAACCGCCAAATTGGCAGTGGATTTTTCCTCAAAATGTTACCTCTTCTGTGAGTGTAACGTTGTTAGGATTATTCAGAATATCCTAAACGAGATATCGCTGGAAAATTTTTGTGACGTTGCTGCTTACAAATTTATTAACTTACATAAACTGAAAGCTAAATGGGTCTAGGAAGGAAAACATGCATGATCATGCATGGTTCCATAAGGAGTGATAACGACCAAAGTAGTCGTCGAAGGTTTAAGGCAATCGAAATCACAATGCTACAAGAACGTGTTTAGAGCTATTGTAGGTTCGTTTTCTACGGCAAGTAAATCATACCTTTACCTTGAGGCAATGAGGCACAAATAAAAGCAGATAACTTGCTCCGGGGGGTGGGGATGTACTCAAGGGAAGTCTTGAAAGAGCTGTGTCTCCGAGACCGTCAAACCTCGACACTGTTTGAGATGCTGACATTGATTTGTTTTGTTTTACATAAAGAATCAAATAGTTTTTCAAACTAACATGGCGGAAATAGATACTTTGGAAAAAAATTATTGGCATTGCTCATCGCTAGCCTTCACAGTCTTTTAAGGCTTCCAGCCCTAAAAGACGCTGCTCGCGAGAATTTAAGCTACTACGCATAGGACCCATCCATTCAACTGACAATGTTGGGGTAGAGACCACAGACCAAGACATAAGGGACAACTACAACGGTATTAAAGGCATAGTGGCCAAAGATAGAAACAGATGAAAAAATATATATATATAAGCAAAAGCTAGCTGTGATGGCTGTCAAGCTGTCAGCTAATATTCCGCTCTAGGAACTAGCTGGCACGTGCCCATCCACCAAGTGGACCGTGGCAAGACTGTGCTGCAGACATATTGGCTCCTTTGCCCTCTGGGAGCAATTTATTTGTTATAGTGGACTATTATAGCAGATATTGTGAAGTAGTTATCCTAAGGTCAAATACAAACACAAAGGTCATAGACCGCCTGAACTCAATATACGCTCGGTATGGAGTTTCCACACACTGAAAATGGACACTGCCCTTCAGTTCGTTTCAGAGGAGTTTAAATCCTCCTTGTGGAAAGCGGGATATAACGCTGAACAACTCCCCCATTGTGGCAACAGGTGAAGGGGGAGATAGAACGTCAAAAGTGCACTTTGTTGAAAACGATCCAGATAGCCCAAATTAGAGAAAAAAAGAGATTGGTGGCAAGAGCTCCACACAGTTTTAACTGCAAACAGGTCAACCCATTGAATTACAAAGGGTGTAACACGTGCACCATTCTGCTTGATGTTCGGAAGAGAAATGCAGTCGAAGTTGCTAGAGTTAATACGTGAGTCACAGATTTTCTCATTGGTGATAGGTGCCTTCCTAAAAATTTGGCTAGCCAAAATTCTATACAAAAAAAGACGATAAAGTGGGGGAAAATTGCTAATATGGAAGAAAGGCAAAGAAAAAAAGAGAGCGATGGAGAAAGATCGAAATACATTCGCAAATGAAGTCAAAATTGTTGCTTGTGCGCATGCGTGAAAAACAAAAAAAGCTGTTTCTGATTAAGCGATTAGTCGGTAAATATGCCTTTTTTTGATGAAAAATTCATTTTTAGCCATTCTTTTAGCCATGCTAATTAGTCGAAAACCAGTCCAAAGAAGAGGAATTGGTGAACAATGCGGTTTTTTCAGCACAAAACTGGTTTGTAATGTGAAAGAAAAACTTCCAATGTTTAATTAATGTTAATAGCAATCTTCTTATTTAGATGATTGAGATATTAGTTGAATAGGCTAATTTTAAAAGCAAAATGGCGGTCACTGTGACGTCATGTATGACGTCATCATATCTTGACTAACATTTAAAAATGCTAAAATAACATCTCAGATACCTAGTAGTTCAAATCTTCTTTAAAAAAATCGTGTGTTTAAATTAAGAGGGAGTCAAAGGTTAACGTTTATAAATCCAAGATGGCGACCAAAATAAGGGTTTAGGTGGCAAATTAAAAATTCGATTTACAAAGTTAAAGCTACCGTTCTATCCTTGCTATCATGCATTTTTGTGATGCTTTCTACTCAAAGATTTAGATTATACAAGTTTTGTTTGTTCCCCTTAAGTGACCATACAACCCCCCCTAGCTGATGGACTAAATGTCGTTGTAAAAGCAGCCATTTCAGCGAGTTACTCGAGATCTCTTTTCTCAGAACGTATAACTCAATGTTTCATTTTCGCCAACGTTGTGAAAAGGATTGTGGATTGCCTTGTACTAGAAAAGCTGCAAGCCAACGACCTCTACAGCCACTGGTGTCGAAATTTTACTGTTAGCGACAGCACTAGCCGAACCTTCCCTCTCATTCGATCCCTCAGGTATCGCATCACGCAATCTCTTCAAACAAATGCAAATCTCGCTTAAAACGTTTACGAGGGTGTCGTCTCTCAGCCCATTCTCTTGCCAAATTTTAATTCTTAATCGCTACGATGCTACAGGATTTCAACAGAAGCCAAACACAATCAACACGCTTCTCAAGGCATCACAACGCCAACAACAGAGCAGGCAGGGTATTGTGATGTGTTATATGTATCAGTACTTCCGGTAAAAGTAAACAACGTTAACAACCGGTTTAATACGCTACGTCATCTTTATGTGTTTATCTCTGGCTTGAACTTGTAATCACTTTGCCTAGGTTAGAGAGTGCCTCGTCATTGATTATTCTCAGAAGCATGCAAATGTTGTAAATAAAGTGCAACGGTAATGAAGCCCGTCAAACTCCTTGTTACTGTTTTTGCTAGCTTTTTTAGACTTCACCCTGCAAGACCTGATTTTTTGTTTGTTTTTGTTTTTGATTTTTTTTTTTCATTTTCGATCTTTCGCCAGCTATCATAACCAGTCTCCTCTAGCATGATTGACGAACAAAACATTACTACACCTTTCTCAATTTAAAATAGCCTTCTGACTTAATAATATCCCCGTGAGGCGTTCATATTGGCTGGAGTCTCCGAGGCCAATACAAAAGGTGATTTTGAAATTGTGTAGTTGTTTCATTTAAAGGCGACATAATTCAGCGGAAATCAACGACGAAGAGTTAAGCGAGCGTAAGGCAAAAGCGTTGTCACCAAATAATTTCGGGTACATGCCAGTCACGGTAACTTAGGTTAGATCTCCGATCATGGCATTTATTAAGTCCCCTGAAATGCTTTAACTAATACGGAAGTATGATGACACATCAGAATTCCACTGGACATTTTAAGTGCTATTAAACCGCACGTGAACAAGCTTCGTTCGGATTGGCGGACGGCACTCGAATGAGGCTTATACCTCTGATCTGGGTCACCAATGCAAATATTTCTCAACCATCGTTTGCGGCAAATGGAGAAAAAACGAAGTATTTAACAAAAAATAATTCACGAAAATTTCCGAACGTCTGTAATTGACAGTTCTGATACTTCTCAATTTTCATGAGGTCGTAATTGAGCGATTGATAACTGCTAGGCTATCTATTTGAAGCACTCACATTCTATTTTTAATATTTCACTACAACTTACTATAATTCTACTAAGTATACACACTCAATGATCTTGGTGAATTAAGCAATCTGATTGGTCCGCTATCTCGGACTATTCAACAATATTCACCTCCTCTGATTTTGGTTAATAGTGGCTCTAGTAGTTCCGCCATTATATTCACCTCGATTTCAAAGAATAATTGTTTAAATAGAGCATATGCACGCATTATATTGTCACAACTATGCAAAAAGGCTTTGCATTTATAATTAATGATTGTTGGAAAAGTGCGCAACTGCATATTATCGTAAACGTCAAATCAGCAAGCGATCGAATTGTGCTTTCACCAGGAGATTCGTTATGAAATGTTCCGTAACAGTAAGGTTTCTAATCGTGTTTCTTACAGTAGTTTTTATGGTTTTATCAGGGATAGCAGGTGAGAGACTGTATATATATATGCGAGGACGACTTGTCAAGGGCGTGTACGATTACATCATATTCCGAAATTACTCTTGAAATCCTTAATTTTGGCGTTCATTGCTTTTTAAGATCAAGAAATCTGCTTGAAATAAGATATCCCGATAACTGTAGCGTTTACTTGGCCAAAAAGCACGGTAGAAAAGATTTGGAACAAGAAATTTGCGTGTTCCCTGATTCCAGAATACGATCAATCGAACGCACCCTGAAGAATTGCTCAGTAACTGACAACTAATGTAAAGATAATATCATTTAAGGCTTATTAAGTCTTTGATCATATGTAGTTGGTACCAGCCAACGCGGTGCCTACCTGCACTTGTGACCCAGCCATTTCAGTCGGCGGCTCCGAAACTGTGGAACAGTCTTCCGGAGATCAACATTCAGAGACTTAGGCCTTTTAAAACAACTCTCAAAAAGTACTTTTTTAAGATAGATTTTTAATCGACTTATTTTAAATTATCGTTTGTAATGCGCATAATAAAAGTATTTTTATTGAATATGCGCAATATAAGTTTCATATTTATTATTATTATTATTATTATTATTATTATTATTATTATTATTATAAGGTTAGTTAGAAAACAAAATCTCTGAGAAAGCAATATACTTTGTTAAGTGGTCTTCGAGCTACAATATCAGTTTTCGCGCTTCTGAAACCGTTGATATCAGATGCAATGCGAAAGGAGCGTCTTGTTAGAGTGGAGTCATTAAGCTTCCTTGAAATATTGCGCCTTCCATTTCAAAGTCAATTTCTTGGGCTTCCAAATCATACTCAATCATGACTGGTTGACTGATTATAGAGATTTACGGTGGCGTTTACGACAAACTTCGGATTCAAGTTTAGAATTTCTTAAAACAAAAAACGTCCAGCTAAAAACAGTCCGATAATTTTTATAGGCAAAGCGAACGTGAAAAAACTAGTTTGGAGGTAGAAACTTGGTCACAAAGTACAAATTTACGTTTGCCGTTTACCGTTTGCCGTAAAATACGTGACTTGAAATTTCTTTATTGACTGATAGTTTGAAACGGACCGTCACTCCGTTCGGTTTCATCGTAATTTTTGTGCGTTAATTTTCGCCATGCAAACGAGGAAATGGCATATTTACTTATTTTTAAGGAAAAAGGTCACTGGGTTGGGAAACCATAGCACAAGACCAAAGGCAAGACCGAGTGGGATGGTAGCGTCATAAGTTTGATCATTTACGGAAAATATCTTGGGCAGTTCTTTATAATTTTGAAGTACTTTACCGCTTGTTTGTGATAAGTAAAATTACATGATTGAAATAAGAAATCTGGATTATAAATTTTCGGTTTGGCACACAATGAGAGCTAAAAGGATGCCGAAGAATTCAGGTAACAACTTTTCAGTGTTCGTGTCCGTTTTATCTACCCAGGTGTCAATAACCCTAATCTTTCTCAAATCAAATTGCCTTCCCCTACCTAGCCTATTTTTCAGAGATTGTAGCTATTTATTGTATGATATCAACAGACTGACAGCACCAGTTAGTATGCTCAATCAGTTGGTTAAAACAAGTCAGATTCATAACTACAGAACAAGATCTGTCTCTAGCGACTCGTTTTATGTTAAGTTCTCTAGAACCGATAAAATGTATGCCTTTTTCACGAGAATCGGTGCCCAAATTTGGAACTCTATTCCTTATTCGATAAAAATACTTAACCGTTCGTCCTTTTGTAAAAAAATAAAGGAATTATTACTAAATTTCTTGCGGTTAGAAGATGATTATGTCGAAGTCTCCCGTCTTATTAAGTTATTTAATACTTTAGGTTAGCCTCTCTTCGTAATCTTTACGTACGTGCCTTGTTTTATGTTAGTTTACATTCTATTTACTGCATGCATAGTAGTGTCTTCACTGTTATTTAGTCCATCTATATATAAATCTTGTTTTGTAATATATCTTCTGAATCAGCTCCCCCCGCCTCAATTAGTTTATAAGCTATTTGCGGGTGGGAAAGTAATGTAATTAGTTATTTTCCAAATTTTAATAAAATTTGTTGTTCGTTGTTGTGGCTGTTGTTGTAATGGGAACATCTTTCGGAATCAAGACAACAACTAATAAGTTTTAATTTTCCCTCTTTATCTCCCTTCCCCTTTAAAAGTCTGCCACGCGCACGTGCGCAGGCTGTAAAGAATTAAGGTATCAACTTAAATATCTCTCAGGTGTCCAAGGTGACGTTTTTCGGAATCAAAACAACAACGAATGGTATAAAGCTGGCGTTAAGCTTGTCGAGGACAACATAAAATTAAAACCAAACACCAACACCGCTAAGAGCGCTATTTTGTTCCTCGGTGATGGAATGGGTATCACTACCATCACCGCGACGCGAATCCTGGACGGACAACAGAAGGGAAACACGGGAGAGGAGAATGTTCTGAGCTGGGAAGTGTTTCCGTGGTCAGCTCTCGCTAAAACGTACACAGTTGATCAACAGGGAACAGATTCTGCGAGCTCCGCGACAGCATTCCTGACAGGAATAAAAACCAACGACGGTAAGTTTAAAACTTAACCGGGATCCTCAAACTTATATTGGCGCCCAAACGCTGGATATTTTTAAGTTGAGGAGACCCATTCCTTAATTCACACGAGTGCTGTGAACAAGGTTAACACCGCAGCGCGAATGTTACGTTTATTGTAGCAAGAGATATTGCAGGACGTAGTTGCTTCAAAAGAAACATGTACAAGTAGTGAGCAATATTAAATGCAATCGAGAGACCCATCATGGCCACTTGACGCAGTATCACATTTCAACTGTTCGAGAATTTGAGGCTAAAATTAAAATCGTCGTATTCTCACCAAAATTTTCATTTCCTCCATATTCTGAAATATTTCCTTAGGCGTCATTGCTGTAGATTCAACAGTTACGCGATTTCACTGCTCTTCATTGACCGAACAGAGCAAAGCTGTCTCCATTCTCACGCTTGCGGAGAAGGCTGGAATGTCAACGGGAATCGTCACCACCACGCGAGTTACACACGCAACTCCCGCGTGTTCATATGCTCACTCAGCAAACCGTGGCTGGGAAAGTGACGCCAATATTAATAAGAGTGTTGGGGATGATGGTTCCAAGTGCAAGGACATAGGTAGGAGTGTTTTATTTTTTTTACTTTTATTATTATTATTTTTTATTTGCCACACAATAATAGAAATTACAAGTAATATAAAAAAAGTAGAAAAAAGAAGTGACGAGGAGACCTAACAGAAACTATAGGAGCTTATGAGAGGTTAGGCCTCTTCGAACTACGGGCTAGAGCTGTTTAACATCAATTGGAGAAAAGGTGGAGAAAAGTCGAAGTTGGAAAAATTTATGATCGTTTTTCATATTTACTTAATAATTTAATCTTTAGTATTTTCCTAAAAGAGGAAAGAGATTGAGAGTTGAAGACCTCGTCGTCAAGTGAACCAAACAACGTAGGTCCTTAAAAAAAGGGCGAGAACTTCTTAGTGTTTGTTCGACAATACGGTAGACGGTAGGTCTGGGAATTCCTTGTATTGTAAAAAAGGAATTGATTTCTTTGGGAGAGCATTAGCATTGAAATGTGATTTATTAATAATTCTAATAATGCGCTTTATGCATGTTCATTGTAAATAGAGGCATTTTCTAACTATTACCGTACGCGTGCCTAGCCCGTTGAAGGGAAACGGCGTACGAGCTAGGTCAACCCCTTTCCTGTCTGTACTTGTAGGTGACACTGTCAGATTTCGATTATAGTAAACTAGGCAAGAATCAGACAGATCCGGAATACCCGGATAAAAAAGGAGAGAGACTGGATGGCAGAGACCTGATTCAAGAGTGGGTCAATAAACACCAGAACTCGAAATACGTCTGGAACAAAGCTGAGTTTGAGAAGATTAATGTGGAGGAAGTCGATCACGTGATAGGTACGAAACATTTTATGAGAAATAAAGCGGGGGAAGGAAGTAATCAAGGGATACACAACGTGCTAATAGCAATCTGGTGCCCCATCCTTTACCTACAGATATACATGCTCACAGTTACCGGGCCTTTAGAGAGTAGTAAGGCAGGCTTGATCTTGCTTGTTATGACAGAAATCAAAGTGCTTTTCATCTGTAAATAAAATCTGCTTAGAACAGAAGAACATAACTTATGTTTGAGAAACATGCAGTGAAAAGAGACATTAAAATACTTAAGTGTGGGAGAGCACGTTGTTCCTTGCGAATGGTAATGAAGTTGTATTTTTGTTCGAACTACGAACGAGTTCAAGTGTGTAATTAATGAGATGCCAATAGATCTGGACTAAAAAAACCAAATTGGTCTTGGCCTACGGCCTCTTCCAATTCAGTTTGGCTTTCCTCGGAATTCATCCAAACTGGATATTAACAGAGCTCCACGCGCTCGAGCGAAGCGCGCAAGAGCCGAGCCCCATTGCTAAGAAAATTTGGTAATTAATCCATCCGATAAATTTGGTTGTGACGTCAGCGTACGTACGCCCGCCCGTACAGTCTCTGTGAGAAAGAAAAGAGAGTCAGGAGTCAGCCCGTCTGGGGTAAGACTATGTTGTATTTTCTTAGGGGGAAATCGTGCAATGCATTTATGCAACCCGCGTTTTTCTGGGCAGGAAATCGAGCAAGAAATCGCGTGGCCATTATCGTCGCGTTTAAAAACTTGTTTATCTTGATGTGAGGTTTTGGCTAGCTTTTTGCCTGGTCAAGCTTTTGGTTACACTCCAGGAACAACCTAGTCTCCTGTATTCACATAATCTTTGTATTTGTTACCTGTCCTTGATTGAAGGGACACCTATTCAGGGGATGATTGTCTTGGTCCCGCGGGTGTCCCCTGAATGGAAGTTCCACTGTACTAATTCGGCTCCCTTAAATCAGGGCCAGTACAGTCCATGCCAATTACCCTAGGTCTGATTCGGACCCAAGACGTGAAAACGGATACTAGCATGGGCTGGATAGCCAATTAGAGTGACCTTTTTTGGCTTAAATTGTGCTCAAATGGTTCCAGGAGGGGCTGAATCAGATTCTGACCAGGTCCTTTTAATTTTTAGTGTATGTGATCCTCTGGATCTAGCCTGCTTCGCAGAAATAACCTACCCTGCATATTGGTATCATAACCAATCTATGGCATATGTGTATGTGCTTAAATTTTGACTGCGAAGCAGGGTATTGTAATTAGCTAGGCTCTTAGACTTCCTAAAGATAGGAAGAGTCCGCTGAAGAGTTAATTTCATTGAATTCTTTTGAAATGAGAGAAGGGAATAAGTTATTTGGAAGTTCTAAGCGAAAGCTTCAACTAACTGTCCTGTTCCCTATTTTCAAGGACTTTTTGAACACTCTCACTTGAAGTACGAAGTTGAGCGAGCTGCTGACAAGGCCGGTGAACCGTCCATTGCAGAAATGACCAAGAAAGCCATTCAAATACTTCAGAAGAACCCTAAAGGCTTCTTCCTGTTAGTTGAAGGTTAGTTTCGCATTTTATTATCAACAACTGTTTTTATAACATTTTTGTGATAACCATTACAAGAGTCAATGAATTATAGACCTTCAGTATAATAACAGAACTAAAACGAACTATAGCTAAATATGGTTGTTTACTCAAAAGAGATAAATGTGTTAATTTTAGGAACAGAGTGATGCAGCATTGCTCCACAGGATATTTAACAGTTAATGAATGAGGCTGAGTATCTTATGAAGAATTATGGAGATCGAGGAGGGTGTTATCCGTCGAGGCCGTAGGGGAGCCGAGGCGGATAACATCTTCATATGATACGAAAGCGGAATTCAATAACTGTCTTATTATTCATTCAAAATAATTCCTAGTTTAAAAACATAGCTAAAACATGCTTACCTCCACCGATCCATCGATGTTCACTTCATCTTCGATAGTGTACGTTTAGGTTTGTCCAGCTCCGCAAATATTCTCCAAATAGCAGACGTCACCCTGCGAGTTGTCTTCTTGCTGTTCTTGCATGTTTTTAGCTATTTTTTCGCTTAGTTCTTACTCTTGAAACGAGTGAAATGTCCGCCATTTTTTCAAGTTCACAGCCAACAAACAACTCAGCCTCGTCCCCAGGTCTTCCAGCTTAACGGTGCCTTAACCTGCGAAAAAGCTGCATTTTTGACGTCATTTCCTCGTTAAAGTCAAAATTCTTCCAAATTTGGTCATCATTAACTGGTTATGGTGAATTAAACGTGTGCTTTTAGCCAATCAAAATCGGGGAAATATTTTGAATGAATAATAATTGGTATTATTAGAAGCCTGAATGATCTTACTTTTTGGTGAAATAAGACCGATTCGTCTCCCACAATTGCTCTTTCTTTAAAAAGACGCGTTTCTCGTGTTCTGTTTTAAGGGGGCCGCATTGATCACGGACATCACGATGGCAAGGCTGTCAAAGCTCTTAATGACGCGGTTGCAATGAATAAAGCGGTTGCTAAGGCCTTGGAAATTGTAAACAAAGGTAAACCATTGCCCATTGTTTTTTATCAAGTGCATACCATCTGTATTTTTGTTTTCCATTGGATGATAACGATTTCAAACTGATTTACTGTAACTGGCAGTTTGCCTGTGATACTTGGCCATTTATCAAGAAGAAGCCGATCATAGACAGTGTTTATTTTTTAAGACTGTTATCAGGCCTGTTAATAGGAGTTTCATCGCGCTCAAGAGAATTTGTGGGGAAGGGACGACACCTTTTCCTCTCCATTTTATCGTTCTGTTTACCATTTCTCTGAATCCCCCCCATTATACCAGCATAAAAGCTGTCCCTTATTGTCCTCAAAAGAAGGTCCTTAACATCTGGGTTTCTCTTCACTAAATCTTTATTGATTGAAGAGACAGACCAATTCACAAATAAAGGAGCTGGGTTAACTGTATAGACCATTGTTTTACTTTTGACATGTCATTCCTCATTACACATTTCTAAGATCAAGAAAGGCCCGTCTCAGTGGAGGATCCATCCAGACTCTGAGATAAGGGGGCGCCCGGTCTCATTTTGGTCTAAAAATAAGGGAAGGCCCGCTCCCCCGGCCCTTCCCCTGGATCCGACACTGCCTCAAACTCTTCGATTGAACTCCCTTCCTTCGTCTCCAAGAATGCGGTGCCTAAGTTTATTATGCGATCTAGCTTCTCATCCCGGACGCCTGAATATTGCGAGAACTATTTTCTTACTGACTGCTCCAGAAATAATTAAGAAAACATGCAACCTTCACTTCTGTTATGGAGGTTTTTTTACATTACCGAATACCGTCTATCCCCGTTGGGTGTTGAGAGTAGTAACGCATCTCTCTTTCCATTATGTGATTGAACAAAAAAAGTGCCATATTTCTATGCAAATACTGTGCAATGTACTGTACTTTTGAAACGCGCATTTGCTAATCTTATTAACTATTACTTGGATCTTCAGACGAAACACTGATAACAGTAACAGCCGACCACTCTCACGTCTTTACCATCGGCGGATACCCCAAACGTGGGAACCCTGTGTTTGGTATAATACAAGAGGTAGACAATACTTTATCTGTGGACACAGAGAACAGAACATACACCACCCTTGGGTATACAGACGGACCAGGTGGACTGAACGGATCTCGTCAAGACCTGCGCAGTGTAGACACCGCTGACAAGGACTTTCTTCAGCAGGCTACAGTTCTCCTTGCGGAAAGCGAGAGTCATGGATCGGAAGATGTTGGTGAGAATTGGAGCAAAAAATTGTCGTCTGTTAAAGCGCTCGGAACTTAGAGCAGTACCTCGCGCAAAAACTTTTGCCATGGTACTGATATTGATGATTTTTCTGAGAAGAATAAGTCCAACTTAAATTTTCCTTTTTAACACTACAACAGCTCCTGTTTGCCTTGCAATTGCTTCATTTCCCCGTCTTATATCCCAGATAAAACAAGGAAGAGTTTCTTGAAAATGGAAATACTAACATTTATACTTCAGTTTCCTCTCTTTTTTCTTTAAGATTATGATTGTGATTTATAAAGTTAAATCTTATTCAGTCAATAATCGTAAGAGTGGTTAGACGGATCGCGGAAGTCCAATCTTTTTAATCGCAAGTATGGTTACCAACCGAATTGGACGACAGGAAGTTCTCTAATAGCTGCAAAAAAATTGGTGATGATTTGCACTTTTTAAAAACATTAAAATCAAGATCCTCGAGCGCTTATTAGCAGGACGTGGCGCGTTCTGTCCAATAATTACGTAGGCAAGAGGTGAACTGTTCTGATGCTGAAAGCATGGTTGCCGTAGCTAATCAGAATTAGCGAATATTTTATAGTTTTGATGATGATGATGATGATGATGATGATGACGATGATGATTTTTATTATTAGCGGAGCCCCATAGCTAAGAAAATTTGTTATCTATTATCCTAAAAAAATCCGGTAGTCACATGACCGTACGCCCGTTAAATACTGGTAGCCGAAATGATTTTAAAAATAAGTTATTTACTGTCCTAGGTCTGTCACCAAATAAAACAAACGGTAACTTCTAGTGATATGTGTTTTAGATACTGTGACTGTACGAATGTTAAGGCTATCCACATAACTGTTCGTCTGAGCCCGATAGAAAACCGAAGACATAATAAAGTTACGGCGAACACAAAAGTCGGCCAGATTTTTATTTTAAATCTTTCCTTTATAATTGAAGCCATAAATATTGACTCTAGAACGCACAACCTATAAATTGGCTGCTATCGCAGAGTATCGCGCACTAAAACGATTTACTTTTTTTTCTATTTTTATTTCTTATCTACGCTGTAAACACCGGGTAAATATAAGACTTTTAGCTTGATGGGAGAGATTTCATTTTAGGCGTGTTTGCGGGATATCACCCAGCCCCTCCTATCCCTCTAAAGGAGGATTCTTTTTAGTGGCTTAAGTTTAATGGCAGGCGACAAGAGGAGCCAGCAATCATAATCTCCAGGTTGTTACTACCAATGCATCGCATGTATGCAGCCAGCATTCGTTTGGACTTCCACTAAAAATGTATGGAATGCACGTATACAGAACGCAGTTTGATCACGCGCCTTTGGACCTTCCATCACTCGTAATCTAATCACGCGTGTTTGAACATCTCTCACGTGAAACTTACGCAAAGCATAGCGATGGAGCAAGAGCGTGAAAAAAAGAAACGCCTGATCGCAGGTTACCGATCGTTGTCGCCCACACTCCGCAACCTTTGGTTATTGCTAGTTATATACACTAGGTTAATTGTTTTTATGATAAGTATATAAATGGAGGCTTTGCTTTTAACTCTGGCTAAATCTTTATATTATTTTTCTTATTATTGTTATTTTGCAGGCGTATTCGCAGACGGACCTGGGGCCTACCTATTTCATGGTGTAGTGGAACAGCAGTACGTATTTCACGTGATGGATTACGCCTTGTGTCTCAGTGAGAGCAAGCTGAAATCATGTGAGAAGCACGTGAACAGAGGAGGGAAGCCTAAGAGCAAAAGTGGAGCGTTGTCTTTGTCTGTCCACTCGCTCTATTCTTTACTACTGATTTCAATTTCTTATGCTGTTTTTCGAGCGCTCGAAGCATAATTTGTGATCGCAGCATATTAACATCCCTCTTAGCACATTGAATTAAAGCTGAAACTTAACCGCAAAGGAACTATTGAGTTCGAGTCATATAAAAGTCTAATTAATCTTAAAATGTATCATTTCTGTATTTCTTTCTACCACATTTTACAGGAAGTAAGTGGAATAAAGTAGAATAGGAATTTAATAAATAGCATTTAGTAGTTTCTGTTGAATGTACATGTTTGCTGCTCTGTTTATACCCTGCGATTTCGAACTCTGGTACGTTTGTCTTTGCTATGTTTTCGTTTTGAAACAAATGAGAAGAAAAAATCAATAAGACACCTCTAGCTTTTTAGTTTTTACTTTTACCATACATTTTTTTTTCATATACGTTTTAGAACGCTTGCTGCAGAATTGATCGAATACGTCAGTACGGAAATCTCCTTTTTAACTAATTCCCAGTCTCCTGTTTTTCTTGCCATTTCAATAGCATGATTTACCCGAGGGAAGTAAACTCCTCCATAGAGGTTTGCAAGATTAGGCCCAAAAATAACATGCCTCAACTGTTTAGGATTGTTCTCGTCTATTGTTTGCACAAATGCTTTTTCAACTTGCATCATCTGATCGTTTAGAGTACGAAATTCCTTCTTACTGCTTTTTGCCTTGCTTTTCTCAAACTCGCGGGATATTTTCGCGAAGTTCTTAACCGCGCGCATGAATGCATCTGTGCTGATGTTGTGAACTTGAAACTGAGAATTCGTTTTCAAGTTCTTGGCTTTAGACTGAAGAAGTTCTCCGTAAGTCTGCGTATTAAAAGGTAACAGAGCTGAGTCGGATAATTCCAGCAGAAAAATAGCCGTGTATTTCGTCACAGCGAGATGTATTTTGAATTCGGGATCGACAAACTTCTTTATCCAATAAAACGTGTCGTGTATAGAATGATAAACTGGGTAAGATCGCCTTATTCCATGCGTGCCTCCAAAGATATACGACCAATCTGCGCAGGAGACTCCAATAAAGTGATAAAAAGCAGCATAGTCACTGCCAAAAGCCAGATTATCACAGACTGCAATGCCGTTGGCATGTTTAGTGACATCTCTTTCTAACATGACATCATACATGCTTCTACAAGTGTGTGGAACTGTAGGATCACAAACTTCCTTAGTCAAGGAAATGGCCACATCTTGAAGCAAAGGAGAGGCGTCAACATTTAAGCTGAAATTTCCGTTCACTGTCACGTCTGTATTGAGATAACCGACCGCTCGACCTTGAAGAACTTGAGCGTTTTCTTCGACCCATTCCGTCGAACCAACAACAAAGATCTCTTCCGCGTCCCAGCTGCAAAGAAATATAGTCCGACGCGGCCTCCATCCTGCTTTTAGCAAATTACCTAGACCACGTGATAACTCCATGAGCACAGATGTACCGCTGCTCGGATCAGCTGCCCCAAAAACCCATGCGTCTCGGTGATTTCCGACAAGAACATAGCGATCGGGTTCCTCAGACCCCCTGATTTGACCAATGACGTTGTAAATAGCTTTAGTTTCCAGTTTGTTGTTGATATCCAAATGGAGTGACAAGTTTTTGTCCGAAAACCCAGGCCCCAGGTAATAAGTGAGTTCCAGGCCCCCCTGCCAGCTCTTTGGTGCCTTGGGTCCTTCAAAAGTAAATTATCATCGTACTTTTCATTAAATGATACCTCCGACATAAAAAGGTTTTAGAGTCTCAGGGTTGTGAAAGAAATTTTCATGTTTTTACACCCAGGAATGATTAAACGTAAGGAATTACGAAAATTAGGGTGCCTGACATCTCCATTCATAACATTTTTAACCTTGACACCATCTTGGCACTGAGACGCACGAAACGTTGCCTTGGCAATTTTGTAATTTCACGTGTGTAATTATAAATCAAAGCTGAAATTACTCGCCACAATTATGACGTAATTTGTCACCCATGATTATTACATGATAAATTTCTTCCACGCCGCTGTAGGAGTTTAAAAACAAACGGCCTTCAAGAGTCAAAAGTATTCAAGACAGTGAAAGACATAGGCGTACGGGCCGGGGGGGCGAGGGGGGCTGCAGCCCCCCCAAAGTTTGGGTAACTCAGATTTTTTGGGCAGCAAGAGAAAATTTGGGCAAAGCCAGTTTTTAAAGACGTTTCCATGTTTTTTATTTTTATTATTATTTTGAAGAGATAAATATTTCCTATTTTAATCAGAAGTCGGAGTAATAATTCAGTTACGTTCACACGAGACAGTGGTTGCCTAGCACGTGATGAGTTTCTGATTATAAGGGAAGGGTATCATATGCGGTTTTTTTTTTTTATTGTTGGGCACTGTACTTCATAGCCTGCGAAAACATCCGTTTCTCCTCGCTCTTCGTCGCTGAGGACGTTTCGCGCGACGTCCTCAGCGACGAAGAGCGAGGAGAAACGGATGTTTTCGCAGGCTATGTACTTCACTGCACGAGCTAGAATAGGCTATTTCCAGTCGTGAATTGATTAGAATAAACTTCCGCATAACTTTCTAGAATCACCTCCGCTCCTAGAACAGTTTGTGGCAGAACACGCATCAGCAATGGGTCTGAAAGTGAAGAAGTGGCTGACTAATTCTCAGTTTGAATTACGAGAAGAATCATAATTTTTTTGAAAAAATCTATCGAGCGGTTTAAAAATGATTCATTAATTTCTTTAAGTAGACCGAAATGTTTACAAAACCCCTAACAAGATCGAGCGCTTATCAAATCCCTCTTTATAGCAATTGGCAGGAGCTATCTCCATGATCTTTCACACACGTTTTTAATGAGGTGAAAATGCATGTTAAAAGCGTTTCCTTTTCTTCAGATTGCGACTAAACATCAAGATTTTCCTTTTTTACCTTATTTCTAACAATAAAAACTTCATCCCAAAATATCTCGATAACGCTCTTACAGTTCCGTTTTAACTTCACGAACATCGAGGCGACTATTGGAGGAAAGAGCTCCCCTGAACGATTTTGTAAGAACAGTTACCAGTGAGAAATATTGCTGCAAGTAGAATAAGGTAATGGCGTCATTTCATTGCTATGACAGCTCCGATGTCATTGCAACCCTGATCATGACAAATTTCCCTCTTTATCTAATACAACTGTGGTGTCAATTTTTTCCAAATGCTTGTTTATGGCGACGAAGTTTATGCTCAAACTTGGCAGGTATTGACTCTGAAAAACTGTATCGAGCCACTTTCATATGCCAGTACGGCCTATTTTGTTGCATGGCCCTAGTTTCCTTTCGACTGTTTTGTAAAAATTTGGGCAACTTGCAAGAATTTTTTGGGCAAATGGATTACCGCCCCCCCTGGCAAAAAATTGCCCGTACGCCTATGGTGAAAGAGAACCGCACCCGCCCAGAAGACGCCACAAAGGCCTTGCAAAAACTGACAATAACAGGCCAAGGTACTCACTAAACAATTCCTTACGGGACAGAGGTCAGCCAGGTTTGGTTCATAGTAGGTTAATTTGATGAAATACAGTTATTATAACAGATAATCAAGCAAAGAGAGCCCTAAGAAAGCCCGCTTGCTCTTAAGGTTAAGGACGCCGGATTGCAGGGTGGGAATGAAATGGACGAATAGCCATAAGATTGTACTGCTTTAAAAAAAAAATTTGCTACCAGACTGCAGAAATGCGTGAAAATTCAAAAAAATACTATGTAAAAAGTAAAACTTATGGTGCGAAAAATGAACTCACGCAAAAGGAATGGAATATTGTCTAGGTGGTGACATTGATTTTTTGTCTGCTTCATTGATATCAGCTTCTTCCATTTTGTGTGCAATTTCTTTACTAATTAGTTGCCTGAAGTTCATTACCTTTCATTCGATCCCTGATATTCGGTTCCTCTTATGGTTAACCCTTTAAACCCTAACATGAAAATTTGAATTCTCATTTGTTGCCCCTATTCATTTTTTACAGAAATAGTGCTGAGAAGTTTATTAAATATCAAGCCAATTCATCTTGTGTGATCATGACCACTCTGTTTGACAAAGCATTGATTTTACAAGGAGAAATTTGGTGCTGATCACTCTTAGGGCTTAAGAGGCAGTCTCCCTAAAAGCGGTCCACTCGATTTCGCGACAAAAAATACTTTTCCTTTATTTTTTGTCGGTGAAGAGGCTTTAGTAGGTGTATACTAAAATCGCTATTTTTGTTTTCAAATTCTTATTCTTAGCTCTGCTACAAGCCAAAAACGAATTGAGTCCGTCTCGGCTTCTCAGAGAGTGTTTCGAAGACTAAAATTGATGGATTTTGAAAAGCGCGTTGCAAACAACCGAATGCCCGCACAAAAAATCTGTTCGATTCAGTTTTTTTAGTTAACCTACGATAGTTCACAGGCTAAATAAAAATATCTTTGATCAAAACATGTTCAAGTCACAGTGGTTCAAAGAATACCTATTTTGCAGGCTTGATCGAAACCTTGAAAGTAAGGAAGATTTGAGGCAAAATATCTCAAAAGTTGCGGCCTAAATCTGGTTTAAAAATCATATCAAAGTAAAGTTTTAAGCTTATTTTTTTGGTTTATAGGCTCAGACTTGCGGGTATCTTCTGGGATTGCAACCAACAGTAGATTATAATCTGCCATTTTGCGTATTTGCATAATTACAGGCCGTGTCAGATGTCATGATTGTACAGGTTAAAAGTTCCATGAAATTGCCTCTTTTGACACTTGAATTCGTCTCTGGCCTCTAAAAGAAAGTAATTAAGCTTCTTTAAGTACTTTTGAATCGAAAGAGATATACTAACAGGGATGGTCATGCATGTTACTGATTACCACGATCAACTGGCGGGCGCCATCGTCTTGTAACTACCTGCACTGAACAGTAAACAATGTTTTTAATAGAATTCTCTAGATCAGAAGTTGATCCAAGCTCTCTAAGTAATGAAACTAAATATCACTACCCCGGGATACAAAACATGCACAAGAAAGGCAACGTAGAATTTTAAGTTCTTTCCGCAATTTCAGAGTGAATTTCACCGCGGTGCATATAAAAGTCCATGAATTATTGTAATAATCAGGCTGTTTAAAAACGTTTGACGCACAACAAAAGCAATTAGTCATTTACCGTTTTACCTGTTCTCGGTAAATAAGACGCTTACCTTTACTTTAGATTCTTGATGGAAGAAGTCTATCCAGGCAGCTGAAGTTAGGCAGTTTCGTTTCAAAATCAAATCATAGCGTGATAGTGTCACGTAATGTTATGGTCACGTGGCTACGTAACCCGTCGGCGGCCAAAATCTTTGTGATAAATGAAATTTCTGTTTCTCTCCAGAAAAAAAAGCCCTAATTGAATGAGTTTTTCCTCCTTAAATTGCACAAAATGCACCAAGGAATTTGTATTGGTAATGAATCATTTTCTACGGCATGGTACCACTGGCCTTATTAATCCTCGCCCAGGCTTTTTTTTTTTTTTTTTTTTTTTTTTTTTTTATATCGCGCGACCCGATGAGGATGGCAGGCAACCTCTCCCTTGGAATCACTTTTTGACTCCCCCCAACTCCCGGTCAATCGAAAGTTCAAATCGATCACACAGCAAAATACGCCTTGCAGGCTATATTGATCCCTACCTTTTAAACGTTTTCAAGAATCACGTTAGTATGCCAACGAGGTGTAAGGGTGGCTTTAGGTGCATTTTTTGAACCCTCTTTTATCCGTTCATTTCAAACCAGTTTCTTGTAATGACTATTTTGGCCTCTTATATGGTACAATTCTAACATTCACGTACAGTATAAAGAATTAGAGAGGTGACCTACCGACCCTTTTGCCCCAACCTGCCAGGTCGCTAATTGTAATTGTTGCACATGTGAATTCATTTCTTGGGCTTGGCAAAGCATAATTTTTAGAGCAAAATTTGATTCCTATTTTTCAAGTTTGTTGCTTGAAGAAGTGAAATCGCATGTGCAACAATTGAGATTAGGAACCTGGTGGGGTGGCCTGTGCTACCTGGTCTCTAATCCTTTATGCTGTCAACTTAGAATGTCCCATATAAGAGGCCAAAATAGTTAGTACGACAAAAACGTTTCCAAAGAACGGATGTAATAGTCTTTAAAAATGCACCTACAGGGAGTCTTGTGGTTTCCATGTAGAGTATTTTAATGTGACGTCTTGTTGACATCCGGGTTACGTGATTTTGACGTTCTAAAGGAGAGAGGTCTGGCCGGGGGTTTTTGGTTTTCAGGTATCTCGGCTAGATTTTGTTCAGGTTTACGGAATTTTAGTGCCAAATAAAATAAATAGATAAATGATCTTTGATTACAGGTTGACGGGGGGGGGAGTTGCCCAGGAAATTGGTGCAATGGACCTTGCGGCTATCTGCGTCGCTGTCTTACGTTCCGTCCTAGAGTACAATGTTGCGTGGCTTGATATAACGCCCTTCCTGCCCATCTGCCTAGTACAATAGAGCGGGTCCAAATGCGAGCTTTAAGGATAATGTACCTTCGGAAGCTTTACAATTTCCTAGAGTCGTTAGAGTTGAGGACAGGCGCAGTGGGCTCTGTATGAGCATTATAAACAAAGGCAGGACCTTGTCAGAACACATAGCCTGCGTAGCAGGCGCTTGGAAGTAGTGGGTGCAAGAAAGAACGGGCGCGCGAGAGAGAGACACGCGGAGACACCCGTTCTTTCTTGCGTTCACTACTTTCAAGGGCCTGCTACGTAGGCTAAGAACACTATAGAAATGGCGTCTCTGGGGGAGCATGCCGCCTTACCCCGCCCGTAGCGGCTCGCTCCTTGTCCTTGGACGCTGATACTATATTCTGGGATAAATAAAATAGGTTGGACGGTCTGTCTCAGTCCTGAAATACCTTATTTAGGTTTATAGTATTCTTTTTCAAGGTAATTTCAGGCATTCGGTATCAAACGTTTTACAAATCTGTAGCTATATTGGTATCTTATGAGGACAAAAGCGGGTATATTGGTATCCCACCGTCCCCCACCCTCACCCCTCCTATGCGGGCCGGGCCTGAAAATAGGGACCTTAAGATACGAGGACGGGACAAGCTACGACGGCTACCGGAAGTAAATTTGCTCAACGAGGCGTGCGCTCATGAAGCCCAAACTCGTGTTCTTGCCGTCCTGGTCTCGCCGAGGACGCCATTCAGCCTGTTTTGCCGTCGTCTGGAAAACGTGAGTATTCGCGGCTTGTTTTCACCTACAATAAGGCGATATCGATTCCCTTTTCAGATATTCTGACCCTGGTGTTTCTTAAGATCATATTCTTCACGATTTCTGTCGGAAATATTTCGAAATGAGAAAAAAAGGCGGTAATTTATGTTCATCATTGTTTGTTTGTTTTGCAGTCGCGACCATGAATGTTCCTGAGTGCCCAGTGAAGAAAAGTAAATAAGTGTAAGTGAAGTTGAAATAGATCCAGTTACAGTGGAGTAACAATCGAGTGGAAAAAGGTTCAGTGAAGGTTTCTTTGACTTGTACCTCCTGACAGTCCGGCGGTGTTTACCTTTTGCTCATTTGAAAAGCAATTTCATTTTTTAACTAAAGATTTATAAGCCTGAATTGGATTCTAATATTTTTAGGAAGCCGGTGGTATGGAGTTCTTTTCACGATGAAATGTGCCGGGAAATCGTGGTTGTTGATCCCTTCACTGGAACAAAAAAGAGCCCTGTTGCGAGAGGAAAGAAAAGGGAAGAGGTCGCTGAAAACTTGAACCAAATTGTAGCTGTTTATTTCACAGTTGACAAAAGGGCAGTTCGAGATCGCTACAACCTTCTCGCGTGGCTAAAGAACTGAGGAGCAAACTGAAAAAAGAGAAAAAAAAAAAACAGGTGGAATTGAAACCGGCATGAGCAGCATTGAAGTGGCACTAGAGGAGTTTAGTGTGTTGTTTCTGTATTCTTGTATTTTGATGTCATTATTGCAAGTAAAAATTTAAAAAAATTCATCTGGAGATTTTGGCTTCTTCAAGAAGCTCTCATCGCATAGTAGAATAAATTCATCGTCGTCTATCACAACGTCTAAGCAGCTTTTTAGAAGAAAGGTCCTAGCGTCTTTAAAGGTCGGCATATTTGTTTGTGAAAGAAATTTCGCCGTTGCCGTCCCAAGTGAAAATTGTTTGCTCTTAAGTATTTTTTTTTCGGCGGGCACGACGGGGCTCGACCTAGTCTTCCTCATCCACCCCCGTCGCCGTCCTGGCTCCCCGTCCTCGTATCTTAAGGTCCCTAATATGGAAGGGCGGAGTCCATGCCGTGAAAATAATGGTTCACTACCAATACAAATTCCATGGTGTGATATGCATTTTGTGCAACTTAAGGAGGAAAAACTCATTCAATTAGGGCTTTTTTTCGAGAGAGAGAAGCAGAAATTTCGTTATCACAAAGATTTTGGCCGCCGACGGGTTACGTAGCCACGTGACCATAACATTACGTGACACTATCACGCTATGATTTGATTTTGAAACGAAACTGCCTAACTTCAGCTGCCTGGATAGACTTCTTCCATCAAGAATCTAAAGTAAAGGTAAGCGTCTTATTTACCGAGAACAGGTAAAACGGTAAATGACTAATTGCTTTTGTTGTGCGTCAAACGTTTTTAAACAGCCTGATTATTACAATAATTCATGGACTTTTATATGCACCGCGGTGAAATTCACTCTGAAATTGCGGAAAGAACTTAAAATTCTACGTTGCCTTTCTTGTGCATGTTTTGTATCCCGGGGTAGTGATATTTAGTTTCATTACTTAGAGAGCTTGGATCAACTTCTGATCTAGAGAATTCTATTAAAAACATTGTTTACTGTTCAGTGCAGGTAGTTACAAGACGATGGCGCCCGCCAGTTGATCGTGGTAATCAGTAACATGCATGACCATCCCTGTTAGTATATCTCTTTCGATTCAAAAGTACTTAAAGAAGCTTAATTACTTTCTTTTAGAGGCCAGAGACGAATTCAAGTGTCAAAAGAGGCAATTTCATGGAACTTTTAACCTGTACAATCATGACATCTGACACGGCCTGTAATTATGCAAATACGCAAAATGGCAGATTATAATCTACTGTTGGTTGCAATCCCAGAAGATACCCGCAAGTCTGAGCCTATAAACCAAAAAAATAAGCTTAAAACTTTACTTTGATATGATTTTTAAACCAGATTTAGGCCGCAACTTTTGAGATATTTTGCCTCAAATCTTCCTTACTTTCAAGGTTTCGATCAAGCCTGCAAAATAGGTATTCTTTGAACCACTGTAACTTGAACACGTTTTGATCAAAGATATTTTTATTTAGCCTGTGAACTATCGAAGGTTAACTAAAAAAACTGAATCGAACAGATTTTTTGTGCGGGCATTCGGTTGTTTACAACGCGCTTTTCAAAATCCATCAATTTTAGTCTTCGAAACACTCTCTGAGAAGCCGAGACGGACTCAATTCGTTTTTGGCTTGTAGCAGAGCTAAGAATAAGAATTTGAAAACGAAAATAGCGATTTTAGTATACACCTACTAAAGCCTCTTCACCGACAAAAAATAAAGGAAAAGTATTTTTTGTCGCGAAATTGAGTGGACCGCTTTTAGGGAGACTGCCTCTTAAAGGGTTAAGGGCGCCGATTGCAGGCTGGGAATCAAATGGACGAATAGCCATAAGATTGTACATCTTTAAAAAAAATTCGGCTGCCAGACTACAGAAATGTCGGAGAAATGCGTGAAAATTCAAAAAAATACTATATAAAAATTATGGTGTGAAAAATGAACTCGGGCAAAAAGAATGGCATACTGACTAGGTGGTGACATTGATTTTTTTTGTCTGCTTCATTGATAACAGCTTCTTGCATTTTGTGTGTTATTTCTTTACTAATTAGTTGCCTGAAGTTCATTACCTTTCATTCGTCGTAATATCTCCTTGGCATCCTTGTATGACATTGCAGCAGCAGGAATTTTTGGTAAGCCACTCTTGTCAATTTTGTTTCTGTAAATGCCATCAGTAGAAGGGTATCCTGGAGTTAGTGGGTCACCAGGTCCCGCCTCGCCCAAAGATGATCCACGCTGGGTGCCGGAGTCTGGAAGCCACCAGGAATGAGGGAAAGTATTTTTGGTTCCTTCAGGGGCAAACTGTGCTGGATCAGTGTAAATAATGGCCCCCACTGCACCGTGGAAGGCGGAGTTAAATACCTTCAAAATTGTAATTGAAGAAAACAAAGCTCGTTGTCATTAACAACAATGAGTTTAGTCGTCATATACAACCAATGATGATTCATGATGACAAATCAACACCGATCAGTCAATGATAAGGTAAACAATAAACAGTTATGATAATTAACATGCACACAACCATACTTTAAATTAATTTTTGTAACATCCAAACCGACAATATTTATTCATTTCGAGCTCATCAATCTGGCTCGTGAAAGAAAACGGAGGAAATCGTTATGAAAGCTGCATGGGTCAGAATTGAATGTTTTCCCAACTAAACATTGTTTAATTATTTGAAATCTTTGAAAACCTTTAACTAAGCATCAATACATCGGCTCAGTATATTTTACTGGATAATGAAAAGCTCAACTTCGCATATCTTAAATTAAACTTTTGCGTTTTGTTGTTGTTTGTTTGTTTGTTTTTTAACTCTTCCCATCCATCCTGCATCCTGAGGGAAAAGCCACAGCGACATGTTGGATTCCCATAATCAAATGGCCTATACGGGGAGGCTCCGCTAGCCTGAGAAAGCAGCCGACATTTGGCGACGCTACCACTGGTTTCCCCTCCAAATGACGTCTGAAAAACGAGCGCAGAAATTCCATACTGATGACGCGTCACTACCCAAAACTGGGTAGTGCTTCTGATTGGTCATGTCGCGTGGGAAATTTGATTCAACCAATCAGAAGCACTATCCAGTTCTGCATGGGTAGTGACGCGTCGTCGGTATGGAATTTCTGCGCTCGTTTTTCAGACGTCATTTTCCGGGGAAACCAGTGGTAGCGTTGCCAAATGTCGGCTGTTTTCTCAGACTAAGGCTCCTCCCGAAAGGGGTACCTTTGGGCCTCAGGTGTATGAAAGGGTAAGGATTTCACAACACTGAAAATTAAAAAGATCTGTTTCAGCACCAACGTGTCAATTCAGCACGGCAGGCCAAAGTCTGATTCAGCCCTTCCTGGAGCCATTGGAGCACAATTTAGGCCAAAAAAGGTCAATCAAAAGGAAATCTATTCGAGCCCACGCTGGGGCCCATTCAAGCCATTGGGAGCAAATCAGCCCTAGCTAATTGCGCTGTATTGGCCCTGATTTAAGGGAGCAAATTAGACTCAAAAAAAAGACTGTATTTTACTCACCGAAACGGCCCCATTTTTAGGGGTAAAACAGATCTTTCGGATTTACAGTGCAGTTGAAGTATATCTGAGGGTAGGCAAATCTGTCCATCTCGGTCTGTAAAAAATCCGACAAGGGCTAACGATTTACTTTATGGCTGTAAAAAGTCGAAGAAACGCTCTGGTTTTGTGATTTATTAATATTTTAAAGAGAGTACATTACAAGTTAAAAGGAATGCAAAGTTCTCTACTAGCTACGTGAAAAGGTACCATTTTTTAATAGAAGGCATATGCTTTGTTCAGTACTCGCGGGGGCCGGGGGGGATGGGTGGTAAAGAACGTACCTTATTACCCCTGAAAATTCTTCCCTGACGAATGATAACAATTTTGTCCTTTACAGACACGCCCAAGTCTTTCAGCTTTCCGAAATCTTCTTCCGTCCCAAAATTGGCATACACCACTTCTCCTTTCACTTTTCCACTTGGTGAAAAACCGAGGAGAATCGGAATCTTTTCGCCTTTTACTTCGTCTTTTCGTAGAGCCTTTAGAAAAGTCAGAATATGATGCTTGTGTTAGGATGGCTGGATATTTAAACCAACTTTATTAGAAATGGGTTGGGTCATAGTGTTTTTGGTATAGTTCATTCTAATGCCATAAGCGTCTTCATTCGCTATGGAACTTGGCAGATCCCTTGTGAATGACAAATTCTCGAAAAATCACGGGAAGTTGTAAACACAAATGTCTCCCAATCATGATTTCAAACGATACAAATAACAACAATGAACTTTGAAAAACTGTTATAGTGACTAAGTTTTCAAAAACTACAATTGCAATCTTTTTCAATATTTTTCACCTTTTTCATTTAAAACCTTCTTCCAACTTTTTGAGCTGTTATTTTAATAAATTTTTCACGCAGTTTGGTGGCAGTTCCCTCAGTTTGAATTTTGATAAATTTCGCGATACAGCTTCTTTTACTGTTAAACTCAGAAAACCGTGAACACCTGAAAAATTTCAGGAATGTTGATTGTGTACTGGCCAATCACAATAAAGTTCAGGATACGCAAGCAAACCTTAAAACCACAAACTAATTACCGTTGCTGTTTGTGGTTTAGTTATCTCGCGCCTTATTGGCTTATTTCTCGCAACACAATAACATTCCATAAATATTTCCTGTGTTCACGGTTTTGTGAGTTTCACAGTAATTACTAACAGGCGGTATTATTTGGCGTGGCTCCTTGGCAAGTTGACAACCTCGTTCACAGAGTAGTCCTCTCCTATCGTCCCAACAGAATGAAAGACGAGCGGGAGAGAAATCTGTGAAAGAGATTGGTTAGATGAAGCGAATTCTGTGTTTTGGTTGGCTTTCCGAAAGGATAAGCGTTTTACCCGGATTTCATACTTTGCCGTTTCCTTCATACACAAATTTTCTTTCGAATTCGCCCGCATACAAATCGCTTAGTCGGTTTCGCCTTTCTACTATTACCATTATTTACTTTGCGTTTTCTATGTAATCTCTTTGTTTCGCCCCTTCGTTTTTGATGCCTCATATCTTTGGCTGTAATGCATGTACGAAAAAGTCTTGAAGTGAAACAACGTATTCAAGATTAAACTGAATTTTAGACTATGTTTTGCTGACCTCACCACTGAAATCTACAAATTGGGTATTTTCTCAAAATTATGATAAATCCAGCAATAATCTGTTAAAATCCTCTAATGTTTTAATAGTTTGGACCCTTGTCTTTACCTTGGTAAGATTTGAAAAAAAGTCCATAAGAGGGTTTTTGAATCGCAATATTTTCGGCTATTTTGTGACTGAACCCATTTCCCTTAAATTTTACCTGTAGAATTTTACTGTGTTAAGTCCGTTCGGAGTAAATATGGTTTATCACAACAAGTCTAATTTCTTTGTTTTTACTTAACAGGTTATGTCTCCAGTTCTTGTTATGCCTACAGAACAGATTTTCTGACGGAAATTGCGTTTTATGACGTTGAAATTAGGCGTTTTTGACGGGGTATGAAAAAACACATTTTATTTTGGAACTGAACGCGTTTCTTGGCCAGTGGTCAAGACAAAACTAAACACAACTGACCACAATGCGGTGAATAGACAAGCACAGATTATTTGATTATTTTGCAATATATATATTATTTAGAAATAAAGTTATTTATACTTTACAACGAACTCTTGCCGGGTGCCACAGAGTCCCTTTAATTCAACGATCAGTTTAACCACGAGAATGTAGCAACTCTCTTGACAAACCACATTTTCAAACATCAACAGTCCCCGCCGTCCCTCCCCCCTCCTCCATCACGCGCCTCCATTTTAGAATTAAATTCAGTTATCCGTGTGAATATTAGTACAGAGTACTGAAATAAACACAAATAGTGTCACTTGCCTTTTCATAGGGCTGCGCCTCGAACACAACTTCGCCATTTCGATGTATTTCCACTTTATTTTTCAAATCCTTGTGTGGTGTATTCAACAAAACATCGTATCGAGTCAGTTCTACTTGATCAAAACCATAGTCTTTCCATTTTGCGGCAATATGACGCGCCAAGTCATTATTCCGCCTCGAACCGGCAAAATGCGGCTCTTGAGAAAAATATCTGAATGTAAAGCAAAAGAATTGTCAAAATTAACATCACGGTTCTTCTCAACGGGTCAGTCAGTTTCAAGTCCCAGTGGGTTTATTTACACACCATTCATAAAAAAAAAAAATTCCCATTATAAACAGTTTTCTGAAACAGCATTTAGTGAATCTCACACTTTGTTCCTCGTTCACTCACCGTAAATTTTCCTCCAGGTTTTCTGCTTTCAATGAATTCAAGAGTTGGGATTTAAAATCCGGCAATGAACGGCGACTTTTTATCTCCCCTGATTTCTGATTGTCAGAAAGATCAACTGAGTTCTTGTAAATTCCTCCGAGAACAAAGACACAAATAGCGCCCACAAAAGCGCAAAATTTGAGTAAATTTCTCGAGGAAATCTTTTCAACATATCTTCTCCCCATGCTCGTGTTTTTAGAGCCTGTATTGCTTACAGCCATAATAACATCCCTGCTATGATAGCGTGTTGCCTCGATCACAATTCACTTTTATTTGAATACACCGCTGGGATACCCGTCAAAAAATTTTGAAGAAGCAAGGCCCTCATCAACCACTTGCTACAGGCACCTGTCATACAGATAATGCTTGACCGCCTTTCAAGTGATTATTTCTTGCATATAACTGTTAACTGTTAGGAGGATGGTAAGCGCATCCCTTTTGATACGTGCAGGCCGCCGGACGAGATAAGCTCTCGACCGGTGCTCAGTCTTAAGTGGGATAGGGTGGATTCTTTTTGCTATATTGTGATCCTTTGGATGAGTACTTTATCCTTTAAGGTTTAGTCCACTCCACACTAACGTATATAAGTACTGCGTTATTTATAGCCAAATTCGTTGTATCGCGCTGCGTGTTTGCAAACTTCGAATGAGTTTTTCTGTTCCGTCAATCATTTGAGTGGGGTTGGAGTTAATGCAAATCACAATGCAACGCTCTCGCCCAGCTTGGCGAATTGAGAATGACCCTAAACTGCTCAACAATAGCAAAGGAAATCGCGATGATGAGAGGAATTTTTGTTGAGGGCAGGAGGCAGACATTGCTTTATTCTTGCAAGAGACAAGAATAAGAAAGATCATGAAAAGCTTCGAATAAAACTAGTCGATCATTGCCCGAAACAATGCGAAACAGGGCGATCACAAGCAGCGGACCGCGAAACACAGAAACAAACGAAGTGGATCGAAATGCACCAATCACAAGTAAGCAGGTGTCTCCTAAGAGGTCCACATGATTGACGGAACAGAACCAAAACGCGCAGCGTGATGCAACGAATTTGGCTAAAAAAGGAGGAGAATAAAAAAAAAAAAAACACGCAAGATAAACAGTCAGCCTTATAAAACACCATCCCCTTCAAAGACAGTCTTATTCCGGTAGCATGGTAACCATTTCTTAGGGCTTGAGTCATTTCCTTTTTCCCCTTTATTTAAATGGTGGTCCAGCTATAGCTTTTGGATAGACTCTTATAGGCCATTCCCTTTTTACTCCGTTTACCTTCGTCCGGCCGACCCAAATTTTTGGCAATGTAAATGCTGGGTTTCCTTTGCTCTAGACCCACTCTGAGCCGAGGCTTTCACACAAGACAGGGCTTCTTAAAAATTAAAATAATAACATTTGTACTTCAGTTTCCTCACTTTTTTCGTTTATGATTAGGCTTATTCTGATAAGCTGAATCTTATTCAGTCAACGCGGGAGTCCAATCTTTTTAATCGCTAGTATGGTTACCAACCGAATTGGACGACAGGAAGTTCTATAACGGCTATAAAAAAAATTGTGATAACTTGAACTTTTTAAAAACATTAAAATCAAGAACCTCGAGCGCTTATTACCGGAAGTGGCGGGTTCTGTCCAATACTTACGTGGGCAAAAGGTGTACTGTTCTGATCCTGAAAGCATGGTTGCCGTAGCTGATCAGAATCAGCGAATATCTTATAGTTTTGATGATGATGATAATGACTTTTATTATTAGCGGAGCCCCATAGCTAAGAAAATTTGTTATCTATAATTCCGAGAAAATTTGGTAGCCATGTGGCTGTACGCCCGTTCAACAGTGGTAGCCGAAATGGTCAAATAAGGTATTTACTGTCCTAGGTCTGTCATCGAATAAAACAAACGGTAACGTACAAATGTTAAAAAGGCTATACACATAACTGTTCGTCCGAGCCCGATAAATAGCTGAAAACATAATAAAGTTACGGCGAACACATAAGTCGGCCAGATTTTTACTTTAAATCTTTCCTTTATATTTAGCCAGAAACTTGACTCTAGCACTCACAACCTGTAAGTTGGCTGCTTCCGTAGAGTATCATGCATTAAAACGATTGATTTTTTTTTTCTCTTTTTATTTTTATTGCTGTAAACACCGGGTAAATATAAGACTTTTAGCTTGATGGGAGAGATTTCATTTTAGGCGTGTTTGCGGGATATCACCCAGTCCCTCCGATCCCTAAAAAGGAGGATTCTTTTTAGTGGCTTAAGTTTAATTGCGGGCGACAAGAGGAGCCCGCAAATCCTAATCTTCGTGTTGTTACCGCGCATGCCTCGCATGTATGTAGGTATGGAATGCACAAAATGCAACTTGATCACGCGCCTTTGGACCTCACTCGTAATCTAGTCACACGTGTTTTGAACATCTGCCACGTGAAACTTACGCAAAGCACAGCGATGGAGCAAGAGCGTTAATAAAAAAACGCGTGATCGCAGGTTACCGATCGGTGTCGCCCGCACTCCGTAACCTTTGGTTATGGCTAATTATATATATTAGGTTAATTGCTTTTATGATAAGTATATAAATGGAGGCTTTGCTTTTAACTCTGGCTAAATCTTTATATTGTTTTTCTTATCATTGTTATTTCGCTGGCGTATTCGCAGAAGGACGTGGTGCCTACCTATTTCATGGAGTAGTGGAACAGCAGTACGTATTTCACTTGATGGATTACGCCTTGTGTCTCAGTGAGAGCAAGCAGAAATCATTTGAGAAGCACGTGAACAGAGGAGGGAAGCCTATGAGCAAAAGTGGATCGTTGCCTTTGTCTGTCCCCTCGCTCTATTCTTTACTACTTATTACAATCTCTTAATATATGCAGTTTTTCGAGCGTTCGACGCATTATTTGTCATTGCAGCATATTGACATCCCTATTAGAACATTGGATTGAAGCATAAAACTTAGTGGCAAAGGAACAATTGAGTTCGAATCATATAAAAGTCTAAGTACTCTTTAAATGCATCATTTCTTTATTTCTTTCTACCATATTTTACAGGAAGTAAGTGGAATAAAGTAGGATTGGAATAAATAGCGTTTAGTAGTTTCTGCTGTACATGTTTGCTGCTATGTTTATACCGCGCGATTTCGAACTCTGGTACGTTTGTCTTTGTTGTGCTTTCGTTTTGACACAAATGAGAAGAAAAAACAATAAGACACCTCTATCATTCACTTTTATCATACATTTTTTTCATATACGTTTTAGAACGCTTACAGCAGAATTGATCGAATGCGTCAGTACTGAAATCTCCTTTTTAACTAATTCCCAGTCTCCCGTTTTTCTTGCCATTTCAATGGCATGATTTACCCGAGGGAAGTAAACTCCTTTATATTGGTTCGCAACATTAGGCCCGAAAATAACATGCCTCAACTGTTTAGGATTGTTCTCGTCTATTGTTTGCACAAACGCTTTTTCAACTTGCATCATCTGATCGTTTAGAGTGCGAAACTCCTTCTTACTGCTTTTTGCCTTGCTTTTCTCAAATTCGCGGCATATTTTCGCGAAGTTCTTCACCGCGCGAATGAATGTATCTGTGCTGATGTTGTGAACGGGAAACTGAGAATTCGTTTTCAAGTTATTAGCTTTAGACTGAAGAAGTTCGCCGTAAGTCTGCGTATTAAAAGGTAACAAAGCTGAGTCGGATAATTCCAGCAGAAAAATAGCCGTGTATTTCGTCACAGCGAGATGTGTTTTGAACTCGGGATCGACAAATTTCTTTATCCAAAAAAACGTGTCGTGTATAGAATGATAAACTGGGTAAGATCGCCTTATTCCGTGCGTGCCTCCAAAGATATACGACCAATCTGCGCAGGAGACTCCAATAAAGTGATAAAAAGCAGCGTAGTCACTGCCATGAGCCAGATTTTGACAGACTGCTTTGCCGTTGGCATGTTTAGTAACATCTCTTTGTAACATGACATCATACATGCTTCTACAAGTGCGTGGAACTGTAGGATCACAAACTTCCTTAGTCAAGGAAATGGCCACATCTTGAAGCAAAGGAGAGGCGTCAACATTTAAGCTGAAATTTCCGTTCACTGCCACGTCTGTATTGAGATAACCGACCGCTCGACCTTGAAGAACGTGAGCGTTTTCTTCGACCCATTCCGTTGAACCAACGACAGAGACCTCTTCTGCGTCCCAGCTGCAAAGAAATATAGTCCGACGCGGCCGCCATCCTGCTTTTAGCAAATTACCTAGACCACGTGATAACTCCATGAGCACAGATGTACCGCTGCTCGGATCAGCTGCCCCAAAAGCCCATGCGTCTCGGTGATTTCCGACAAGCACATAGCGATCGGGTTCCTCAGACCCCCTGATTTGACCAATGACGTTGTAAATAGCTTTAGTTTCCAGTTTGTTGTTGACATCCAAATGGAGTGACAAGTTTTTGTCCGAAAACCCGGGCCCCAGATGATAAGTAAGTTCCAGGCCCCCCTGCCAGCTCTTTGGTGCCTTGGGTCCTTCAAAAGTAAATTATCATCATACGTTGCATTAAATGATCCCTCCAGCGGAAAGAGGTTTTAGAGTCTCAGGGTTGTGAAAGGAATTTTCATGTTTTTACACCCATGCATGCCTAATAAGTGGTAATTAAACGTAACGAATTATGAAAATTATGGTGCCTGACATCTCCCTGACATCTCCATTCATAACATTTTTAACCTTGACACCATCTTGGCACTGAGACGCACTAAACGTTACATTGGCAATTTTGTAATTTCACATGTGCAAAATTAACGCTGAAATTACTCGTCACAATTATGAAGTAATTTGTCACCCATGATATAATATGATAAATTGCTTCCACGCCACTGTAGGAGTTTAAAACAAACGGCCTTCAAGAGTCAAAAGTCTTCAAGACAGTGAAAGAGAACCGCACCCGCCCAGAAGAAACTACAAAGGCCTTGCAAAGAATGACAATAACAGGCCAAGGTATTCACGCAGAATTCCTTACAGGACAGAGGTCAACCAGGTTTGGTTCATAGTGGGGTAATTTGATGAAATACAGTTATTATAACAGATAATAAAGCAAAGAGAGCCCTAAGAAAGCCCGGTTGCTCTTATGGTTAAGGGCGCCGGATTGCAGGGTGGGAATCAAATGGACGAATAGCCATAAGATTGTACCGCTTTCAAAAAAACATTTTTGCTGCCAGACTGCAGAAATGCGAGAAAATTCAAAAAACATACTATGTAAAAATTATGGTGTGAAAAATGAACTCGGGCAAAAAGAATGGCATACCGACTAGGTGGTGACATTGATTTTTTGTCTGCCTCATTGATAACAGCTTCTTGCATTTTGTGTCTTTTTTCGATCTTTACTAATTAGTTGCCTTAAGTTCATTACCTTTCATTCGACGTAATATCTCCTTGGCATCCTTGTATGACATTGCAGTAACAGGAATTTTTGGTAGGCCACTCTTGTCAATTTTGTTTCTGTAAATGCCATCAATAGAAGGGTATCCTGGAGTTAGTGGATCACCAGGTCCCGCCCCGCACATAGATGACCCACGCTGGGTGCCGGAGTCTGGAAGCCACCAGGAATAAGGGAAAGTATTTTGGGTTCCTTCAGGTGCAAACTGTGCTGGATCCGTGTAAATAATGGCCCCTGCCGCACCGTGGAAGGCAGAGTTGGAGACCTTCAAAATTGTAATTGAAGAAAACAACGCTGGTTGTCATTAACAACAATGAGTTTAGTCGTCATATACAACCAATGATGATTCATGATGACAAAATCAACAGCGATCAGTCAATTGTAAAATAGAAAAATAAACAGTTATGATAATTAACATGCAAACAACCACACTTTTTTGTAACATCCAAACAGACAACATTAATTTACTCATTTCGAGCTCATTAATCTGGCTCGTGATACAAAACGGAGGAAATAGTTATGAGAGCCGCATGGGTCAGAATTGAATGTTTTCCCAACTAAATGTTTGATTATTTGAAATCTTTGAAAACCTTTAACTAAGCATCAATACATCGACTAAGTATATTTTACAGGATAATGAAAAGCTCAACTTCGCATATCTAAAATTAAACTTTTGCATGTTGTTGTTGTTGTTTTTTTGTTTGTTTGTTTGTTTTTTAACTCTTCCCATCTATCCTGCTTCCTGAGGGAAAAGCCATAGCGACAGGTTCGATTCCCGTAATCAAATGGCTTTTACGGGGAGGCTCCGCTAGCCTGAGAAAGCAGCCGCTACCACTGGTTTCCCCGCCACATGGCGTCTGAAAAACGAGCGCAGAAATTCCATACTGATGACGCGTCACTAACCAGAACTGGGTAGTGCTTCTGATTGGTCATGCCGCGTGGGAAATTTGATTCAACCAATCAGAAGCACTATCCAGTTCTGCATGGGTAGTGACGCGTCGTCAGTATGGAATTTCTGCGCTCGTTTCTCAGACGACATTTGCCGGGGAAACCAGTGATAGCGTCACCGAATGTCGGCTGTTTTCTCAGGCTAAGGCTCCGCCCGAAAAGGGTACCTTTTTTGGGCCTTAGATGTATGAAAGGGTTAGGATTTCACAACATGAAAATTAAAAAGATCTGTTTCCGTCCCAGAGTGTCAATTCAGAACGGCAGGCCAAAGTCTGATTCAGCCCTTTCTGGAGCGATTGGAGCACAATTTAGGCCAAAAAAGCTCAATCAAAAGGCTATTCGTGCCCAAATCAGCCCTGGATAATTGGACTGTATTGGCCCTGATTTAAGGAAGCCAAATTAGCCTCAAAAATAGGACTGTATTTTACTTACCGAAACGGCCCCATTTCTAGGGTTAAAAACAGATCTTTCGGATTTACAGTGCAGTTGAAGTATATCTGAGGGTAGGCAAATCTGTCCATCTCGGTTTGTAAAAAATACCACAAGGGCCAACGATTTACTTTATGGCTGTAAGAAGTCGAAGAAACGCTCTGGTTTTGTGATTTATTCATATTTTAAAGAGAGTACATTTCCAGTCAGAAAGGAATGCAAAGTCCTCTACTAGGTACGTGAAAGGATATCACTTTGCAGTAGAAGGCATATTTAGTTCAGTACTTGCGGGGGCCGAGGGGGGTGGGTGGTTAAACCACGTACCTTATTACCCCTGAAAATTCTTCCCTGGCGAATGATAACAATTTTGTCCTTTACAGACACGTCCAAGTCTTTCAGCTTTCCGAAATCTTCTTCCGTCCCAAAATTGGCATACACCACTTCTCCTTTCACTTTTCCACTTGGTGAAAAACCGAGGAAAATCGGAATCTTTTCACCTTTTACTTCGTCTTTTCGTAGAGCCTTTAGGAAAGTCATAACATGATATGATGCCTGTGTTAAGGCCGATTTAGACGGTACGTTGCTTACGACTATCGTGCGCGACTAGCATACGTCATCACTTTCGACCATCCACACGCGCACAGTTTTCACTTACAAATCTACCTGTGTCGTCCGGTTGTCGTGGGTCTAATTTACAAGACACGATCTAAAGTGAAGTCATGACGTATGTTAGTAGCACGCGATAGTCGTAAGCAAAAATCGTACCGTCTAAATCGGCCTTTAGGATGGCTGGATATACAAACCAACTTAATTAAAATTGGGCTGTGTCATGGCTGTTTTTGTATAGTTCATTCTAATGCCATAAGCGTCTTTATTCGCTATGGAACTGGACAGATTCCTTGTGAATGACAAATTCTCGAAAAATCACGGGTAGGGGTAAACAAAAATGTCTCCCAATCATGATGCAACAAGTTATCAAAAACTACAATTGCACTCCGTTTCAGTATTTTTTAACTTTTTCATTTAAAACCTTCTTTCAACGTTTAGAGCTGTTATTTTAATGTTTTACGCAGTTTGGTGGCAGTTCCCTCAGTTTGAATTTTGATAAATTTCGCGATACAGTTTCTTTTAATAGTTATTACTAATAGAAGGTATTACATGGCTTGGCTCCGGCTCCGGAGGCAAGAGGTTGGTTAGATGAAAAGAATTCTGTGTTTTGGTTGGCTTTCCGCAAGGATAAGCTTTTTGCCCGGATTGCTTACTTTGCCGTTTCCTTCATACACAATTTTCTTTCGAATTCGCACGTACACAAATCCTATATTGACAAAGCTTGGTCGGTTTCGCCCGTTTTTATTATTACCATTATTTACTTTGCGTTTTCTATGTAATCTCTTGGCCCCTTTGTTTTTGATGCTTCATATCTTTGGCTGTAATGCATGTACGAAAAAGTCTTGAAGTAAAACAACGTATCCAACATTAAAGTTAATTCTAGAGTATCTTTAGCTGACATCACCACTTCCAGAGCAACAGAATCAAACTGACATGAAATCTACGAATTGGGTATTTTCTCGAAATGCAGTATAATAAAATCTAGCAATAATCTGTTAAAATCTTCTAGTGTAGTAATAGTTTAGACAGGCGTTGTCTTTACCTTGGTAAGATTTGAAAAAATCCGTTAGAGGGTTTTTGAATCGTAACATTTTCGGCCATTTTATGACTCCACCCATTTCCCTTAATTTTCACCTGTAGATTTTTACTGTGCGTTAAGTCCGTTCGGAGTAAATATGGTTTATCACAACAATTCTTATTTCTTTGTGTTTACTTAACAGGTTATGGCTCCAATTCTTGCTATGCCTACAGTAGAGATTTTCTGACGGAAATTGCGTTTTATACCGTGTGAAATTAGGCGTTTTTGACGGGGTATGAGAAAACACATTTTATTTTGGAACTGAACGCGTTTCTTGGCCAGTGGTTAAGACAAAACTGACTACAATGCGGTGATTAGACTAGCACAGATTATGTGATTATTTTACAATATATATTGTTTAGAAAGTTATTCATACTTTAAAACCAACTCTTGCCGGGCGCCACAGAGTCAACGATCAGTTTACCACGAGAATCTAACAAGTCTCTTGACAAACCACATTTTCAAACATCAACACCCCGCCGTCCCTCACCCCTCCTCCATCACCCGCCCCCATTTTAGAATTAAATTCAGTTATCTGTGTGAATATTAGTACAGAGTACTGAGACAAACACAAATGGTGTCACTTGCCTTTTCATAGGGCTGCGCCTCGAACACAACTTCGCCATTTCGATGTATTTCCACTTTATTTTTCAAATCCTTGCGTGGTGTATTCAATAAAACATCGTATCGAGTCAGTTCTACTTGATCAAAACCATAGTCTTTCCATTTTGCGGCAATATGACGCGCCAAGTCATTATTCCGCCTCGAACCGGCAAAATGCGGCTCTTGAGAAAAATATCTGGAAGTAAAGCAAAACAAAAATGTCAAAATCAACATCACGTTTCTTCTTAATGGGTCAGTCAGTTTTAAGACACACCATTCATAACAAACAAATTCCCGTTAAAAACAGTTTTCTGAAACAGCATTTAATGAATCCCACACAATGTACCTTGTCCACCGAAAGCACCCAACGTCAATTTTCGGAAAATATCTGTTCGGAAGACGATTTGAGATCTAAAATTTTCGGAACATTTTTTGTAAAATTTCTTGCTTGCCTGCCTCCCCTAGGATTTTCGAACATCTAAAAAATGGTATAATTGCCCATGTTTAACGGATCTTTACCCTAAAAAGGTCACCTAGAATTTTCGGGAGCCTTTTTTCTCGTTGAAATTTTCGAAAAGATACGTTTTGAACCCTATAATTTTCGGATCACTAGACTTTCAGCTAGGAAATCTGAAGACATGAAAAATTTTTAGGGGATAAAAATATGCGTATGTCTACCGTTTAAATGCTAAAATACGTTTAACAATGCTACGTTTAAGTGGTTTTGAACTATATTCTCGTTGAGTGCCCCTTGTTCACTCACCGTAAGTTTTCCTCAAGGTTTTCTGCTTTAAATGAATTCAAGAGTTGGGATTTAAAATCCGGTAATGAACGACGACTTTTTATCTCCCCTGATTTCTGATTGTCAGACAGATCAATTGAGTTCTTGTAAATTCCTCCGAGAAAAAAGACACAAATAGCGCCTACAAAAGCGCAAAATTTGAGTAAATTTCTCGAGGAAATCTTTTCAACATATCTTTTCCCCATGCTCGTGTTTTTAGAGCCTGTATTGCTTACAGCCATAATAACATCCCTGCTATGATAGCGTGTTGCCTAGATCACAATTCACTTTTATTTGAATACACCGCCGGGATACCCGTTAAAAAAATTTGAAGAAGCAAGGCCCTCATCAACCACTTGCTACAGGCACCTGTCAGACAGATAATGCTTGACCGCCTTTCAAGTGAAAATTTCTTACAATACAATACAATACAATAATTTATTTACCTACGTTATCGTCTAAGAGCACGAGTGCTCGTTCAAAACACGAACGTGCATCAGGGGCACCCAGCGATTTTTTTCTGTAAAATAACTGTTCGAAGGAGCAAATATTGCCTAGCACTTTCTAAAGCTTGGAAAAAGCTAAAAATTTCTGGATAACCGTTTCATACGTCCAAAATATTCGGAGGTTTTGTAATAGCTTGACTATGATTTTCGGAGGTTGTATTATTCACATACCAAAGTATTGCGATTATTGTGAAAAAAGGTTTCTAAAACGTTCGGTATAAAGACAAAACGTCCCCTATAATTTTCTAATGAAAGCTGTAGGCTAGTTCATGTCCCCAAACTTTCCACCAGACCCGTAAGGGTAGCTAACACTTTCGGATGAGATGAAAAAGCCACCTAAAGAGATAAAGAGACATCCGAACAGATAAAACGTTTTTAGGGCAATCCAAATGAACGAAGCAGGCTTCTAAAGCATAGAGAAATCCATCTGAAACATTTCTGGCGTATTTGGAAACATTCGGTCGTTGGGTGCCCCTGGTGCATTAAATCTCAAAAAAAAACATTTACATATATAATCTAGCTATAATCTATGTACACACGAATACAAAAATTATAAAAATTACAGAAAAATATAAAAGTATAAAAAATACAGCTGAATTGATCTTAGCTTAGACTTTAAAATATTAACATTATCGACCAGCTTGACATTAGCCTCTCACGAAGACGTTCTTAGCGGTTCGTCACGCGTTCCTGCCCCACTAAAATCCGCTGAACCGGAAGATAAATTCCTTTCCCATTGTTCGCAAATATCAGCTGGAGATGACACGCAGATATAGGAGATCCAATCGACGCTGTTGAAGTCAAAGTGTTGACAAGCCAAACACATACGTACAAGCTTTGTAGATTTTGCTCCGGACGAGAATGTAGAAGACAAGCGTTGGCTTTTTGTATATTTCTCTCTGTAAAGACTGGATTAGATCTCATTTGCTCATATAGTTGTTCTCTCGGTGATGCAACGGCGGGGTTACTTTGTAACTGAACATAAGGCAGAGTTTTTTTCACACTTTATTGTTTTGTGGTAAAGCCGACTTCCGTTCAGCAAATTTAACCTCCGTGGTAATTTTTTTCAATGAGATTGTGATGGCAGCCTCTAGTACGAACGCTTGTGAGTTAACTGAGTAGTTTGTTCCAAAACTATAAGGTCTTCACCTTTCATGAGACCTTTCTGATTTTTTCTGGAGCTAAGTCAAGCGCGAAATTTCTCAAGGTCCAAAGTGCTCTTCTCAGATCTGGAAGTCTGCTGTGATTGGTCTACGTTTTTTTCCGCTCAAAACAGCAGACGTTAGTCGGGCAGAAACGCGTGACGAACCCCTAAGAACGTCCGCGGGGGAGGCTAGATTGACATCTTCTGGAAGTTTATTCCATAGTTGACCGCGCTTAAAAGAGTTCCTCATAAAATTAAGAGTAAATTTGGGAACGCAAAGATTAACACCATTTCCTCTTAAATTGTAAGACGTTTCTCTTATGCTAAAAAGGTCTCTAATGTATTTTAGCCCTACATTCCTAGCGCATTTAAATAATAGGATCAGAGATTGCTGCTTTTTCTTACACTCTCAAGTGTCCAACTTACATATAAATAAGAGTTCTTGGTAAGACGATGATTTCCCGTGCCCCGTCAGTGTCCTTAATATATAATGATTGGCGTCTTCAGTTTTATTGGCCTGGACTTTCCCCACCCCTACCAGGGAAACTACAGTATTCTAGATGGGGTAAAATAAAAGACTTGAATAATGCTAGCATAATGTCCATAGGTACAAAACGCCTAATTCTCCTAAGTGCGCAGGTCTTCGCATACGCCTTTTTTAGCAGACTAGAAATATGCTCTATAAAATTTGACATGCTATCAAGTTCCACGTCCAGGATTCTAATAGAAGGAAGTTTGGTAAAGCCATAACCATTCAAAGTTAAGTCAAAATCGTACTTGCAGGGACCGATCGGAAGGGCTTGCGTCTTGGCATTTTTTATCAACAAATAGTTTGCATCGAACCACTCCCACAGGCGGCTGAGACCCTGGTTCACAACAAATTGCAGGGCAATGGGCGAGACATCTGATGCATACAGAGTCGTGTCATCAGCGTATAATCTCAAAGACACGGCCGGGACCGCGTAATTCAAATGATTAATAAATATATTAAGCAACAGTGGCCCGAGGAGGGACCCCTGTGGAAGCCCCGCCCTCAACTCTGAATAACTTGAGCAAACACCGTGCAAACAAACCCTCTGTTTGCGAAAAATATGAAACGGCAAACTGGTCCTTACGGCAAGGGGATGAAGAAGTAAACAAAAGAATAAAACAAAAAAATATATATTTAAACAAATGATAGGACAGGATGACATAGGATGACATAAAACAAAATAGGATGACGCAAAGAGGATGAACAAATAGGATGAAATCAAACTCAAGGCGGATTGAGAGAGACCATAGGCTTTCAACTTTGCCAACAGAAGATTGTGGTTAATAGAGTCAAAACAAGAGAGGATAAAGGGGACAGAGAAGGCATCCCCCATACACACCCTATTCCATAGGTAATTCGTTTCGAGTTATTTTTAACACCACAGATCTCAAGCGGGATTAGACAACAGCCAATCACATAGCGCGAATGTGTTCCGCGTGGATGACCCACGCTCAGAGCCACGAGTCCTTCACGAATTGACGCAGAACAAAATGGCGGAAGACGCGGAGAGCGATATTGCTATTCGTTTTGTCGACGAAAACGACTACAGCGAGATCTCTGCTAAAGCTGTGTCAGCGAAACGGAAATTAAAAAAAGAATCGCCCTTCCTCTCTTTTATGGAGCTAACAGTACAGCAGGGAAATCCTTAACACACTGAATATTCTCTCAGGATCATTTATAATTTACAGTTTGCATGAAGAGAGCAAATTCTGGTTTGATATTTATTCTTTTATTAGTCTTTTATTATTCAACAAAAATAACACTTGGCGTCCTACTTGCTTCATTGTACAAACGACCGGTTTCAATAGACCTGCGAAATTTCTCATTTTATCAAAGCACTGAGGTTACGACAACTTCGTTTTAAACTGATTTCAGGGGTTGTCAAAGAGTCCAGCGATTCCCTTTTCCCAGGTGAGCGCCGATTCATTTCGCTTCAATATTCAGGAATGCTCTCGATCTCTTTACGCTTTCATTGCCGTTCGCCCGACATGTTTTCCACGGCGTCGTGCGAAACCTCCACGAAACATCCACGCAGCGCGCGCGGTAACTTTATCCCGATTCTAAGAATAACTCGAGACGAATTACCTATGGAATAGGGTGTGTATGGCGGATGCCTTCTCTGTCCCCTTTATCCTCTCTTGAGTCAAAAGCCTTTGATAAATCAACAGCCACGGCCATGGCTCTCTATTGTCAAGGCTCCTCCTCCAATCCTCGGTCATTTTCAGAAGAGCGGTGGGACACGAATGGTTCTTTAGACCAAGGAAATCGAGAGAGGTTTTGTGACAAGTGGCAAGACAGAAAGTGTTATAAAGTTGATCGTACATAACTTTCTCATAGACCTTTGACAACGCCGTAAGGACCGACACAGGGCGATAGTTCTCTTTTCGTCTGGCCAAGAGCTATTAGCAATCAAAAAGTTAATCAAGAGTGTAATCTCCTCAGCCATGACTGGTCCCTAGAGCCTAAAAAGACGCGGTGAGATGCCGTCGGCGCCAACATGCTTTGTGGATTTAAATTATCCAGAATCTCTTTCACACAACTGGAGCTTACTGGTTCAAAGGTGAAAGGGTGTTCCAACACCTGTCTTGACGCAATCCCAAGAACACTCGGGTCATCACTAAAATTCTCTACGCTGCTGCGGTGGGTTTCCGGTACAGCAACCGACGCGAATTAGTTGTTGAACACCTCCACCACTTCACTGGGCTCCGTCAGAACTTTGCCATCCTCTACCAATGTTACGCTGTTCTGTTTTTGACAGGGACGAGTTAGGGAGTAATGGCTTCATTTCTTCCAGAAATCCCCCTCTTGTATATAAGAGTTTCAATTCCGTTAACTGTTAACTGTTAGGGGAATGGTAAGCTTATCCTGTTTTTATGCTATATAAATACGTGTAGGCCGCCGGACGAGATAAGCTTTCGACCGGTGCTCAGTCCTAAGCGGGATAGGGCGGATTCTTTTTGCTATATTGTGATCCTTTGGTTGAGTACTTTATCCATTAAGCCTCATTATTATTCATTCGAAATATTTCTCCGATTCTGATTGGCTAAAAACACACGCATAATTCACCATAACCAGATACTGATGACCAAATTTGGAAGAATTTTACGTTTAATGAGCCGATGACGTCAAAAGTGCGGCTTTTTTGCAAGTTAATGCATCGTTAATCGAGAAGACCTGAGGACGAGGTTCAGATGTTTTGGTAGTGAAAACAAAAATAGCAGACATTTCACTCGTTTCAAGAGTAAAAACTAGGCGAAGTAATAGCTAAAAACATGGCAAGAACAGCAAGAAGACAACTCGAAGGGCCACATCTCCTATTTGGAGAATATTTGCTGAGCTGAACAACTTTAAACGTGCACTATCGAAGATGAACTTAACATCGATGGATCGATGGTGGTAGGCATGTTTTAGCCATGTTTTTAAACTAGGAATCATTTTGAATGAATTACAAACCAATTTTTGAATTCGGCTTTCGTATCATATGAAGAATTATGGAGATCTCGGAGGGTGTTATCCACCTCGGCCTACGGCCTCGACGAATATCTCCCTCCTCGATCTCCATAATTCTTCATAAGATACTCTGCCTCATTCATTAATTGTTAAATATCCTCATAAAACAGTACAGTTCTCCGGACAGATTCCCATACAATCCCTGAAAAATAAGTGACGAGAATTTATTAAAGACCTTTGGTAATCATTTTAGTAAATCTTGTTACCTTTCTACTTGATTATGCATTGCTGTTGTTAGGAGAAAATTGATGCCGATCACTCTCAGGATTTAAAGGATTAAAAATGAACCACGACCCTATAGAGTGTTTACACATGACGTCACGGCGGCCATATTGGTGTCCCAAAACAATAAAACGGCGGCCACGTTGGTGTCCCAAACCAATCCTGTGGGAGTTGAACTCTTTTCTTATGCAAACGCTTTCTTTCGTTTCAATAAATTTTTATAGATGCTAGCTACGTGCGTGAAAACGCTCTATAGGCTGCTGAAAGAACTAAGGAAAAAGAAATCAAGAATCCCTCGGAAAAAATTTCACTACTTTGACTTTGACTTTGACAAAGACTCGTAGCAGGAGCTTCTTGCTGAGACTTCTTTGTACAGATTTTATTTTAGGTTGTCTTTATGCCGGGTGATCCTAAAAGACGAAAGAGTTAATTACTTGACAGCCATTACTTTTCACTGAAAGACAACTGAAAATCTTTCTTAAGGTTTATGCCACTCCTTACTAACGGATATAAGTACCCGAGGAGAAAAAAACTAACACGCAAAATAAACTGTCAGCCTTATAAAACACCATCCCATTCAATGACAGTCTTATTCTGGTAGCATGGTAATCATTTCTTAGGGCTTGATTAATTATTTTCCTCTGTCCCGTTTATTTAAATGGTGGTCCAGCTATAGCTTGTGGATGGATTCTTATCGATCATCCCCTTTTTACTCCGTTAACCTTCGTCCAGCAGACCCAATATTTTGGCATTTCCAAAAGAAAAAAAGGGAACGACGTAGTTGAACCTTTTTTGACTTGAATTAAGTCTTTTAATCTGGAAAATTAGCATTATAACAGCATTGTCAGGCATAGACGTTTATCTAGTATATCTCATATCCTTTTTACTTTTTACCAGGACATCAACCATCATATTTTCAGCCATATTGAGTTTGTGTCGATTTGGTGACTATGTCTTGTTGTTTCCAGGCTTCACGGCAATGATCTTGGGTTTTCAGGCCTCCTATTCTCAGACTTCTTGTGAATTCTTTTTACGTTTTTTAATCCGACCGACCAACCAACCCAAAATCAGGAAACGCATTCGACGCTAAAGGAAAAAAAGGGGGGATGACCTTAAATGAAACAATGAGCTTATGGTTTTCGGGCAGGTTGGCCCTAATATGATGCCGGATATGAATTGCATAAAAAATGGACTGGTTGAACTTTAGCTCAGTGGATTTTCTTACTTAACGGTCTAGTCTTGTTGTCACAGTAAGGTCTGGTTGATTTGTAACACCTTGTACTGTGTAAGGCCAGATGTATACTTCAAAAAAGGGTAATTGTCTCCGTGCTGTATTAAAAAGCAATTCATTAATCGGTAAAGGAATCGGCCTTATTTACTGCCGATTTGTAAGTTAGGGGAGAACCTCATAACTTCCACGACTTGTCTTTTGGAAGAGGAACATTCCCTCATCAGCTACATTAAAATCATTGTGCAACTGTTATATTAGTCCAATGTTCGTTTTAAACAATTTACCTTTTCTATTCAAAAAATTCCCAGATTTCTTTGGCTACCAAAAGGTCTATTACGACTCTTTCAACAACGAAGAATAGAACCAAAGAACTCTCAGGTCAAGGCAAAGAAGTTAATATAAAGTTACAAAGCAGTTGAGGCATCGATATTGAAAAGTCAGTATGTAACTTAGAAACGTCAATTGATCAAAGAGAATGAATCGCAACATTCTTGAAAAGGATCAATACCGTAAAAAGAAATAGGTACCGGTTATAGCCAGTGGTAACAAATGATTCATTTGTGTATTTAAATGATATAACAGCTTGATTATTAAACTCCCCTCCAGCCTATATTAAGAGAAAAGGTTACTATGGCTTTACTTTAGACTTGGCAACCCGTCTCTTAAATTAAAAGAAGAGCAGATTTTAACTACTCTGATTGTGTGGCGCATAATACTAAAACTGCATTGTAACTATTCGAAAGTTACGCTTTTCGTCGGCAATAACAGGAACTTACCGCCCAAAGCCGGTAAGAGGCGATCATCTCCTCAATCTTCCGATCTCTACAGGCCATTTTCAAACATGCAGCACAAATGTAAGTTGCTATTTGTCATGGGCACCCAACGGCAATTTTCGGGAAAATATCTGTTCGGAAGACGATTTGAGAACTAGAATTTTCGGAACATTTGTTGTAAAATTTCTTGCTTGCCTGCCTCTCCTAGGATTTTCGAACATCTACAAAATGGTATAATTACCCATTTTAAACAGATATTTACCCTAAAAAAGGCCACCTAGAATTTTCGGGAGCCTTTTCCTGGCTGAAATTTTCGAAAAGTTAAGTTTTGACCCCTATAATTTTCGGATCACTAGACTTTCAGCTAGGAAATCCGAACAGATCAAGAGTTTTTAGAGGATAAAAATATGCCTATATCTACCGTTTAAATACTAAAATACGTTTAACAATGCTATGTTAAGTGGTTTTGAACTATATCCTCGTTGGGTGCCCCTGATTTGTCAGTCAGTGACAAAGATGTTCAGATTTTGAAAGAACAGCTTCACCACCTTGCCTCATAACACGAAATAAAATTGTGTTTCCTTCCCTTCAAATGCTGTAATTTCACTCCTGATTTTTTTAATACGTTAACAATTTTTTCTTCTAAACAATGTTGTTCACTTTATGTAAATTTGTAATTGGTGGACAGGGTTTCAGGTTCTTCTAGCGTCTTTCGTCTTTACAACTCAAACAGCAATGCCAGGTAATTATAATTTTAAGTATTTTTGGCTAATATTTCTGAATATTTTTTAAATGGATTGATATTAATTGACTGAGTGTTTTTAGTTATTGTAGGTGAAAACGGTTGTTGGTTAGCTGGCTTTGGTGTCATTTACTCAGCTAACGAACTACCTTTGGTTGTAGTTAAACTCAGTTTTATGTGCTATTGAAATACATATTTTTCAATGGGTTTTAGTTAACATCAAGCTCATAAAGATATGAGAAACATTTTGTTCTCCTCACTATAAGCTTTACTGCACAAGCGTGAGAATTTTTTGTTTCGGAGTATCACATATCATAAACTGCCACGTCGATCGCGTCTACACTGACAAGAAACATCTACAATAGATACTGACGATATAGGGGAGTAAATATCGCCAAAAAAAAAAAAAGTTGGGTTTTCTGTGGTCTTTTTGCCAGATTTTAACGTACGAGCCAACTGGGTCAAAAAAGGTTGCCGTAAAGACTACGCAAGAGAAATGGTGTTGCTCTTTAGCGATCGAAATCAAGCCTCTAAAGCCAGGATAAACTGGAACCATTGGCAGCCTTATCTCTTTAGGTAAGGAGGTGGGTGGGCAACAGTTACCGAGAAAACCATAGCGATACGTTTAAGTTTAATGTTTCTTTTCATCCAATCTGATAATTCCAAGGAAAAACTTAATTCCCATTCTAGAGCTACTGTCCTTTCATATTCTTGAAGTGACTTGTCTATGATCAAATTAAAAAACCTTGGAAAACAACATTACAAAATAATATAATAAGATGAGGCCATTCACTCGCATCGGATAAAGTAAGAAATGAAGAAAAATAAACAACAATGATAATAAAACTATTAATAAAACAAAATAAATAAATTTATAACACATATAGGGTATGAGTTCTACTTACACTACCTTGAGTGCAAATAGCTCAACTGAGAAGGCCATTTTGAAAGTCTATAGAATCTTTTTAATAACAGAACAGAATTATAAGCTTAAGACTAGATTCAGTCACAGATAGGTCACTGACGTCTTGTAGCATACCAGCATGACAGCTCCTGCTTGTAGTGAATATATATAGCATGGTGGGTATAAACCGTTAAAAGTGTCATAATCAAAAAAAAGACATTAGAGTCTCTTTCGGGCTGGAAACAGTTCCGTTTCTACATGGCGATGTGACCTCGAAACAGCCAAGAGAGCGTCTTATGTTTAATTCTGTTAAATACGTTTACTGCTCTTACCAAAGCTCTAACTCTCTAATCGTTAAAATCTGCCAAGGGTACGTATATCTCATCACGGCAGATGCGCAAATGTGCATGTGCTTATGTTAAAATATAACCATGGTGCCTGAGTGTTGATGAAAAAAAGTTCCTGGGTCAGCGTTTTTAAAGATGGCACATGACGGCAATTTTGAAGGCCTCCAGTGACTGTTTTTCAATGACACTATTTGGTAAAGAGTTCCAGTCTCTTATTGTACGTGCAGTAAAACTGTGTTAGTATTCGTTTGTTTTGGCACTAACTTGAATGAATTTCGCAGGATGGAATTGCCTAGTGCCCTGTCGCCTTTTAAATAATAAAATAAATAATATAATTATAGGATAGTGCTGCACCATCGTGTAGAACGAAACTATATGGTAATAAAATTCCTAGTCAAATCTCCAGTTGATAAAACATTGTACTTCTAGTATTCTCGTTCTAGTCCTTCTATTGAGCACTCTGACACCAGCTTTGCATCAGCTGAAATCGAGTAGGGTGGAACCTGTATAGCTGATAGACCGGAAGCTTCTTTATGTTACTTTGTCTGGTCTCTTTCTGTGGGATGACCACAACCTTTAAAATGCTCATAAAACTGATCACATACAATTTGATGTACACCTTAATTTCCTCAGTTTAGCAAACCGCTGTGCATCAGAAGCTAGACGTCAAAACCTCCAGTGGTTTGCACTGCAATATTACGGAGAATGCTGGGCAAGAAATGGCTCTCTTAGTCAACTACTGCCAAGGTAATGACCTTGCTGATAAGAAAAAACGATCAACAGCTTAAGCGACATGCCAGTTTCTTTATTATCCGACATAAGTGTTTGTATTTAACAATTATTCCTCGAGCCCGAATGGGCTCGGAGTCAATAGCCCATGAGGCCGAAGGCCGAATGGGCTACTGACTCAGAGGCCATGAGGGCGAGAGGAATAATTGTTTTAGTATCGAGAATAAAAAGCTTTTAGCTAGTTAAAGCTAGACTTTAATCCTTTTTTGCCGCCAAAAGGCCCGCGCTTTTCGCTGCTATTGGGCTATAACATATAGCCTAGTAGTAGCTCAACCAATCAGAACGAAGCATTGATAATAGGCCACTAGTTGGATTTTACTAATAATGGATATCCTCCTCACAGTGTCCTCGGGTCCGTTTCTCGAACGTTCCGGCGGCTTTTCAAGTCCAGAGTCATATGTAAAAACAAGAAAATCAAAATCTAAACGGGTTCTAACCAAAAGACCAGCCTAATTTTTTCCTAAACTTAGATTTTCATGTAGCATTTATTTCAAAATAATTATTGGCGTTTTAGCATAAATATGCAAAAAATATCTTTCCGTAAAGCATTAAATAGATTACCAAGAAACTGGTTCTTAATATATTCTTATATTCAGTAACATCCTAGTATTTGAAACTGTTACAGTGTAAAGGACTCAGTGGGAACCACCTATTAAAATAATCAGATTAATCCGCCAATCACAAGTCACGTTCACAAAAAAGGCCAATGAAAAGTACAGTGAGAACACGTCTTTAGGATTTCAATCCAAGCTCAGTTAGGCCCAAGTTGATTTCGCTGCACCGTCAAAGTGTCTGATGAGGACCATCAAGCATGAAGGACGACAACTGAAACTGAACCAAAAAACACTGGAGAGAGTTCACAAGTTTGACTGGGTATAAAAATGGCTGGATTTTAAAATGGTTGACTAACAATTTGAATCTAAATAAATTGATGTCTTTTTCTTCTCGATCCAGTGCCAATTTAGCCCCTTTTGTAGATCAAGGCATATAACTTCATGCGCAGCTTATACAAAAAATTTGAAGAATTCTTCAACACTGTGGCCTCTTACATGTAATTTTATGCAAGAAGTAAGTTAACATCTCGGGCGTCTTAGACACAATCGTATTTTCATCCTGTGTCCTCATTGCTTTATTCCACCAATTCTAAGTACAAGAGCCCATCCACATCGGCACCAACATGTCGGCCGGAAACCAACAAAAACATCTGTCACCGAGTTTTTCTACAAAAACGTAAATTTACCCCTCAAAGAGGTCATAAACATTAAGTGATACTTTTTCTAATACATGAGCTGTTCAGATAACAAAATTTCCCGAAATAAGTCAACCTGTATGACAGCTCTCTTTGCCGCCACGTAAATGCCGCGTCACGAAAAAGCTCAGAAATATTTTAAGCGTACTCTTCTATAACAAAACCAAGAACCCTTTCGAAGCGAAAATTTGAATGAAAATTAGTTTTCAGCTGCTCTAATACATTATGAAAGTAAAATCTCAGTAGGATCCATAGTTTTGTAGTTTAAATTTTAGTGACGTCATGTGAAAACCAACAATTGCTCATTTGTTTTCAATTTGTAGAAAATAGAGAAAATTTCAAACGTTTTGCGCAGAAGAAAAAGCCGCATTTCTATACCTAAAAGCATTATATAACAAGGTGAAACGCTCTTTGATTTGCATAATGTAATCAGATCATACTCAGCCTCCTTCCACAATTGCTGAATGCTAAGGATAAATACTAACTCAAAAGGTCTGAGTAAACCAGCCCATGAGGCATCACTGTTCAGGCTGCAATTCTCCGACATTTGATTGAAATTAATATCGCCAATTTTTATTCTACCCTTTCTAAAAGGTACCCGAAGGATTCGGAAGGCAATTGTGTGGGAGAATCGTTCAAACCGTGTGAACAAGAAGATCCTAAATCACTTTGCGTAGGAAGAGCTTACAGAGCTTACTTCTATGAGTTTAGAGACAAGCAAAACCTCTCGTATCAAATACCAGTTGGTGGGGGATACGGTGAGTCTTACATGTTTTACAGTAAAAAATCTTTATATTTATCCTGTTTTTACCTCACCTGAAGTGTCACGTGTAATTCGCCGCTCCCTCCCTGTAGGTTGCCAGAAAGCTGTAGACGTTGCATTCGTCATCGACACATCCGGGAGTGTAAAGCAAGTTAATTTCAACAAAGTGATTCAGTTTCTCAAAATGTTCGTCGACCGCTTTGACTTTCCAGATAGCGGGACCAGGTAACTCCTTAAATTTCTGTTATGATCGTTTAGCTGCAAAGTAACCGAGCCTCCTCGAAAGAAAAAATACCGGCCAATCACAAGTTGAAATGACTTGTTGGTTGCTAGCCTCATCCCGTTTTAACGTGGGTGCAGTTGGACTTGCGGAATGAATTTGTTACCCTATGAGTGTCATGGAGAGGGATTGAAAGGGAAACTGAGAAGGGTCAAATGTCACTGACCCCCGAAGACTGCAGTTAAAGTTTCAGCGACCCAAATTGAAGAGGTTATTGATAAGTCGTTTTGAAAACCCTTTTATGGATTTTTAAGTGTGATGGCTAGCCATCGATCCAATCCCTTTTTTCATCGCAAAAGCTCTTACAGATATTTCAAACCAAAATATCATCAAAAACTGGTCAGACTTCAGCGAAGATGCTATTTAGCCTACTCCTTAAAAATAACTTACTGTCGAGGTTCTATCCTAGTTATATATAGCGAGCACGTTTGAAAAGTAAAGCGGTAATTGAAGCCAGATTATTGGGCCGATTGGTGTTTCCTCTCGCGCCGCTCCTCGTATCGTCCCAGTCCTTCTCGTCATAGACTAAGAGCTTTTTTGAGCAAACGGGATTACTGCGAGAGGGAAATTCGAAAAAGAAACAATATGATATCAAACCTTTTTAATAGCAAGAAAAAGTCTTTCTTTTTTTCAGAAGCACATAATACAAATTCTTTATTTTTCTGATCGTTAAGGTTTGCACTAATGAGGTTCGACCATAGAGTTTGTATCGACTTCATGTTAGAAGATTCAGTTTTTTACTCTCTTCACGAGATGAAAAACAAAATCAGCAAGATGAGGTACAAAGGAGGTTCCACTTTCACTCAACTGGCTTTAAAGGAAGTTAAGGATAAAATATTCCAGGGAGCCACCCGCGCAGGTGTGCCCAAAACATGCATTCTCATGACTGACGGAAAGACTTATGGAGGGAGCGATAAGGTTATACAACCTTCCAAGGATCTTAGAGTAAGTTAAAATGGATTATAAAACCGGTGAAGGGCCTCTTTACATAGGAGCATGGATGTCGACACCTCACTAGCGCAGATAGTCTAGGGGTGCTTTACATTATGCAAAAATGGTCGGAAATCTCGGTCGAGAAATATAGGGAACACTTCGGTCTGCGTAGAAATTTTCTGTACAAAGTGGTCCACTTCCAGAGGTGGTGCTCTTGACCGGTCGGTTCGGTCCAACCGAAACTTGCCATACCATTTCCAAAAATTCTCGTTTCCAGACCTACTTTGGTAGCATTAATCAAAATTTGGATCGCTTCGATTTGATTGGAAACTTTGCTTCCACTGAACAATGTCATTGCATTTTCTCTTATGGATAATTCCACTGGTTTCTGACCGTTTGATTTGGCAAAATGGAAAGCAAAAATAAATATATATATTTATTTAGCACGAAAGTACTAATTGGGGACACTATATTTTACGTCTCCAACTGGAGACGGGACGGGACCGCCATTTTACGTGGGCATCCGAGCCACGCGAAGGTCTAGCCTGTTGCAGTGCAAAGGGAGTACCTTCATTTCTCGGATATTTTAAGACCCTGAGTATTGGTCCGGCCCAAGGAATCGACCCCGCGACCTCCCGCTCTGCAGTCAACACGCTCTACCGAATGAGCTAACACTGACGCGGTAAAAGCACCCTAGGACTTTCCAATTTCTCCTGGGTATTACAGTAGTCTCAAGAGAAATCGAAGACAATGGTTAAGGAAAGTTTTGATGGGTAAACAAGGTGCATTATGGTCTAGGGAAAAATGAATAGTGAGTTTATATGCACAGCGGACAAGGGACGGCAACGTTCTCAAGGGATCTAATTTTTAATTCAACGTTCTTCTTTGTAGTCTTTAGGTGTTCATATGATAGCAATCGGTGTCGGAGACGATGTAGATACTCGTGAACTTGGGTACATTGCTGGTAAAAATGTTATACTGTCGAGCTCATTTGACGAGGTTCTGACTAAAGCCGATCGCCTTATTGACCAACTAACTCTTGGAGCTTGCAGGGAAGTGTACTAGGTAGGTAAAACTATCACCTGTTTACTGAGAATCGTTGACGAACCTCTCGAAAGTCCAGCTAAAGATGAGGTCACAATACCTAAAAATGGATGAAAGGCTTTTGTCATTTGTAGTAAAATAAGTGCATGTGATCTTACATCTCTCGAGTGGTGTAAAATAAAAACTACATTTATATATGGTCCAATTAATAGGCAAACTAATCCAGCATATTGGAAGTGCTGAATAACATGTCGAAACGTTAAACTGATTAAAAAAACTATATCGTTTTCTTTAAGAGGTTTTTGATAGACGGATTTTTGACCGATCAAACCTTCCTTTTTAAGATTTTATATTAAATCCGTGCAGATGCCATCAAAAATAATTATATTGGTAGAATGATTTTTTTATTATTTCAAAAGTCCCTTTCTTTCGCTAGTTTTTGAAGTTTGTACAGCCCCAGGAAAGGAAACGTTTAAATTTATATCAGACTCATTTAACTATCCCCTTGACTTCACAGATCACAACGTTGTGAACATTACACAAGCTAAGGAGATTTGGATGCGTCAGTTTCAAGTGTTATCAATATACCAATAAAGATTTATGATTCAGTAGTTTTTTAACTCAAATTAAAACACACCAGAGTCCATGAAGAGTCTTTCTCGTTATTATTAAAATGCGGTGTGAACATAAACCATTATCCCCCCACATTGTGATCCATAATCGGGTTCCAATCAATTCAATTTTTGAACACGCTCTAAGTAAAAACGCTACTGTGTAGCGTTTTTCTGAGTATGATAGTTCTATGCTAGTATTTAAATAAAACGGGGTTGACGTTTTTTCCGAAAAGTGTGATTGAAACTTTGATTGGCGCGAAAGTTATTAATAATTTTTTTGTTTCGCTATGTTTGCTTTGTTTCTAAAATTTCGCGTCAGAACTCGTCCCCAGGATCTTTAGCCTTTTTTCATCTTGGAAACCGGTCTGAAATTTCTCATATGAACCCAAGGCAAAATTGGTCCCGATAACCTTGCTCATGTGAAGAGGCCCTCTGAGAAGTTAAAGTCGTCTGTTGAGTGCGCGTGAACGACGCACACGGTATATCCGCTCGCGGTCTGTATTATTTAGCTCAAAGATGTCCTCAAAGATGTCCTAAACGTCTCTAGCATGTAAAAACGGCCGTCCAAGATTAATGAAAATGAATCGTGGCCGGGTTTAGAGGAAACTGTGCATCGATACCGGAACTATCCCTTCACAGAGCACTGAATACCGACTGTCTTATTTCTGTCTATAAATGAAACATTTATTACTAGTCGAAGAGTTCCTTCTGCTCCTTGTACAACGGGAGAAATATTTTTAAATACGTCTCTTTTCGTTATTGACAAGCTCGAAAAGATATTTTAAAAACTACTTCCTAATTCGCTAAACTGTCTCACAAAAAGAACAAAACTTCTATTAGGTGATTGTCTACTAACAGTTCCTCACGGAAAACACATGAACAACCAATTTGTTCGACTAAGGAACTCAGCGAAAGCCTTTTTGCATCAAATAATGTCCAAAGCTTTTACCGTCAGGTTTTAATGTGGTTTTAGTGAAGCTTACAGTTTCACAATTCTGTAACATTAAATACATCGTCTAAACAAAGTTTCTAATCCGAAGTTAACACAAAATTTTAAAAAAAAATTAAAACTAAAACTAGCTATTTAGCGTCATGATCGGCCGGGAGTTTGACTAATAGTCGCGGGTCGCGGGTCGCGGGTTCACAGTCGCGGTCGCGGGTCCAAAGTCGCGGTCGCGGGTCCAATGCCCCGGTCGCGGGTCCAATGTCGCGGTCGCGGGTCCAAAGTCGCGGTCGCGGGTCCAATGTCGCGGCAGGGGAAAATGATTTGGGGTTCGAGGCAACTGAGTGAAAACGAGTGATATGAAAAAAATATAAAGGGAAAAAAAATCGTTTTTATGCATGATACTCTACGGTAGCCAATTTACAGGTTACGGATGTTAGAGTCAACAAAATAATGTCTCAAGAAAGGACGTAAAAGAAAAAGCGGGCCGACTTTTGTGTTCACCGCCAGTTCATTTTGTTTTCTTTCTATCGGACCCAGTTATCTATGAATTCAGCTTTGAATGTACTTATGCATAACAGTATCTGATAAAAAATGTTACCCTGAGTTACCATTGTTTTCTTCTTGTCTATCTGAATTGCTGACAAATTCTTAGGGGTGCATTCACTGAAAAATGTGCGATATACTTCATAGACTATAAATCATATACGTTACAACAACTTAAAACCTTATATAAAAAAGGGCTAACTCGGGCTCGAAAAGCTACGAGTCTCTCGGTAGAAGAAACGAGAACTGTTTCAATTTTAACAAATGTTTTCGGCAAAAATAAAGAAAACGCTTGTTGAAGAACTTCCTGGTCGCAAACTCCCAAAATAAACTCTTTGCTCAAGTAACTGGAAAGAGGAGGAGAGACGTTGGGCTTTAAGTGCCAGTAAAGTACATTCAACTGGGTATTCAAGGCATGAATTTAATATAGAAACAAGTAATAATCCACAGCAAGAGGGGATAAAGCTCGAGCTTTATCCTCTCTTGTCCACAGAAAGGAGTTTGTTCCCACTAACGATTGAAATCCGGAATCCAAGTTCTACGAAGACAGAATAGACCATAGTCTCTTGGTTCTACTGACAAAGACTTCAATCCAGTACCTGGAATCTGGAATTACTTACCTAATTTATTGTCTTTTCTTAGCTCTGGTGGAGTTGATAACTTACCGTTTTCAGTGTCTGGTTTACTTTCTTTTTCAGCTTCATGATATCGGGCGTTATTATTTCCTTACCTACTTACTCACTTGGTTATTTACGATGCATGTTTTCAAGATTTGACTGAGACGCACATTGAATGGCTTCCTATTGTCAGGTTGTCCTGGTTGCCATTTAGGTGAAGAGAACAAGAAGTTATATTGAACATTCCGGGTTGCCGTCTCAGTTGTAAAAAGAAAAGCATTAAGCGAAAATCTTGCTTCGAGGAACAGACTCCTTTCTGTGGATTATTACTTGTTTCCATATTAAATTCATGCCTTGAATACCACTTGAATGAAGTTTCATGCGCCTGTTTACATTTTCTTTCAGTTTTGTCGAAAACATTTGTTAAATATAAGAGTTCTCGTTTCTTCTACCGACAGACTCGTAGCTTTTTGAACCCGAGTTCGCTTTTTTTTAAAAAAAGGCTTTTAGTTGTTGTAACGTTTATAATCTGTAGTCTATGAAGTGTATCGCATATTTTTCAGTAAATGAACCCCTAAGCATTTGTGAGCAATTCATCGACAAGAAAAAAGCATGGTAACTTATGGTAACTTTTTTCATCAGATACTGTTATGCATAAGTATAACTGGGCCCGATAGAAAGAAAACAAAATAAAAACTTGCGTTGAACACAGAAGTCGGCCAGCTTTTTTTGTAGGTCTTTTCTTGAGACATTATTTTGTTGACTCTAATATCCGTAACCTGTAAATTGGCAACCGTGGAGTATCGTGCATAAAAAAGAGTTTTTCCCTTTATATTGTGTTCATATCAGCCTTTTTCACTCAGCTGTTACCTCGAACCCCAAATCATTTTTCCCTGCCGCGACACTGGACCCGCGACCGCGACTTTGGACCCGCGACCGCGACATTGGACCCACGACCGCGACTTTGGACCCGCGACCGCGACTTTGGACCCGCGACCCGCGACCCGCGACCCGCGACTATTAGTCAAACTCATCGGCCGGTAAAGGAAACAGTTCATCTAAAATTCGTCTCTGATAGGTCTTTGACGAAAGATTTCATATGTTTACTGGGAATAAAAAACTATTGAATATGCCTTACTTTAGTCATCAAAGACGGAGTTAGATGACCGTTAACTCATCAAATACAGATTTGTTTGCTAAAGCTTAGAAAATTGAATAAAATTGTCTCAAACTTTTTTTTTTCCGCAAGTCATAAAATGCTGAAACCGATTTTTAATTCAGCAAAATTTAGCTTTTCATGGGTATATCAAGCCACCCTGGAAAAAAATTCAATGATTTCAGTTTTTTCACCTTAGTGTGCGAATAAAATGCTCTTTTCTTCTAGTTTATTATCAGCGCCGTTAACGATTAATAATACAGATTGCCGTTCATAAGAGATTATCACGTCTAAGATACTTGACAGCCAATTTAGGACAATAAATCACTTCTGCCAATTGATGAAGCCGCCCATAGCCACTTAAAATGTGTACTTGTATGTATTCAGGCCTTTCATAATGCCAGACAGACTGCGAGCTTGATTGTCGGCGAGAAAATTGCCTGACAAGTCACAGCAACAAACTCAGCAGTATCTTTGTGATAATTTGTGATAAGAGGATTTCAAAGCTTATCGCAGCGGTAAATGTTCTGGCCCCATTACCGGCAGTGTTTTAATTTCCCCAAGTTTGTTATCGGCACTAGGGACGGGTTACGGTCCAGTCGCGTGTCGAGCGTGTTCACACAGAAGTGTAAAATTCAAGAGAGCTTTGTAACGCCGACGCTTGAATCACCAAAAGTTAGTTACCCACGTGCTGTCCTTAACTACTGGTAAGGCAATAAATATCGTATTTGAGAATCATTTCCCTTACTCTCGATCTATTTTGGTATGTTTAAAATATCTCAGTACATATTTCCGCCTTTCACTTCGCTCATATTTTTATTTAGCCATGCCCGACAATTTCCTTTTTTATCTTTTTCTTAAACATCTATTTTAGGACCAATGTGAGCACAGGCGGTGTACGGTTTCAACGGCTGCGATTGAACAAATATGTAATTAGGCTAAGTGGATGGGCCTTTACAAAAATCAAAGTATGGTACACACGCACGGAGTATTCAATTTTAGTTCACAAAGCGTATAATAAAATTGCCTTTTTTGATTTAATTAAAATTTATCTACAACGGGGGTATTTATTCAAATGTCCTATTTGTAAACTATTTTAATTATCGCCCAGCTGTGGTTCCTTTACCTTTTCCTTTTGAAAGATTTTTTAAAATATGAGAAATGTCAGTAAACAATACAAAAATCATAACAAAAAATGAGATAAAATTCTAATTGTAGCCATTTAACATGAAGTACATTTTAAGAGGTAGATAAGCAATATAGTTACAATTATCATTCAGTTAATTTTTTGACAATTCCGGCAAAGCTGTTTAAAAGGGACAGCCACTGGCCTCAGGTAGCTAGTGTCCTTTCGGTAAAGAGCTTTGTTTTTTGATCAATCTCTCCTCGAGATTTTATTCGATTTTAGAATGCCACAATTCATGTAGTTTGCGATCCTATGATCACCTTTAACCGACTGGTCACTGGAATTCCTGGATGATTTCATTAGTAATGAAGAAAAATTGAGGGGTAGATTAAAACTATGAGAAAGTTGACTTTCTCAGATTTGAAGTGAATCAGTGAATCAGTAAATGGTTAGGCAGAGACCATATAGTTTGTTACCATGACTAAACGCCGCTGAGCTTGTAAGCGGACTCGCTCTTCCGATTCTTAATTCAACCCATTCCCGCCCCCCACCCTCCACAACAGGATCGTTATACAAAAGAACATGCGACGCACAGTTTGGGACTAACTGGGACTTAAGCCCAGTAAAATGTGTGCACCAACAACATCGCTTGCAACGCTGCCATTTAATCGCCTTGAGTAATGAACAATCCCACAGATCTTCTGCCCTTTAACAGGGACCAATAGTTGGCGAAAATCCGTGGGCACTGCTGCAAAAAGCGCCTGAAAACTTTCAAAGGTTTCTTTGATTGAGACTGATTTAATATGAAAAATAACGAACATATAGTTCCGCAAATTCGCATAAGTTTTACAGACGTTTCTATGAGTGGGCGGCAAGTTTGCGCCTCACCGGTCATGCAAGCGTCTGTTATTTTTTCGAGACTTTGCGACTTTCACTGATACCTAAAAAACGGTGGGACGGTCTATTCTCGACGCGGATGAAATAATCTGACCAATGACCCAGTTAAAATGTCTTTGAGTAAGTCTTCGTATATGTAATTGATTTAAATAAGAATAGATCTTTGCATGATCGGCATTCGTTTAGAATTCGCCTTGATCTCTCTGTTCCAGATATAAAGAGGTAAATCAAAAGAAACTGAGGCCAAGGAGAATCAAATGTCTAGTCGCAAAAAATAAGTGCGTCATACCGTTTAAATTCACCGAGGAAGTTGCTGTCGTCGACGTAAAACTTCCCTTTTAGTTCTCTATACACAGCTGTGCCTTGTTTTCTCTCGAACAGACAAGGTCTGACTCAGTTTAAAGTCAATCTTTTTTTCCAGTGTTTAAGACACCAAATTCAAACACAGCGCATTAAATTGAATATCAATCGCCACTGTAAAGTGGTGGTATTTACACCAATACTTCTATTCTTATTTTGTTTTGGAAGTTTGGAAGGCGGAGAGCGAAACTTGACCTCATCTGATCAGTAAATGTTCGCTGTACACGTGAGTTATTTAATCAGGGGTATTGTATTTTTAAGCTGTATTTTTTCTCCTTCCTTACTTTTTCTTTAAATCTCATTCCCAAGGAGAATGTTGATGAAGCCAACTCGACTCAGTAATATCCTGTCTTGATTACGTCTACCGAGTCAACCTACGTATGTGATAGCACTCAGTAAAGTTACTTATACTGAAATATCATTTATGCTTCCGTCGTGTACTGTGATATCCGCGTTACCTGTAAACGTATTTCTTATTGCGTGGCTTGACTCCAGCTTCATTTCATATCACTGTTGTTTCTTTTTATTTTTCCTTATCGCTTTTCTACTTTATTCCGTGCAAAATTTATACTGAGACTTGTGTTATATGTGTGGATTCATCATTTTCACATTACCCATAGTAGTCTTTGTTTACCAACCAAAATGTGGCTCAACTATTCCTTCCATTTCCTTCTGGGCATTACAGTCTTCCCAAGGGAAATTGAAAAGCACATCTTGGGAGGTAAACGAGGTTATATGGCCAAAGTCAAAAAGGTGAATAAATACGAATTATTAACGAATTATTCCGTTTATCATATTTGAGATAAAAGATCATGGCTTTTGCTCTCTTGTCGCAGTTTTATTTTTCGCACAAACACGACCTATTCATCTTACACACTGTACCTGTAATACCTTAAGGTAAAAGATTAGGGCATACTTGGAAAAAAAAGTCGCTTGAAATTAGATTAGGTCTTAATACTTAATATCTTACTTGTTCTGTGTTTGGAGAAAACGAAAGACAAAGGGAAAGCACTTTTAAATACGCAAGGTAATTAACGAAATGAAAACAAGGTGAAATAAAAGAGGAACTGCGGCAGCTGAAAATCCTGCCACATTGTGTTGCAACTCCAACTGCACTGGTCAAATCACAAGGCAGATCCTGATCGACATGTAACTCGATGCGATTGTCATTTAACTTATACCCGAAATCTTCAAGAAAATTCTTACGGGTACTAAGAGTTTACAGTCTGTAGTAAAACGGGCTGAAATGACTGAAGTTTCAAAATTAAAATGCCAATTTATGTAGCAATTTCAGTATAATCAAATTGCGCTTTTGGCAAGTTTAATTTGTGAGAATAACATCCCAAAAAAGCAATCACCTTTAGATTTATATTTACCTAAACTGCCATTCTATGTTTCCAAAAATTAATTGGCCAATTAACATTTTCCTGGCTAAAGTGTTGGGCCTTTTAAAAGAAGATATTCCAATTTTCTCTTCCGTAAAATGGAAAGCCGGGCTAGTATCGAAAATTTATTTTCCGTCTTAGCTCAGTTCAGCGAAGTATTCAGTACGTTTAAGAAATGAAAGGTCTACTTTTGTTTTAATAGATATTTAGCGACCCGCTTAATGATTGAAAGTTGTTTAAAGGAAGTTAATGATACAATTTTTATACTCCACTTTTCAAAATCGATACACTCAATCCGGGCTCTGTTCAAAAGAACACAAAAATTCTTTTCCGTGCGACAGAAAACAAAGTGCAAAAATCTAAATGAAAGATCAGAAGCTATCCACAAAGACTGAATTGAAGGCAGCTATTTAACTCTTTGTAAATAATCACAAACTTTGGATTAAAAAAGTTTTTGATTGCTTCATCTCGCGTATGTTGTTGTGAATGACATTTATGCTATGTTCGTTTATTAAAATCGCATTAAAAAACGTGCTCTTGTCCAGAGAAAACAAAGAAATCACTCCACAGGAAACATATTATCTCAGCTAAGACCGGCTAAGAGTGGAAAAGTAAACAGTGACGAATTTTAGGAAATTTGAATTTACTTTTTCAAGAACAAACGCCAATTCTTTTCTGCCATCTGCTTCGGCAAAGACGATCGTCAAAACATTGAAGTCTAATTTAGGCGGCTCATAATTCCTTACTATTTATCTGGAAATGACAAATCATATTCGGACCTCTTAACACTCAGTGTAGGTTTCATTGTATTTACTAGCTTAAAACCTCCTCTAATTCCTCGTTCGAAAAATTATGTTTTGTTTGATTGGTCTGATACAAATGAGTATCTTATCGGTGTGGCGTACGGTTAAAACAATCTCAGGAAACCACTCAGTGGTATTCCGAAGCTAGATTCTCAGACTTAATCTCATTTCTGAAAAAAAATTGCATTAATAAAAATACCCAAGAAGGTCAGCTCTGGTAACGGAACTAAAGGAACATAGTATGTTTTCTGTGTGGCAAAACGCGTTAATTTTCCCGGCAAGCATTGATTAAAAACGTTCTCTTCCTGTTAGAAGCCGTATCGAAATTTCCTCAGTTATCAATAATGCATTTAATTTTGTAATAGATAAAGTATCTTTTTCATGTTGACAACAGCGCCAAATTTGCGCTGTGGGCAACTTTTCTGACGAATACTCAGCCCTGTAGTGTTGCCGAATTTGACGGTGATAACCAACAACGCAATTCAAATTTTTAAAGATTTGTACTTTGCCACAATGGAAGCACAAGGCTAAAGTCTGTGCATTCTTCATTAACATCACAGTTTTTGTTGACTGTCGGAAACTAGGTTTCTAAATCAAATCACAATTAGAACTATTCTTATGACAACAGTGTGAAAAAAAATCACTTGTCTATTATTATTTAATCTTAACTTGACGCGGTAAGCGATGCAGGTGCCTCAAAACAATATAACCAAGTCACTAACCTTGGGTTCGTCCAAAATTTTAAACTACCTCAAAATTGTTTGATTGTCAAACAGAGACGCATTATGGCCAGAAAAAAATTCAAGCTGCGTCAGCCACTACAATTGGGTGAAAGCCATCCGTGGCCGCACTCAAATGGAGGGGCGCGTGCCATAAATTACGTGTATTCACACTGAACGCACTAAACACATAATACGGACCGATAATTAAATTTCATGGTGTGATATGAGCCGTTTGTAAGAAAACAAGCAGTTTTGAATGCGATGATACTGTAATTAAAGCATAACAATAGTTTCTTGTCAAGGGCTTTAAAAAAATATGCGTTAAAGGAAAATCATTTCTAAGCATTTGAGATCCGCTGTTATACCTTTGCAAACGAGCTATTTTTTGCTATGAAGGGAATATAGGTCACTTATTTGGATAGCACGTGTGGAGCATATTATCTTCAGATTCTATATGCATAGAATCAACATTTCAAAGCAATGGATTGCTAATTGTTTTGATGGCGAATAAAAGTGTAAAAAAGCTGCGAAAACACTTTACCGCCCAAACAAAAGTCATTGATGAGCAGATTAAATTACAAAAATGCTACTGATATGCATGGGCTTTCATTTGGGCCACCAACTTTAATTAGCTCTTTTAACCAATGACAGATCTCTTAAGTCACGTGACTAGCGCGGCAGCTGGACTAGTCAAACTACAAGGTGCGGTGGCAATGTACAAGTCCAAAAGCCCCTTCAACGTGTGCAAGAGACTATAAAACGCCAGAACCGGGAGAAGAAGAATCCAAAAATTTTAACGAGCCGTTTTATTCATAGCTTTGTTATGGACGTAGAGCATCAAACATCGATAGTAGGTGAGGTGATTGGACTTCAAAGTGCGCTCATTCGTAAGAATTTTAAACTGACAGGCTACGGAAGTTTTTCTACGTAGTGAGTTTAAAAGTTTGGAGTCCTTAAAGGGTTTTACTTTTAATTAAAATCCCATTAGCTGGAAGACGATACTAGGGTATACCTATGTTTTCTCTTCAAAAATGTAGACTTTATCTTTATTTTTTCATGGTGGTAGCCCGCTTGATTTTAGTATTTTTAAATACGCCAGTGGAGAAACTAATTTTTTTCTCAATGATTTCCACGGAAGCAAAGATTTCTTTAAACAGATTATTTCTGTCGTTTAGTAAACCTGGAATTACTTCGTACGTCGCCAACTGAAAATGGTTTCTCTTATTTTACAAACTCGTGTCCCGTGAGTTAGTTCTTATGACTTTTTTCATTGTTTTTGTCTTGACTATTACATTCGTTAGAAGACCACGAAATGGATCGTGAAAACCCGTCGCCGAAGAAACTGGAATCAGTGGAACGCAAGCCCGAAGTTCTTTGTAAAGTTTGCGGAGATATTTCTTCTGGTCGTCATTATGGAGTCTACACGTGTGATGGATGTAGCGGGTTCTTCATGCGTAGCGTAAGGAGAGATATGGTCTATTCCTGCAAAGGGAATGGAAATTGTGTCGTAGATAAAAAGAGACGAAATCAGTGCCAAGCATGCCGCTTTCAAAAATGTCTTGATGTCAAGATGAACCGATTCGGTAAGTGAGAAAGTTAGTCTTAAAGTTACTTTTCGATCATCGACAGGCGTACGCTCTTCCTCACACCCCGCGACTGACTCGCCGGGAAAATGTAATTAAAACACGACCCTGATCATAGAATTTGTTTTGGTTTTTGTCACATATCTTAACAGAGAAGCTTAACCTAATTCCGGGGTAACATTGTTGAATAATCGATGAACACAACGCTTTGCCAAGCTTTTTGTCCTCAATTTTCAAACCCATGTATTATGACTAAAAAGAGGGCGGAATTCTTTTAAAATATGACACCCTTTTCACTGGAGCCATTTAAAAAGAAGAATTCTTTTCTTGGTATGAGAGGTAAAGCAAAATGTCCTTCTCCTGAGTGAAAAAAAAAATTAAAATTTAATTCGGTGACAGAATGTTTACTTCGCATCATCCAAAACGTTAAAATTGAAGAATTTTGTTGAAAAGTCCTAAAAGTCGAGTTTGAGGACTGCCCCTGAATAGTTTAAAGTTGAAACTCTTGAGCGACGCAAATCCTTATCACAATTTATACGATGTTTGGTATTTTGGAATTCTCTTTAATTTGACGACATGATACGTATTTTGAAAATGATATTTTGATACTCTGGTGGAGGGACATTGTTCCCTAAATACATTGAATTTCGAAGACAGCAATTAGTTCCAATTAATCTTTATAATAAAAAGGAAACGTCAAACTTTCGTCCAATTTTTCACGGACAACAAATCACTGTGTATTTTCGCAAGCTGCGGTCGTAGAACTTTCGCAATTAAACTTTATTTATTCAGTGCTGTGCCCGCGCAATGCTCTAAGAAATTAGAGTTTCCCGACAAAATGGTAAATAAATGTGTCCTAATGAAAAGCTAGCATGATATCGCGGGAAGATTAGAAAAACAGTAAATTGTCCGAAGTGATAATCAGTGAACCATGACCGAAAACAGCATATGTCGTCCTAATGAGTACAGGTGAAAAAACCTTTTCAACTGCTGAAAAAAAAAAACATTTGGCGGCAGCTTTGAGGAAAAGTTTACATCCTGTAAAATGAAATTATTTGGAGTTTTAGCAACATTTGATGAACAACAACTTACATTTTGGCTTCTAAAGGAAAGGCACGAGACTGGGTACATTGTGATACTAACTGAAACAGCTTTCTGCAGGTGATGTAAAGGGATTAGCCGGGAGGAAATTTTTCTATTCATTAGAAAATCTGTGCTGTATTCTTCTTTTGAAATGTAACTCGCCTTCATTCTTCTCTAAACAATAAAATAAGTTTTCTGCAAGGAAACAAATGCATCTATTGTATGAGCTATATACAATATCTCACTGAAAACTTTCTGCTAAATTGACGGACTACATGGAGGACATCACTATTTTAAGCTTAAAAAAGATCCTTGTTTGACATTGGCGCAAAGAACCAAAGGAAATTACTTTTCCTAAGGTAGAGGAAAACACCGGTGTTAACACGATTATGGTTTATTTGAAATATAGGCAATTTAGTAGCTCCACGCCGCTTGTTTTGAATAGATTAATATAGATAGTGATACGCTATTGTAATACTGGGGGCAGCAGCGAGAACTGGATGATAAAACAAACAAAAACGCGTGGCCTTCGCTAAACATTAAAACGCCTTTCTTTTGACGTTTTTCTCATTTAAAGAGCTTAAGAAACCACAGTTTTTTATTATAATCCTTCCTTTACCTTGCGTTTTCTCCATACAATTATTTTTATGTTTTTCAGTGTTTCTCAGGGAGAAAAAATAGAGCTTTGTTCAACAAAAGGAGTGTTTATGAAATGGGAAAGCCAGACCTGTGTTTAAGACACATCTTTTGTGGTATCTTAGCATTTCTTTTAGACAATGATATTACATTTCTGGGCAGTACTCTTTCGTTGTCTTGAATTAGGCAATGCCAAAAAAAAAACTTTATTATAAACAGGTTGGATTGTTATGTAACGGGATCCTACAGAACTCGTAAAATAATTTTCAAATTATTGTGAAAACTTGCCACAAACTTGTCTTGAGTAAAGTCAATAAGGAATTATTTGTCCTGTAACCGCTAAATGAAGAAATATTTTCATCTCATATGGATAAATTTCACTGATTTAAAGCAAGCAGGAGGCCACTCTGCTAAAATTATCTTTAAAAGCCACAGATAGATTACAGTGAGAAAAAATGATTTCGAAAATTTTTCAAGTTTAATGAATTAAAAATGTTAGGAATCTTCCGTGTTATGCTTTTGCTACAACCCTTTTATATCGACCATTGGGGTGAAACTTTTCATGAAAATAAAAAAAATAAGAATTAAAAAAAGAGGCCGGATGATTTAATTTGGATTTTATCCAGGAAGCCTACCTTTCCACTGCATTTCGAACAAGCCTTATAAACTTAAATACTCTGAAGAGCTGTTGTCGAAACGCGAGAAGATCTAATTAGCAAACAAACGTTGACCAAAACATTTTTCGGGAGAACAGTCTCTAAAAGTCTTAGGACATCTTTTGGATTGTAACGGCCATACAGAAGAGTGGTTTTGAGATTCAGCAGTGATATGAAGAAAGTTATAATCAAGCAGAAAACAGTAAGTTAGGGGATGCGTTATTACATGCAATGTTGCACTTCAACTAAAAGTAATGATGAAGTGGTTAAAAAGTTTTGCAGTAAAATTTATCGAAGAAAAGTGAAGTAAAAAAGTCCCTTTGAAAGCAAGAAGCGACCACTGTGTGCTAAAATAGGTTTTTTGTAAGACTCTAAGACTGGCTTTTGTTTTTTCCTTTTATATAACAGGCATTTTTGCCAAGGTGACGACTTATAGGCTTTGTATGACAGGGTATTTGAAATTATTCTATAGAGAAAAGACGTCAACGGAATTATTTTACAGAGCGTTTGTATTATGATTGAATAAAAAGGGCGAGAATTGAATTCATGTAGCAGGTTTGGGTTTGCAACGTTCGTCTTGCGTTTCATAGCTTGTACCCAAAAAAAGAAAAGGTCGGAATGTTTCAGCAGTAACGGAACTTGACAAGTGAAAACGAAAATTAAATTTCACAGGGTCATAGGCAAGTACAACCTAAACTGACCCTAAATACTCAAAAAGTCTAACTGATAGCTGAATCACTTCTCTCTCGCATTTAAACCGTCTTAGGAAGTAAGCAGTGAAGTTTCTAACTAAAGATTCTGTTTATCCAATCTTATTAATGTAGAAAACAAAGAACTCATGATCAACTGTAGGAGAAAAGACGGATTTTCGATTCATTGTGTAATAAATTTTAATAGCTTTGTCCTTAAACTGCGTGTGGGCAAAAACAGACAGTCTGAGGTTTCTCATTCCTTCCAGTTTATCAAGGAACAAAATTGTTCCCTCTTTGCATCTCGCTTTCTAACTATTGCATTTAGCTTTGTTGAGTAAAGTATGCAATCTGTATTGCATCTAATCGATAACTTTCATATTTAAATTCGAAAGTAATCCAGGAAGAAACTTCCTTAGTTCTCCAGGGGATCGTTTGTAGGAAACAATGGTGAAATACAATCACCTAAAAGTACTATCAGTGAAACTGAAGCATTAATAAAACATCACGTACCCGCCTTCGTAGACAAAATTTTGCTCCTAGGTATTCTAAATATTCTATTCAATAATTTAGAAATCGCGGTTTGAAATAGCCTTAATAGAGCTGTCCAATATTGAAAGACATTCTGCTTTTGAAATAGTGGTTTTCTTATTGCTACTGGCTCCTTCGAATAGGGTTAACAGTCCTGAAACAGTTTCATTGCGATAACAGCACTTTAATTTTATTTAGACCTAGTGTTGTTCGGTTCTTGCTTGTCACTAACATAATCAGCATTTGATAACGCCCTCTGAATAAAGTTTTATCATTAAAGAGAGCTTTATGACTTAACTTTTTGTCTCAAACTGTCCAGCTGGTACTGGATACATATTCAGCTTGAGAAAAAAGCTAAATTTGATTCCAAAAAATAGTACCACAAATCGAGGTCATTGATGTTAACTCTAAAGTATCACTGTCCTTCGAATGTCTTTATCAATTATATAAACGGTGATCCACACGAGTGCTTAATGAAATATCGGCCTTCATGGCACAGGGTAAACTCAAATTGATTGAAATGACAATTTTTTTAACCAAGCAAGTATACGTAGGTTTTACTTGTAAGAACTTAAAAACCGAGCTTGGGTCGATTACCTTGTAAATAAAAATATTCTTTCTACCTCGTCCACTAATTTGAAATCTGATTTGAAAAGTATGATAGACAAGGAAGGAACGAAGAACAGGAAGGGTCCAGAAAAATGCCTCGGAATAGTAAAAGCCCTGTCTCTGGCTGCTTGGTCGACATACCAAAATGTGTGATTCCATTTCAAGCAACAATTATTTAGAAACATGCACATAGCACACACGACTCCACCTGGTAATACAAGCCAAATATTACCCTATTTTGTTTCAAGAAGTCTCATCTTTTAAATTTCTTTTCAATTACAGCCGTTCAACAAGAGAGACAACCAAACTCGACTAGACTCCTTAAGCCTTCACTGGGAGAGGAATATGCCAGCAAAATCATGAACAGCGATTTTCTGACGAGTTTGATTGTGGCGGAACCTTGCCGTGAAGCCGTGCACAGGTTCGCACATCAAAACCCAGGTATCCCTTACACCCCACAACAAGAAATAACGACCTCACTATACTCTTCCACACCAGATGCAATCTGCGAATCGGCTGCTCGTCTGCTGTTTATTTCTGTGAAATGGGCGAGGAATATTCCATCGTTTGTGAACCTACCTTTCCGAGATCAGGTGATTTTGTTAGAGGAAGGATGGAGGGAACTCTTCATTATGGGCGCAGTTCAATGGAATATGCCTTTGGAAGTGGCACCGCTACTGGCCGCGGCGGGCATGCACGTCGACAACACGCCAGCCGAAAAAATAGTCGCAACCATGGCTGACATCCGCATGCTCCAAGAAATAAGCGCACGCTTTCGAAGCCTTCAAGTCGGCGAAGCTGAGTTTGCTTGTCTAAAGGCAGTGGTGCTCTTCAAATCCGGTAAGTCAGAAATTAAAAGTCGGGAATAATAATCATCGAGTATATCTTAAGCTATGTTCAAACTATACCGGATAGATTTTGCGCAGGCACGAAAACCATATAAGATAGGGTTTCAGTTCACCTGAAGAATGGTTATTTCGGCGCCATTTAATTTATGTAACGAAGCGAATCTACGCTGCACCCGCCTATCTCTAACGTGGAGAGTCACATATCGGTTAGGCGTTCATAAAATACCGGATAGGTTTCGATAGCCATCCGATATTGTGGTATATTGTGAATAACTTCTACGGTGTATTTCTTTTCTTTTCTTTTCTCTTTTTTTTTTTTTCTTTTTTTTTTTTTTTCATTTATGGGCTCTTTTGTAAGTGGTTGCCTTCCGCAGCTTTAGGTTAAAATAAAAATCCACCATCGAGCTAAAATCATAGAAAGTCAGCCGTACGGGATCACAAATTTATTTCCAAACTTTAAACTAAACAGGAATTTATCGCTGATAAAAAGGGGACTGAAAACTTACGTTTTCTCCATGCGCGCTCACCATTGACAGAAAGTGTTGTGTTATTGTCAAAGTCGAATGTAAACCTTCGGTATTTTTCTTCAAAAGTCGGCTGCATCAGCATTAATATGTTTGTATTTGAATTAAATTCCCCCATAAAGTGTAGAGTTGAACGGAATTTTGCGACTTTACCACAAAATGAATTTAAAGTACGCCGCTGCTTTCAGAAGTTATCTTTTAGAATCATTGTTGAGATTTTTAATTTTTTTAGTTATCGTAATGTCGGCAAAATGCTCACAATTCCCGGCACAGGAATACTTTTGAAACCAATTTTATAGGACTAGCTTATTTTTTATTTATTAAATTTTTTTTTCGCTATAGTTTCACGCGTTTGCACTGTTAAATTGAATATTGGAAACTTATCTCATATCTGATGGGCGTCGTAAAAAATGGTAATAGACTGACCAAGTTCGTAAAAGGCATTAATCAACTAAAATTGAAAGTCTTGTATTTTGAAAGTAAAATTTATTCTAGAAGAGAATAATCCATTTGTCGCTCTACAGGCGCACATGTAAAGGACCTCAGATATTAGCGTGTATTAATAAGCTCAAGTGTGTTTTTTAGTTCTGCTTTATTAGCCGGTCGTATCAATAACCATATCATAGCTAAATCAAAGCCGCTTAATTTTCTGTAATTTAGTTCCCGCTTTGAGTCCACACTTTCGCTCATCTATAATTAAAAACCATTTCTCTATGATTGAATTCCTTAATAAGCTTGTATGCTTCGGTTATTGAAATGTTCCTAATTATGGCGATTCTAAGTTTCTCATATTAACTTTAATCAAATCTGAAACTTACACTCTTTCATATTAACGATCTGGCAAAAGAATCGTCAAACTTGTTATCTGTGCTTTGTAATTATAAAAAGTAAGGGCTTCAAGAATTTGTTCAAAATCATATACTAGCACTTGTAATGAGTATTTTTTCTCTTGCAAAATAAAGAAACAATGGAAGTTTTTGGAAGACGATGCGAAAACATGAAGTTTGTTTTATTTGTCAAAGAGTTTAGAGTTTTGTTATTCCTCTGTCGGAGTTCGTAGTTTCTTCAAGAAAGTTCAAGTTGACATTGGTTTGATCAGTGTGGAGATAACGATAAAACGGCCTAATGGACGATACCACAAAGAGATAAATTGCTTCTAGTTCTAGAGTACTCAAAGATGGTCATCACAAACTATAGCCGAAAATAAACTGATGTTGAAAAGCGCTGGTATGTCTGTTTACGCCAAAACTGTGGAATTGAAACAATTCTATTCCAAAAGACATTTTAAAGCTTCCAATTTACTAAAGTATTATTCGAACTGGATCTCTGGTTCATAAAGCAATTTATCTGTTTCATTTAAACAAATAGACATAACTACATTGCACATCAAACCGAGTCTTGCCTCTTAAAACTTTAAATTGATACCTCCCTATCTCGAAACAAAGCGTGCCTTGAATTGCTTTATTCAATTTATTGTCTCTGTCCAAAAAGTATAGAAAAAAAGAAACTTTATCTACTAGTTCTTCCGAGCTTAAATGATGTGAGTTTTTAACAAGAATTAGGATAGAAAGCAAGAAGAACAGAGGAGCCAGTTGAGTACCTTCCTTTTTCACAGTATTTGTAAAAATAAACGTGTTGGATTATTCTACACTGTGGTTTATGTAACAGGTGTTTTCAAAGTAAAAAATAATATAATAAAAATTATCCTGAATTATTCTACCACCCGCCTTGACTCGGATGTCAAGTTATACTCAATAACATCCAAATTACATCAGTTGACAGACCTAACTTCCCGCGTTGGATACAAAAAAGTCACGATAATTAATATCTTGCATTGCATTCAAATGCAGATTCAAGAGGCGACTTTCCACAATTGATTCTTCTTTACCACGCGCGTCAAACGCCTTTTTCGTTCGAATAGGTCTGCCCCAACAGAAAATTTATATTGATAGACAAGCGTCACTGAATTAACTAGATGGTTAAAGTAAAGTTCTGAAAAGAAAAAGAGTTTTAAATCTTTCTTCATTGTATCTTTAAAGCCGGCAATAGATAAGACTGGTGGCAAAAGAAGACGGTTTCGGTATATAGTTTGTTTGTAGACATGAAATCTATTTTGGAGAATTTCTTAAAGACATAATAATGAGGAAACCTTTGAATACAAAAATGAATATCTACGGACTAAATACTGAATTATTTATAATTTAGCAAACAACCCTAACTGTAATTTCTCTCAAGCTAGAGTCGACTCACGACATCCGAGTCTTTGAAAATTCGTAACAGGTTAGATAACTATACATGGTTTTACACCGCCACAGCCTTGATAATTGTTAATTCGTAGTGAAAGTTAAAGACATTTGAAACAGAAGCGTAAAAACCCTTAAGCGCAAAACTCTGTTCCAAAGCTGGAGAACCAATCAAAATGCACTTCTTTTAATATACGCAATTAATGATACAAGAGAACGCCGCATGAGTGCTTAAGAAAACCTTACATCACGATGTAAACAATGCAACACATAAGGCAATCAGGGCAGTTTTACGAGGATAAATTCGGCGATGAAAATCAGGAAATCATTTCCGGAAATGGCCAGGGTTGACTTCCTCCGCCAGGACGGTGAGTGAAGCCAAAGTCCTTCAAGGTCATTCCTGAAAAATAGGGCCAGTGAGATTTTTGTCAAAATTTACCGATTGGTTGTTTATGTTATAGAAACTTACATTGGTAGTTTTTTTATTTATTTATTTATTTATTTATTTTTGGGGGGGAAGGGGGGGCGGGGCGGGGTATGTATACGTGTGAAATGATTGCTAAAAATACCAATGCGATTATTTCCTACGATTGCTTCTTTTTCTACACTGGAAATTAGTCTCTATTTTGTTCTATTCTAGAGAAAGTCAGTTACTACTCAAAAGAGAAAAAAAAGCAACGTCACCACATTTCTACATTTGAGAAAATGACAATTTACCTCTCAGGCGAACTCCAGCTTTTAGGCACAAGCCGCCACGTTTTAATGTGCGCGTGCCAATCACGCGTGAAATTATAGGCAATAAGGATGCGCAAAAAATTTGAATAAGATTAATCATGAAATGTACCTTTACGGGTCTAGAGCAATTTACTGACGATAGTTAGTGTGTACTTTATATAGCAGCATACGTCAACATTTTATGCGGCCTTAGTTGTTCTTTTACTTCACTCTTTGCAAAGTAAGCGGAATGTACGTAACCCACACTGAGCGAGCGGAGAAAATTATGTATGAGAAAAGTCTTTTCATAGTAAATAATTTGAACACGCCTTAATATATAGCGCGCACACATGACAATTCATTCATCGGGTCCGCTTCTTGTAAGTAGAGACCTGTATTTTCTAAGACGAGGACGTGTACGAGAACGAGATTTTCTCAATACTAAGTAGTGCGCGAGGGAAAAAGCGGCCTTTTGGCGGGAAAACGAGATAGTTTATCATAGTTGTAGTCATTCTACTACGAGATTTAGCGAGATTGTCGTACTGGTGGAAACAAGTTATCAAATGTTAGAAGTTCTATCATTTTCCTATCCGGAGAGGGCTTATTAAGCTCGTTCAAAAAAAATAATCGTGATAACTTTTCTGGTTAAAAAAAGTGCAATGAAGCTTTTCGGTTTGTCTATTAAAGTCAAATCTCGTCTTCATAGTCGCCCTCTTCCTCGGATAGTAAGGTCTCTAATGTCATTTCCCTGGTTTGAGCCTTAAAAAGGGGATAAGTTTCCAATTTATTTCATTTCAATAGTGTCAGTCCTCGAGAACGTACGCGGAACACACCTATCCACCAAGAATAAAAACGTTTTGCTGCAGCTTAATTTATTTTTTCCTTGAAACTTTTAGAGCTCAGAGGCTTACGGGATCCTCAGCAAGTAGAATGCTACCAGGACCAAGCACAAATCATGTTGGGGGATTACATCAGAAGGCATTTTCCTGGTCAGCAAGTTCGTTTTGGAAAACTGCTGCTTATGTTACCATCTCTGAGAATGGTGAACCCTAAGACGATCGAAGAACTGTTTTTTCGTCAGACCATTGGTAGCGTGGCGATTGAGAGTCTCCTGTGTGACATGTTCAAGTCCAGTTGATGATCTTAAGTATTCAGTTCAAAGTCGGCGCACAAAAAGAAACCTATCCTGGGGAATGAAATAGGAACATACCGGCCCACTGATGTTTCAACACAGTGTTACAGGATGTCTTGCCTTCAAGATTGTGACCTGTGTCCAGATATTCTTTGACCCTGTTAACCGGGCGTGACATTGGCAGCTCGCCGGACTGATTTGATTTTCGACTGGTCGACTAAGTATGTTGGTCCACAAATATTCAAACGTGTTAATGATAGACAGGGAACTATTCTTCTGGACTTGTATCATAGTCAAATGATTATAAGTGTAGGGGCGGTCCACATTTTGATCCTCCCGACTAGATTTTATAGCAATAATAATGTGTTATAAACCCGGCAACAAGTCTCCTGTTACTGAACGGATTGAACCCATTGTTCTGCTTTAAACTCTTAAGAGAAAATAGAACGTTAGCATAATACCCCAAAATTTTTTCTTATGAAAGCTCACAATAATAAAAATCGATCCTTTTACGTAACAACTTAAATGAATTTTTCGGAGGATTGAAACAAGAAGAAACAACAGATAAATTATCAGAGGAAAAATATTTAAGGCAACTTCATATAATTTAAATGTAAATTATCTCTAGAAGTTAAAGGTCGCTAGATAATCACCTTAAAAGAGCAGCTAAAGTAAAGAAATAAAAATATGCTTTGACAATTGTAATAACAATGACTACGATTTACTGCTCGAAACCAATCTCCCACCTAAGAGCCCTTTTGCCGGTAAAGACCGTCTTTTTGAATGACCACAAATTCTAAATTTAGAACCATCACCTTGTACAACAAAGGTGAGAGTAATAATTTCACTGGGCCATCTGTAAGCAACGCTTACACACGCTTACACTACTATTATTATTCATTCAAAATATTTCCCCGATTCTGACTGGCTAAAAGCACACGTTTAATCACCATAACCAGTTGCTGATGACCAAATTTGGAAGAATTTTGTGTTTAGCGAGGAAATGACGTCAAAAATGCAGCGTTCTCGCAGGTTAATGCACCGTTAACCGGGAAAACCTGGGGACAAGATTGAGTTGTTTTGGTTGTGAACTTGAAAAATGGCAAACATTTCACTCGTTTCAAGAGTAAGAACTAGGCGAAAAAATAGCTAAAACATGGCAGGAACAGCAAGAAGACAACTCGAAGGACGACATCTGCTATTTGGCGAATATTTGCGGAGCTGAAAAACCCTAAACGTGCACTATCGAAGATGAACTTAACGTCGATGGATCGATGGAGATAAGCATGTTTTAGCCATGTTTTTGAACTAGGAATTATTTTGAATGAATAATAAAACAATTATTGAATTCGGCTTTCGTATCATATGAAGAATTATGGCGATCTTGGAGGGTGTTATCCGCCTCGGCCGTAACACCCTCCTCGATCATAAGATACTCAGCCTCATTCATTAATTGTCACACAACGTAAATAACAAATGAGCCCGAGGCTAAAGACATCAACTTCCCTTGGGCAAAAAATTCCTAAATACGATTCCTCTGTTTACAGACGATAATACCAGAAACACTTGCTCAACATACACAATTCACAACATGTTAATCTATTTATTTATTTCTCTATTCATTTATTTATCTAATGTAAAAGATTAAATAATACATTTTACGTAAATTCCTATTAACAATTATATTGAAAATATTAACATACATTTACAAAAATGAACACCCTCAAACACTAAATAAATAAATAATTTTAATTCCCTTGGGCAAAAACTTCCTAAGTACGATTCCTCCGTTTACAGACAATAAAACCAGAAATTAGTGCTCAACATACACAATCCACAACTTGTTAATTTAATTTACTTATACCTCTAGTTATTTTTTTGTTTATTTAATGCAAAAGATTAATACATTTTATGTAAATTTCTATAATTATATTGAAAATAATAACATAAATTTACAGTAAACACTCATAAACACTAAATTAATAAATAATTATAAAAAAGTAAACTTTTTTCCAAAGGAAAAAATATATATAGCTCTAGGACCACTGTCTACATTAAAGAAAAAAAAGATAGGCCCTTTGCAGCTAGCATTAACGTGACTGCTTAATGCAAAATCATAGTATACATCTTAAACAATACAAGAGATTGAAAGAGATGGACCGAGAGAGGAAAATTCTTCCCAAAGTCAATTCTCTAGTGACTCATAGGAATAAAATGTTATGATTGTTGGAATGTCTGCAACTTTATTAGGGTTTGTATGGAAAAAAAAGTCTTCAACCGCACGCCTAGCGGTCCAGAGACTTGTTCAATTGTTACACTTGCTCAAACCCCATAAAAATCATACAGTCAAGAGTCTGAAACCTAAAAATTGACAGACCCACTCACTATTTTATGCTCTTTCAATCTTCAGTAATTTTAGGTTAGTACCTTATAATTTGGCACGAGAAAGGTCACGTGACCTTGAGCTTCAAAGAGCCCAGAATTTTTCTAAATAGTACGTTGCTTGTAATTATACACAACGTGTTTTAATCCGCTTATACTGATATTTAGAACTCAACATAGCTAAAAAAAAATCGTTATTTTATTTGATCGAATGTTTTGTTACGGTATTTGCTGGCAAACACCAGCCAAAACACTTTTGTAAATTACTAGTACTCCAAACAACCTCGTGACCTATTCCTCCAAAGTTTCTGGTTTGAGACCTTCCCAAAAGGAACAGACTGAGGTAACCCGGGGGGGGGCACTTCCTTATAAGGGGCTAATGGGGATGTGCCGCTTGATGGGGTCGCATTTACACGGATTGACAATAATGGGGTCGCAAATTTTCTGATTTGGGGGGTCAGAGAGTTCTTCATGTTTACGATTAGCAAGCGTACCAGAATGTTTGTACTGTAGGTGAAGTAAAGTGTTCTTCATTCAATATAAGGTAGATACATAAATAGGAAGTGACTAAGTTGGGATCGCGAAAATTACGTATTTCCCCAAAAGTGACTAAGATGGGGTCTATAATTGGCCACAGAATAGACTATAACAGGGTAGGGGCTCTGAGAGGCCAGCGGCACATACCCAGCAAAAATTAATCCAAGTACTCCCTCCCCCCTCCCCCCCGGGGAGGTAACCTTGGTGGGCGCGTCACTTAAGTGACTCTTTTTAATTAGTGTCGTTATTTCTACGCTGCAGAATTTACGGTTTAAAATTTAGATATGGCTAAGTATTATACAGTTGACTCTCTATAAAACGAACCGTTATGGAAAATCACTGAAAGGGGCTGTGTCACGAAATTTCTCAAAATTCAAACGGTTAGGACTACCACCAAATTGAGCGAAACATAAAATGACTGCTCAGGACATTAGAAAACGATATCACAGCCTATACAAAAGAAGGCCTGAATGGGCAAATTCATAGAAGATTGAAACGGATTGCAATGATGGTTTTTGAAAACTTGTTAGCCTAACAGTTTTTCAAAGTTCCTTCGTTTTGTCTGTAGCGTTTGACATATTTTGGAGACATATTTGTTTCACATGAAGCAGCGATCTTTTCATTTGCAAGTAATTTCTTTGCTAAGGACAAGTTCCATTGCGAATAAGGACATGCAATTAGCAATATTAATAAAATGAGCCGGACAGCCGTGACGTCACAGCCCCTTTAGTTTCGAGTCAAAGAAAAGACAATGCATCGTTATAGACGCACATACCAGGGGCGTAGCTCAGATTTCTCCAGAGGTACTACCCCCTATCCTGTCACTTGATTTATTCTCCATTTTCTTGTTAGTAACCATCTCCCTTGGTCTCTTGGACCAGGTAGTTACGGCTTTCGCGTGTGGCAAAATCAGGAAAAACAGTGCAATTTATTTTGAAAACTTATATCTGGGAGAAGTTCACTCAACACTGCAGCCAACCAAATCGAACAGTGCAATTTCTAAGCTTTTCAGGGAAAAAATATCAGTAGAACCCCTATGCTTTCGAGTCCTTGAGCCGTCCAAGTCAACTCAGTTGTTGTTACTCTTAATCTTTGGTTAGTAAGTTGTAATGTGTATTTTTTCTTATACTTAATTACCCTTCCTTTCCTCTCTTTCTTTTTCTATTTTTTTCTTCTTTTTTCTTCATTTTATTTTGTTACTTTTTTTTCTTTTGTTTTTGTGTACTCTCTCTGTCTGTCATTGTGTTGTTTCATCGTGTTCAAATAAACGCTATTTAAAAAAGAAGAAGAAAAAGAGTGCGGTAAAGTACGTGCTGGCCTGTATATCGGTTGGTCGCGTGTTTATTTCCCAAGAAGGTGCTACCTTTGCGCTGCAAACGGCTGGGGACTCGCGAGGCTCGCGCGACCATGTGGACATGGCAGTCCCGTCTCAATAGAGGAGTTCACGCTCATAGTTGCATCAATTTTTCGATACATTTTCTGTAATTTTGATACTGTCGAATTACAGAAAATGTATGAGAAAATCGAGGTTTCAGTCTAAGAACTGATCACGAACTTCTTTGCACTGCAGAAATAGTGTACTGTTTCTTTGAACTCGTAAGTTACTCTTTTCAAAGAGAAAGCATCAAATATATGAATTCAGGAAGAATTAACTGGCTTTGAATTTCAATACAAATCTTCGAATTTCCCACCATCTTGCCCAGATTACCCATGATGCAACTATGAGCGTGAACTCCTCAATTAGAGGAGACGTAAAAACAGTGTCCACGTTGCCTGCCAACATTGACATTTACTAGACGTGCTATTTTTTCATGCGAATGAATTTTGATCTCTTTAGAAAATAAAAAAGAGCAGGAATTTTCTACATTCCTGCACACTCAATAAATTAAAAAAAACCTAGGCTTTCAGAGACGCTGTTCGATAACAGTAGCAAAATTTACGTAGAAGGGGGAATCTATCTTGTATACAATATGGCTGGTCTTTGTAAGCATCAATACGACTGATATCTCCCACAATGGAAAGAACACCTCGTGTAATTCTCACAGAAGCCTCATAAAATCCATTATTTGGAGCTGTTAACAGCTGTAATTGATACAAAGTGTCTTTAACAAGAGTGTTTTCAGCTTTATCGCCCATCACGACTTCACAATTGTCACAGGCATCATCCGAACGATGCTTAGTGTCACGAAATCTCTGCATAGTTTCGCTTGGCATGTCACGAAAAGCGCTTGTTATCTCCTTCAAAGTCAGCCGCTGACAAAAGTCGGACAGTTCTGCAGTCTGTGAGGTCAGGTTATTGATATGGTTGAGCACGAACGTCGCTGCCTGAAAAACTACTTGCTCATCAGTGGAAATTTTTTCCAAATTCAGACAGGGACACCAATGATCCTCAACACCGGCACTTGCGCATGTGCGATTTCTTTCGTCAATTTTAGTAAACAGACTTTGGCCCATTAAGATTCCCGTCGGATATTCTGGGTACGACAAAATATGGCGTAAGGTGGCGTACACATCAAATGGTGACGTGAGGACACGAGAATTATGGACGAGACTGTTGTAGAGGTCTGGGTACTTTTCAGGAAACCATTTAGGTGTAGTGATCGACAGAAATGGAAACCTTTCTTCTAGTTTTCCTTGGATTGTTTTTCTCAAGTCTGAAAACCGTGCTCCGTGGTCCGCAAAGATGATCAACAAGGTGTTATTTCGGAACGTCTCTTTCTCAAAAGTTTCCAGAAACGATTTCAGATCTGCATCTGCGTAACCAACCGTGTTCGGGTCATCATGAGAAATAACTGCATGGGAAGAGAATCCAAACTTTGGTGTGTCTCTGTACCTGCGAAAGAGACTCAACAGATACTTCAACGAAACGTCGTGGGACGCTCGGTTATTAATACAATACCCATTGATGTGATTGTCAGCTTCCATCCAGAAGGGTCTTGCGTAATGGTCAGTGGGTGGATCTTTAAAACCATGTAAACGATAATTGAACGACGCAAAGTAAGGTGAATCTTCGGAGAACATCGTGGCGTATCCCTTGTCTTTGTAGTCTTTAAAAATCCAGCGCCAGCTGTCAACTGGTTGAGAGTTTGTTATTCTTTTCCGTGCGTCCACTTGACGTTTCTCCTCCACTCCAGTAAGCATTGCGGAGAGTTGTGCGGTGGTACCATCCCCCACAATCGTCTCACCTGTCAATCACAACAAAAACAAACACAAACACTCAACCATCCACCTTATCTCACATAGACTGGGTGGCAGGCGAAAAACGGAGACGGGGAGGGGGAGAGCAAGAACTCCCATTTTCCCTTCCTCCCGATCCCCTACCCGTCTCGAAGACCACTACACAGGCTAATTTCGCACCCAGATTTTCTATTGCCAACTTTAAGCCGACGGGGACTTGATTGGAAGGTTTTTTTATAGGATTATTAACACAAGACTCTCATAGTCGGAAAAAGTACATCAAGCTTTAAAAATCCTCAAGTTTGGTGTCTATCGGTGCAAAATGGACCGAGATACAGCCATTCAAAATGTACAAAATTTACTAAAAAATATATATAACGTTTGGACCCGCCATTCCCATACTAACTGGCCAAAAACTAATTCAAAAAAGAAGAATTGATGACAAATGCGGTCTTTTCGCTACGTGCTAGCAGTCACCAAAGGGTAAGATCTGGATATATCGGAGATTACCATTCCCCATATTCGGCTCAACGATTTTGTTGATGTTGCTGTATTTTTTTTTCTCTTTTGGCTCACGGCGCTTAAACTTCTCGAGCGTTTAATTATTTTCTATTCAGGGGTTAAGTGTAACGTTTAAGGGTCACAGTCCGACCTTGAGAAATTTGGTAGTATTAACGGGGCTCAGTCCATATGGTGGAGTTGGACTGTATTTATTCACTATGAAATGAAAACACAGGCAAGCATGTGTAAAGTTATAGTCAGCTGATGTAAATAACGAATTACTTTTCGTCGGTAACACTTCTTTTTCGAACAAAAACACTTTGAAAAACAGTGTCTTAAAGCAGAGAGACCTGGCAAACTTCCAAAAAGTTCAGGGAAATGAAAGCCTATATGAGAAGTTATCAAACTTTGAACAGTAAAAATGAAAATCCTGCCTTAAAAGACACCGTTATGACGACATCATAATGGGATTTTATGGCAAGGCATTTGATAATGGTTTGCAGGCTAAGGCGGCAGGTTCCAAGCCTATCTTATTTCCAGCCAATCAGAATTTAGGGCGTTCCGGACGATATCGTTCTTAAGCGCGCTTTTTCATGCAAAATCAAAACCAAATCCGACTCTGTGTTTACCTCCTCAGCAAACAAGTGCACCGCCACGCAGAGCTCTTGGTCACGCAAAGTTTTCAGCGTCTTTCTTATCGAAAAAATGCCTTGATATAAAAGTGCTTTATTAGCTACGGTTTTGCAGATTTATCACGGTCGCCTGGTGGCTGCCATGACTGAGCTACGTCACTCAATCGATCCATCGGCATATTTCAACTTTTCTAACAGCCCTGGAACACCATACGTTTGGTGATCAAAAACCTAAATTACCTAACCCCATAATCCTCTCGAAAAAAACAAAGTTTTTGCTTTTCATGTGCTTTTTCCTGTTCGACGAAAGCCAACATAAACAACTTCATTATATGGGTACAACAGTACGCGCGTTTGATTGGCTGCTGAGCGGGCAAAATTTCCTTGTAATGACCGAGAATTATTAACTACATGTAGCTGTCCAACACACATATACAATCTGTGTTTATCTTGATAGTGGACATCCATGTTACGGTAAATTGACAGCTGTCAAAAAAGAATCAAAAACGATAAGTCCAAAGACTACTGCAAAGCTGATTCAGAGGAACGTGTATTGTTTCTTCATAACAATATTTCGGCTGGCCATACCAGCCTTCTTCAGGTTTAGAAGAACAGTTTCTACGCGCTGCCAATATTTCTCGTACTAATGCGTTACAGACTAAACCTAAAGATTCTAACGATGTTGTAACACTTGTTGTCACATACAACCCAGCATTGCACGCATTTCTTATATCCTACGCAAACATGTTAACATCTTACACTCCTCTAAACGTTGCAAAGACGTCTTTGCAAACCGCCTTTTGTTGCTTACAGACGTAGCCCTAATCTTCGTCACCTTTTAGTTACATGTAAAGCACAATTACCCGTTATCTCTAACAATCATTTTCCGCCAGGCTCCTTCCGCTGTGGACAAAATTGTGCCACTTGTCCATACACAGTTACTAATGGCCTCACAAGTTATACCTTTTACGCTACAGGTGAAACACGTTCCATCACTTCACACATTACTTGTAACACTGAAAACGTGATCTACATTATTCAATCTAACCGTTGTAATTTACAGTATATAGCTGAAACTAAACAACGTCTCAAGGACAGATTTAACGAACACAGACGTACAGTCGACATAACTAACATTAAATCTAAACCCACTGCTGTTTCTGAACACTTTCTATCTCACTCTAACCGCTCTCACACTGACATGCCGTTAATCCCACTAGAGAAAATTCATTCTTCACGTGACTCAGTTCGTAAGGCCAGGGAGTCGCATTTGATAGATAAGGCCATGACTCTTGAACCTCATGGCCTAAACCGCCGTGACGAATTATTGTAATCCATATCCTTATTATTTTTCCTTTCCAGTTTTTGTGTTGTACGTCATTTTCGCCTCTCCCTCTTAAACAGTTTTTATTGCGACATTCTCCATCTATATAATATTGTGATTCCTACATAAGTTCAGTGAGATCTGTAAACCTGAAGAAGGCTGGTATGGCCAGCCGAAATATTGTTATGAAAAAACAATACACGTTGTTCTTAATCAGCTTTGCAGTAGTCTTTGGACTTCTCGTTTTTGGTTCTTTATATTTGGGCTGATTAGATCTCTTTTCTAGAGATCCAACGTTTACAACTAGCGGGATCTTCATCCACGATTTTAGCAGTTAATTTAATATCTTTCAAAAAAGTATCCGCTGACCAGTTCCACTTGTTTGTATGCGGGCTCAAATGTACAACTCATTGCGGTGACGTGAATTTTGAAAGTTAAGCTTCCCTTGTGCACACAAACTCTTGCTCACACTGCTTGGCTTTCACACACGGAAAGGCAAATAAATTGAGTACAAAACGCGTCTATATTTAACTCAGAAAAATGAAGAAATATGAATAGCAAAATGCTTAGTTGGGAAAGGATAATATTCTGTTGAAGGACATTGATTTTTCTGAGGAAATACTTAATAAAACAAGCTAGCGTTTTAGCTCATTTAGATTTCTTTCCGGGAGAATGTCGACAGACCCCCCTAATGGCTCAAGCCTAGACGATCACAAATCTTGCCTCCTGCATGTCCTCTATGCGCGAAACGTCTGGCTACGGCCCAGCAAACCCAAATGCACGTTACCTTACCTTGCATAAAGACAGAGCCCAATGATTTGTTCAAGTATTCAAGACTACTCGGCATTTTCCTTACAAAGTTTGCTGCCGAAGTCGAGTCGAACATAACCAGTGCTACATTCAATGGAATACCAACAGGCTTTCGTGGTCTTTCGAGAACCTCCTGTTTTGGAAACACGTGCATGTGTACGTCGGTCTTTCTTTCTCCCGAGTTGGTCAAGACGTCTACTCGGATGAAGTCAGCGTCTATCGATGTACTACCCTTAAAAAGACCTAAAGATGGAAGAAAAAACAAAAGAAAAATGGCCAATGGCATGAATGATTCCCATCAATGTGACAACTCCCACCAGGAACTCAAAGATTTTATCTGCGCTTCTTCTCTCGACACATATCATTCTATAATACTGTGTTTGCTCAACAATCATTTGACCAACCTCGCCGTCCCCAGGTCTCTGGGCTTATCCATCTCATTTTCTAAGGAAACCCCTGGGGAAGAGGGAGTTGATTGAACTTGTCTCTCTTTTGACGTCATATCTTGTAAACACAGCAACAGATCACTGACACATATTATTGACAACATCATGTATCAGAAAGCATGCAAAAAATTCAAAAGAGCCAGCCAAAAAGTAGCATTCTGGCAGGAGATTGCAATTGATCCCAAGAGAAACTGGCTTATGAACAGTTATTTAAACATTTACGTTTTGATGTTCAACTGTATTTTTTCCCATAAAGTACAAAAGATCGATGCTCAGAATTCAATAACAAAAACAGCCACGCACGCAATTTTTTTTCAGAAACATCTCGCGATAACTCCCCCCCCCCCCCGGGGGGGTACTTCTGGTAATTCTTGGTAGGGGTGTGCCGCCCGGTTCGCCAAATCCTGACTCTATTTCAGACCAAAAATGTTATTTTTCACACCCGTTTTCAAACATGGCCTTTAAGAAATTATGTCATCATTACTTAGATTAGAACATCAACAAAAAAGATTTCTTAAAATCCATTTCGAATTTGCATATTTCTCTATCTTTCTTATTCATGTGGAATTGAAACGACACGTTCATACAGTCCCGTAGTTCCCTCGAAAACCATACCCGATTCCAGACCAAAAGTGGGCAAAGTCCAGGGCGAGAGGAATAATTGTTTTAGTAAAATCCAACTAGTTGGTCAAAAAATATCGAGACAAAACAACTTTATCTAGTTAATGCCGGGGCTTTTCGCTACTAGTGGGCTATAACATATACCCTAGTAGTAGCTCTAGACTGTCTGACAAAGTCCTCTATTTTTCCGCAAGATCATCGAGATCGAGCGCTTTGTGTTGCGGGCTGCCTTCTTGCATGAGTGTCAAAACTACTTACGGGGCGGGGGCGGTTTGGGAGGAAGTGGGAAAAATAGAGGGAGCTCAGCCAGTCAGAACGCAGCATTGATAATAGACCACTAGTTGGATTTTACTAAAGGGAAGTACCCCTGGGGTTTTCCCGTTGTCACGGCCTATTTTTAGGTCACGAGAGCATGATTTTATTATCGAGCGCCAGCCTCGTAACGAACACCAGGGGCCGGCAGACACCGAACGACATCCCGATTCAACATTAAGAAAAAAATGTAAGGGAAAGTGCAAAATATTTCATCTGTTTAGTTTAGTCATGATAGTTGTTTTTTGCTTGATTTACAATTCTTTTTTTCTGAATCGATCAAAATTTTTATGTTTCCATGATCCCATATGGCAGGGGAACCCAACAAGAATATAGTTCAAAACCACTTAAACATAGTATTGTTAAACGTGTTTTAGTATTTAAACGGTAGATATAGGCATATTTTTATTCCCTAAAAATTTTTCATCTGTTAGGATTTCCTTGCTGAAAGTCTAGTGATCCGAAAATTATAGGGATCAAAACTTACCTTTTCGAAAATTTCAGCCAGAAAAAAGGCTCCCGAAAATTCTAGGTGACTTATTTAGGGTAAAAATCCGTTAAAAATAGGCAATTATTTCATTTTTTAAATGTTCGAAAATCCTAGGACAGGCGGGCAAGCAAGAAATTTTACAACAAATGTTCCGAAAAATTTAGATCTCAAATCGTCTTCCCAACAGATATTTTCCGAAAATTGACGCTGGGTGCCCCTGATATAAGCTATTTTCGCGTACAGATTCTTTTTCTTTCCTTTTCTTTTCTTTTCTTTTCTTTTCTTTTTCTTTTATTTAGTATACCCAGAGTACTTTTAGATCTCTAGAAATGCATTCTAAGCGGCGCTATAAAATTTGTATCTGTTCGGTCATCCTAGGGGAACTCGACTCTTTTCGAAATTACAAGGGCTTCGGATCAGTATTATCACAGGTAGCCCAAGCTCGAAATATGATCATCGGCGAGCATCGGCATTGTTGCGTAACATGCAAAATATAAGGATGAAAATTTAGCCATTAATTAATGGCTAAATTTTTCGTTTGTATAAATAGATAATGAAAATTTAACTTATAAATAGTTAATGTAAAATTTAGCCATTAATTAATGGCTAAATTTTTGGTTAGTAAAGAGTAAAATTTAGCCGTTAATTAATGGCTAAATTTTTCTTTAATAATAATACAAAGTGACTTAACGGCTAAATTTTTCTTATAACTACATTGTGAATTTATTGCAAATTTTGCCATTGTCTAAACACCGTTGATGATGTCGATGCCGCGCGCCAGTGTTTTGCTGTAATTCTTTTAATGCTTGTCAGTCCTTGCATGACAGGTTGTGTTTCGGCTTTGTTATTTGTATCTCTGCCAGTTGTGATTTAACCTCTCTCGAGGGCTTCTAATGGTTGAACCGGTGGGTTCCAGTCCGATTTAACGTAGAAAGGGTGAACTTCCCTATTTCTAAACAACCGTAAGTCTCACAAAATCTTGACGACAGAGTTGCAAGTGTCATTTTGTACTCGTCAAAATGCCGAAATAAGAATTCTGAACTGTCATATGAAGCTGAACTAAGCTGCCTTTCTAAGTCCTCGATAAGTCTAGCAAGGGAGAAGAAAAAATCTGCAATATTTGGTAGCCAACAAACCACTACTTTGGATCGAAGCCTCGTCTCGGTGAAGTGAAGACAATAGTTCAATATCCTTCTTGCATACTTATTAGCATTTAGTTATGGGAAGTCACCCCAGACGAGCAAGCTCGATGGGGAAGACACGTAGGTGCTAATAAAGTAAGCAGAAGGGGCGGGTGGGTGGGGGCGACTCCAACTAAAGTTAGTCAAACTGACAACTGTGAATAATTAACACATGCTTATATACTATGCGCGAAGTCTATTGATTATTAATAAGGTATAAATAGTACGAAGGGTAAAAGTGGTTAGATCAGCCTTTCAATTCATGCGATTGGTACTAGTCGTGAATGGGTGATAGTTCCGTGTGATAACTTGAGGTACGACATATAGTGAAACTACATCTCACTTGCACGTGCAATTGGAGAACACGCATCTCATTAGCGACACAAAGACTTGGTTGGCAAAGTTGTCGTGAGGGGACCCTTTCAAGTGGTACGACTCGTTCGAGTCGTGCAAATCACATCTGCTAGAAAGAGGTTACACGGGATCTCACACGTACGACCCTCTCATAAATAAATTTTGAGACAGAAAACTAACCCTTCGACATAAAAGAGAAATCTACGAATCTTGCCTTTTGCGAGTCACACAACACCGTCACACTAAGTGCCTAACCTAAAGCAAAGTCGCGTGAGAAACTAGCATTGAATATAACAACAACCATTACAAAGGCTAAAACACGCGCCGGGCACGGGGAGTCATGCAGGCCAGTCAACCCCCTTTTACACCTGTTACACGGTATTGTACGCATTAGTATTTACGCAATCATTGTAACGCGTCGGTGGCCTCGGCATGGTTAGGTGCGCGATTCAATTTAATGAAGTGAGGCGCACTGGATTATGGAACGGGGACCACCAACCCATGTGATCCTTGTTAACTTTGTCCTAGCATTGCGGGAGAAATTATATATTTAGTTTCTAAATCGCGTAAGGGTGGCTCCCCGGTTAGCCTAGGCTCGTACGGGACTAGTGTAGATGGAAACTTTGTGCGCGATCTATTTTCATTGAAAGGGACCAGGATAACCTCTAACAAACCCAATGCAGATCTGCACTACAATAACCACAGAAAGAGGGCAGAGTCTGCTTGACACCAGGGAACAAGGGATCTTTCTAGCAATAGTGTAATATTACAGGTACATCTGATGTTACAACCAAATGTAAGCCCTTTAGAAAGCAACCGGTGTCGGTTGTCTGAGTCGACCCCAAACTCCTACCCCATCATCTTCTGTGACGAGAAATGAACCTGAGTTGACGAGTAATAACTATTCACGAATGCAAACCCGTAAAACCCGAAAGGATGGCTCTCGTAACTGTGTGTTCTCATCTATATGGTTGATTAATGAGGGCTTGGGTGAGGGTTACAGCGATCTTAACGCGTCTACTTTGCCCTGCCAGTTTCCAAAAATTGAGTAGGCCAGCTTGGGCTCTTAAATCGCTTGGCGAAGGAAGAGAATATGGCTCCCTTCCTATAAAACGATGCGATTTCAGCAAAATCTGCAGTCTTTCGTGAAAAGGGGGTTGTCAACTGAACAAAACAAAACGTCCCCACAATCCATATTAAAGATTATGACTCTTTCTGAAGCACAGTCAAAACGATCGAAAATGCTAACTCTCGTGTACTATTACGCCACTGAAAAAGACCAAATATTAAAGGCTAGAAATAAAAAAACGAGCTTAAAAGCTGTCTCATACTGCTCACGACCCGTGTATAGCCGACTTAGAGATCTAGTAACACCTGACGTTTCCCTAAAGTGAAAATCTTCGGGGGCAACTGATCTTCGAAAAGCAGATCTGTTTCCCTGGTGGGGATGTTCCGACCGAAACTCGTGGTTCATGACTTCAACCCACCTCTGGTTACCGTTGCAGAACCCCTCAATCGTTTTTCGGTAAATTGGACACATATATGCAAGGAAAACACGATTGCTGAAAGGAATATTCCGATCCTGAGTTTTGTTTACCATTTGATAAAATGTTGAACCGACCGGGTAACAAACCTTGGGTCTCTTGAAAATACATCAGGATCCATTCTAACGTCCAAGGCCACACCCCAGGCAGCAGGAAATATCAAAATCATCGAGTGTGGAGCAAGCAATCACAGATACTGATAGCAACACAAAATCTAGACATGCGCACTACAAACATGATTATTTTGATTGTTTAACAAAGGTAAAGAAGGGATATGTCTATCCCGTGGCTCATTCATTGCGAAACGCGTAGAGGTCATGCAATCCCAGGGTAAACCAGGCATCAGCTGATAACACATGCCACCTGTAATCTTCGAATAACACACTCCACAAACGCCCCCGCAGGGGTTGTAACGGACTCGCTCTCTCTTCGACGCTAAAATGAAACAAACTAAGCCCAATAAAGGAGAAGGCCAAAAGCACGGATGGTGTAATGCGGTTGCCAAAGCAGACAGAGAGGTAGATGAAGAATCCAGCACCTAAAATTATACGTGTATGCACTCGTCTATATGTGCTCAACTTAGCAGAAAAATTTCACCAGAGAAGGTTTGGAACCGAACGACGACGCAACCACTAAAAGGAGACAGCTGCGTAACGTGCAAATATGTTTTCACAGGCTCCTAACGAGTCACCTTGCCCCAGAGATCTAAGAGCCGAACTTCGTGGCTTTCCAGGGCATACGCTAAGATCACCACCACTCCTAATCTAGGAATTCAATACCCGCGCCTTGACACAACCCAGACCATTTCTAAATATTTGGTCTGGAAAGCAGAGAAAAAATTCGTGCGAAAGTACTCACAAAAGAGCGTAGATTAACGAGACCTTTTAAACCATGTACAAAGCTGCCCTCACAGAATAATGAACTGTATTCGAGAACACTCCACCCAGTTGAAGAGCGACAAAACTTGTCGAAGGGAAAACAACCCCGAATTTAGCAATCATTAAAGAGAAAAAACAATGCTTGTAGGAACTTCCAGTCCAGTAGTTTTGTGAACATTAATGAAGAAGTTATTCTGAACGAAATGGGAGCGATCACAACCAGACACCAAGCCTACCACTCAATACTGAGTTACCACCGAAGAGTGAGGCTGCGGATACAAAGTGACATCCGAATCAGTCACCCTTGTTACTTTTGTAAGAATCAAAATACAGCTAATCGTAAAAACTTCCACAAGCGGTAGTAACTGTTACCATAATTCACAAATATAAAAACCTGGTGAAACGTGCCAACACATAAACCTGAAAACTTGTCCTCTTTGGCTCTAGCGTCCCCAAGAAGACAAAAGGGCGAAAAACGTTTACCGCATATATCCCAAATACGCCCGGATTGCTCCCAACTCAATGAATCGTTCAGTCATGCCCCAGTGACAGGCTGTGAACACCGTTACTTAAAAGGTGACTATCGAAGACCCCACTCAGTGCTTCTACGCCCCTATTCCTTATGCCCAGGTATAAGTAAACGGGCCCTGATAATATGGGCCGATATAAGCCCTAAAGATATTATCCTTTCACTCAGTGGCCATTTTCCCCGACCTCGGGTTTACATCCAGAGATATTAAACATGTCTGTATCTGCTTACTCTCAGTAACGTTAAAAGCACAAATATCGGCGATTCTTCACCGAGAGTTACCAAGAAGAAAACGATCAAAAGATGGCAAATCGTAAAGAGACTGCAAACCCGAGCTCGGAGAAAATGACCACCATAGCCCGAGTAATCGGGCTCAAGGGCTTGCCTATAGGCAAAACGCTTGTGGGGTCACTTCTCCAACCTCGAGACCACAGAGACACCAGAAAAAAAAGGTATTTCAAAATAGTGCCTATATGCTTAAATTTGTCGATAAACCCAACGAAACGATCAAGTGTATATGGCAATCACGGTAACCAGGCCTCCTCCGCCCGTTCCTCTGGGCAAGTATGCTAAATATGGCCCGCTTTAAAGCACAGTTCAGCCATGACTCTCCGCTGTCCAACGGTATGGAGCACCGAGCTGTGGGCGTCCGTCCCAAGAACGGTCCTCGTTTTATTAATTGAAACAGCAAAGACTTCTAGACTCTGCTCCCTCCCCAACCCCTTTCGAGTTGCGTTCTTTTCTACCTTGTAATGCATTATTTATACCGAATCCAGGGATAGCGATACACCTCTCTCTCGGTCCACGACCGATCATTTTTTTTCCTCCTTTTTTCTTTTTTAACGCCACCCCATGGCACTGAGCGATACTGCTCTCTCGGTCCGCGACCGATCTCGCTCTCTCTCTCTCTTTTTTTAACGCCACCTTGTGGCACAGAGCGACACCGCTCTCTCGGTCCTCGACCGATCCTTTCTTTTTTAACGCCATCCCGTGGCACAGAGCGACACCGCTCTCTCGGTCCTCGACCGATCCTTTCTTTTTTAACGCCATCCCGTGGCACAGAGCGATACTGCCCTCTCGGTCCGAGACCGATCTCTCTCCTTTTTTTTTTAACGCCACCCCGTGGCACAGAGCGACACCGCTCTCTCGGTCCTCGACCGATCCTTTTTTTTTTTTCAACGCCACCCCGTGGCACAGAGCGACACTGCTCTCTCGGTCCGCCATAGCCCGCGTAGCAAGCGTTTCCGTGCGGTTTAGGAGGAAAGAACGATTAAATGGCGCAAGTAAAGAGCGGAAAGGGGGCACCCCGTGGCACAGAGCGACACCGTTCTTGGACCGCGACCGATGTTTTTTTTTTTTCCTAATGCCACCGCGTGGCACAGCAACGCCACTCTTTTAGCCCTCGACCAAAGCGTTATCTCGTCTCTTCTCTCTTATGAGCACCATTTGATAGGCAAAGAGTCCTCGGTAGAAAATATCGCGGCACCACGTGGCACATTGGGCAATGCTCCCAAACTCGTCGCTCAAACTAGGTTCCTCTTTTCAAAAGGAAAGCCACGTCACCTGGCGACAGAAAGACACAAAAGCTTAAGATTTTAACTTGCCGGTCCTCAACCAAAATGAACAAGTGTTCAAAAATATAAAATAACTGATTTACCAAATATCAAGAAAACAAGCACAACTACAATAACAAAATAGTGCACAACGCAAGATTGCAGAAAAAAAGTAAGACTTGCGAGAATAAAAGCGAATAAATTACCCAGCACGTGCTTAAAGCACGAAAATAAAAACGGGTTTCCCAGCACTGGTCCAAACAAACTAAATGAGAATTAAAACAACCAGCAAAAGACCAAACATAAGGCTCCCTTCACCAATGCAAATCCAACAACGAAAACTGAAAATACCTGGGTGTTCTGTCGAGTTTAGTACATCAGACGTGGTGGAATTTTCGCAGTTCGAATGTCTATCATCTTCGGCTGCCGCTAAGCTTGCAAAACAGGTTGCGATGTCGACGAAGTTAAAGTCGAGCAAATAAGTGGCACGAGCCGAGCCTTGAAGAAGATGAAGAAACATTTCTTGGACCATGACTCGAGCATTCGACCTCGTGGGGATGGACGCGCACCCGAAAAGGTGAGGCGACTCCAATTAAGAATTTGTTCATGCTGAGCGTGCGTATATCGAGTTATGGATGCACGCGGGAAGTTTGGAGAGCACGAAAGATGCGTAAGAGTTGCACGAGGCGATAGCCGAGTGCAACTCTAGCTTCTTGAGTGCTCTCCAAACTTCCCAAGTGCATCCATAACTCTATATACGCACGGCTAAAAGCATGAGCAAATTCTTTTATAACATAGCTGACAAAAATGCTTGCTTTTCGATTAACTACAAAATTCGGAACGCGCGACACAATAACAAACGCTTCTATTGGCTGATTACAAACACGCCACAATGGTTTAGTTTGAATGAAAATTCTTTCTGTAAAACTGAGAAAGAAAATTTGCTTATTTATTCGTTAACTATCAATGAAAACTAAAAAGAAACAAAGGAAAAAGAGTCTTAAAGTCCGCCTGAAGTGAAAATACTCACATGTTCGTAAGAAGTCGTGGCGTACGGTTTGGATTTGCTTGAAAGATGTTTATGTTTGCTCGGCGAAATCCAGAAAACTTGTTTTTCAGCGAAGACGACTGTCATCCTACGTTAAGCTTATATTCATTTACGAACAATGGCTGGTCATTACGGCTTCTTGAGAAGACCCGGCAGCATTTGTTTTTGTGAGTAATAAATTCATGTCTCCTTGAGTAATTTGTCTTGATATTGCAAGAGAAATTTTCCTGCTTCAGTCGGATTATTCGGCGATAACAAAAGTGTATAATTTTTTGCTGTTGAGCTTACTTTTTAATTAACTTGTTTTGTAGGATATAAAACAAACGTTAAAAACGGAGGACACTTTGAAAAAACTGGATATTTTCCGACACAGACCAATTTGTGGTCTTTTCCCAAGTAAATGTCAGCCTTTACGGCAGACTTTCAAGTTTCAACGAATCATGCAGGCTCTATAATTCGCGAAACATGTCACCGCTTTTGCTGTTGCTTTGAGTGGCTAGAACGAAGCTAAATTCCAAAAAAAGTCTAGAAAGTTTTTTATCATTGCCGCCGATTTTTGGGTACTTAGGAAAAGGGACGAAAAACACAGCTGAACACGTCATCTTATTTACGCACGGGCGAGCGTAAATAAAGATTTTGTTCATAGCGGCTCAATAGGACTTATATAGGGCAAGCACACGCGCTATGTTATAACTAAAGTTGGTCAAACTGACAACTGTGAATAATGAACACATGCTTACATACTATGCGCGAAGTCTATTGAATATTAATAAGGTATAAATAGGGCCATTTATACGAGGAAAAATAAGACGCGAACTTTCCCGTATAAACGGCACATTTAGGCACCAATTATTTGAAACGAAGCTTCTCTTACAGCGGGGCCATGTTATGGAATAACTTGCCCAAAAACTTAAAAAACGCTGCATCCGTTGAGCATTTTGAGCGAAATATCAAGAAGGTAGCTGATATATCGGATTCCCACACGGCAATCATGTAAAGCAGTTGTAATTAGTTTTAGTTTTTAACTTAAACTTAACTGATGATTTCCCGTGTTTAAATAATTAGATTTACATACATACATACATTTCGTCTAAAATAAGACGCGGCTTAGCTAAGACGCGTCTTATTAGATAAGACATGCTCGTATAAATGGTACATTTCTGATTTCTGACGCGCTGAGTTAATACAATAGCATAATACCGCTCATGAAAACCATTGGCAGTCTTGACAAATTTAAATATCTCTCTGATAAATTATAAATTAATTAGTAATTTATTCAAGGTGTCGAGAACGTGAGGCTTCTACGAAAATTACGAGTTTTAGAATCGAAATCATATCGCAAACATGACCCCCTGCTTTCGTATTGTCGAAATGTCTGGAATTAGGCTAATGCAGCTACAGAGGGGCACCTCACGACTTTTTTCTGTAAAATAACTGTTTGAAGGAGTAAAATATTGCGTAGAAATTTCTAAAGCTTGAGAAAAGCTAAAACTTTCTTGCTAACCGTTCCATTCAATTTACCCTCGGTGCCAGAGGTTTTTTGGTCTCGGAGCGGCGAAGCCAGCCAGCTGAGGAGCGAAGCGGCGTGCTATAAAACACTTCACGGCCTGAGCCAGACGTATCTCGCCAACCAGCTCTTAAGCTTCTTCACGCTTCTTGACGCTGGTAAGCGAGAAGACCTCTGGTAACTACAAATAGGTTAAGTTCAATTAGTCAACGTTAGTTTATTTACCAGCAACAACAGTATCCTTTCATTCAGTAGCCCAGAAAATAGGGGATAGGCGTGAATGCAAATTTTTTACCTTTCTGACTGCCATCCTTTTCCATTGGACTCCAACTGTCATTTCGAACCTCTAACGGATCCGACAAGACAACAGCAAAGTCATCGCCAGGTGTTCTCGCGATCTTTCTGTACTGAGCGGAAACGATACCTTCTCCTTCGACCACAAGGACGTTGTTCTCAAAGCTTGAATAACTCACGCCATCGCAGTTTAGCCTGCCAAGATCTTTGATAAACTGTGCTACACTGGAGTGAAATGGATCTAAGTCAGGAAGCCTGCATGCAGCACTATTATTTCCAAAGTTTTTCTTAAATAACTTATGTCTGCGGGCTCTCGCAGTTAACATCGTGCGAAGATTCGAGTGTGGCCGTGTTGCCTCATACAAAAGGACGAGCGATAACATGCTAATAACGCCTATAAGAACAACCACCAAATTCTGAAAACGAACATATTTTCTAGGAAGCAGTAGGTTGCACCAGCGCCGTTGAATTAGGCGTTTAGACATCTTGAGACACATGTATAATAGAGGTCTACAGATGTAAATCCACTGGTCTTTGAAACCTGGGCGAGCAATAAATTGCGAAACGTCACGAACAGCATCCTACAAAACACGCGCCCGCGACATTTTACAACCAACGTGGCACATATGACGTCATCGATTTCATTTTGATGCGTTTTCGACCGTCCACACCAAAACCATGTTTTTGCCTTTTCGTGTTGACCCACTTTCAACAGCGTTTTGAAGTCAATGCGTTTTGGATGAAAACGCTCAGCGTATTAGTGTGGACGGGATGCCTATAAAACGTAACGAAATGTATGCGTTTTCAAATGAAATTTCCTTTTCGGTCGGACGGGGCCTGATGGTGTATCAAAACGAAAACGCATACATATCGTTCTAGCGTGGACGGTCGAAGACGGTCCAAATCGCATTAAAATGAAAACGATCACCGAAAATATCGCAGGCTTGTGTGTTTGTAGCCTCGCATAGAGTTCAGCTTACGTAACGAAGTGCAATTCTATCATTTTTGAACCTTTTAGTGTGGACGGTCGAACCGCATCAAAACGGTAGTGTGGACGCGAATTGATCAATGCGTTTAAGATGACAATGAAAACGCATCCGTGTGGACAGGGCTATAGTTTGGGAAAATCCACTTGCAATGATCGTAGCTCTCTTTTTTTTTTTCTTTTTATTGAGTTTGCCCCTGAGAGAGGGGATGAAACAGGACTTAAGTCCCAATCGATATCAACCCCTTCATTACCCACCCAGCCCATGAAAGGTTGTACCACACCACCTGGGCCTACGCCCCCTACTCTTTACGGACAGCAGTATGGGTTCTTTTCCGTTCCAAAGAATCAGAACAGTGAAAGAGCTGTGAGACGGGGCCTACGATTTTTTGTCCTTATCCGAAAAGACTAGAATGTCTAACCATTTGTAGATGTCAAACAAAGGCAGCACATTCTCCTCATTTATATTAAGACTCTGAGTGTTGGTCTACAAATTTATTCTAGTTTGTTATCCACTTAATTTTTTTCATCGTATTCATCTTTTGATTCCCCCTTAAGTTTGACTTTATAAGGTAATAGAACAATTAAATTCTCCAGATTCCTTCTTTCACTATCACTATCTTAATCACTTATAACTTTGTCCCTTTTAATGTATTTTACCAGGGTGTTTTGATCACAGAACACTTCTGTGTAATTTTTGAAAACGTTACTCAATTTTCAATTTTGGCGCCCAATTTGAAAGCCATTTATGACGTCAGAATGTCAATCACCACTGTGAAACAAAAACTATTAATGCCAAATTTCATAACATTTGGATAATTGTCCTTGTCTCTATGAACTAAGAGGGAGAACAAACATCCATTTCGAACCGTCATAATTGTCCTTGTCTCTATGAACTAAGAGGGAGAACAAACATCCATTTCGAACCACCGAGCTTTGTCGCTGTAGAGGAAATATATGTGAATGAGCGAGGACTGGAACCCACTAAGACGGAAGTAAATATTCAGAAGTAAAATCGGGATTTAGTGTACCAAACCCTCTCGGCCAAACACTTCGGTACAATGTTCGATGTGTGTGAACGACTTGTTCAAGTTCTGTGCTGTTGCTGTTCATGTACCGGATAGGCTTTCGTGTCGGCGCAAATAGCTATCTAGCCTGCAGTGCAGGCGTTTTCTTCGGGCGTGCAAATGTTTTTCCTCGAGAAAGCGCCATGTTGAAACCGAAGAGAGGAGGAAATGGGGAGAGTCACTGTCATAAAATGAAAGATGGCGGCTACAACAATACGAACACGAACAAGGTTTTGCCCACCCAAAAAAGGCCTGCACTGCAGGCTAATAGCTATCTGGAAAAGTGTAGACATGACTTGAGATGAATGCCATGGATTTCATTAGGTCACATGGTTAGACCAGAAAAGTTGAACCTCTCAGACGCTTAATGCGTCTCTACTGTTGACTTTAACGTCTCTAGCATAAAAAAAAACAGAATTTAACTGCACCAAAAGCCGACCCATCTATGAGTCTACCCTACGCCACAGACGAAAATAAATTAAACCTAGGTTAACTTACGTCTGCGATTAGGCTAGGATGAATTTCGAGCCATGTAAGAAATCCGTATTTCAGAATCCGGGAGATTTTTGCTCGTGGAATCCGGAATCCCAATTTTTCTTGTGGAATTTGTAATCCTAGGCTTTGGAATCCGCATTCCAAGACAAGTCAGCTGATGTACGTGCGCTTAAGATACCATTTCTTAGCTGCTTTGCATATGACGAGATACTCACGTGAAACAGAAATTGGGAAGCCGTAGTTACTAAAACATGGAACGACCTAAAACCACCTAAAACCATCTACAACCACCTACAACCACCTCAAAAAATTCAACAACCACCTACAACCATCTACAACCACCTCAAAAACATCTACAACCACTCGCAAACAATCTAAAACCATCTAAAACAAGGTATAAATGTCAGAATTAAGGCGAGACGACAACATGTCACGAACATGAAATACGAGAATCGAACAAAACATCCACTTCCCCCTAAAATCTTACTCTCCCTGGTCCCTTGTATCATCAACCATTGGCATACGTCACGAAATGAAATGCGAGATCATGCTAAGTATATTAAAAGACTTAAAGAACTTTACAAAAAGAACTATCAAGTCACAAAAAATAATAAAATAAAATAACAAACTCGTAGTCGAAAGACTGACTTGATTTGGCTTTTTCTACCCTGGGTACCAGTGAGACGTTTTGGTTCACGTTTCATTTGTTTACGCAATGGCACAAGGTCTCAGAGTCTGCTTCACTGCTGTTTTGTTCTGATGTGGCGGATTACATTCTTAAGAACAAGTTATTTTTTTTAGCATCTCATCCGCCAAACATGTTTGTACATTCCAGGTGACTCCTTTAGATGAACCCTAGTCTCTTTCACACCCGTTTCCTGTGTCATCACGCAAGGCTAAACTCCCTTGCGTCACGACACAGGAAACGGAGACTAGGTGTAGTAGACTAGGTGTAATCATTGTTAAAAGTGTTATTTTAAAAAATCTATAATGCAATGAATTCAGAAGAAGGCTTAATAGTGAATGATTGTATTTAAAGTAATTTACCTGGATTTTTATATACCTTTATTATGTTTTGGAACCCAACTTTCACCCCGGCCCTCTTCTTGGGAGTGATGGGATATGCGCGCTTCTTATTTTCGCTTTGCTCGTTGTAAATACGTCCCCACTATACTATCTGAGAGCCTGGCACAGGCTGGAGTAGCTGGAACTTTACGAGCTAAAACGGAACGAAAAATTTGGATCACATATTCGGGTCTTCCCTCCCCGCCAAGGGACGTTACTGGAAAGAACGTTTTGATTCATTTTGCTGAAAAGAATTATCAAATATCATTATATATTGTTTTCTAATTCTTGCAACTACTGTAAACGGGTTAATAGCTGTATAAAATCAGGCTCTACAAGTGAGACACGTTCACACTAGACTAAAGGATTCTGCGGGACTACATACATTTGTGTGAAACTATTTCAGACATTTATACCCTGTGTTAGATGGTTTTAGATTGTTTGCGAGTGGTTGTAGATGTTTTTGAGGTGGTTGTAGATGGTTGTTGAATTTTTTGAGGTGGTTGTAGGTGGTTTTAGGTGGTTGTAGATGGTTTTAGGTGGTTTTAGGTGGTTTTAGGTCGTTCCATGTTTTAGTAACTACGCTCGCCAGAAATTGCCAATGAAGGAAAATGAAATCACTTGGGCACAGAAGAAAATTAAGGGTTAATAAGTCTGATATGTTTCAGCTCGAGTAAGCGAGTGTTATTGTAATGCCATGGTGTTCTAAACTCTTAAGTGCGATTTTTAAAGCAACAGAAACACTAGGTGGCGCGCCCGTGATTCTGTGAGTTAGACACCACGGTATTATGAAATCACTTGCGCACAGAAGAAAATTAATGGTTAATATGTCTGATATGTTTTAGCTCGAGTAAGCGAGTGTTATTGTAATGCCATGGTGATCTAAACTCCTAAGTGCAATTTTTATAGCAACAGAAACACTAGGTGGCACGCCCGTGATTCCGTGAATCAGACACCACGGCGTTATGAAATCACTTGCGCACCAAGTGGAAATTTACAGGTTAATATGTTTAGCTCGAGTAAGCGAGTGTTATTGTAATGCCATGGTGATCTAAACTCCTAAGTGCGATTTTTAAAGCAACAGAAACACTAGGTGGCGCGCCCGTGATTCTGTGAATCAGACACCATGGCATTATGAAATCACTTCCGCACCAAGTGGGAATTTAAAGATTAATATGTCTTAGCTTGAGTAAGCGAGTGTTATTGTAATGCCATGGTGACCTAAACTCCTAAGTGCAATTTTTAAAGCAACAGAAACACTAGGTGGCGCGCCCGTGATTCTGTGAGTTAGACACCACCGTATTATCAAATCACTTGCGCACAGAAGAAAATTAATGGTTAATATGTCTGATATGTTTTAGCTCGAGTAAGCGAGTGTTATTGTAATGCCATGGTGATCTAAACTCCTAAGTGCAATTTTTAAAGCAACAGAAACACTAGGTGGCGCGCCCGTGATTCTGTGAGGTAGACACCACCGTATTATCAAATCACTTGCGCACAGAAGAAAATTAATGGTTAATATGTCTGATATGTTTTAGCTCGAGTAAGCGAGTGTTATTGTAATGCCATGGTGATCTAAACTCCTAAGTGCAATTTTTATAGCAACAGAAACACTAGGTGGCACGCCCGTGATTCTGTGAATCAGACACCACGGCATTATGAAATCACTTGCGCACCAAGTAGAAATGTAATGGTTAATATGTCTTAGCTTGAGTAAGCGAGTGTTATTGTAATGTTATTGTGTTCTACACTACTAAGGGCGAGTTTTATCATGCAACAGAAACAGTTAGACACCAAGGTATTATGAAATCACTTGCGCAATAACTGGAAAACCAAGGGGTATACAAGGTATGAAAGCTATATGTCTGTCTTAGAGTGTTTTGTAATAGGTGATTTTCTTGTAGGAGACCCTCCGCCAGTTATATTTTTCGGCATTTATTAGTAAAAGATTTGTGTCTTCGTTACAAATAAAACGCGCGTACGTCCTGGAAACTGGAAAGCACAGTATACCTAACCGGTTATTCGGAAAAAGGCTTTTCTTTTTCTTTTTCTTTTTGATATTTATTTAGAAAAAACTGTTGCGATCCGTTCACTGAGAATCTCTGCTAATGCGGTTACATTTCGAAAACAATATTTTTGTGGTATCGCGTTCTCCTCGCGGGCGGCCTTTTGCTTTTAATCACCTGGAGAGACTTTGGTTTAGTTTAGACTACGAGTAGTCCCCCATTTTTCCTCAGGGATAGTAGTCTAGGTTTAGTTTTAGTTCGATTATTTCACGTCGTAGTTACAAAGAAACGTTTCGGCGTGGCCCACCCAATGTAAATAAATTTGAGTAAAGTGGCCGAGTGTTCTGAAGTTGCTCTGTTTGAAAAGACATTTGTAATTTTTACAATAAAATCGATGATGTATTTACGGAAGTGTCGGTTATCGTTAGAGGAGACAAAAGCATATTTTGATTGTTTTAATTGCTCCTGTCGGAATAAAATGTCATATGAGTTAGCGAAATGAACACACGATGACGTGCGAGTAATAAGTTCCAGGGATTTCTTATAGTTCCCGATCTTCGGTCCTGAAATATGTTGTCAACACTTCCTTTGTTTTATATTGCGCAATCGGTCAATTCAGATGACCGTCGTGCACGTTTCCAAGGCTTGCGGGTCATCATGCTTTAGAGTCTCCAAAGCAGAAAAGAGAGAACACTTTAAAACAAGGCCGCTTTGTTTCGCAAGTCTGCAACCCTGTCAGCGAGTTTTGACCTGAAGTTGAGATTTCTTTAAAAATCAATGAACCCATCCAACCAACCACTGATAACCATCCCACGAGAACAACTAATCACCTTCCAAATTGTCGATACAATCTTTTCGTTGTAAGTGTTTATCACAATTGAAGAAAAGATCTAACAATCAAGAAGTCGGGTTCCTTTCATAACACTATAACCCTTTTAGTGTGTTGAACCGAAACTGGGCGTTCTTTGAAATTGCTGAACCCTAAATCCTCGCTTTATAGCTGCAGACCACATTATTACCAAGGGAATGCTTTAGTGGGTATGCATACGCTCCTGAAAGATCAATTATCGCGCAAACAGGCTGCTCCCAAACTTCCAGAGTCCGATACCAAAGGTAACTTTATTTTGCTTGTACTTGAGTGTGGTTATGTAGCTCATCTGGTCTTACAAATGTAAATAGTACGGCATGCGATTCGAAGTATAGCATATATTCATATTCTGTTTGTTTTGTTAGCCGTGCTCATTCCCAGCAGGGCGTCTGCGGTCTCCTGAGCTTTCATGCAGTGTGTTCTGAAACGGAAATACCTTTAAAAATCACTGAACTCAACCAACTAATCACGCTAATCACTCTATAAGAATAACTTATTACTTTGCAAATTCTCGTCATCTTTATTCTTTTCCGTTTTCAATATTTATCATATTCGAAGCAAGGAGAGAACGCCTTTCCAAGAACCCGGTTACGTTTTCCTTTGCAACTCTTTAAACCCATGATGACCCGCAAGCCTTGGAAACGTGCACGACGGTCATCTGAATTGACCGATTGCGCAATATAAAACAAAGGAAGTGTTGACAACATATTTCAGGACCGAAGATCGGGAACTATAAGAAATCCCTGGAACTTATTACTCGCACGTCATCGTGTGTTCATTTCGCTAACTCATATGACATTTTATTCCGACAGGAGCAATTAAAACAATCAAAATATGCTTTTGTCTCCTCTAACGATAACCGACACTTCCGTAAATACATCATCGATTTTATTGTAAAAATTACAAATGTCTTTTCAAACAGAGCAACTTCAGAACACTCGGCCACTTTACTCAAATTTATTTACATTGGGTGGGCCACGCCGAAACGTTTCTTTGTAACTACGACGTGAAATAATCGAACTAAAACTAAACCTAGACTACTATCCCTGAGGAAAAATGGGGGACTACTCGTAGTCTAAACTAAACCAAAGTCTCTCCAGGTGATTAAAAGCAAAAGTCCGCCCGCGAGGAGAACGCGATACCACAAAAATATTGTTTTCGAAATGTAACCGCATTAGCAGAGATTCTCAGTGAACGGATCGCAACAGTTTTTTCTAAATAAATATCAAAAAGAAAAAGAAAAAGAAAAGCCTTTTTCCGAATAACCGGTTAGGTATACTGTGCTTTCCAGTTTCCAGGACGTACGCGCGTTTTATTTGTAACGAAGACACAAATCTTTTACTAATAAATGCCGAAAAATATAACTGGCGGAGGATCTCCTACAAGAAAATCACCTATTACAAAACACTCTAAGACAGACATATAGCTTTCATACCTTGTATACCCCTTGGTTTTCCAGTTATTGCGCAAGTGATTTCAAAATACCTTGGTGTCTAACTGTTTCTGTTGCATGATAAAACTCGCCCTTAGCAGTGTAGAACACAATAACATTACAATAACACTCGCTTACTCAAGCTAAGACATATTAACCATTACATTTCTACTTGGTGCGCAAGTGATTTCATAATGCCGTGGTGTCTGATTCACAGAATCACGGGCGTGCCACCTAGTGTTTCTGTTGCTTTAAAAATTGCACTTAGGAGTTTAGATCACCATGGCATTACAGTAACACTCGCTTACTCGAGCTAAAACATATCAGACATATTAACCATTAATTTTCTTCTGTGCGCAAGTGATTTGATAATACGGTGGTGTCTAACTCACAGAATCACGGGCGCGCCACCTAGTGTTTCTGTTGCTTTAAAAATTGCTCTTAGGAGTTTAGATCACCATGACATTACAATAACACTCGCTTACTCGAGCTAAAACATATCAGACATATTAACCCTTAATTTTCTTCTGTGCGCAAGTGATTTGATAATACGGTGGTGTCTAACTCACAGAATCACGGGCGCGCCACCTTGTGTTTCTGTTGCTTTAAAAATTGCACTTAGGAGTTTAGGTCACCATGGCATTACAATAACACTCGCTTACTCAAGCTAAGACATATTAATCTTTAAATTCCCACTTGGTGCGGAAGTGATTTCATAATGCCATGGTGTCTGATTCACAGAATCACGGGCGCGCCACCTAGTGTTTCTGTTGCTTTAAAAATCGCACTTAGGAGTTTAGATCACCATGGCATTACAATAACACTCGCTTACTCGAGCTAAACATAATATATAGATTTAGCCAGGGCTAAAAGCGAGGCTCCCATTAGTAAATTTATAATTTAAATTAAACAATAAACTTGTATTCGAATTCCACAATTCAGTTAACTTTAGAGCACATTTATGTGACTTTTGAGGGAAAGGCTACCTGATTTTAGAGAAAAATAATTTGCAAACAGCCCAAGAGTGAACCAAATCTTACATCGAGTTGATTGCCTCATATGTACACTCAAAAACTGGTAATCATCTTTTATCACATTTAAGAGCCGTAATGGCTATTGATCACCGTAGATCAATTAGGCTTAGAAAAAAAACCAGGCCAACGTTTTGGCGTTCGACAAGTTTACTTTGCAAAATCTTGCCAACAAATCTGGGTGCGTGTAAACCAACCTTTTATACCATGGACAGAAAGCAGTATTTCACAATACAAATTGCTCTCATTCAATATTCATAAACTGTTAACAAAATTTTCCAAAATCACCTATACGGCCATCCGGTTCTCACTTTTGTAGTGCGAGCTGTAGCGAGTGTTTGAATGAACATTAACAGAGTTACGCTCCAAGATAATAAAGAATTTATCATGTTTATTTTTTATTTGATGGTTTAACGCGCGGCATTTTGAGAACTCCTGCAAGCGATGTTCACTGAACGACTGAAAACAATCGGCATAGCGATTAAAATTGCAAGAGAGACTACTAACAATCAATAAAAGAAATATAATTCGGTG
>OZ037775.1:16287782-16292782 GCA_964035525.1 Porites cylindrica | reverse complement strand
GTGCAAATTTCACAGGCATTGATGACCATGATGCAAAATATGGTTAAGAAGTAAGATCTTAGGTTAGATCATTCAAGAAAGAACACTTTAATCGTCCTTTACAAATTTTGTAGTTTAACAGTTTATACACGTTAATTATAGTCCCTTGAGTTAGGGACAAAGCATTGTGTTTACGAAAATGGGCTGTCTGCCTGCCTCTTCTGAGTCAAGTTTTGATTTAACAATACAGCTCATATTAAGCTTATGTGCTGTAAGAACTTAAAAACAAACTGTTCATTACTTGGCAGTCAGCCTTTGTGTTTTGCTGTGTTACGTTTACTCATTTGTCGTAAGTTTTAAGTATGACTCTGGTCTTTTTATTCCAGTAAACCACTGTCCTTTAAATCAGGAAACACTACTGATATGTATGTTTACTTTCACTGAAATAAATTCATTCAATACATTTGATTTATGTGAAGTAGTCCTGTAAGGAAGGAGGGTTTAGCCCAAAAAACTCCGAGGTGCTGTTTCCATATAAGCAGGTTATTGCATTGTTAAGAATAGCACAGACTAGGTACATTTTTCCAACACTGCTCATGCCAATTTTTAAATTCTTTTTGAAGTCCAAGAATTTAAAATCATTAATAACATCGCCAAAGAGCCACTCGACAGTCACTCTGACAGAACTCATCTCTGCATTATATGCTTCCATCGCTGGGGTTAGTATACCATGACGAAATGGTGCCTGAAGGTGCACACGTAAAGGGTAAGCAGGGTCGCCAAACACACACATAGGCTCTCCAGTGGGGGAAAATGCATTTTGCTCGAGCTCATGAAGAAGGTTGGAGTCCACCAGCATACTAGCATCATGCTTTTTACCCTCTGCAAGCAAGAACAATAATGACAATTATCATAATCATAAGTTAATAATAATGATGATTATTATTCTTATGGCACACCACAACTTTATTCACAGTTGGGGTACTTGGCTGGAAATAGATCAGACCCCAACAGGGGTCTAGGGTCACCAAATGTCACAGGACCGTCTCAGCAAGTGCATTCAGTCCTTGTTTGTTTCATGCCCCTTCTACAACAGAATCTTCCTGAGAATGTGTGCTGTTATTATTATTAGTGAGCCCAATAAAATTATTACATTATCATTATTTATTATTATTATTATTATTATTATTATTATTATTATTCATCTTTTAGCCTTTTTAATCTTTGTAATTATTGTGAAGTTTTAATAAAGTTTTATATTTTATAAAAAAATTATTATTATTATTATTGTTATTGTTATTGTTATTGTTATTATTATTGTTATTAGTGGGCACTTACTGACAAAAGTGTGAATAAACAAAGAAACAAGGCAACACAGACCCTCTCTCTACCAAAAAGCAGCCTACTATATTGTGAAAAAATCTTTGTAATAAAATTAATGTAGATGACTAACATACCAACAGGGCCATACATATTCCCAATGAGCCCATTTGGTAGTGCAACAGACTGGAATTTTAATGAGTGAACACGTTTGTGACCGTTATACACAATTCTTTGCTGTTGATCTGGACGAGCGATCGGTCTCACTGTCCCATCTATGAATCCAAAACAATTTTCTAGTGGGGCGCCTTTTGCATGTATGACATCAGCATACTCCTGTAACAACTGAGGGTTCAAAATATCGTCATTCCATTGAGATATTCTGTGGCTGTGATTGTTGAAAATGTTGTCCATGACTTCGTTCGTAATCATGCATAACTCTGGAACTGGTCTTCCAAACCGGCTGATCATATCTGAATAGCGGCAAGGGTAAGAAAACCTTCTCAGTAGCATGCATAAACCTTCAATTCTATCACAGATTGTTCTTTGTGGACAATGGATGTTCATTGGTAGTTGAAGAACGTTTGCCAGCAAAGGGATGTCTTGTTTTTGGACTCTGAACTCTGCCAAACACTCGCTTTCGTCAACGTTTTCAAGATCAAATCTTGCATACGAACTGTACGGAAAATCAGGGTTCTTGGAACGGTAGCTCTCCCACAAGACCAAGAATTCTTCATCAGAAATTATTTTACTATCATACGCTAGTAACAGCATCTCTCTTGTTTCAGGAAAAGACATTTTCACAGGTTTTTTTCAAGCTTTCGAGACAGGTTTCGAATGGGTTGCCGTCGCAAAAATACTTCTTTGCTTAAGTTTGGATTTTGGCGGGAACGACGGCGCCCTCTTACCCAGGCTCGCTCGTTTGTAGACGTCGCCGTCGCCCGAAAAACGTCTGGTGCTTAAGTTCCCTATTAACCTGTAAATTTCCACTTGGTGCGCAAGTGATTTCATAACGCCGTGGTGTCTGATTCACAGAATCACAGGCGTGCCACCTAGTGTTTCTGTTGCTATAAAAATTGCACTTAGGAGTTTAGATCACCATGGCATTACAATAACACTCGCTTACTCGAGCTAAAACATATCAGACATATTAACCATTAATTTTCTTCTGTGCGCAAGCGGTGTTTAGACAATGGCAAAATTTGCAATAAATTCACACTGTAGTTATAAGAAAAATTTAGCCATAAAGTCACTTTGTATTATTATTAAAGAAAAATTTAGCCATTAATTAAGGGCGAAATTTTTACTCTTTAATAAACAAAAATTTAGCCATTAATTAACGGCTAAATTTTCATTAACTATTTATAACTAAAATTTCCATTAACTATTTATACAAACGAAAAATTTAGCCATTAATTAACGGCTAAATTTTCATTAACTATATATACAAACGAAAAATTTAGCCATAAATTAACGGCTAAATAATTCCCATATATATATGAAGACAGCTAAACTTAGCCGTTATTTAACGGCTAACTATTTCCCATTATATAAGTATCATGCATTTTTAGCCATTAATTAACGGCTAAATATTTCCCATTATATAAGTGTCGTACCTTTTTAGCCGTTAATTAACGGCTAAATATTTCCTATAAACATAAAGATACAGCTAAACTTAGCCGTTATTTAACGGCTAACTATTTCCCACTATATAGGTGTCATGCATTTTTAGCCGTTAATTAACGGCTAAATATTTCAAACTATATAAGTGGCATACCTTTTTAGCCGTTAATTAACGGCTAAATATTTCCCATCATATAAGTGTCGTACCTTTTTAGCCGTTAATTAATGGCTAAATATTTCCTATAAACATAAAGATACAGCTAAACTTAGCCGTTATTTAACGGCTAACTATTTCCCACTATATAGGTGTCATGCATTTTTAGCCGTTAATTAACGGCTAAATATTTCAAACTATATAAGTGGCATACCTTTTTAGCCGTTAATTAACGGCTAAATATTTCCCATCATATAAGTGTCGTACCTTTTTAGCCGTTAATTAACGGCTAAATATTTCCTATAAACATAAAGATACAGCTAAACTTAGCCGTTATTTAACGGCTAACTATTTCCCACTATATAGGTGTCATGCATTTTTAGCCGTTAATTAACGGCTAAATATTTCCGACATATATAAGAAAACAGCTAAACTTAGCCGTTAAATAAGGGCTAACTATTTCCCACTATATTAGTATCATGCATTTTTAGTCGTTAATTAACGACTAAATATTTCAAACTATATAAGTGGCATACCTTTTTAGCCGTTAATTAACAGCTAAATATTTCCCATCATATAAGTGTCGTACCTTTTTAGCCGTTAATTAACGGCTAAATATTTCCTATAAACATAAAGATACAGCTAAACTTAGCCGTTATTTAACGGCTAACTTTTTCCCACTATATAGGTGTCATGCATTTTTAGCCGTTAATTAACGGCTAAATATTTCCGACATATATAAGAAAACAGCTAAACTTAGCCGTTAAATAAGGGCTAACTATTTCCCACTATATTAGTATCATGCATTTTTAGCCGTTAATTAACGGCTAAATATTTCAAACTATATAAGTGGCATACCTTTTTAGCCGTTAATTAACCGCTAAATATTTCCGATATATATAAGAAAACAGCTAAACTTAGCCGTTAAATAACGGCTAACTATTTCCCACTATATAAGTATCATGCTTTTTTAGCCGTTAATTAACGGCTAAATATTTCCGATATATATAAGGATACAGCTAATCTTAGCCGTTATTTAACGGCTAAATACCTCCAAAACATATAAAGAGACTGCTAAACTTAGCCGTTATAAAACGGCTAAATATTTCCAATACATATATGGAGAGGAGGTTATTATATATTGTTGAAGAGGAGGTTAATGGCGATGGGGCTAGGCGGTTCATACAAACACCCCACGATGTACCAGTAATATCTACCAGGTTTAATGATTAGAACTACTTAATAAAGTACTTATGATCCGTATGATTGGATGTAAAAGATTAAATCTTAATCATTGATCACGCTGTTTCAATAAATTACATTTTAATGGGTATTGAGTTGCTAGTTTTACTTGTCCCACTCCTTCTTCCATAATATGAAAAAGTCCATCCATACAATTTTAAACACAACTTTTCTCGCGAGTAGTATACATTTAAGGTAAACATCTCCTTCAAATAAAATTTGATAACATTGCTGAAGTTTAGGCCTCAACCACAGATGACAATAAACTGCAATTTTAGAGTTATCCCGGGGTCGGGCATTTGCACACTTATTTCAGCCCCACAGTGAGGTCTTTGTATGAATCCCCGGCCCCCAGCCTCTACGGTAGGGCAATTGCAGTGGTTCTGAAAAAAACAAACAAACAAACAAACGCCCCACAAATTCCCGTGGAGGAGGGATAATTTCCATGTCATTCCATGATTCGGCCTCGCATTTCTTTCCAAATTGAAACTTTTCTTTCCTGGCAAAAGCCCCCCTTCTCTACCACCCTTACTAAAAACCAAATAGACCACACAACAAAAGTCCTTTGCCCATGGCCTTCTCCTGGTTTTATTGGCTTCTGACGTTCTTTATCCCTTGATCTTCCCTCACAGCCATTTAGAATGAAGAGACAAAAAACGGCTGTGAGCGACAGTAACGTCCT
>OZ037775.1:16210282-16282782 GCA_964035525.1 Porites cylindrica | reverse complement strand
ATGTTTTTGAGGTGGTTGTAGATGGTTGTAGGTGGTTGTTGAATTTTTTGAGGTGGTTGTAGGTGGTTGTAGATGGTTTTAGGTGGTTTTAGGTGGTTTTAGGTCGTTCCATGTTTTAGTAACTACGATTGAGAAGCTCATCCTCTGGATTATGTAAGCAAACCTTTTGGACTCGAAATAGTGCTTATAGACCCTAAAGTTGTATTACTCAGAAAACTTTGAAACAGGTGTTTGGTAAAAGATCGAAGGTCTTGGGGACACTGGGCAAGATTAAAGCGGATTTTTAGATGTATCCTACGCGTACATTTTACAATTCATCAGCTGATATAGACCCGAATATTTGGGTTTACTAGAGGGGAACAGCCGAAACATGTCTCATCTTAATCTTTGACTATTAAGCATCACAAAAATGCATGATAGCAAGGATAAAACGGTAGCTCTCCTCTGTAAATCGAAATTCAAATTTGCCACTCATAATCTCCTTTTGGCCGCCATCTTAGATTTCGGGGAAGGCTACAAAAGTTGCTCATATTGTTTTCAAGTAAACAAATCGCATTTTAATGTAAATTTAAAACATATTGGAACTAAAAACATGACTTCTGCTTATTCTAGTGCTTAAATTATAACTACCGGTACCTGACGTCCCATGTGAATCAACTTCGCCTGTTATCGGCCACGCGGTAAGACCCGAAGTTTGCACATTGTATAATAACTAGAAAAAAATGTGAGGTTGCAGCAGTTCCGATGAAATGGCAGTCTTGTAGAAGTTGTAGATCTCCTGATTTGTGGTTCCATGTGGTCGCTTAGAGTAACTAACTCCCGGAACTAACTCTGGCAGCGAGCACGTAAACCGGTAATGTTTGACGTGTAGCGCGAGGTGTTGATCAAAAATGTCAAAAGACTGAAAATAATGTCTACCTCTGACGGTGTACCATATAAGAACTTGCTTCCCGTCTTAGTGTCACCACAAATGAGCTGAAATTGTCGAATTCCTCGCGCCACGGGGCAAAACCGATGCATTTAGAAGCAGACTCGGCAACCGGATCATAAACGTGTGACAACCGATGACCAGTGTTGGTAACTAGACGCCGCCACATAGTGAGACCCTGTTCCTAAGGTAACTGTTCAGTCACGAGGAGGCTGATACATGTATGGTTCTCCATGCTCGACGTGCGCGCAGGAATCACGTGCGTGATACACTCTGATGAAACTGATGTCTTTGTCCTACTGCTTGCTCGTAGCAAAACCTTGACTATGAAAAGTGCTACGTGGGGGCGAAGACCAGCAAAACAAAACTTTTTCTGCAACTCGACCGGGGCAATGTTAACCACTGTTTCATGAGAGCCCTTATAGGTGTAAGCTCGATCACAGGATGTGATAACATCTCTGCCTCCTTTCCAACACAATGGAGGGTACGTCCGAGCCATGGCGAGTTCGGGAAGGAGAGATCAGTGACCGAGGAGACCTTTAAATTCAAGATACGGAAGCACCCATGTGTGAACTGTACGGAAAGAAGTGTCATAGTGTGGATGTGCTGGGCTATGAGATCCGCGATAAGAGGGGATAGTCAAGCTGGAGAATAAGCCGTCATGCTAGTCAACTTTTTGACTTTACAAGAGCAATTTTCAAGCCGGAATATGAAGATTTCTCCCCTTAGAGCGATTTTCGTATGACCTTGAAATGAAAACGCGCAAACAAAACAGAAACAACAGACAAACGAAAATAGAGCGATTTGATTGGTTTATCGAACGGATATGAACGCGCGTGGCTTTTGGTTGGTTAAGCGAACGCTCGGGTGAAAAAACCTCATGCCTGAGAACTTTCTAGAAATCAATGGATACTTCGCTTTGACGTCACACTGCAACACGATTGGCCAATCGAACAATGCCTTCTCCATATTAGGGTGTTTTTTTGGCGGGAAAACGAAGAGGCCATGTTTTGACCTTTTCATCCATTGGCTGATAAAACAAATAACGAACACTTAAAGAAACAATTTTTCAAGGTCATACGAAAATCGCTCTATTGTTAGTTGAGTAGAGTATGTATAAAATCCTAAAAATAACGTCGCGCCATTTGTGCAGCTTGTACCTTGGCCGGTTCCAGAAGGGGTCCTGAAAGTACTATCCTTTATGTACAAGAAAGCATTAAACTATAATGAATCTGCGACTCTGAGAATGTGGAGAATTGATACAAATAAGCACGTCCAAAGGGTGGAGAGCAGTATATAGTTATTAAATTTGTTACCTGTTTTGTTGTGTCTTTCTTCGGGTTCGATAGAGCGTTTAGATATCTCTTGACGGGAAAACGTGTTGTAAAACCCCTTTTGCAACTCGTGCGTAGGAACCGTTTTTCAGCTTATGATGTGTCGCCAGCAAATGCAGTACCTGTAAATATATGTTTATGTCATATTTTCCAAACGCGAGTGTTAGTTAGCGAGCAAGCTCTGGAGCGCGTTCTTGGGGGGTGGGGGGGGGGACACTCTCTCTTGTCTTAAACAGGGTGTACAATTTTTAGTATTAAGCGTCTTGAACAGGGTGCCTTTTTTTCTGTATGCAAAACAAAACAAATCATGGTCAAAATTGTCTCCTGTCTTAAACAAGGTAGCGAAATGAACGATTTTTGTCTTAAACAGCAGGGTCGGGGTCTGAAGGCCTCGGGCGGCAAAGCTCTACACAGACTTCCCTTGACTGAGTGAACCGAGCCCTTCATCTGGTCTGATTTGTGGTTAACTGCTTCTTTGTAAAAGTTTGTTTTATTTAACGTAGGAAACGACGTTACAAGTCTTACAATAGCTCTAAACATATTCTTCTAGTGCGTGCGTTACTCACGGGCACGTTTTACATAATCCATAACTACCCACGGAAAACAAGTCTACACAAGTAAAAAACTATAAATAATTCATTTCTATAGCACCATTTCTACCAATGGCGCTTAACAAAATTACTAAAATTTAGAAACAAATCTGAGGTAAGAAAGATCTAAAACGAACGACTAAATAAAAAGGTCTTTTTGAAAATTTAAAATCAGTTTAAAAATCTAAATTTATTATTGGTCGGTTTCGATCCTATATCTGATGGGTAGTAGGCCTCAAAACGCCTATCTTTACAAAACTGCACTTATATATTAGTCGTAGACTTCTGCGTTTTCAAACCTGTGGTAGCGATACCGTTCGATACTGCTCACAAGACCATTCTACACGAGTAGACTGCTCTGAAAAATATTACTCCTTACTTTCCCTCAACATCGCACATTTAGAATGTTAACAGGTTTTCTTACGTGATACATCAAACTAGTCGAGTGGCATGGTCACAGCTTAAAAATACAACTATAAAAATCGACAGCAACAAAGACACTTTCCTCACTCTATGACTAATTTGACATGACAACAAAGTAAATGTCGAAAGTTATTACAGTAGCACGGAGTATATTTTGCCTTATATGCAACAGCTACGGTTGTTTATACAGTGGTTTTGAAAGTATTCGACCTGTTTAGTTCTCACTTTGAAGGTGTTTCAATACAGTTTTTCACAGACCATACTGATGTTTTTCAATCGCCTTAAAAGAGATGTTATCCTTTTCCGATCGCCACAAAATTTTCACCAGTGATTGAGTATGAATTGAAGTTTGTCAAAATGCAGTTTTTCTAAGAAAACGTTATTACTATGACAACAATAAACAAAAACCTTTAAAATCGACTTAATCCGAATTTCACGCGATCGAGAGGTGCTACTGAAAATCCGACACCAGGAATTTACAGTTTGATATTTAACAAGTAACCTGCGTGAGAAGTAAAAAATTCAAATGGCCAGTACATTTCACTGTGAGCATTGACAATGCTTTACATTCAAAATATGCAATTAAAGTCATACATAAATGTAGTGGCCTTGGAGGTATGTATGGTGAGCATTAATTTGGAAAAAATTAGCATAACGTCAAAACAGTGAATGTTGTAACACGGATTTTTGATCGATTCGTAGGCTAGATTCGTCTTTAAATTTCAACGTGTTGCAGTCAATCAATCTCAATGAATGTTTCAGAAATTAATATATACATCATGGAGATTGTGTGATGAGGCTTAAAAAGAATTCTGTCGAGCCGTTTTAGAGATACCGTAAACTGCCGTTTACAAGCACTGGGCTTATACAAGTTCGTAAGAGGTTTTGGAGGGGCTTATAAACGGGGGGGCTTATATCCGGATGGGCTTATAAGCGGACGAAAAAAAACGTTTCGAAATGAGCAACAGCACTGTTGATCGACGTATGATTTAAATTTATTACTCTTACAATTGAAGCCTTAAAAAGGCAGCAATAAATCGAATTCAGTTAAATTTCAAAACAAAATCAAAAAGTAAAAACTGGAGGGGGGCTTATATCCGGATGGGCTTATAATCGGATGTATTTTTTTGTTTGCATGTAGGTAGGCCTATAACGGGGGGGGGGGGCTTATAAGTGGATGGGCTTATAAGCGGCAGTTTACGGTATACAGAAAAGCGCTAAAAGTTAAAATTCATAATAAAGTTGCACTTAGACAGGTCGTAAGAAAACAGGTTAGGTTTTAGGATCGCAAGAAAGGAAATAAACCAAAATTTCCATGCATCGAAATAGGACATTAAGCAGCCTTCTGACGCTAGTTATGATTAATTTGAGTTATTTAGAACATTTTTATTAAGCAACTTATCACGGCTATTGAAAATATAAGGTTTCAAATATGTTTAAGTTTTATTTGAATTCAAAAACCACATTTTAACAAACTTCAATTCATAGTCAATCACTGTTGAAATTTTTGTGGCGATCGGACAAGGATAAAATCACTTTTAACGCAACTGAAAAAGATCAGTATGGTCTCCGAGAAACTGTATCGAAACATCTTAAAAGGCTTTAATAATTGATTTTCTCACACAATTTGTACATGCTTAGTTAGAACCTTAAATCCCAAGATCATTAACATAGACTTTTCTCTTTTCTATTAAGCTATACAAAGGCAACAAAACTAGCGATAAAACTAGCTCTTTTTACTTTAAATGCTTTATTGATTTTTGCATTGTTTTACGGATTTTATCACGGGCTTTTCTTTTTTTCCTTTTTATCATCTCACAGGTCTTCTGTCGCCATTGTTTGCCGTTGAGGTCGAGAGAAAAATTTTTAAAAAAATTAAACATACAAACAGCAAATTGTCACTCATCTTGATTTCTTTCTTTAGCGAGTCACCACAGGCCTACCAAGACTCATGCAAGTACACGATGGCCATTTTTCAGCACGAATTCGGCCAATTGCCAAATTTAGCTTCATGATTATTAGACCAGTCACAACTTGCAATGTTTATTGAGTGCTTGTAAATTTAGTAGTCATAATAATTAGTTGTTGAAGTGTTGGAAATTAGTTGTTAAATATTGTATTTTATTTATGTTGTAAGTTTCCACGATCGTTTTCTTTCTTTTTATTTAACAGTATTGTAATTATTTTAGTTAAAGCCTTCTTTTTATTCATGCAAATTCTTCTCATTTTTTAGGTGACCTTACGCCATTTAAGTCCCCGGCTTTGGTTGTTCTCATGTAATTTTTTACGAGTGTGTGATATGTAATAAAGTTAAAGTTTGAAGAGTTATCAACAAATGGCTACTTGCAGGACTTACAGGTATGTTCAGAGTTAGAACTTCTGCAAATTGGATCAACAAGTTGGAAGGACTTACACACTTGATTTCATTGATGGTACGATGTCAGTAGTAGGAAAATTATGGGACCAATTACTGATTCTTGAGGTAGACCTCTGTTGATGAACATTTAGTCAGTTAAAATTCCATTCACTTCAATACTTTGTTTCCTTCCACCTTAAAACTCTGAAAACTGATTGATCAAATGGTTAAATGCCAACTTTTTTCAGCTTGTTATTGCAAAGAATCAAGAAGACTCTAAGAATAATTCTCTTTCTTGACGAAATGTTATGAGGTACACTAAAGTCAAAAGAAAAAATTCTTACAAAATCAGCAGCAGCATCAGCCCGCTCAAGTCAAAAATGACGGGGTTGCTTGGGCTTGTAGAGAAATTTATCAGGATTAATAATCAGAACATACAATTGGTATTTACATAATTAATTCTACCATTCCATTATATCTTCATTTCCTTAAATTTAGCCGTTTATTTTTATTTTAATCAGTAGCACCTATTCAAGATGTTGATACTGAATAAACTTGTTGTTGTTGTTGTTGTCGTATTTCGTACTTGCATACCAGTTGTTAGAAGACCCTCATAATTATCTTCAGTTGGTAAAAAAGACAGGGCGTAGTTGATTCCAGGAACTCTTGGGTTGACGTGTCATATTGGCCTCCTCCCATAGAAAAGAAACAGTGTTATTCCTAAGCGGGGTTGTCTGCACTGAACACTGTTTGTGTTATGACCGGCGGAGCAAGCTCATAAGCAAAGTCACGATAGAACCAACAAGGTAAATCATTTGGCCCGACAGCTGTTCTTTTAACTGGCTAAGCAGGAACTATGATAATAATAATTAATAAATGGGCACTGGAGTAGGACAGGTTGGACCTCAGCCCACTACGGGGACATGGACGACGACCCCGCCCACCAGAGTTTAGGGTGACACCTTTGGCAAGTGTTTGTAGCCCCGAAGCCAACCCCATCAGGGTTATGACAAAGTATCATGACATGACAAGTAGAGATAATAGATTTTCATGCCACAGCGGTCGTCGCGCGGATAAACAAGGGCCGCGATCCTCGGTTTGGAACCATGCTGAGATCGAAAAGTATGCTACGGGAGCAAACTTTCCCCAGTAAGTACTAGAGGAACTTCACGCTTAAGATACTCGTCACAGTGGCCCTCGACCAGCTACCACCATTTCAGCGACAAGAACCAGAAGGGAAAAATACAAAGGGAAGGGTATATTGGACTCAAGAAAGCTTACTACACCGCAAAGCTATTACTAGGTAAAGACAAAACGACCCAAACTTACAAAATTTGCCTCAATAAGAACCGAGATTCCAAACCCGACATCGACGATAAAAACTTGGCCAACCAACGGCGGTATAGAAAGACAGCAAAAGCTCACTTCAACAGAGCTTCAGAAAATCCTAGACAGGATTAGGTGGACAAACAACGTCCACGCCCAGCTAGATCCGCCACAAGAACCAATACAACCTCCACCAAACCTTCGAAAATATACCGAAAGACGAAACTAGTAGGAAAATGGGGCAGCCCAACAGACCCCAGAAGACGAGAAAATTGCAGAAGTGGTAAACCTTATCAGAAAAAAAAGAGAAATTATTAAAGAGATGGCCATGAAGAACAGAAAACCAGTCCCAAAAGTAAAAATCAACAGCAATGTGGGAGAAATCCGGCTGAAACGGGCAAACTTGGCTCTAAACAACATCAAGCAAGGGCAAGATCTCAACATCACCTAGATCAACAACCTACTATATGCAACAGCATGGGCCATCATTGACATGGTAGACCGAGCGCCTAAAAGCGCGTAGGTCTCCAACCCAAGAAAACATGGAGGGAAAAAATTGAACTGGAAATAACAAAGCTCACTACAAACATCTCCATCATCGCAGAACTACAAAAGGAATCTAATGTAAGATATGCCGAAGCTGACAAAATCAGGAAGAAATTTGGCATTAAAAAACCAAGACGACATGGCCAAAACAAAAGATTCTCTTAAAAAACAACTCCAGGCCAAAGCACAGAGACTCAGGCGACACACCAAAAGGGCGAACGTCTTTCGGCTAGAAAACACCTATAGGAACAATGCCAAAAAGCTCTACCGAGAGCTGGGAAAGAAAGCCATCAATATCCAGAACCCTCCCTCACTCGAAGAGGTCGAGGCATTCTGAGCAAAATATGGGACAACAGCAAGACCCATAACGATGGTCTCCACTGGATCGAAGACCAAGCCAAGAAAAACCTGCACGCACCAACCTCTCCACGACCTGGATCGACTACAAGAAGGCCCACACATCTGTATCGTCGAGAACTCGAACTCGAACTCTACAAGATCTGCCCCACTATGAGCTTATTCATGTGGGAAAAGATGAAGCCTTGGAGGACAATCTTCCACCTAAACCACAATAAGGGCATGATGACATCCAGACCTATCGAAATCTATAGTGGCTTCTATCAGGGAGTCTTGCTCCTCTAAGCTCCCTTCTGCATGAATAAGAGGGGCTACGGGTACAACACCCCGCGTGGAAAGATTGGCCACGTCTTCTACATGGATGACCTGAAGACCTACGCGAAAGATGACGAGAAGCAAACGGTCCTGCTGAGAACCATCGAATCTCTCAGTGGAGATATAGGCATGTAGTTCGGATTGGACAATTGCGCCAAGGCCACCTTCAAGAGAGGGTGACTAGCCGAATCCAGTAACATCGAGCTCGACGTCAACACTGTCATCCGGGACCTAGAACAGGAAGGTACCTAAAAGTACCTCGGACTCAGCGAGGGAGACCGAATCCAGCACTCTCAGATGAAAGACAAGATCAGGATTTATAGAGTACTACCGCAGGATCCGGATGGTACTCAAGTATGAGCTGGAAGCAATCAACACCTTGGCAGTACTATTTGGTAACTTACAGTTTTAACATCATAAACTGGACGTTTCAAGAGCTGACCAAACTTAATACAAAGACTAGGAAGTTCCTGACTATGTACAAGATGCACAACCCCAAATCTGACGTGGACAGGCTGTACCTGCCCCGAATCGAAGGAGGTAGAGGGCTCATACACATGGAGCTTTCCTACAAAACGAGCACTATCGGTCTTGAGAAAAAAATATCCAGAAGACGCAGGACACCCTCCTCCACTTTGTCAAAAACCATAACGACAGGAAATCCTTGTACTCCATCAGCAGACAGTCAGTGAACTTCAGTCGGGAACTAGGAGTGCCTGCAATACCACCCGCAGAGGATGAGGCCAACACGCGTTTAAGTTTAACCTCATAAGTTGTCTTGATAAGGTTTCTTAGTTATGGTCACTCATAGTATTTATAGTATTTTAGATTATATAGTTTTAACAGTTTTTAAGTGCATTATGTAAATAGTGAATGATTTTTGAATAACATCATGTAAGTTGTTAGTTTTTAGGTAGTATGACGGATGTAGAGATACCATGTAGAAATACTGTCAAATAATAAATCGTTGTTATTGTTATTATTATTATTATTATTATTATTATTATTATTATTATTGTCTCTATTATCACAGTCTTTGCTGGTGTTCTTTTTGTGCATCAGCCGGGCGCAAACCATGCACCTAGAGCGTCAGTCACTCAAGTCAATCATTCTGTTCATACACTGAGCACCTTGCTGAGGATTCGTGCAGATCCCAGCATGCAGATCTTTTGAATCTCTGTCATAGTAGCTCTCTCTGATACTTTCTTGATGTTTTCTACCATACCCTTCTTCACTGTATCAAGCGCACCAACAACCACAGGGATCACTACGGTTTTCATATGCCACATTCTCTGTATTTCTAGTTCTAGGTCTTTGTACTTGCATTTTTTTTCAGTTTCCTTCAGTGCGATGTTTTTATCTGAAGGAACAGTCATATCAATAAGTTTGCAGGTGGAATTCACTGAATCTTTAACGATGATATCCGGTCTGTTCGCTGTTATAGTTCTATCAGTATTGACTGGCATGTCCCACATGATGGTGATGTTGTTATCTTTATTGTGTATCACGGTCTCTGGTTCGTTATTATTATTATTATTATTATTATTATTATTATTATTATTATTATTATTATTATTATGAGGCGAACATCAAGACTGTCACCGAGAAGGGCAGTGTCACCATTCTTTGGGACTTACCCATCCACACTGACAGCACCATCGCAGGTAATAGGTCGGACATTGTGCTAAAAAACGAGAAGGACAAAACCTACCTTCTCATTGACATGACTATACCCGTCGACACCAACACCTCAGTCAAAACCACGGAAAAGCTTAAGAAATACTAAGACTTGGAAATCGAGGTTTTAGCAAATGTGGAGGCTCAAAACAACAACAGTCCCGGTGGTTATGGGTCCCCTTGGCACCATCAAGAAGGACATGCAAAACTACACCGACAAATTCCCTGGTAACATCAACATACATGAACTCCAGAAAATAACTCTCCTTTCTACAGCCCACCTTCTCAGGCGGGACCTCTCCATCAAGTAGAAACCCTCTTTGCCTCCCAAAGTCCATGGTTTGGACTGGGATGTTCAGAGAGAAAATCACTCGCAATTTCACTAGTAGATCTTATATTTAAGCAATAGACCACACTTTCTATGGGTTTACCGGCGTGATAACCCACGCGGGATGTTGGGAGAACACGAGAAAAGCTTGTAAATCACGAGCCGAAGGCGAGTGATTTACAAGCTTTTCGAGTGTTCTCCCAACATCCCAAGTGGGTTATCACGCCGGTAAACCCATAGAAAGTGTGGTCTATTGCTTTTATAAAATAACTTTTAGTAGAATGGAGTCTTTTAGGTAAAAAATATGGTTTTAGTACCGTGATCAAGTCATGCCTTCTCTCTAAAGTCATCATAAGCCAATCATGACTCACGATTTAATAGCGCTGAACTTTCTCAAAACTCAGTTCAGTCAAACAACAAACAGGAGCACTTCAAAACACGAGTTTTTGCACTCATTACATGATAACTTATGAAAAGTCAACATTTATTCATGCGAACGTACAATGTCTACAATGAAAGAATACGTTCATGGTTTGTTTACTACAGAAGTAGAAATTAATTGAACATCAGACTGTACCCAGCTGTATTTTGCTGAGTCGATCCGTAAGAATTTCGTGCTTACAGACAGAACTGGCAGCTATTGTAATGGAGGACTTCATTCACATTTTACAAGCCGCAGTGGTTTAAGATCTGTTTTCTGGACTTTATTATGATTAAGAAATGCAGCCGTAACGACGTGGTGCATTTGCGAAGTTGTCGCATGTAACTTTATATGCACGTACAGCGACCGATGGAAATATGTCAGTGGTGGAGAAAGGTTTCTTTGCCGTAGCCACATATTGGCGTTAATATTTGTCGATTTGTAAAGTCAGGTGGTTTGAGGTAGGTTATGGTATCGATATCACCGAATGATTTGTGCAAAGGTTGGAAAAAACCAGCCGGAAACTCTTATATCTTTCATAATCGTTGGCAGCTTGTTTACAACCTACAGCGGTCGATTTTGTACCATATCTTGATCAGAGATCTCTTTTTGGAACAATTTCTTTCATTAAGGAATTTAATTTTGACATAAAATAAATCAAGAATGCGAAAACTATCCGTTTTGTCGCTGTTTGGCACATGGTTAAGTTTTCCTGGAGACTTTCTACACCAGAAATTCACACAGTTGTTGTCTTTCTCTGCGATTTGGCATCGTCGTGAAATGTAAACTGCTTTCCAGCTTTGTACTTTATTACTTCTAAAGCTCTGGCAGTAATAAAATGTGGAAACCGACACTTTTGAAGGGCTGGGTAAGTAACTTGTTCTGTTTTTTAGCTTTTCTAAAATCATTGTTTGCAGATCAATAGCCAGTTTTGTTTATGCCTCGTCGTCCGTCCGTCCTTTTTCTATGGGTTTACCGGTATAATAAACCATAGGTTTTTGACCAATCAGATCACGGGTACTATCTCAGTTATTTTATAAATAATAATGATAATAATATTTAAGGACTTAAGCAGGATTATAAAATCACGTGGACATCAAAGTATACTCCACCCTGCGAGCAGAGGTTTCTCTCTTGCATGGCTTTTAACGTTTACAAATTCGTTCCCGTGGATTGTCTGTCGCGCTGGTTTGTTGGTTTGGTTTCGACTAGTCTGGGACGTATAAAACAAACCAACTACGCGACAGACTAGCCACGCGAACGACTTTGTTAACGCTAAAAGCCATGCAAGAGAGAAACGTCTGCTCGCAGGGTAAGTATAACGAGGGGATTAGAAGAAAAAAATTAAAGATACATTAAAGGGAAAAAAGCCCTGTGCTTGTGCCGTATCTCTGAGTCATCGCATACGTGACAAACAGTAAGGTTCAAGCTCCTCTAAGATGGCATCCGTTTTCATTAGCAGTTGTAAAATACAGCACGTTTTGTGTACTTAAGGTTTTCGTTTCCCTTCCAAGACAGTCTTTCAATTTGATGGGATCCTGCTGCTGGCATGGTCATAATTTGCACCCCATTAGAGGTAAGGAAATTACCTCGAGGTTCAAAAAAGATCAAGGCTAGAATCTAAATAATGGAAATAGAGCTGAGACGTCGATGATGTAGGCGAAGCTTACTGAGCCAGCAGCTGCACAAAACAAATATTCTATAATTGCGTGTTTGCGTGCGTAACGTACTGAGAATCGACTCAAGAAAGGACAAACTACTGTCATCATACTAATCCGGAATTGAAGGTGTAAACAGATAGGCGAAGATAAATTGAAAGAGCAAAAAGTGTTAAGTTTGCTTAAGCACAATAATCAAGCAAGGTCTTTCGCGGTGGCTTTTTTTGTAACTTAGAGAATAGGTACCTAAGGAAAACGCGAGAAATTCTGGGCAAAAACTTGTTGCCTTTAAGATAAGCGAACTTGTTGCAAAAAGTATGATGGCAGCCCTATGCGCCCGAGGGTCCCACTTCCAACGGTTAGCTAAATGACCAAATGAAAGTTAAGTAAAAGATACCTTCAGGGGTTAATAAACACTTTCTTGGGTGTTTTCAGTATTCTTCTGATCCGGTGTAATGCAAATTATTTTGCCAATGGCTAGTGGTGTTATAAGTGCATCAACGTATGGAGAAATACTAAGAGTCCACTGACCAATCCTGAATATCGGGCGTACTAATCTATAACGCTTTAAAGCTAGGTGTAAAACAACCTTTCATTGCCTGATTCTTGAAATGTTTTGCCTGTTGCATTTAAAAAGTCTCTTAGAGTAATAAACATCATTTGGAAGCTGTTTAGCTGGTCATAATCTTAAATTAAATTGTTTTCCTTTAAAATTATTAAACTTGCTGAGACAAGGTCTTCGAAGGTCTTCGAAAATGTTCTGTTTTACCTCTCAGTATTATAACAAAGACTTGACACATTCCCGTAGCTCTTTTTCTCTTTTCTTTCTTGCAGAATATTTGTCACCAGATCCGCGTTACCTACGTACCGTTCACAAAACAAGATACTCTTGAACGCGCGGCGAAAGCTTCGGTTCATCAAACCGTAAATTATCGAGTTCATGGCACTGTTGAGCATGGCCAACCAAGTTGTGATTATAAAAAAGGAGTCATGCCATTGACAATTTGAATCTAGAAGGCAAAAAACGCTGACTGAGTGAGGGATCCAACATACGCAGAACGTCCCCACCACTATCGCTATCATGATAGTCGCCTTGTGTTCCTTCTTAGTCCATTTTGCTCCCCCTCTGTCTTGTTCCGCTTTATCGCGCTTTTGCGATTGGCGATCAAGAACTATCTCCCCAACTTTTATGGCGGCGACTCGCTTATGTTGTTTAATCGCTGTGTGTAAAATAAAACAATACAAAACAGCTGTGACCAGAAAAGGCACATAAAAAAATAGAATAGCGAATAAAAGAGTGTACGCCATTTTATAACCCCAGTCAACGGTGCATATTGACTCAAACTTTAAGAAGGTAAATCTGGAAAAGACAAAGGTGGAACTCGCGCAGAAAATCGCCTCGGACCAGATGAAACCAATGACAAATTTTACGCGTTTCGATGTGACCATCCTTTCATATTCCAGAGGATAAACTATCGCGAGAAACCGCTCCAGACTTACAAATGCTAGGGTCATTATAGAAGCTTCACAGAAAATGGAGTTCAATACGGCGGTAACCTGACACATGACATTCCCAAAGATCCAGTCGTATTTAATGGACGTGGCCAGGGTAAACGGCATTGCAGAAACGGCAAGAAATAAATCGGCGATCGCCAGATTCAGAACAAAGGCGTTCGTTTTAGTCTGAAGGCAGGTGAAACGGTACAGCGATGTTAAAATAAGAGTATTCCCCATTATGGCCGCCAAGATGATAAAGCCCAAAATCGTTCCTTGGAAGCAAATCGTCGCCAATGAACGTGGATCACTTTCTGTTGTCATTGTTTATGATGTTCTTTTGTACCTCGGGTCAAGAAGTTTCACTTAGCGATTAAATCTACATAAAATGTCGTCTTTCTACCGACAAAAACAAGAACTTCGCAATGTCTATGTAAAACGTTTGATAAGCAAAGTTATATTGAGAGTAGTGCGAAGGAAAATAACTAATTCTGCCGTCCCTGACGATCTCACCGGCCAGGTGAGTGTCAAACGTCAGTATGTTAACAACGAATAAGTATTAATATTTAATTTTACAAGAGTGAAAAGTGAAATAAACCCTGTGAATGAAACTGAGACGAAATTGAATAACACTACGCACTCAATTTTCTTTCGCATGACTCAGATCTCAAAAACCCGAATTAAACTTGTCAAAGGTAGATGATGAATTGTTTTCACAATTTGTTGCAACAGATTTCAATAATTTCTTTCGCTTCGATTTACGGCTAAAAATATTATTAAGGATAATTTCCAGTGTCATTAGTTAGAAAGTGCTAAATTCGATTTTGAGTAGAGGTTTTATTTGGGATACAGGTAATTGAGCACTGTCCAATTGTCTTCCATGCAAATAAATGTTTTCACTACAAAATTGGTTCGTTTCTTATTATCAGGGCCAGGTGGCATTTTACCATGGTCTGTGTAAAACTTCGATTCCCCTTGTTTATGCTACAGAACAATTCCGAAAACCTATTACAAGTGAAGCAAAAAAATACAGTCTTGTTGCAGGGCAGTAGGCAATGTGGCTGTATTCGTAGGCTAGCACACAGTCAACCGAGTTGTCAAAATCCGTGCATTCGGTTAATTTTCATAGATCGTGTCGCCATAAAATACAAAAATTGGATGGGCTCGGTGGCAGCGGTAATCGGAAGTACCCAGTGACCGCCAAGGGAGTGTCGTGGTTAGGACTATTCATGAGATCGTTTAAAAATTTATCGCTAATCTAGGGCCCCTTAAAATTTGTAGTTTAGAAGTGAAATTCATTTTCTTTGGAGAAAATACATGCCTACTGTACAAATATTGTCTCGGAGATCTAAAGCATTGTTTGGTCAGCTCCACAAACGGAAAACCAAGACATGCTTTTTAGCGTGACTAACAAATCCACCTAACGAATCGAAAAGAAACTGGCTGACTGGAAATTCGTTTCAATGCACTGATAAAGGGATTTTTCCTTTGTACAGCATTTGAGGGAGAAATCACTTTATGTCAGCACAAGTAACGCTAATGAATAACTAATTATTTAGCGGCAGCTGAGAGCACGATTTTAGCAATAATTTGCATTTTTTTGTATCGTGTAGTCATTGGTAGATTATGGCAATAGAAAATATCAAGGCCGGAGAATAATCGATGATCGGCTACATCGATCCCGTGCGATACTGCCCGCGTGATCAGTCTGCAAGGGAAGACTGATGTGAAAAATGTTAGCCCTTATTTCCCCTTTGCATCACACATGTAGAAAGTTAATAGGTGTTCTTAGGTACATATCTGTTTGCCCTTACGTGATATTTGAAACGAACTGAGTGACATGGCCAAGGCTTTTAGGCGCTGTCTACACGAATCTGGATATTCAGTTTAAACACAAATTTTTTTATATGAATCGGCCTTCCGTCTTCACGAAACCAGTGAATCCGAACAGTGAAACTGCTTCTTTCTTAAAACCGCACCCGCGACTAAAGTGGATTTCTTTGGATCCGACGGATTTGGCGAATTTCGGGTCCAGGCTTAAATGAAAACTTGCAAATTCAAAATGGCGGACAACAAACTACTGTTTGCTTGGATATTGTACTTTGACAAGTTCCAGTATATCAGAATATTTGGATTGAAGCGATTGCCAGTCGAAGTTTTCCATTGGCTTTGATATCTTGTAGTCGCTGACTATTTATAAGTTTTAGCAAAAGAAAGTTCGGCTTCATCGTCGTGTCAGACGAATGAATCGGCCAGTTTGCCTTCGTATTTCTCTTTGACATTTCTGATTGAGACATTGTTACTCCGGTGAATTAAGGAATGGGTCCTCGTTACATGCGGGGTTTTATGACTTGATCTTGTTTTTTCCAGTATCTTGCTTTATTTTAATCTTAGACCGCTGTGTTTAAGACCAGAACCACTTTGGACCTTAAACACTCCTTTTTTTAGATCACATGACCAGCAACGCCCATAATTATGCAAAATTTGGCCTTTGAAGATTACACCAGTTTACTGAATGTGACCACAATCGTCTTTCCTTCCATAATATTTCATTTACAGTCAAATAAGCTAAATTAATCGGGGATTTGTGAAATGATCCATTCCTGCGTAATTATTAGATATTTTACTCTCGTCCCAGTCTCTCTCTTAACAAGAAACGTTGTAGTTTACAAAAGGCAGATAATTTAAGAAAACCCCGATTAATTCCATAAATTTTGTGTCAATAGTCATTGACAAAAAGTGAATTACATTACAAGTGTTATTTATAAAGTGGTGTAAATTTGGATTGAAATAAAAAGTCAAAAATGGGTGTGGCAAGTCACATCACACAGATAATACATTAGTAATAATGAAAACTTAATGCTTATGGGGAGTAGATATTGAATTTAAAATATTAATGCGAAAGGTAAAATCCCCACTAAAACAGACCACCCCCCTCCAAATTTGCAGTGCCCCATTCCTTAATTCACCGGAGTAAGATGAGAAATTTTGGCTAAAAGCGCTGGAACAAGGAAGGATACGGTCTGTGCGCTCGAGCTAGAACAACATTCAAAACTGCCGCGAAATCACATCGCCAGTTTGATTTGCGCATGCCCACTAGCTTGTAGCAGGACTAGTAGTTAGCAAATGTAGATCGCAGTCGCCTATTCGAGTAGATGCAGGGTGAACCCAAACAGTATAAAACAAGGGCGCACCCAATGACGGTTTCCCCCTAAATACATTGAAACACCTTTTAGGCTATCTAGAGTACTTTTAGATCTCTAGAAATGTATTCTAAGCGGCGCCATAAAATTTGTAACTGTTGGTTCATCCTAGGGCAACTTGAGTCTTTTTGAAATTACAAGGGCTTCATGCAGTATTATTTTCCCGAAAATTTTATGTGCAATTTAAGGTGTATCGATACCGTTTTTCAGAGGCCATACCGATATTTTTCAATCGCCTTAACCCATTCGCCCCTGAACCGCCCGTAACCGCCCGTGCGGATCCAGGTCCTTTCTACCCTTTGTGACGTCATCAGTTTTAACGGTCAAGGACAACTTTCTTCGCTAACTTGTGCAAAGTGAAGAGATCTTTCAAACCATACCAGAATGAGCACAATTCAGTCAAGGACACCGAAGAAAAAAGCAAAAAACCACGTGACAAGGACCTGAAAATCCTCATGAAAATCTTGTTCCATTACCCACCTACCTTTCCTTTCACCTAATCCTAAGATCCTAAAAGCTTTCCTAAAAACTCTTCTCACCAAAATGAAGCCTACTAAATGCCCAGCAAGAGAAAAAAAAATGAGGCAAGAAAAGCGAAAAAAGAAGGGAGGAGAGAAAGCGAAAAGTAAAAGTCAAGACTGCTGTGTCACTTTTAAACCCAAAAACTGTCGAAATTTTGCTTTCTGCGCATGCCAGAACTTCGCAAGCTGATATTTTAAATCTGGATCAGAAGGCCGCCAAGTGTACGGCCTGTAAACCGGTTTGTGGTAAGTTTTAGCTCTTTATAGCACGACAGTGACCACAAAACCACTCGACTAGCTTCAAAACGCGTTTTTCGGCAAAATCTCCAGGAGCGAATGGGTTAAAAATGTTTTTTTCCTTGTCCGATCCCTACAAAATTTTCACCAGTAATTTGGCTATGGATTGAAATTTGTGAAAATGTAGTTTTTTGTAAAATCGATATTACTATGACAACAATAAACAAAAAACTTTGAAATTGATAAAAGCCAGGGGCACCCAACGAGGATATAGTTCAAAACCAGTAAACATAGCATTGTGGAACGTATTTTAGTATTTAAACGGTAGATATAGGCATATTTTTATCCCCTAAAAACTTTTCATCTGTTCGGATTTCCTAGCTGAAAGTCTAGTGATTCGAAAATTATAGGGATAAAAACTTACCTTCTCGAAAATTTCAGCCAGGAAAAGGCTCCCGAAAATTCTAGGCGGCCTTTTTTAGCGTCAAAATCCGTTAAAAATGGGTAATTATACCATTTTGTAGATGTTCGAAAATCCTAGGAGAGGCAGGCAAGCAAGAAATTTTACAACAAATGCTCCGAAAATTCTAGATCTAAAATCGTCTTTCGAACAGATATTTTCCCGAAAATTGCCGTTGGGTGCCCCTGAAAAGCCGAATTTTGTGTGATCTAGACCAGCTACTGAAAATCCAACATAGGAACTTAAAGTGTGGTGTTTAGCAAACAATCTCCGTAAGAAGTAAAAAATTCTGTATATTTGAATTCAACTAAAACGAAAGCATATTTCAAACCTTAAATTTTCAATAGCCGTGATAGATTATTTAATAAAAAAGTTATAAATGACTCAAATTATTCTTAAGTAGCGTGAGAATGCTGCTTAATATCGCATTTCAATGCTAGGAAATTTTGGTGTATTTTCGTTCTTGCGATCTTGAAAACTAACCCGTTTTCTCACCACCTGAATAAGAGCAACTTCATTCAAAATTTGGACTTGTAGTGCTTTTTTGTATATTTCTGAAACGATCCAAACGAATTTTTTAACAATTTCTTCACATAATCCTCATAACGTATATAATAAGGTCTAAAACTTTCATTGAGATTGATTCACTGCAACATCCTAAAATTTCAAGACAAACCTATCCCACGAACCTGTCAAAAATCTGCGATATACGTACCGCGTATCGTCCGCATTAATTTGGAAAAATTAGCATAACGTCAAAACAGCGAATGTTGTAACGCAGATTTTTGACCGGTTCTTAGGATAGGTTTGTCTTGAAATTTCAAGGTGTTGCAGTAAATCAATCATAATGAAAGTTTCAGACATTATTATATACATTATGAAGATTATGTGGAGAGGTTTTAAAAAAATTCGTTGGAGTCGTTTCAGAGATATACAAAAAAGCGCTAAAAGTCCAAATTTTGAAAGAAGTTGCACTTAGACAGGTGGTGAGAAAACGGGTTAGTTTTTAAGATCACAAGAATGAAAATAAACCAAAATTTCCTGGCATGGAAATAAGATATTAAGCAGCATTCTGACGCTACTTAAGAATAATTTGAGTTGTTTATAACGTCTTTATTAAATAATCTATCAAGGCTATTGAAAATTTAAGGTTTGAAATATGCTTTCGTTTTAGTTGAATTCAAATATACAGAATTTTTTACTTAGTTGAATTCAAACATACAGAATGTATTAAGAAAGTGAGAATTTTTCTGTTTTCTCTGTCCATCGCATTTTTAAATTCCGAAAATTTTAGGTTTCCTTTTTTCTAAGAAAACAGCCTAACCTGCGGGATGAAATGTGAAAAATTAATCTTCAGAAAATCGTAGGGAATTTATTTGATAAGCTTCGATAATTGTTCAAGAATGGAATGGTCATCTAGAAATTTTAGCAGTCCTAAAGTAATAGAAAACTCTAGCCACTACTTGCTTCTCCAAACAGATATTTTACGGAAAACAGTCGTTGGGTGCCCTTGATAAAACACAGCGATTTCGTGTTGAAGCAACTATTAAGTATGCGATTTAAGCCTATCCAGATTCGTGTGCACGGGGCCATGAAACTCAACTCGTGGTAACTTTGTCCAGGATTTATCATCTACTTGAAACGACAGCAATGAAGTCAGAGCCTTCCGTTATTCTCTGACTAATTTAACATAACAACAAAGTAAATGTCAAAAGTGATTACAGTAGCGCAGAGTTTATTTTGCTTTAAATACGATAACTACAGCTGTAGAAAGTATTGCTGAAAGTATTCCAGATGGTTTGGAGCTTACTTACAAAAGGTTTCAATTGATTTCACAGAATGTACACATGCTCAGCTAGAACCTCGTATTGCATAACCATTAACATTAGACTTTTCTCTTTTCTCTTAAGCTTTACAGAGGTAACAAAATTAGCATTAGCAATAAAACTATAGCTCTCTTTGCTTTTGAATGCTTTATTAATTTAGCTTAATTTTTTCTTTGATTTTTACGCATTATATTAAGGCTTACTATTTTTAAATACCATTCGCGTAGCAAAATAATTAAGATTCGGTATTGCGCGGCTCGATGAATTACATGTACACTCTTTTGTAAAATACAACAAAGTTAATCCTTATAGGAAATTCGAAGCTGAGATTTTGCAAAAGGTTCTCAAATTATATTAGTATAGGTAATTGCACGATTTGTAGTGATATTTCGAAATTTTTATCCGTAATTTCACGAGCCGTTAGGCGAGTGAAATTTGAGACAATTTTGAAATATCACTGGTGGTATTTATGCCAAATATCACATACATATCATGCTATTATTTGTTTATACTACTACACGCAAAAGGTTTGTAATTTTCACATGTAGGTATTTCAAATTAAGCTAAAATACCACTGCCCTAAGCCAATGAGATTGCAGAAGTTTCTCATGCAGTAGTATAACGGGGCATATGCAAGAAGGACAACGTCAACGTCAACGAAAACATTAGAACTTAGCACAGTCTTTGCGGTCACGACTACGACGTGAAATCCCCTAATTCCAGTTTTTCTTGAGTACGTGAGCAGACGAAGATTAAACTCCAGAAAAATATCCAAACCTTTGACAAACTTAGCGACTTGGAATACAATAGCCATAACCTTTTGAAGAATGCGAATGCCTAAATTCACTTTTTAAAACGTTTTCATTGTCGTAATGGTACAGCATTTGCACCTGAAGGAAAGAAGGTGTATCTGGATAAAGGGTGGAGTGAGGAGTAGGGTACAAAAGATGGTCTAAGTGTACCTTTAACCCATAACATTTTGTTAAAACGCTCTCAGAAAGTAACACTGTCTCTCTTTTTATATCAAGTAGCGTTTTGTTAATGTTCAGCTTCTTCTGAAAACAGCAAATGCACCCTTAGCAGGAGCTCCTGACCCTTAGTTATATTCTAATCATGCAGAAGCTGTAATTTAGAGTGTAAAAGACCTCAATAGAAACCGATAGCGAGCAGCCAAAAGATTTTCATAGAGGTCTGAGTAGGAACTCGCAGAGAAGTGAGTCATTTATCGACATTTCACTTGTCAGCCTTATCTGTCTCCTCACCTCACCTCGCACCGCGTGGGAGGACTGGGGAATAGTCGTAAATGTTGAGAAATATAAACTGCTGGTGTTTAAAAGGATTTCAACCGAAAAGCTTATTATGAATGTATCTGCTATTGGCATCGCTCAGGTGGACATGTGTCCTCTTACGCCATATTTACTATGCTTACGCAGACGTTCTTAGGATTCCGTCACGCGTGAGGAAGCCCAAAGAACGCCTGCGTAGGAGGCTAGTGGACATCTATATTTATACATGACAAATATGCGGCGCTCTTTTAGAGATGGATGCATAGGGCGTGAATTGTGTAGTTCAGCTACCAGGCACTGAGAATAAGTGGCTATATTAGAAGTCTTAAAAGCGAGACCATAGATTGCTTAAGATATCACGGAAAAAGTAATGGGATATAGGATATGATGAGTTAAAACATGGTAAGGGATTAGATAAGACAAGATATGATGTGGATAAATTAGAAGAATTTAAGATATGTTAGGATAAAATAAGAAAGGATTTCATGTGATTTATATGGTATAATGAAAAGATATCATCAGCTTTGTTAAAACAAGGAGATAAGATACAGTAATCTCTCCAATTAGCCCTCGGAGGCTAATTTTTCCAGTCATTTTTTTTAGGGGGGCGAATTAGAGGGATTGTGGTATCTTATAACGTTAGGTAAAACAAAACTAATCAGGATAAGACGGCAAAACTGTGATCTGGGGATATGATAAGAGTGAAAATAATTATGTTATGATTAATCAATAAGGGGACGTAGAATACGATAATAAAAGAAGAGATAAATATACGTTATGAAGAACAATGATAACGGTAAGATACAAGAGATAAAAAAGAGAGATAATATAGGATAAGTTAAGAATAAGATTATTACATAAGAAGTAAGCGAGTATAGAATGAATTATGGATGATAATACAATGAAGTAAATACAGTATATACATATATTTATTGCAACTTAAGTGGCTTTTCATGCCACTTATAATTCACGAATATAAAATTACATGTTTCTCGAGATTCTTGAAGGTTAACCCATTCCACAGGAACAGAAGGATATTGACGAAAATGACGAACCACGAGAGCCTTTATTGAGCTACACCTTATTTTTTTTTGGGGGGGGAGGGGTTGACTGTCACATATACCCTAAGTGTGTTACACAGAATTGGGGGAGTTCCAAGTGCTCAATTCTTAAATAGGCTTTGTTGTATTGAGATTCTTTCAAAAGTTATATAAGGGATAAAGGTTACTTCAAATTCTGTCACAGGATCTTAACTCTCCGTAAAAGAATTAACTACCGTCTAGGTGGGGAATTCTGAAACTACGACAGTTTGGGAAGGCGTTTTGGATCAATTTAGGTTTCCGGGAAAACTGCCCACCTACCCCTCCCCTAAGTTAACATTAACACTTACTTCTCACTTAGGGCAAAATGATGGCTTAGGGGAGTGGTAGGTGGGCAGTTTCCCCCGAAACCTAAAATTGATCCGGCATTTTAAGGGATGCACGTCAACCGGAAGTAAACTATTTACATTCATGTGCAGTGGTGTCGCCCAAATTTGGTAGCAGCAAGGCATGTTAAAAGGGAAAAGGCCTCACTTCCGGTTGTCATGCCTCGCTTTATACTCCTCAATATCGCATTTGTAGAGCTGTAAATAATTAACAATTATTGAACGAGGTTGAGCAAAATATCGCGATTTGTCTGATATGCGAGACACTGACAAATCACGATATTTTGCGATAACCGAGTTCAATAATTGTTTTATCATTCGATCACCGAGTTTGTTTTTTTACTGAATATCCTCGGGAAGCGAAGCGATCTGCAAGAGCGATCGCAAGAAGGAGAAAGGCACGGTTTCCTTTACGCATGTGCAGAATATTATTTGCAGCCAAACACAGTTGGACGGTATTGCGCATGAGCACTATTACCATGACCATTATTTGTAGGCAGTTATTTGCAGGTCACGTGGTGAGATCTCGGCCAATGAAAAGAATGAAAAAGAATGAAAAATTTGCTTCAAATGATAATAGTCAATCATCGGACGATGTCCGACCCGACCCGACCCATCATCCGACGAAATCCTTCCCGCAGTTAAACGTTGAATTTTGTAATTGAATATTTGCATAGTAATTAGACAAAATTAAGAGTCAACATTATGAATATCCAAGAACTTTTCTGGTTTGTCCGACTAAGATGGTTACCTTCTAAAACAAATTATTTTTAGGTCTGCATGTGGGAAGATGCGCAGACGTTCTTTTGGTCTGTTGAAAGAAGACGGATAGGAAAAAGGGAGAGAGAGGTCGTACCTCAAATTCAATTCCATAACTTGACTTCGTGAGGAATAATGTTGAATATATAAAAGTATTAAAACAGATTTGAATGAATTTATGTGACCATTGATAGACTCTCCTGATTCGTAAGCGTTTTTTCACTAGAACATGCAAAGCTAAAAAAACGAATTATCATGAGTTTCATGACCAGTGGAGAGGTAGTCCTCCGCAATCAAAATACATGGAAAGAGAGGGTCTGGTAAAATACTAAAAAAACGTTATTAAATTTTACCCTAAAACTTATGGGTTGTTGCACTAATTATAAAAGAATTACTGAGACTTCGGTTGGTAATGTTCAAGAAATACATTTCCATTTTCCTACCGACTATACTGAGGTGGTTTTTTTTAACAGCTTTGAAGGCTTGGAACAGGTGATAAAGACGCCACGTTGTAACTGAAGCACAAAGGTGTGATCCCCCAACCAGGAAACGAGGCTAACTTATCAAGCGAGTTCCATGTTAGTTCCAACCAAAATCTCAGTGGGTTTAGATGACAATAAGTTACATGCCACAACACTGAATTCGATAATAACTTTGAAAAGTGGCCTTTTTTTGCACGTCAAAAGACAACAAATCACATGCAAATTTCCAAAGCAAACCTGCCTAAGTAATAGCCATTACTCATTCTTAAACATGTCACTCAGAAGTCTTTCTATAGGAACAGTTCCGATTGTCTTCTTGAAGAAAAGATCCTCGATCTCCTTAGCGCTGATTCGTCGTAAGGCTGGTAACAAAAGAAGCAGGCGTCCAAACCGCGCGAGCTGAGTAGGGCACTGGGCTCGAACATACTCCCCTAGCATGAGTTGGGCCTGGTCCTGGGTGGATTCCACTTGCTCTGGATCCTTGAGCCCGCAAGCAGCTAATAAAATTGTACAAATGAAAATATCGATTGTAAATTGATTGTAACACAATACACTACTGAAAAGAAAATTCTCAGATTCATTAGTCTTATTGTTGTTGCTTTTAGAGTGCCTTTAAGCTGACCTGCAGTTACGACGCAACAGAATGCTTGCATGGGTGAGCAAAGAAACCCTAAACCAATACTATATAATATAAGTTCGTTTTTCCATATGTACAAATGAAAATATTGATTGAAAATTGATTGTAGCACAATACACTACTGCAAACAAAAAACATTCTCAGATTCATTAGCTTTGTTGTTGTTGTTTTTAGAGTGCCTTTAAGCTGACCTGCACTTACGACGCAACAGAAGGCTTGCATGGGTGAGCAAAGAAAACCTAAACCAATACCGTATAATATAAGTTCGTTTTGCCATATTATTTTTTGTCTACCTTATTGCGTCGCCTGCGTAAAGATATCGTAAGAGACACAGAACAATAGCCGACAGCAACAAACATATATCTACCCCTATCTACCCCTATACGGGGATTTGCCGCTGTGCAGGGTAAGGTTTTTGTCCTCGCTGTCCTAAACAGGGTATTTAATTACGCGCGAGCCTGTTTTAAGGAGACTGTCTAAATTATAAACAGGGTATTGCCTGCACGATCGATTTGATCTGCTTGAGGGAATTTGTTTGTACTCTAACTATAACGCGAATTTGCTCTATTGCAATTGCCAATTAATGGCTTTAAACCAAGACGACGTGCATTTTTTCTGTTGTTCTAAAGAGGGTAATAAAATTGAGGGTGATGTCCTAAACAGGGTCGGTATTTTAGAATTTTTTTTGTTCTAAACAGAATCAGGGTTTAAAACCCTCAGCGGCTCACCTATACCCAAATATTGATCGAGTAAACCCTTCCCTGTGGGTGTCTAACACTACATAATGAACGATGAAATGACATGACGCTACACCCCGGGCGCTACACTTACTTGGCTTGAAGAGCACTATCGCCTTGAGACATGCGTATTCGGTAGAATCAACATTGGCAGCCTTGAATTTGTTGACTGTTTCTTGAATCAAGCGCACCGTTGCCATAACGTCGACAATTTTCTCTGGTGGTGTGCTGTCCACGTGTAAACCGGCAGCTGACAAAATTGGTGCGATTTCAAGTGGCATGGACCACTGGCTGGCACCAAGCAAAAATAGTTCCCTCCAGCCTTCCTCTAGCAGAATTACCTATTGACGCATAAATAAAGTCATTTAAAATTATTTTCGTTTTTATTTGCTCCTTTTGCTTTCACCTCAAGAACGATGAACGGCCATTGTATTCACAATGTAGTCACCTACATGAAGACAAGATGATAAATCTCGTTCTAGTAGAAAAAAGAATTAAGGACGGAAGGAAAGACGATAACTGTGCTGTACTGTCAAAGCCACCATATCATGCTAGTTAAACGCCAGGGGGGTACTCAAGAAAATTTTATACCGGGAGGCTCCGCCCCGAGGTCCAACCCTTTACCTGCCTTTTAAAGCAGCACCAGGACGTTTTCTCGACCCTTTCACCGGCATAAAATGAATCATTTGGCCCTTCTGGGCCTTTTTACAGACCAAAATGACAGATTTCCCTACACTTTCATATAATTCAACTAGTGACATCCCTACCCTTTCATATACCTGAAGTCTGAAAAAGGTAATCAGTACCAGTTGCAGCACTGATCCACACGTACCAACTCTGCGCACGATATGGCCAGTAAAGAGGTACCCCTTTTGGGCGGAGCCATTCCCTATCAGCCTTTAAAGGGACTACCCCACTCTCCGGGGCTAAACGCTGAACCTCATTGACCTTCTTTCGTTAAAAGTTGTTTTTCTACTTCGTTATTTGACAGATTAGGTTGGCTAAGGTTATAAATGGTCTCAGGAGGCAAGTTTCGGTCGTAAAATTAACATCAGCATCAGCTAACGATACTCATGGATTGTCTCGACTTTTTCATATAGGCCCAGTTGTTCGAAGGTCTGTTAGGGCTAACTAGGGGTTAAATTTTTAATCCAGGGCCGAGTTGTTCAAAGCTGGGTTAAGATAACCCAGGGTTAGTGCGAGATTTGAATTCAGATTTGAAAGCTTAAAAATCATTTCAGTTTTAATTCTTTTTGTCTACAAGTTGATGATTGAAAGCTCTAAAAACAACAGAGGAAAGTATCCGAGAAAAAGCTTTTGAACACAAGAGAAAGAAACCCGGGTTAAGCGCTAATCGCCCTTCGAACAACTGGGCCCAGGTTTCTTTTTCTTTTGTTCAAAAGCATTTTCTCGCATAATTTTCTCTACTTTTTTAAGAGCATCCAATCAGCAAAGTGTAAATAACAAAAATCATTAAGACAGAATCCATCAGGAAATTAAGTAATTTCAATTTTCAGTAGCCGAAACCCTTGTATCAGAATAATTTAAACAATACTACATTCTTTTTTACATTTTTCAACGGCTCTAGATATAAAACAATCATTGGATGAGGTTGAGCATGATATCATGAATTATCAAAACCGAGGTCTGTGTTATCTGCCGAAGCCGAAGGCTGAGGTTGTTCAACCCTGGGTTAACCCAGCTTTGAACAACCCGCCCCGATCTCTAAAGGGCAAGAACTTGACAAAGGTGAAATTTGTCAAATAAACTATAATATCAGAGCCGTTGATGGTGTCTAGTCTCACCTGATCTCTGAAAGGCAAACTCATAAATGAAGGAATATTCCTGGCCCATTTTACTGACATAAACAGTAGCTTCGCGGCCGCTTCACACACAGCTTCTGGATTCGAATAATACATAGAAACTGAGATGTCAGATTGAAATCTGATTGGCTTATACTCCAGCCCAAGGTCAAAGTCGTTTGGCGGTAACTGGCATCCATCCATACATGTTTCAGCTGCCAGCAAAGTATTGATGAAACCACTTGTATTGTGCGGTACATGCGCAGTGCTACCAATCTCCATTCTATCTTGAGCTTCCTTGAGCATCTTCTGTTTTCGAAGAGTAGAGTTTCGGGGCCCGCGTTCATGTTGAACAGCTGAAAAATAATCAAGGTAGGTACTTTAAGTAGGGTTATTAAAGTGTATCAAGAATATATTTAACATGATGTATTAACGTAAGAAAGAGGACCTAATTGAATACACTCTGTCTGACCCCCGAATTTTGCAAAAATCACTGTTTCAAATGCTCTTGGGAATATGCAGACAATCCAAAACTCCATGAATAAATTTTTTTCTAATTCTAATCTCATGTGTAGGTCTCATGCTTTGCTTTAAATATACATTTTAAAAACGCCGACCCGCCTTTCTTCAATTCCAATGCTTGTCCATTTCCTTTCACTCCAGATATTACACTGTTACGGCATTATCACTCTATGGTCTCTTTCACGAGCTGGATGTTACTTTAAAGCGGAACGGGGAACAGGAAATAAAAAATGAGAGCTTGAACCCTAGCCCTGTCAGTAACTTCATTTCCAATTAAGTCTTTTGTTCCCACTTTTCATTTCCCCGTTGCCCGTACTTTTTTCCCGCTTCCCCCGTTCCCCGTTTTATACTCAATGACATCCGTTTCACGAGATTATTGGGAAACATAGGTAAGAAAAAAAGTAGGCAACCAATGACCGTTCCAGACTGGATCTGGGAAACGGACGGCAACGTTTGTTCATGGGATACTGTAAAAACCAGCGAGCAAGAACTGCGAGGCTCCATTCTCCTAAGTTAGCCCAAAAAGGTAGTTACTTATAATGAATGGTAATCCGCACAAATTTAGTCTGTTTGGGTTCTTAAACAGGTTTTTATTTGCTGAAGAAAAAAATACATTGTAACTAAGAGTATTTAGTGCTATTCAACTTATTCCGTATATAAATCTGTACCAATTTACATTGCAGTTGGAGTGACTGAAGGCACCTATATGTCTCCTAAGAGGATCCTGAATGTTGACTTATCTTACTTGCCCAAGTGTTCAGAATTCTTTTATAGATTTTAGAAAAGAAGAACCGGTTTCAAATTTTAGGCCAAGCAGGTTCTTATATAGAGGGCGCCTAACAGGGAATTTTTTTATCTTTTGCAGGTAGTACCTGGGATCAATACAGAAACTAAAGAAATTACAGTTGCAAATTTAGACTACATCAAATTTCATTGAAAAACAGACGCAATTAAAAGATGTCGAAAGAAATTATTCGAAGAGAAGAAAGAAATATAAAAGCTGACGTTCCTAAGTAAGAGGATAATAAATTAAAGGCGGTTTTTCAAAGTGCAATGATTTGCAGTTTTTTTTGTTTTTTTTTTTTTTTGCAATGACGCAATCATATCAATAACGTTGACATATTCTCAATTATCATTCCTAGAATTCGCATAGTTTCAGAGGAAATTTATTCTGTTATTCGCCTTCAAAATAAAAAACGACTTTGATAGTTTCAAAAAGAAAGGTTTGGGGAACACAAATAAGAATTTGATAGTTGGCTGCAGTTTGTTAAACTGCGATTCTGCTATTTTGAAATCATTCACCATACTATCCAACTACTGCGGCCAACATTCTTTAGTGTTGTTTTCATTGTGCCAAGATAAAGGAATGTTTTGTAAACTTGTAAAGTAATAAAAATTTAGACAATAACAACACACCCAAAATTCTTGATAAAATGAATTCAATGCAACTGACGAAAATTCGTGGGTTTGTTGTATGCGTATTTTTAGCATTAAAAAATGCTTGTCGTTGGCGTTCTGTGTCATGAAAGTGATTCAATCAACCGCTTACACCAAAAACAGAGCGAGAGACAAAGGGCCATTCATACACAAATAAGTATCACACGAGCCAAAATCAGCGGGTATAGCGTTGTCAAATCTTTTGATCTATACACGTGCCCTTGAAATTATCGTGAAATATTAATTTTTGTCAATTAGGAATGTCATATCGACGCGATAAATCAAATTTAAGCCGATAATCTAGAAAAATTGGGGAAATGTTTGAACACTGAACACAATGCGTTTCTTGTTAAATCCAATTATAACAGATCGTTTAACTTCAAAGGAACTTCGGTAGAGAAAAATATGGCAAAACTGTTATAAATGAAAAAGGATCTCTTTTTAATCGCGGTAACATTCAATTAGCAATTATAGTTTATCTGTTAAACGCAATAAAGGACTTTAAAACTTGCAAACAAATTTAAATAATTTCATCTTTGTAAAATTTTGCGCTGATTATACAATCTATAGGATCTGGCAACATCAGTAAAACAAAAGTTCGTTAACGGCGATTTAGTTTCAGTCTTGAAAATGAAAAAGCAAAGTGTTTAAAAGACAAATTCTGGCTATGTATATATCATTGGTTCAAATCTGTTTTAAGACACGGAATACTAAAAGCAGACGTAGCAAAGCGATTCAAACTGTAACTGGGTGGCTTTTTAGCTCAAAGAATTTTTGACAAAATGATATTTCACTTAAGAACATAATGTACGCATTCTTTTCAAGTGACACAGGTGTTTCGAAACATGTTTTAATTTGTGGTGAATATTTGATCTTCAGCTTGCGGCGAAGCCCACTGCTGTGAAAAAAGTTAAAACAACATTAAAAATTTACATGGTTTTGACTCCCTACTGTAAAATCTCTGAAAAGTGTTACTTTAATTATCACCTATCCGAGCTTTTGATAACGTTGGAAGCTGATATTTCTGATAGTGGATTTCAAAAATACATCAGGATGAAATGCTACAACCAGAAACTAGAATGAATTTTTCTCTGTTAAACTAGCCCTTTGTACGTTCGTGTGTTTTGTAGTGTTTATGGCAAAAAGTCTTGTTTTATTTTGATACAGAAAACGGTTTGCTGATGCAGCAATATTCAGTTTGGAAATGAAAAAAATACAGACATCTTACGTATAACAAAAACCTTCTGTATATATTTGAGGATAACGTAATTGGAGTGTATCCAAACTACAAGATGTGTTAATAAAATGTAATACTTCTCTGAGACCACAGTTCAATTAGTAGAGAGCAAATAAAATGAGAGTTAACAAGCCGAAAACTTACAGGGAAGCTACATGAATCTCAGTGAGTATTTCAGTCGGTACAGGCCGATACACTCAATTAGTGTCAGCTTGCTTAAAAACAGCTAACGTTCAGGTAGAAATCTATAACTTTTAAAGCAAGTCTGTTCAGGTAAAATCTTATTGATGCTCCCCAAAGAAATTAGCTATTTGCAGGTTGAATGTCGGATTTTCAAGTAAACCTGGCAATCGAAATTCATTTGCAAAGTGGTTTTTCTGTTATTTCGAAGTTCATTCAGTATACAATCAGATTTTATAATTATTGGCAAATACTTAGAGACTTGAAAATCGGTGGTCTTCGACTTTTACTTAGTCGAAGTGTCAATTAGATTTAAAGCTCATTATAAGAAGTGATAATGAAAATATTTTGTGTGATGACAAATTTCGTTATCGCTTTGTTCCGCCCATAAACATTTGTTTTTCCTTTATGTAACAAATCACCATTTAATTACGAAACTACCTCTTCATCAGTAAGTTTTAACCTTAAGTACACAAAATTCGACAGTAACGTTCTTCTCTGTAAACAAAAATGGAAGAACAATTTTTCTCTTATTTTTTAAAACCAAAACTAAGTACGACCATCCGAAAATTTGGGGGCCTATCATACTCCACCGAGCCGCTGCCTTTCCACTTTACAGTATCTCCCAAAAACCATAACTGACAATTTTCGACAACATTACGGAGATCTCGACCCTTTACTAGCTCTTTAGCATGACTACTATACATTAACTTTTTGATCTTCTTCGTAAGCCAAGATCCTGGAAGTTTCAACACTCTCATTCCGAACACATCTACACGCTTGCTGCGAGCGACCTCCCTCAACTAATTATTCGGTCTATTCGATCCCCCGGCCAGCTACCTAGGTGTGAATTATCTTTCGTGTTGGAAAGGAATTCTTGAGATACTCACCGTGGGGCATCGTTGGGGAAAACAATAAAATAAAACAAAAATACTCCTATTAAAATTGAATTCTGATAGAGTCGTTTAGTGATTGTGCTCTAATCTTTTAGAATTGGAGAGAAGAAAATTCACTTCAACCAATCTCTTTGTCGCGTTTTCCCACCTTAAAAATGCCTCAAAAAGAAAAATTTAGCATTTTAGCATTTTAGTATTTTACAGTATTTGATTCCTGAGTAAAGAAAAAAATTTGGCAGTTTCGCTACTTGTACTTATTTCCCCATAACATAATATTTTTGAAAAATCCAGCAATTTTTTGGTAATGCTTGACAAATAGCCATATTGCCAAATGTATGAAATAGATATTTGCTATCTCAGCTTTTTTTAGAAGCCATGGGGAGTGTCCATATTTATTTTATTATTGTTAATGTTTTTTTGTTGATGTTGCTGTTATTGTTGTTGTTGTTTGTGCGTGGATAAAGTAAACTAGGAAAGTAGCACGATCAAATGTTTCAAATGATATTAAAAAGAATCGATTTTGATGAAACTTGGTCAAGTTGCTGATCAGTTTGTTTTAACTTCTCTGAAATGATTGAAACCGATTTCAACTGAAATCTGGAAAATAACCAGTCCCTCCATCCCATCTTATTTATTTTAAAGAGGCAAACATACTGTAATAAATGCTGAAAAATATTTGGCGATCGTTTTTCAGTTCTCACTTCTGAATAGTGACGCGAGCCAGATATGAAACTCCGGCAGGGTTACTATAGACTGTACGGATAAAATTCTCTATCGCTGCGTTGTTAATTTGCTGTACAAGATTTTCTTTAAGTAGAATCCATCTGTTCTACTAGAAACAACCAATAAACAAAGCTAAATGCAACGAAACCGTCAGCGGAAGAGCAAAACTTTGCTCTTCCAGTCCGACGTCTTAAACGCTTTAAGCTGAATTAGCATGACTTCAAAGAAAACCTTTCATCATTCTGGTTTCAAAATTCAGATGCTTCAAAATGCCTCGAATTTACTTGCCTGAGGATTAATGAATCAATTCTATAGCCATAAGTGGAGACGTTTTAAGCCAGATGAATTTTGTGCTTAAAAGCAAATTTATTAAATACGCCCGAAGCCTCATTTTATCGTCACACCTTTTTTGTTCCTAAGAAAAAAAGTTCAGAAGCTGAAAAGCGAGTAATTTCCTGGGCCTTTTTACCCTTAATTACATGTCCTTTTTAGATTTTGCCAGCTAATGAACATATTGAAGCCGATTAATTCTTTTTTTCCTGCAAGCAGGAAATTCTGTGAAACCTCTTCATAGAGAGAAAGAAATATTAAATTCATTATTCACTGTTAACAGGGGACAGATGAGGGATAAAAATAATGTAGAATTAAAAATAATAATATTCCATACAAAACAGGGACGTGGCCTAGGATTAGAACAAATCTCTGAACAACACACTAGAAAGCTCTTTTAATGGTTTGTGATGATAAATTCGTATTAATTTTCAGGTATTTGTCTGTAGTTCTGTTAATTTCCCTTCCAATTTAGTGAGGCTACCATGAAAAGGGTTCGCATGGCCAAACAAATCAACCTGGAGGACTATTGAAATTCGAGTCATTTTCTCGCAAATTTAATTCATCTGTCAGTTCACTTAATTTTAAATTTTTACGTCTAGCTTGGAAGACCTTTCCTGCGTTTTGAACGAAGCTTATCACACTCACTTTGAACACGATTGTTAAATAATGATTCCAGAGAATCTTAACACCAAAAGCTTTTCGGTAGTTAAAAATAAAACGTTAAAGAGACCCGACAAGAAAATGACTTTTAAATGACTTTTTCTCTATACACAGGCAACTGCACGAAAGAGTTAAAAGTTTGGTTCGAAAATCAATCACTTTTTCTTTATGTTTAATATCGGAAAAGTCTTTTAATGTAATTTCATTATAATGGTTAGTTTCACGATTCGCTCGGAGACAAAGGCGCGCGCTTCCATTACGAAAAATAATGCTTTGGCGAAATTGATTTTATAGGGAAGGGAAAATAGAGGCAAAACGATTACATGCGAAAAAGTTTCTTGCTATTCCTCGTTGGGAATTATCGTGGAAAGCCCGTTAATTTTTAACCAGTAAAACTACGACTGCTGTATAAAATCCAGTCTGAGAACATCAAATTTAGTTCGACGCATTGAGTAAGGTATATTATCTAATCGTTGAACACCTTAGTAATGTAAGGTTAGTGGGACTTTGAAAAATAGTGAGATCGTTAAGATGTCCTTTCTTTAAACGGACGAAAGTCAAACAGTTTTAACGCTTTCTTCGAAGAATCCGATTATCATTTAAACGGTCGGAAAACCCAGTGGTTGTTTTATAGGGTGTTAATAGGAGAAATGTAAATATTCACATTAAAAACTTTGTTGATTTTAAAAATTCTATGTCATAATCACGTTTGCGCTATCAATAAATACGACCGTTAATAGTAAGCGAAATATCTACAAAACGTCTGGAATACTCAATAGCAATTTTTTTTGCGCGGTGAAAGGGCTTAACGCGCGAGTAGAGTTCCTCTCGCTACACGCGTCACAGCCTTAAAGCAATTAAAGAAAAGTACTACATTAAATCTATCCTCTTACCATCCTTGTTCATGGTCACTTCGAAGCATTTTTTCAGTCGGCAGGAGCGGCACTGGTTTCTATGGATTTTATCCACGGGGCAGTTTCCTTTACCGTTCGTAGCTCTGCAAGTGTATGAACGGTTCCTACGTATGCTTCTTTTGAAAAAACCACTACAGCCATCACAGGCATAGATTCCATAATGCTTACCGGAGGATCTGTCTCCGCAGACTTTGCAGGGAATATCCAAGAGACGACCTTGACAAATTCGAAAAAGAAAGATAGAGTAACTCACTTCGGTTTAGCAGAAGTTAGGTGAGTCAGTAAAAGGCCTGTAAAAAACTTCCTGGTTTAATATCTATGTAGCATAAAGTTCGTTTAACTATATTTACCGTTAGGCTTGGATTTATCACTCTTGTCGAAATCCATTTCGTCTTCTCGATGATCAGAATTCATTCTGGATGGAAATATTGCTGTAGTCAAGGTCCACATCCAATTTTACCGACTTGCGCGAGTTAACAACGTTTAACGGGTATTGTGCGCCGTGCTACGAGAGGCCAGATTAATAGCAAATGTCAGGAAGGCTTAAGAGCACGGCTGTCGTGATTGGACGAACCAGGGCCATTACTGTCTCACTTTCTATTTCTCGCGAAACAACAAACAATTTGATTAAGGCGTTTGATTCGCTCACACACTTAAAAGCATTGTTAGACGGCGGTTACTGATATATGCCAAGCAAATCAAGCTCATAAACGAACCATTTATTTTATATACAGCAGGAAAACATTCTTGCGGGAACCAATTTTTCTCAATGTGTTCCATCGCCATCTCTCGACAAATTTGTTTTTATAAACCTTTCCAAACCCTATTCTTCTACGCATACTTAACTTTCGGATGACTTTCAAAATATTGTTTGATGTGTTGATAAAATATTTAACGGGTGAATACTAACTAAATTATTTAAAAATATCACCCAAAAATATCAATCTTTCAATCATTAAGAATTTAATCAGAGATAACCAACAGACGGAGAGGGATTAAAAAAATTTTGTCAGCGGGTTGAAAAACTTTTTAGAAGATTGCGATGGCAAATTATTGACTCCTTCAAGGAACGGTGCTAAAAAGCAAACCAGAAAGAAAAGAAACTAGTCAGCTTTCTAAAACTGACAGGAATAACTCAATTTCAAAGAGTTGTGACACTTCACCAAGCCAATCGGATTCGCAGCCTGGTTTTGAATGACACGTGAAGAATCGAACAAAAGAAAATGGGTGGTTGATGCCTACAGATTGACGCGTTTTCTATTCTTCCTTTTCTCCCACATTCCACCCAGCTGTCAATCCAACAATTTCGTTTTATGGCACCTGCCTTTGTCTCTTGCTTGCACCTGGCACGAGCACTGTAATAATCGCTGGAAAAAATATATTTTCTAATTTGCGTTTGTAATTCTCGCCCTTTAAACCTTCTCCGTGCTAAGAACGCAAGTAAGTCAAACTAAATCCATCTTCCAGAAACATCCGATTCCCTCAGGGCGGCTAGACCAGTTTATATAAACATAACTGTTTTCCTTCCTTGTTGAAAACTTTTTATCCTGAATTAAATCGTTTATAGTTTTTCCATTGTCCAGTTCAGAGCAATTAGGGATGGTAAATAATTTCGCGCGTGGTCTAATTATCACTTAAGCAGACGGCAAGCAAGCCGAGAATGAATACTTGAAATTAGAGAACAATCACTCACATTCGATGTCGGAAATCAAACGGATGTATTGTTCCTTCCAGGAACGTTTTTGTTTCGCTTTCGTTTTGACTTTTCTTTTTGCTTAAAAAGTGAAAAATCATTGGTGTTACAAAAGAAGTCTTTTAGCACGTGCCACTGTTCTATTTACTTAACGCCGAGTCAAGGAATGAAAAATAAGAGCTTCTAAGCACGCGATAAGTAGCTAATATAAAGTGCTTGTCAAAGCAACGTTTTTGCACTTAATCGCCCCTGCAGTGTTTCCCAGCCTTACAAATATTAAGTTTAGTAAAATGTTTAGAAAATGATAGGTGAAATGGAGAAAAACGGCGACAGAACAAAACAGACGCCTCGCGAACTGCGCTCGGTATTTTGCAGTTCAAAACGACGAAGCGGTATTGGGTCGAGAAGGGTAATTTATTTTCAATTTAAAAAACGCAAATAGCAGTAATTTAATGTTTATGGTAAAAAATTTGAAATCTAATGCGAAGTAAGTGGAAATTTAATCGAAATAACTGTGGCTTACAGAAGGTAGATCGGCGATCTAATCACAAAAGCTAAAATTCAGTGCCCTAACAGAAAAAAATTGAAGCCATTATACTGTACAGGGGCACCTAACGAGAATATAGTTCAAAACCACTTAAACATAGCATTGTTGAACGTATTTTAGTATTTAAACAGTAGATATAGGTATATTTTTATCTCCTAAAAATTTTTCATCTGTTCGGATTTTCTAGCTGCGAGTCTAGTGATCCGAAAATTATAGGGATCAAAACTGACCTTTTCGAAAATTTCATCCAGAAAAAAGGCTCCCGAAAATTCTAGGGGACGTTTTTAGGGTAAAAATCCGTTAAAAATGGGCAATTATACCGTTTTTTAGATGTTCGAAAATCCCAGGAGAGGCAGGCAAGCAAGAAATTTTATAATAAATGTTCCGAAAATTCTAGATCTCAAATCGTCTTCCGAACACATATTTTCCAAAAATTGACGTTGGGTACCTCTGACTGTACAACAGCGAAAAAGCGACTAAGTAGTCCTTTTCAGTTAAAAGTTATTTTTGGCTGTGTGCAATGCACTTGAGCTGTTTTCGCTTTTAAACCTGTAAATAAGGTAACTCAGTACCACCATTATTCAAATGGCGCTTTCTTAACCAGTACTTTTCAGTGAGAAGTTCTTTTTGATATTGTAGTTGTTAAAGCCTCCGAGGAAGGTCTGCCATTTGGGGACCGACATTGTGATAAGTTACGATCCGCAAGCGAGCGGCACGCGAAAGAAGACGCGGCTTTGTTGCTCCTCGCACGTTTCCTATTCGAAATGGAGAGCTTGATCCCAAGCTAATGTGATTGTGGTGTTTCCACAATTTTGTATCCGTAATTAAAGTCAACCAATGTTACGTTTCAAATAAATGGGGCCACTGAGCAGTACTTCCCTGAATTCCCGGCTGTGGTACTGTTTATTGGTTGTCTAGTTAAAAAGTGTGACAATCTAAATAAGAAAGTCAAGATAAGCTATTGATCGGCATGAGCAAGTGTACTCTCCTATGACAGTGGCTATATTTGCAGTGTAGTGAAGGTGGGTACTGCTATATGTAAGCTCGCGAAGTGCCGCGGAATAGGGTATGGTTTTTGCGGTGCTCAAACCTGAAAAGGGGATCTGTTTGGCTTTTATGATCCTTCCATAAGGGTTAAATCGCAGAACACTAATCCAGCCTGTTAAAAACCAAATTACGCTGTACAGTTATAGTATTCACAACATGCAAGTAGAGCACTATACATATAGACAAAACGATTCTCGTTCACTAGTAGCTAGAAATTTTACAGAGGTACCACGAATCCACGTTACTCCTCCTCCCAAATGAAATCATTTTCGTTCCAGTGGCTTGTTTGAATCTCCATCTTTTTTATCTTCAGTGTGGTGACGTAGTCATCACTTGGCTAACTAAAGGCTTTTGTTCTTCAGGCAGCAGGATGGCTGGTTTAACTTTCTCGTGTGGTAAAATCAAGGAAAACCGTGACAACGCAGTTTGTTGTCAAAAATATGAATAGGTAAACCGGAGTTTAATAAAGAATTGCCCTGTTATTAGCTACCTTTAATTTAGCTCCCTTTCTCGGTTTTTTTCTATTTTGTTGTTGTTACTGGTTGTTTTCTTTTTTATCTTCAACACGTTTTCAGGTTAGTTTTTGGTTTCTTAATTTATAGTTAAGTGACTTGAATACAAATTTGGCAGCACCCCAAAGTCTTTGAAACTTTAAATTTAACTCTAAAGGCCACAAATACTGGGTAAATAACACATAGCAGTAAACTCCATTAAGCATGACGCTACCTCTTAAAATAGTTATGACTAGGATCTTCTTTAACTTACCTGTTTAGGCTTCAGTACATGAGTTACTTCCTCTGTCAAAATTGATGGCAGGAACTTGCATTGTTCACGAGCCAAAGGCACAGATTTGTTAAGCAACTTAATGGCTTTAGGTTGAAGGGTTGATAGTTGGTAAAATAGATAAAAAATCTAACCGGATTTTTGAAAACGAACCTAAAGAAGCTGGCAGCCATTTGAGAGGAAAAGGACCAAAAGGAAGGTTTCTTTTGCGTCCGATGAGCCCGAAAATCACACTAATGGACGCCGGAACTTAATCGCTGAGCGAAACTATAATACAAAACGAACGTGATCTCAGGTTAATTCTATCAAATGCCTTAGCGTGTCTAAAGGCACCTAAAATAAGAGAAAAGACTCCAATTTCTGCTTACGCAAGAGGATCGAGTTGAAATACAGATATAAGAAGCCAGCTCCAGCTAAAGTCCCAGTTATAACAGCGCAGGCGAGTCTGCAGTCTAAGCAAAGAGGGAGTCGGGCTTTAGCATCGACGAAAACGTCCCTCTAAAAATGAATTCGCGTTTTTTCAAACTTTGTCACCTTTATTTCAGTTCGCTGAAAATGGCAGTTGTAGGCGAATTTCCCTGGAGTAGATATCTTGGGGATCGCACTTTCAAGATTAGAAATTAGGGAACGAAAAATGCGTCGTCGCTTGTTAACGTCCTCCATAAAACGCGAAATTTAGTAAACATTTTCACGTCGAAGTCGTGCAGTGATGGGCAACACAGAAATGTAGAAAAATGTGTGATTCCCGTGCAAAGTTGTTGTTTTGCTTAATAAACCTAGTGCTTTTTTGACGTTCTCAGTTGCAATCGCCGTCGTCATTGCTAAAACTCCCTATTCATATTCCATTAAATATAAGAATATGTTTCTGCTAATAACCTATTATAGCTGTAGTTTGTGTTGTCCATGAACCAAACACGCGTTTTTATTGACCAGTAGCAGTTTCTTTTTCACTGAGGTATTTTAAAGCCACAAAGATCAAATGATCGAAAGTGGACACATTTTGTGCGTGGTCAAAGCACCAATGATCCCGGATGTAAACGTCACTGATGGGTTCAGCGGAAGGGTGTTACTAAGAAAGTTGACGGAAACTTAACAAGTTGATGGAACAAAACTGACAATTGCATGCATCACGGCAAATATATATTCATTTTTTAAGTGTCTCCTACGCCTGACCTGCGCCATATAAGCCTCTGGCTTTGGCATCTTATTATTGTTAACTTGTGCTTTGTGTACTTATTTATCAATAAAGATAGAAAAGAAATCGTCTCTTGCCAGGGAAAAAATCTGCGCCCAAGAGATCCTCAACGCCGATATTCCGCAAAGAGAAATGTAGTGTCGGTCACTTATGAGGCACCTCAGTAGACCTCCACATACTAATTGAACACCCAATATACAGTTCTGGATGTGCTTTAACCTGCTTTAACTGATTGCTGAGTAATGTTGGGCATCTTAACTGTCAGCCTGGAAATTAGTCTTTTCGTAAACTGGTAGTTTTAAAGAACTCAGATCCAAAGGGTGCCAGTAAATTAAAGTTAGAGTGCCGAGGGCTGAAATTTAATCGGCAGTAACCTGTGAGTGCAAGCGTTTTAGAGAAAGAAAAAGGGTGAAAAAGAATTGAGGAGCGCAATATCGCGATGTGAGTGATGTGATACCTTTGAGTACTTGCGTGCATCTATTCACCCTTTCCCTTCTGTTCCAAATGCCTGTCAGGCAGGGAATAAAGAAAATAGATAATTATAAAGGAACAAAGTGGATAAAATAGAGAATAAAAGGAAAATAAAAGGAATGAAGGGGCACAGGAACGCGGCAGGAGCTATGGGCTAGCTTAATGTTCGACCTTTGAATACATCCTCGCGCGCCTCCCGTTTTTCCTTCTTCTCCAAACTTCTGTCACGCTGGCTAAACTTACAGTTAAGAAATTACCGAATCTAATTTATAACTGACACTCAAGCTAACCATACAAACCCTCTGTATAGACAGAAAAATAGTCCGCGAGCAAGCTCTCCATTTATTTATGGAGAACGAGGCGAGCAGCGATGGAAAGCGCGAGAGTTCGCGTGACTTCTCGCGACTCCCCCATATGGAGCGCTGGTTCGTAGGCTACCAGAAAGATAAGAAAGAAATTAATACAAGAAATATAATCAACAAAATTCTATGGTGTTTACATTACTAACTGCAGATGATTGCTTCTCTTAAACAGTACCGCTTATCACAGTTTTGTGGCGCGCGTTGTTTTTAAATACATAAATTAAGCAAAAATGCTCTGTAGTTAGTCTTGTTTGGCTTAATTTTGCAGTTTGCAAGATAAGAACAATCTCGTCCCTAGAGCCTGCGTTACCTTTATCCAGCGGAACGGACAACGGTCCTTGGTGCTGACCAAACGTTTTCATTCTGACGTTTGCCGTTTGCCGTAAACGTCACTCTAAATCTCGATAATTTTTTGCGCAGCAATCGTGTAAGAACTATGACATTAGCGCCATGCAGCCAGGCCAGTGTAACAAAACCCATTGAAGGCGTTGAAAGGGTCGGTGGGAACAACTGAGGGAAGGGACGAGCTAACGGATTCTGTAATGGAGAGACTAATCAGCTATAAGATATAATTAACAATTATTCCTCGAGTCCTCATGGGCTCATGGGCTATTGACTCAGAGCAGAGGCATATAACCCCGTTTCGGGGTTATATGCTTCTGCTCAGAGGCCATGAGGGCTAGAGGAATAATTTTTTTGGTAAAATCGAACTAGTTGATCAAAAATCTCGAGAAGAAACAACTTTAACGAGTAAAACGCGATTCAGCCGCCATTGTTTTGGTCTTCAAAGCCGGCGCTCTTCGCTGCTAGTGGGCTATAACATATAGCCTAGTAGTAGCTCAACCAATCAGAATGCAGCATTGATAATAGACCACTAATTGGATTTTACTAAATACTGTTAGCCTTTGATTGCGCAAGCTCTCTCATGAACATTTTGTCAAGAATCTCTGCGATAGACAATGCAAAAATTTGTGGGAGGGACAGAGAGAGAGCTTATCATGTTGCAAACTGTGAAATAGCTCTTTCTTCGCTCTTTCTGACTAACTTCTAGCATCAGATCAAGCCAGCTCAGGTAAAATTATAATGAATAAGTGGTCAAAGGGGATTATCAAGATCAGTGATAAATAAGCACTACTAATTCAACAATCATGTATATCTTTTCGGTGAGACTCTGTATGCGTATATTGTTCAACTTGAAGTCACGGCTTGATCGTTATTAATAAACCGAAGATCTTGGAAATTAAAGCGAAGATTGCATTGCCGGTTTCAGCGACGGCTGGGGTGGTAAAAAATCTGCAAAACGCAACCTCGTCCACAGGACTTTTCCCTCAAAAAATGGGTTGGGCCCCACCCATTTTTTGAGGGAAAAGCGTTGGAGACGAGGTTGTGCAAAACGCGTCCAGCACCGTTTCAGGGTTTTCGTCGGATTATAACTAAAACCATTGCTATTTTGATTTTCTTGTTTCCGTCGTCGTTTTCGTCGTCTTGGTTGCTCAACTTCGCTAGTAGCATTACATCGCAAGACAATTTCGTTGTGACCTGCGTAGAATGGCGGTTTTGTCGGGCACACTTAGCGGCGAAGCCGCAAAAACGCGCGCTCTTTCGCGAACGAGTGGCGGAGCCGCCCCCGCCCCAATCTCCTCGCAGTTTCACTGCCCCACCTGTCTTGTTTGGGCGCCCGACCAAAACTGCCATGCTACGCATGCTACGCATGCTACGCAGGCCAATTTCCTTGAAAAAACCGACGATTTGGGGGAAAACGCGCGACGAAAACGACGTCCGCAGGTACCCATAGAGAGACTGAAATGAGGTACGGCCTTCCTTGCTTACTGTAGGGTCACCTGATCAAATCTTATATAAAGTTAGGTTTCCGTTTGTTAGTAATAAAAATGTTTGACCCGTAGAGCTTAATTTAATTTCTTAAGAAATTGTCACCTTAACGTGCAAACGACCCTCCCACGGGAGCAACAACTAAACGATTTCCTAATTTAACGTGCCCTTTTTTTGTCTATTATGTTTTTTACGTCACTGCAACAAGTTAAGGTTTGTTTAAGGCCGGAAAACGAGAAGAGATTATAAATAAACTTGCTGAGGTATTTTAAAAAGATATTTCAACACAATTACCGGCTTCCTTAAATGTTACGTTAGTAAATGAAATCCTTTGGTTGTTGTCTTTGTTTATATTTCTCCCACAGGTCAAGCAATAGACGGTCTTGGGTACAGAAAGCGTTATGGCCTGGTTTTCCAGAGTTCCGACTTTTTAAGAAGATAAACCGACTTTTAACTATTGATGAGAGGCATTTGTTAATGTACTTTCCCTTGGGCAAACCTTTACGGAATTTTAGCCTGGAACAAATGAGTTTTTCTGACACATTAACTACAATTTGGTGAAACCTGCAGGCATTCCATTTCCTTTTGAATAAGGAAAATATGCTGTTAATTTAATGGAGCGGATATCAAATTGGCGGATTACACAATTTTTGTCGTAAGCTAAGTTTTTGAACCTCTTTTAGGTTAGTTAAAATTCAACTATTCATAGAGGTCTCAAGGAAATGCATAAAATTTTTGTCCTCTAGAGTAAGAAATCTCTACAAGTTCGAAATATAAATAAACTAAAGAGCGCGAAAGATTCATTTTTGGTCTTGATCCCTCATGTATTGCCTTATTAATGTAGAACAAAAGGGCAAATTTCTTTCGATACATTCCAGTTTTATTTTCAGTTTTTGGTTTTTCGCGTTGGGATCTGGATCTACTATCTATATATCTGATCTAAGGAAGTTCTATCCTGCGATTGTGCCCTCCTTATATGTCTCCGCCAAATTTCGCGCTCCCCCGAAAAAAAGGAAAAAAAACGGCTGCCGATCGCAGTGTATGGGGACTTGTATCCAGTCGGCCTCATCGCCCGATAGTCACTGAGTACGGAGTCGAGATTGTATCTATTATCTTGTATAGGAAAAGGCCCCGTTTTGGCGTTAATAGTGAACTTACGCCACAGGACGGGAGAGGAAAGAAGACGGCAAGCCTTGTGTGACAAGCGTGACAATAATTTTATTTGAAACAACTTTTCGCCAAACTTCACTTTCCTTTAAACAGATCTTTTTGTAATGGACCAGAAAACCTTGGTGTTAAGTGAAGATCACGACAAAACCCACAGGTAATAGCCTTGTCACGTTTGTCACACACAGCTGTTTTGCCGTCCTCTTCTTCCTGCCGTCCTGTTGCACTTTTCCCTGGCCCGCCTCCAAAGCCGGGGAAAAGCGCCCTGGGTACGAGGTTGGAGCAAGAGCCATTATTCTCTCGGTTGGAGGAAACATGTAAAAAACGGAAACTAGTTTGCATGCACTTTTGTCATGTCCTACCCTGCGAGCAGAGGTTTCTCTTTTGCATGGCTTTTAGCCACACGAAGGAGTTCGTAATCGCTAAAAGCCATACGAGAGAGAAACCTCTGCTTGCAGCCCGAGGGCAGTCATGCATAAAAGGCGCGGGAGTTTTGGAAATACGCCCGCGACGGGAAAGGGCAGTTTACCCACAGTGCTTTGAGTAACATCCGGGAGCCTGAAAATGCAGGACAAAATGGCTGCCCCAAACAAAATGACAGATACGAGAACAGAATTAGCCGAACTGATCAAGAAAAGGGCAGAAATTGCGGTAGGTTTCCTTAAAATTTCGTCTTGCATCTCTTTTGATAGCTTGAATAGCTCAATTATCGCTTTTAATTATATTTTATGTCTAAATTTGTTAAAAAGGTCAAACGGTAGCAGATTCCATGACGTCAGCGAAACAAACATTTGACCGCCAAATACGTGCTTCCTTGAAATGATCGCCGATCGAATCTTCCATTTTAGGAAACTGTCATGCACGATTTTTTTTGTACCTTCCCTGGTCTCGGGGTTTTGTTATTTGTTACAGATGTATGTTTTAATTTGTAGTTGTTTTTCGGCCTGTTTGTTTAGAGATTTGCAATTTTGATCATCATACAAACTAACCGGTCATGTTGAAACGCAGATCATGCAGACTGCAGACTGTGCAGACTGAGTGTTATTTTTTTACTTGTACCTCAATTTTCTAGTAAAATTTTTACTATAGTTTCCTGCTTCCTCTCATTATGGGCACTATGCATCACCATCATATGTTGCACTGATGTGTACCTGCAAGGGTCATGGGTAGGAAATGAGAAAATCACGGGCTCATGATTACCGGAAGATGTAAAAGCAGTTTTGCGTGCTTTTAGCTGCGCCACTTTCACGCAGGAGTGAGCACGATGGAGGAAGGTAAGCTGTTTCTTTCTGTAACTGTATTACATTGCCACGATTATTTATTTGTTTAGTAGAAGAAGCTTTTTCAGGTTAAGTGACGGCTACGAGAGAGACATTTCCTCAATTTCCTTGATTGTTGTTGATCGTCTTTGGTTTCACTCTGTAATTCAAACGGGTGACTTGCCGGCGTCATTTCTTCAAATCTTACAGATACCGATGTCATTGTTGTTAGCTCGGGATATAAAACCGAGACGTTTGAGAGATGGGTCTTGCTTTGAAATGTGTAAATAAATCAACAGTACATCTACCTAAAAATAAATATTCTGATTTCCACGTGTTTGGCGGTTCTGTAAGCGTCAGAATTAAGAGAAGAAGGGCAGCGACTTGCACTTCTCACAGGTAATATTTGATGAAAGTTAAAACAAAATATACCTAAAATACACAGTGGGGGATCTAGTTCAATGCGCATTAAAACCCCCTCCACATCTTCAGTTGTACAAATAATACATTTGTTACTAATGAACTATTTAGTTTTGGAGCTGTATAAACAAGAACCATGATATTCGAACAAGATTGTCGGTTTCAAACCACTACCACTTATTGGTGTGAATGCATGGAGCAAATACAATTGTCGATCCCCGAGTGAAAACCGCCCAGAAGGACACTCTTGAGAACCGAATAAAAAAAATACATAAACAAAAGTCTTACCCGAATCTTACGAGCTAACAACGATGACATCGGTATCTGTAAGATTTGAAGAAATGACGGCAAGTCACTGGTTTGAATTACAGAGTGAAACCAAAGACGATCATCAACAATCAAGGAAATTGAGGAAATGTATCTCTCGTAGCCATTGTAGGATGCCGAAAAGGGTTTTATTTTAAGTCACTTAACCTGAAAAAGCTTCTTCTACTAAAAAAATTTAAATAATGGTGGCAATATAATACAGTTACAGAAAGAAACAGCTTACCTTCCTCCATCGTACTCGCTCCTTCGGGAAACTATAGTAAAAATTTTAGTAGAAAACTAAGGTACAAGTAAAAAAAAAATAACACTCAGTCTGCACAGTCTGCACGTCTGCACAGTCTGCAGTCTGCATGGTCTGCGTTTCAACATGACCGCAAACTAACCGTCTCAATTTCCCGCCATCTCGAATCATCCAATAATTCTAACCACAATTCCCTTCCCTTTGTCAGTCAGAAACTGTAAAAGCTCACTCATGTTTGGTGAGTTTTGATCTGAAACATAATGTTGACACAGTTAGTGTAAGAAACTGTTCCTTCAGCAGTCTACTGTGGTACTGATCAGCTGGTCTTTTTAGTGTAACCTGCTTGTAGACTTCCTGCCTTGTGAAATTTCAATTTCCCTGTCTTCATTGCTGTTGTTAGCACATTACCAAGACTAACTGGTGTGAGTTTTTATCTTCTTGTGATAGGAAAGTCTGGCAAACCTTGAACGTCAGATATATGCATTCGAAGGAAGCTATTTAGAGGACACACAGCTGTATGGAAACATCATCAGGGGATGGGACAGACTTTTAACAAATAAGTAAGTTAAACTGGTTTAATAATATTATACTCTGCATTATAACATTTTGGTACGGTACACCTAATTGCCAAATAATTGTTGAACGCTTAATCAACAAATTGACTTGATGCTGTATTTACATGTTAGTTCATATCCTATCCAGAGCTTAGACACAGCTTACCATCTTCAGTTTTACTGAGTCACTGAAAAGATGACCTTCTATAGATGCTTTCCGTTCTGCAAGTATTTGCACATTTTTAAAAGCTGGTGTTTTGTTTACATATTCAAATTTATCTGCCTCTCTACAGCCCTCTAACATTTCTCTGTTAAATTTAGTATAAAGGATTTGATGTTACATATATTGTACATGGTGAAAAGAGTAATAAAATTTCCCACCCATCAATGTATTATAATAAGAAATAATATATTGTGGCAGTTACTTACTCACTGCCCGTAATGTCCACTGGCATGAAGGGCAGCAACAAAGGTCCTCCACTCCTGTCTAGCTGTACCCCGGGTGTGGTTTAGGGTCTTCATCTCTCCCTCTACCATTCATTGTCAGGTGTTTCCTCTCTTACACTTGGCTTCTGGTGTCTAGTATAGGGCTGTGCAGCAGTTGACTACGATAATAGTAGATATATAGGTAATTATTATAATTATCTGGTCATTGTGCAAAGCATATTTTAATCATAAGAGCTTCTATATTGAAAGAGCTGGATGTTGTCAAAACCAGGTGCAGTACATTATTATCATTACCATTTTGTATTTTTACAGAACGACAAACACAAAAGTTGAAAGAAGAAACAGAAAATTTAAAGATGCCGAGAGGCTTTTCTCAAAATCATCAATTACATCGCATGCTGTAAGTATAATAATACATCAATGCCCTCATTAATCCTGCACAGAATGAAAAGCCCTTGATAATCACCTTGCTTTCACAGCAAAAGTGCTAATGTGTTCTGTGGTTCAGTATACAGTGTTTCTTCAAAACAATGTATAATAAAACAATTCTCATAAAATTCGGTTTTTGTGATGTCTGGAATAATCAAGGTCAAGGTAAGTGTTACCAGCCAAGCAGAAGGCCAAGGCTGATAACACTTATCAAGATCTTGATTACATGTAGGTATTACAGATATCCCAAAAACTGAAGCTTGATTACTCTGTGATGGATACATGTATGTCAGTTTGTCCCCATTTTCATTTTCTTGATTAACACTCAACCTGTGCCATTCCCCAACGGTGACCACTTAATACAGGTTTGACAATACATTAGTTTGGTAATCACAAGACATGTACCATTCAAACATCATCTGTACAGGATGAATAACCCAAATTTCATCATCAAATTAACTTGCCAAAGTGAGTGGCCAGTCCAGGGATATTTTATTTAAAAAACACCATCCATAAAGAAATGCCAAGCAGAGTAGCCGCCGGATACTAAGGAAGTAGGTGGCGGTTTTTGCTGGCAGCCGGCTACTTTTGACAACCCTGAAACTTCCCCCTTTTTAGTGCCTTTAAACTACAGTGTAACGGTGCCTTGTGAAAACTCTCCCTGCAGGTTTCATTTAAATTCTCATACTGCATGAGTTTGTCCACAGACTTGAAAGTTACAACTGCCACATACATGTATACATAAAATTTATTTGACTGTTGGCAAGGGAAGAGTTTTAACGTTGTAGTAATGTATGTTTTTTGTGTTTTTGTGTTCAGGCCATAGCGGCTGGTGGTGGACTCACAGAGCCTCTTCCTGAAAAGAGTAAGTTATAGGCTAAGAATTTGTAATGAAAGAAATTACAGAGTAGCACTGACATCTTTCCTTGTAGAAAAGCCCATCAAATCTTTCATCCAAATATGCTGTAGGTAAAATCTGCGTACATACTCTGATTATTCATAGCAGCAAAGAAAAATCTGGTTTAACCTGATAATGGAGTTAATCTGCAGCAGTTATTCTTGTAAAATATAATTATTATTCGGTTAAACCTGTCAAGTATAATGTTGAGTGTCATGTGCAAGCACTTTCAAATTATCTTCTTATTTGAACTTGTTCTGCATGACTTTCCTTGGCTTACCTAATTTGTATTTCGTTCTCTTTGTTGAAAAATAGAATCTGACCATGACGTAAAAGGATAAAAAATCATTGCTTTTCCCACACGAGAATAAGCTGTTTTCTCATTATTTTTGAAAATTAAAAAATGTCAAAACAAAATTGTTGGTTGTTAAAGGTGGATGGATGCTTGCTTTAGCTTTTGACCAATTTAAGTTCATTCTTTCTTTTTCTGTCTCTGTTTTACTGTAGAAGAGCCTACTCACTCAGACCAGATTCATCACCAACATGGTCATATTGGAAGAGTTCACAAAGGTATAGTTTAAAGTAACATTACAGTCACAACATAAGTAATGGTAACAGGACTGAGTGGAGTCCAATTCAGTCTGTAATCATACGAGTGATTAACGAAATCGGACGACCGCGTAGCGGGAGTCCGATTTGTTTAATCACGAGTATGATTACAGACTGAATTGGACGACACGAAGTTCTGTTACCAATTAATCATAACTTTAACAAAATTTTTGATACAATAGGCTATTTTTTAAACCAAAACGCAAGAAATTCGAAATTTTATTTTGCTAGCAGTGAAAAAAAAAGCCATTTAAGCGCGCGCGTGATGGCGCGTACTGTCCAATTACTTAGGCATGACGCATACTGTCCTATTAGACTGTCCAATTAAGGCTGAAATCAGGGCAGTTGATAGCCAATCAGATTTGACAATTTTGTTATAGTTATGATTAAGGACAGTTATTGTGCAGCAATTGGAAAATCACAGCAGACGTGTTAAAAGAAGAATTCCTAGTTGAAAGAAGAATAATAATTGCTATTCTTTGGTTGGAGCTGCTCCATCAGAATCATTTTCAAGTACAAACTAATTCAAATTAACCAGTTGAAAAAAGTTCGAGTGCTTCTGTATATTTCAGAGGTCAATTTACTTTTATAAACTTTTTCAAGTGCAAGTTACAAGTGTAGCAGTTGTTTTCCAGACTCTAAAATGATACCGTCACTTGCAAACTTAATTGACCCCAGGTCTTGGTTGAGTTTTAACTTGGTTATGCAAATCACAAGGGTAGTTTAACCAAGGTTAGTATTATCAATCAATCAATCAATCAAGCATCTCCAGATACACATGAGAATTTTCTGAAGGCTTTACCAAGTCATGCATCCAAGTTTAGCTTTTTTGCATTGTACTTGAGTCTGGCTGCTCTGTGAACCAGACATCACTAAAAAGGGACCAAGTCTTATACCATTGTACGAGCTGTTCATCTTCATTCTGTTCATATAAATCAGTTCATTGTATCATGTTTTAAACTGATCTTGCTTGGTGAGATAGTTTAATCATATAAATAAACCTAGTTAAACTCTTTTAACCAGGTTGTTTTTAAAAGTGTTTGTGACCAGGTTATCAAAAAATAACTCAGTTAACTAAAAAGACTATGCCTGCTATGTTTTGGTGAATCCCAATTTATCTGCAAAAAAAAAGAACTCAGTTGTTGTTCAGTGCTGTAAAGAAGCAGCTGCATAAGGGACAAGGCCGCTACTTGCTGCTTGACTTGTTTGCAAGTACACATTTACCTATACTAACTCAATTTTCATTCATTTCATTCTGGCTGGCTGGATGGAATGCTTGATGAGTGTCACTTTTGTAATTGGCTAGATTTTGAGTGAAAAAAAAACTTTGTGATTTTAAGTACTAAAGTTGATATATTTTTCAATAATTCAAGGATCCCACAAGAAAAGGAAGCACAAGAGGCACAGGTAACAAACAGTAGATTGTAAGCTTGCTTTGGTTTTATTTTAGGGACAGCTAACTTTTCGAAGGAGAGCTGGTTTTTTTGGAGCTCTGGTGAAAAACCAAATTTCTTCATTCCTCTTTTTTTTGTTTGTAATGACTCCCGTCCTCTCACTTTCATCATTACCAAATGTGAAGCACGTAAATGTAGATTAAGTAATATTTTAGATCTACCAAGAATGGAAAGGGCAGGGGAACCTCCAGTAGGCGACCACCCAAAATGTGAAGATGTGTAGTTTTCAAGCTGTCACCTCAGACAACAAGTCAAGGCAGTGGTGGCTTACAAGATGTTAAATACAATGGAAAATGATAAAAATGGCAGCTCAAAAAGTTGTCTTGGTCACTTTTAAGAGGTGATCACTCTCTAAAAGTCAGAACTGGCTGGCCAGATTGGTCATTTTGAAAATGAAGTATTAAGCCACGTGAAGACTGACCCAACATTGTTGGCAAACAGCTACTAACAGTGTTGGATGTTACATGTTGTGTCTGTTTGCACACCCTGTTGAATGTTGTTGCATGTTTTTGCGTGTTGTTATGCAAAGTTTGAAACTAGCCAAACTTTTAGCTACTTGCAAACAGCGAAAATACTCCCAACATGCTGGGAGTTGTCGCGTCCATTTGCACATACATGTAGCTTTAGTTTTTTCCCTTTTTTTAACTAAAACCTGTCACTTCCATGGACACCATTTAGAAATGAAGTGATCTGGCTGGATAGTCTTGATAAATAGTAGAATTCTCCTTATGACTGGACAGGTCTGGCCAGCCAGTTCTGACCAGTGGTAAGCACGCTTAGATACCAAAGGGGCGGGTAACTAGGGTTGCCTGTGGGCATGCTCTCTTGGAGTCATTAAATTGGATTTACAGTAAGAAAGATTGGGTCCTTGACCCTAGGTCTTAGTTTTCAAGTGTTCTTTAATATCTCAATAATGTACCAATCCAGGAATATGTTGTTTGCCTTTTTTGTTAGGATTGAATTAAGAGTGAAGAAAGCCGGTCACAGGTCCAGGGAACCCAGCTTTGGAGAGGTACTGTCTACTGTAATATTATCATAAACAGACAAAACTAAACTCTGGTTAAGTCCATCTTCAAAATAGTGCCAAAATCCTTGTTCTTGCCCCCTTCCTTCCCCCTCCCACACCTGTGTACCAGGATTTGAGTATGCACCATGATTGGCTAGTTAAAAAAGCCATTGTTGATTTGCCAATCAGGTTGAAAGGAAATTTGAAATGCATTTCTGGTAAGTTGTTGAGTCTGTTGGAGGCTCAGTAGAAGGATTTCGGCACTGCCTCACAGACGTTACTAACTGGGTTAAATTACATCTGCAATGCAGGCTACATCTTACAGTAATATTGTTATTGAGTGGAGTGATCATCACTGCAAACAATCCACAGATTTTTTTGGGCAAAATTTCAGGGGGCAATTGGGTTAATTACCATTATAATATTTTCACTGCTAACATTGGCTTTGCATTTCTTCAAGAATTATCAATCGTTTATAAAGCAATCGCCAGGGGAGTACTCTGGACCGGGTTCCTAGAAAGCCGATTAGCGCTAATCACGGATACATTTTGTCCCACGATTAGATCCTGTTCCTGAAAGCATGATTAACTTTAATCTAGGAATAAACTAAGTGTTAATTTTAACCCACCTAGCGAGGTCGATTAAGTCACTAATCGGGTGAAAACGTGTGTAAAGCAAACAAAATGGCGGACTTACCGTTGCCTCAAATAAGTGGAAAAAAGTTCCAACAGCAAGAAATTAATTTCGACCAATTCACTGATGAAGAGCTTTGCAATAAAAACCGGTTTGGCCGAGAGTCAATTCAATATTTGGTAGAAATCCTCAAGAACGACCTCGAGAGAAAGACGAGGAGAAAACATAGGCAGTTGCCAAGGTGGTTACTACTTTATGTAATAAATTTGGTCATTATAAAACATGGACTGTGGACTGCGGATTGAATATAAGGACTATGTTATAAAAACTGGGCCAATTATTTCTAGGTAGATGAAGAATTTCGGTTTCCTCTTCTTGTCCTTTGGTTCAACCTAGACCACTTCATTTTCTGCCATTTTCCTTTACTTCACCCGTGCCTAAACATTTTTCGCGCCATATTTTTTAAAAGTAATCATCCCAAAAACTAGTTAAACCGGTTTATTTTAGCACTAATCTCGGATTAGTTAATCGTGGGTTTATTTCGCTTTCAGGAACTCCTTTTTAACCCACAATTAGTTATCCAAGGAATAAGAAAATTAATCGTGGATTTGACGCTAATCGGAGGATAGTTTAATCGGCTTTCCAGGAACCGGGGCCTGGATTCCAAGTGATGGGAATGATGAAAGGAGTTTGGGGGGGGTTTGGTAAAATAATTTGGCAAGTATTTTTTCTGTGTGGCTTGATTCAAAGAGGGAGTTTTGGGGGTATTCAAAACAATCTGAAGATTCATGGAGGTGCCCACATTTTGGGGCAGCATAGTTCAGGGTAATAAGCCTTATAAAGTAGAACCGTACTTGCTTTGTAATTTATTGTTTTTATATTTTACACATTAAATTGATTGTATCTCACAATACGTTTGCCATAAAACCGGTTATACAATACTTTGGGGTGTATCCAGCTTGAGGCTTCAATTAATTTTGTTGATTTCTCATCCACTGTGTTTATTGGCCGACTTTATTGTCACAGGAATTCCTTTTTGCTGTGGGGAATTCTCAGGCTTGGATCTTCATTTTGGGAGTTTTTGGCGGGCAATTTTTGGTCCAGGGATTTTTTGGGTTTTGTTGAAAACCCTGGGGATTTTGAGGGGTTTGGATTTTTGTCTCCATTTGATCATCCTGGTTGTTTGCAATATACCCCCCTGGGGCTATATCAAACACTTTGTGTAGTGTTTCATTCAACAATAGAAAAATTGGAGCCAATGTGAAAAAGTTTGATTGTGCTTTATTTCTTTAACCCGCTCCTCTGTACTGAATATTCAATAACAATGTTGCATCTCGTGTTTGTTATAACAACATGAAACTTGTTTTGAAATTTTCTTTTTCCTTGCAATGTTTTGTAGCTTTTTTGTATCAATGAAGACATTGGTATTGGTAATACAGGGTTGTCATTAAGAGCCGGGGGCCGGGGATTTTCCCCGCCTACTAAGAGAGTGGCCCCCGGCTACTTTTATTGGAAAATAGAAGAAAAATAGAACCAATAGAAATCCCTAGCCGTTTGATTCCCCGCCTACTTGTTGTATTTACCCGGCAACTTGAAATCTTAGTGACAACCCTGTAATAGCGTGATTTTTAGTGATATTTGGCATAAATACCTCAACTGATATTTCAAAATTGTTATACGTAATTTCACGAGCCGTTAGGCGAGTGAAATTTGAGACAATTTTGAAATATCACGAGTGGTATTTATGCCAAATATCACGTACAAATCATGCTATTAATTGTTTACACCACTGCCCTTAGAAGGTTTGTAATTTTCACATGGAGGTATTTCAAATTAAGCTGAAATACCACTGCTCTAAGCCAATCAAATTGCAGAAATTTCTCATTTAGTAGTATAATTTTTGAAGTATCATGCCACACCCACCCCACTAGGGCAAAGCATTTCACTGAAATGTGTCTTTTTTCCATTTTTAGGATGAACATGAAGATTAAGAGAATTGTTGAACAAGATTCACGTGAAAGATTTTTTTTAGAACCAGAAGTTATCTGTAATTTATCTGTAATATTCAAGAGGGTTGTGGGTGGTTTCAATAGCCAGTGAACAGTCATTAGTAGATATAAGCAGGGCTCTATTTCTCTGATTATTTTGTGAAGTTATCTTCTGTTTGTATATAAACTGTTTTTTTTTCTCACCTCACTTGTGTAAAAAGTTATTAATAACTGATGTTAATCCTTTATAAAACCGTGTATTTGAGTTATTGTGTTTTTCTTCCTCCAGTCGAAATTGCTGGTTATGTCCAATTTTTTTCGGCTAATGCTTTAATTGAGTTGTAATGCTGGATGTAATTCTTAAGACTGATCACCTTCTTATGAAATAGCATATATATTATATATAAACAAGGGCAGTTCCAGGAATTTGTTAATAGAAGATTAGTAACTTTCTAACACAGTTGAAACTGAGTGCAACTCGAGCTTAACATGTATGCATGTAATTTCCACCCTTTCCCAACATTACATTAATTAATTTTTAACTAGGTAGACCATACAGATGAAATGAAGGCATCTTATTGCATCTGGTGCTAAATTTTTCAGAGGGGTGTTTATCAGTGTTGTAATAAGTAAGTTTCCCTTCCAGACTTGGCAGATGTTTTTATGTGCTCTTTTAATGTTCAGTGTAGTCATTAAGTACTGTTTAATAAACTAGCTCGGGTATTTCATCAGTCAAGTTTGTTTGTTTGTTTTTTTGCTTGACCAGTGTTGAAAAGTCATTTTTTCTTTATTCCGGTAATCTATAAGTTTTCAGACGAATTTTTTTAAACACAAACACATAAGTTATGTATATAGCAGATTTAAAAAGGAGACACTTATTAGACGGTTATTTTGTATGTAGAATAAATGGGTTTTTGAATAAGTTTTTAATGGGAATTTTTGCAACGCATGCTGTTCATCAAATGCGCGAAGCTCTCAGCCTGTAATCAACATTAATTTCATTACCAGGCCACTAGATCTTGTCGTTGCCACTCTTCAGTGGTAAGTATTACACTAATTTCGCCATGGGTAAGAAAAAGACTGGGTCTCGTACTAATTAGAAGTAAATTAATCACTTTATAAATTGATTTTTTGTCATAGATGTAGATTTGAACATCCTTCAATCGGCGACAAAAATTGTTGAGACATTGTACTCAAATAGGGTGACTTCAGAGAACAAAACAATCCACATCCCACCCCCTTCCCTCCATTCAAAGTTGGGGTGTTTGTTGGTTTCTACATGTAGCTCGCACAGCAGCACAACATTGTGTGGAGGGGATGGGGAAGGGAAAGCTTTATTTTCCTGTTTTGAAGTCGGTAAACGTCAGAAAGGCCTTTTATTTAGGACAAAGTGTCTCAACTAATTATGTCTCCTGTTGTAGCTGGTTATCAAGCTTTTCATTTGAGTAGCGAGAGACTACTAACGCGGGTCATCCGAATGGATTGTCTCCTTCGTAGCGGCTGCAAAGGAGGTTACCACATAGAAAGCTTGCCCGCAGGTTAATGAGATTGTGGGGATGATGCGAAACTGAACCGTTATATTTTCATGTTCGCGCTTTCTCAATTTCGCAGACCCGACTATCTCGGGGCCTGGAAGAGGCTAGCAGGCTAAGGGCAGCCTGGATCCCCCACCCGCCGTTTGGATCTCTTATTGCTTGTAGCATATTGTTTGCGACATTTTATACATCAATATTTTATAAAGGCATAACCTACATTGCATCCATGATAACATGATAACAGGGGTATTACTTACATGTCAAAGAAAGCTGGCATGAGAAAATTCGCGATCAATTGCTCACTAGCAGTCCATCCCCGGTCGCTACCGAGTATCAACATAGTAATTTACCCTTTTCACACTGTATTCGTTGTATGCTACTGTGAATTTTGAACGAATTAGAGGCACCGTCCCATAAAGTCTTAGTTATTTATTTATTTATTTATTGATATAACATTTTTCTGCCAGGTGCCTCACTTTATATCTTGTCTGTTTAGACGAAAATTTGCAAGTGCGTAGAAAAAAGCAAAAACAAACAAACAATGGTGTTATACCGACGTCTTATACCGCCATTGTCGGGTCTTGACAGCCAAACATGATCAAAAAACCTGGGTGCTTATGATTTACAAAACAGTTCGGTGTAAGGTGGTCACATTTGCTGTGGGTGTTGCTGTTGTTGTTGTTATATTTAAAGTTAAAAATACGGTCGAAACTCCCTTAGTGACCACCAAAAATAACAAAGCTCAGTGGTCGCTTACGAGACTCGACCTACAGGGGGTGTCCTCCTGGATGAGATCCGAACATATAATTACGTTTTGCGTAGTTTCATGTTGCCACTAAAATTTAATCGCATTTTTAAATTGGTCGCTTATAGAAGGAGAAAAAATGAAAAATCCTAAAGCGGTTATCCAAAAAAGTGGTCGCGGTCGCTTACGCGAGGCTCCAGCTGTAGTGATTTCCCTTGGGGAAATTTTAGTGCTTTGGATAGACGGTCGCTTTTGGAAGGTGGTCGCTTACGAGAGACGATCGCACATGAAGATTCGATTGTAATAAAAAATCCCAACGAGGAAATGCGGCGGCTATACGCGTTTGTTGCAAACATAGGCGTACGGGCCGGGGGGGGGGGCGAGGGGGGCTGCAGCCCCCCCAAAGTTTGGGCAACTCAGATTTTTTGGGCAGCGAGAGGAAATTTGGGCAAAGCCAGTTTTTAAAGGAAGTCTCCATGTTCATTTAATTATTTTAAAGAGCTGAATATTAACCTGAAGTAGGCGTAATAATCCAGTTACATTACAGTGGTTGCTTAGCATGTGATGAGTAATTTACATATTTGCAGTTTTTTTTTTGATGGGCACTATACTGCACTGCACTAGCTGGAATGGGCTATTTCCAGTCGAGAATTGATTAAAATAAACTTTCGCATAACTTTCTAGAATCATCTCCACTCGAAGAACAGTGTATGGCAGATAGCATTTAGCAATGGGTATTGCCTGCATAGCAAGCGTTTCCGCGCGATTTCGACTGAAAACTGTATGAACATGAAGAAGTGGCTGACTAATTCTCAGTTTGAATTACGAGAAGAATCTTAATTCTTTTAAAAAATCTATCGAGCGGTTTAAAATTATCCGCTGATTTGTTAAAGTAGACCAAAATGTTTACAAAACCGCTAACAAGAGTGTCTCGATACATACTAATCAAATCCTTCTTTCGATTCTAGCAATCAAGCAGAGCTACCTCCACGATCTTTCACACAAGTTTTTAAAACGATTAAAGCTACTATGAGGTGAAATTGCAGGACGAAAGCACTTCATTTTCTACAGATAATGGCCAAAAATCAAGATTTTCTTTTCCTTACCGTATTTCTAATAATAAAAAATCATTGCAAAATATCTCGATAACGCTCTTATATACCTGCCAACTTTTTCTGAGATGTAGGCGTGAGATTTTTATCCTGGGGGTGCTGGGGTTTTTGAAAACGACACGATCATTTCCGAAGATTCCCGAAGAAGTCCGAAGTCTTCGGAAGACATCCGAAGTCTGCATGCCGAAGGCGAAGTTATCGAGAAAACGCTTATCCACAAAATCAGAGATCGCGAGGAAGGTATTGTCATTTATTCATTTTACACATGGTTTTCGTTCCTTACATGGGTCTGAGTTAACATATTTTTGGAAATTGTGTCAAGCAAGACGGCAACAACTCACATTTTTCAATCAGGCGTGAGAAATTGGTCCGCAGGCGTGAGCGGGCGTGAGATCGAAGTTTTCAACCCGCAGGCGTGAGACTCACGCCTAAGGCGTGAGAGTTGGCAGGTATACTCTTAAGGTTTTGCTTAAACTTCACGAACATCGAGGCGACCGTATTGGAGAAAAAAGCTCCTGTGAACGATTTTGTAAGGTTCCCGTACCGAGAAAAAATAGGTAATGGAGTCATTTCGTTGCTACGACAACTCCGATGTCACTGCAACCCTGATAATGCCAAATTTTCATCTTAATACCACTGTGGTCGCAGTTTTTCCAAATGTTTGCTTATGGCGACGTAGTTTATGCTCAGACTTGGTATTGATCCTGAAAACCTGTATCGAGCCACCTTCATATGCCAGGACGGCCTCTGTTGTTGCAATATGGCCCTCATTTCGTTTCGACTCTTTCGTAAAAATTTGGGCAACTTAGGAGATTTTTTTGGGCAAATGGTTTACCGCCCCCCCCCTGGCAAAAAATTTCCCGTACGCCTATGGTTGCAAACGAATCTACCCTATAAAAGGAGATCTCACATTTTCTGTTCAAAACATTCGCAAAGTGCGCTGTCATTTTGACACATGCACCTCGAAGTTATAAAATAATGGCTTGTACGATCTCTTGCTTGTTCTTTTTTTCTTTTTTCTTTTGCAGAATCATTTATTTACAAATCACAAGGAAATATTGCAATGTTAAATATATACGGTTCTCAGAGATCGCACAGAAGGGTTTATCTTACGATTAATTTTATATCATTATGAAGTGATGGCTTATGAAAAAGCTTATTTTATCGTAGTGTCTTATGGTAAAAGTTGAAAAACTCGAGAAAATCAAAACATTTTTCTTCCTGGTCCGTCATAGTGAAAACTCTCATAGCGCCATGTTTTATATGACTTATATAACTGATTTTCATTAATATTAAAGAATAATTGATTGCTAATACATCCATTAATTCAATAGGCCATTTTAGGTTTTTTTCATTGAACATACTATGTACTGCATTAGAGCGGTTTTCACTTGACTGTCGAAAGGGATTGGTTTTGGTTTTGGTTTTGGTTTTACTACGCCCTTTGGTTGGCTAGTGTATTTACTTTGGTTTTGGTTTTACGACAGTCAAGTGAAAACCGCTCTAAAACTCGTTCTTGTAAACCCTGGGCTTATACAACTTCGTAAAGGGGTTTAGGAGGGCTTATAAATACCCGGACCGAAAAAAGCGTTACATAGCTGCAGTGCTGATAAAGATACTTTTTGAATTTTATTCGCTTTTTTTAAGCTTCAAAAAGTCGTAAGAACTCCACTTCTTTTCAAAAACAAGCTAGAAGGGGTCTTGTATCGGGGCGGGCGGGCTTGGGGGTGGGGGTGGGGGGTCTTATAACCGGATGTATTTTTTTGTTGTTTACAGGTCAATGGTCTTCACGGGAGTACAACTGGGGAACTTGTAAGCGGAAGTTTACGGTATCTATTTTAGCCTCTGGGGTCGGGAGGGAGGGCATATGTTCATTCGTTTAAAAAGACCAGAGGTGTTCTTTTCATAGACTTTTTTTGCTGGCGCCACTGTAAGGCAATTCCAGCTTTCTGAATAAAAAAAATGACAAATGTCAAGCCCCGTGCAAAAGGACGCAACATAAGACAGTTTTTTAAGCATCACACGGCAAACGACAAACATCAGATTCTCATTCAAGTTGAGAGTTTCTCAAAAAGACAGCTCAAAACAATTGTTATGGATAAAAAATTGCGTGAAACTACTAATTTATATGTTGAACTAATATAATGAACAGTAAAGGAGAAACACTTGGTACAAATTCTCTTTTGCCGTTTGACGTAAACGTGATGCTTAGCCAACAACTAACAACATTGTTGGATGGTACATATTGCGTTCGTTTGCACACCCTGTTGCATCTTGTTGCATGTTTTTGGGAGTTGTTACGCAAATTTTGAAATCGGTCAAACTTCTAGCTACGTGAAAACCCAACATTCTTGGCCAACAATTGTTGGGAGTTGTTGGCTTGGGTCCGTTTGCATGTAGCTCTACAAATGCCCGACGAATGCCCGGGAAGGGGAGTGGTATGGGCACGCTTGGACTGATAGCTTTCAAGAGAACAATACGTTTTTTTTTTTAAATCCTGCATTATTCCCGCTCTCCTTCGACTCTGCTGTCCAAAGCCCATCCCTGCTGGGAAGTTAAAAACACTATCACGTCGGGAGTGCTGAGGACGAACTTCAGCAGGAAATTCGATTGAAGCTGGGTATTATGAAAGACAAATTTGACAGCCGTTGCCATTATTTCCTATTCACTCTTAAGAAGCTTGTAGCGGCGTTGGTGACTTTTGACAGAAATTTGTATTAGAAAAGGTTCAAAAAGCGCGCTGTTGACAAAGACCTGACGCTTTTTGCCCTGAATAGCTTGTGAAAAAGAGGAGGGAAAATTGTCAGCGAGCCGCCGTGCACTCCACAGTTGCGCGCCACATTGCTGTAATCTGATTGGCTCAGAGTTGCCTGGCGCGGAACTCAAACTTCTTTGGCTGCACGTCGGTCTTCAGTTCTCTACGATCTTTTGTACGAACAGCAGCTCTGTAAGAAACATGGCATCGTTCTTCAAAAAACATATGATTTATCCATCAAACGGCGTCCCCAAATCCATGGCTGATCTTCGCAGGTATGAGGGATTTTTTCCTAACATGAATGGAGCAACGTATGATCCCATTTCGCTGATGGACGAGGAGAAGAATCGTGACCGCGAGGAGAGTAGGTTTTCTTCTGATTCCACAAGTGCTTCTCACGATGAAGACATCTTTTCCAGCACTCCGTTCACTTTTTCAAGGTAATTCTTGTTATCTTCACGACGCCTGCATTTCTCCAAAAGGATTGCTGGAATTGTCAAGTTTTGCCTGTAAAACCAGCTGTGTCGTAAAGAAAACATGTGTGTTTCAGTACCCATGGGCGAAACTGAGCAGACTTCCCTGAATTTTCGATGACCAACTCAAATTGTTTGAAATTTTTCTTTCCGGTTGCTTTCCTTGGTTTTAAACAGTAAAGTTTATTTTCTTTTTATAGCTACAAGATAAGACATAAACATCCAGAAAAATCAATATAAGGTGGAAAGAGTGTTTGCGCGAAGTTTTATTTCCCTCGAGAAAGACAAATTAGAACCATTGTGACAATTTGCATTTGAAAGAATACCTTTGAAACGGAGCATTCTTTTCTTTCTAGTGACAATGAAGCGTAATTACCCCATCATATGTACAACGTGAAAAATATTCCACTTGTTTCACCTTGTCCAGATATTTTTCAGAAAAAAATAGATACAAAAATGTTTGTTTATTTTGCTGCAAGTTAATTCAATTTGTTGTTGTCAATCAGTTTGACTGCAAGGTTAGCCTGACACGTTTCTTTTATCCGTTTATTTTATTGTCGTCATCATATCCTTAGCTATAAACCGTACTTTTGTACGTGTATATGATTTTTACTTTTGTACAAATGTATTTACTGTGTACCTTCAGCAGCGGTGATGACAGCACAGGATCGAGCCAAGCGTCCAATGATGTCTTCCATGAGGGCAAAATATTGTTGCTACAGACGCCGAAGAAGGATCTAACGAAACGAGTGAGTCCTCGTAAACCTCTGAAGCCTATGAAAAGCGTTAATCACTGCGATCCAAGTTTCAAGGGCGTTACTTTCCACATGAAAACGAAGCTAAAGAAAGGAAAGCGCGGGTTGAAAACCCGCTCGGAAGCGCAACTGGTGATCGATTGCTGCTTTACGTCCAAGAAGAAACGTCGCTGCTCAAACCTCGACTTCGAGAGTTGTAAGACGTCCAGACGAAGGCTTGCTTCACCCGGACTGAATCCGACTGTTTTTAAGCTTCAAAGTTCTCCAGAGTCGCTGTTCAACGATAGAAGCCCGACCGATATGGATTTGGGGATGATGACGCCCATTCAAGTCGAGAAGGAGTGTGCGTCGTGTGGAACTTTTAAAACCCCTTTGTGGCGCGATGCGGAAGATGGCACTCATTTGTGCAACGCTTGCGGAATTAGGTACAAAAAGTACAGGATCCGCTGCGTCCGTTGCTGGTATATCCCCAAGAAGGAGGAGAAAGCATTACCTTGTTGTACTAGTTGCGGTCATACGTACAAAATTTCCCTTGGTCGCAAAGGAACCCCATTTAGCAGTAGCGAGTAGGGTTGTTCCAACAAATCACGGACGGGAACTGTTGGTTTTATTCCGATGGCTGTGGCGCTTTTTGGATGCTCTACAAAGTACAAAATTCGTTGTCTTTACTTCAGGTGTTAAAAAGTGGGAGATACTGTGAGAGTATTGGTGAACTTTTATTACTGGTTCTTAATTGAGGGTGAAAGTTTTGACAAATTTCTTAAGTCTCTCCTTTTTGCACTTTCCGCTTCTAAGAAATGGACCCTTGCATTTTTTTTAGAAAACAAGGAACGGATGATTAAAACCTTATACACTCAGAAATTACAAACTGCTTACGGTGATTTCAAAGAAAGAAGCATCAGAGTTTTGTTTATGTAATAAGATACGACTGGTCTTTGATATCAACACTTCCTGTTTAGTTACCTATTAAGCAGTGATGTCATATTTGCAATGTAACGTTTCACACTTGACGCATATACCATTTTTACACGTTTCTAGTTTTTACACGGTCATGTTTTCCATTTTACCCGCGTTATCATTTTCACGATGCATAGTTTTGGGTTTTGTTGTCCGCGCTTGTCTATATCACCAGGGTTACAAAAAGCAAGGTTTTAAGTTTTCTTAGAAGTGCGTGAGTGTACTGTGTAGGCTTAGATGAAATATATAAGAGTACACTAATAAGGTTCAGCTAATGTCAAAATATTTATTGTCGTCTTTATTAAGGTTCACTTGTTTGTATAGGATATGCTGAAACAAGGTTGTTTTCCAGTGAAGTTTTCTCCCCAATTCCTCCAGTTTAGACCGTAGTCAGTTGAGACGCATAAGGGCATTCGACAGCTAAGTAGATGACTAGATCTTGAAAGGTTTTATTAACAGAAATTAGCTTGCCCTAACTAAGCCATAACAACTTCAAAACACTATCAGGATTATTATTGTAGTATATTAGCCCTAAGCATATGTATGAAAAACTGAGCATTTGTGGTACGGAATTCTTGTTGCTATTTATCTCTTGTATATAGGGTTACTCTCTGGTCAGTACAAACTTATGTCTTGTAACGTAGTACTGATTGAAACCAGTATCTTACAAGTTTCAAACTGGCTGTAAGTGGTTTTCGTTAAGTTATTTTCTTGTTGTGTATATTGTGTATATATACGTAGATCTTTAAAGCCAGTTTCTCCAAAGTTAGTTTCAAACCACATGTTGTAAATAGGATACCCTGTGTGTATCAAGCTACTGTACCTGGTTACTTAAGGGTGAAAGATGGTAGTGTCAATAAAAACATTGGATGCTTAAACTCTTCTCAGTAGTCAGGATTTATCCATTATACTGTCTAAAGAAAACAGTTGAACGAAAGCGCGAAACCAAGCCAGCGGTGGAGAGCGATGAGAACAATCGCGGGGCGGGAAACAAGCCAGTTCGCGCCTTTCGGATAACGACGCATAATGCTTTATGGGATTGACGTATTAAAACGATGCAACTGAATCTACGTTGTTTTTTTTTTGTTTTGTTTTGGAAACAACGTAAAATGATGAAATCCAAGGGGTCTAAGAAAAACTGAACTCTGATGAATCTCTTTGAAGCGTGAAAACAAGCAAAATAAATTCGAACAAGTATTGACCTTCGATTTAAAAAGAGCGCAGATTCCTTGTGGTTGCCGTCTTCGGTGCTTTATTTAAGAGCTTTTCTGGACACGAGGGAATGTGCACGAACGGGACTCAGGTTCCATGCGAGGTTCCATCCCCACCCAGTCCCACAATGCGTAAAGGTTGACCACACCACCGGGGTCTACAACCCCTACTCTTTCCGAATAGTGATGTGGGTTCTGTTACATCCTACTCAGTCTTTTCCTCAAGGGAAATACTCAATTTTGTTTCCAACAATTGCAATTTTAAAATTGGACGATCCCACAGCACAAGTTCGATTTAAAATCACAAGTATGATTTCCATTACTAATCATACGAGTGATTAACAAAATCGGACGAGGTTCTTTTCCATATGTTTTACTATTAGAGGGGTACCAAAAAAAACCTGATCTCAGGTTAAGGAATTCGTTATATCGAGGTTCCACTGTAGATGTGGTAAGGGAATTTGGCAGACTCGTACCCAGTCGCTATTTAAGTCGCTTCTTCCCTTCCCATGACACCCCGCGCGCGCCTCAACCTAATCCCCAATCTTCTCTCATCCCAAAGAACACTTAAATAGCGACTGGGTACGAGTCTGGGAATTTGGTATGATGGATCCACGAGGGACACAGCTGGGAACAGCCAGGTTTTAAATTTCGCGTCTCCTATATTCGCGTTTCGCCTTGGAATCACGGAAATCAAGTTTTGCAAAAATAACCAACAGTAAGGTAGAATAAATGGTTAAACTTCGGGTTAAGGGTCAGTCCAAGTCATCGGTTGTGGACCTTTCCACAGCAGGTTGAGTCAAAACTAAATAAAACTAAGCATCTGTAAAGTTTTCTTCAGTATTTTAATTTATGTGGTCGCAACTACACTTAAAATCGTACAGAATATTACATTGTATGTACACAAATTATAAAACTCCCAAAGAGCGTCAGGCATATGTTCAATCTATTCTCAAATTTTCTCGTCATAATTAGTAAGTATGTCAACAATAACTTAGCCTTAAATACCTTAAATACGTGAGAACAAGACAATTTCGATACCCATTTTTAGTTGACGAGTATTGCAAAATATTTATTGTATGGCCAATGTTTGTAGCATGTTGTTAGTAATGGGCCAGTTGTGAGGGCTGGTGTAGTTCTCGGGTCGTGAAACGATGCCCGCCGATTCTGAAGCTAATACAAGTTGGTTTTCTCCACTTTCCGAGTTTGATGGGTGAGGCAAGATAGGTTTCTTCATTCCTATTACTGACAGAAGCTGCAGTTCCAGCGGTCCAAGACGAGGAGAGTCCTTAAACAGAATAATAATAACGCTGATATTAGCAAGATTCTGTGGTACTTAAAGATTAGCCTGTGCCAGGCTCTAAGATAGTAGCTATAGGGGCGTCACGAAAATAAAACGAGGCAAGCAAAAATAAGACGCGCGTGATCTGGAGAAGGGAGTGGTGGCGGCAAAAAATTCTGCATAGAGCCTGGACCAGGCTACTTGAAAACTTGCACACCGTTTGCGTCAGTGACATGCGACCTTTTTCTCGAAAGTCCCGATAATTATGAGCTGTTTTATGTTTCATAGTACAGTCAAACCCTGTGAATACGGAGACTTGGGCCTTGGGGGTGGGGGGTATAGAAAGTGTCTGTATTAACGGGGTGTTCGTATTGAATTGATTGTCCGGTTGAATTAAGGGAAAATGTAAGGGCTTTTACCCCCAGGGACAAAGCAAACTGTCCGTAATAATCAGGTGTCCGTAAACCGGGTTTAGACTAAATAGTTCGAGCCAAGAGTCAGGTCATAAGAGGGTTGAATATGATCGTCCGGGCGAGCGAGTCCTGAACAGGGAGACTGTTGTCAGGTTGACAAAAGTTTCGACAATTTGTGCGGTAGTCATCTTTAGAGTCAAAGACAGTGTTATGAGAGAGAGAGAAATCACTCTAAAATAATTGACTTCGAAAGGTTTTACATCTTGACATATACACTTTCACTCCTAAAAGTGACTGATGAAATTTTAGAAGGCGGTTTTAACTTTTGCGTCTATGGATATAATCCTATGGTGTTGCCATTCACATGAATTCTATTCAGCAGTATTGTAACGTAGTAATATTTGTTTTTCAGCATTGTAACAATTAAAATTTCGAAAATTATCGAATTATTACTTTGGCTATTTCTGGGAGTAAAAGGGTGAAAGACTGAATTCATATGTTTTTTGTGTCGTTCAAAGGCCAGTGTACATCAGCGAGAATATCTCTATAATTCTACCTTGGTTTACGCGAAAATTTGGAGTTTTTTGAGATACTTCCTCCCCTAAACGAGAAAAATGTGTAAGAATTACAGCTCTCAAAGCTCTGCTGTTCAAAGAAGAAAACCGTAAAAACCCGTGAATAAGAACCTCCGTTTTCCCAACTAAACAGGTTCTTACATAGATGGTAACAAGCACAAACTTAGGCTATTTAGGTCCTTATTTTCTGAAGAAAAAATACATTGAAGCTAAGAGCATTTAGTGGTATTCAGCTTATTCCAGATTTCCTTATATAAAATCTGAATACCGTTACGTTGGAGTTGGAGTGAAAGGCACCTATGTCTCGAAAGAGGATCCTGAATGTTAACTTCTCTTATTTGCCCGATTGAGTTTTTTATAGATTTTAAACCGAGGTTCTTGTAATTTTCTAATTGTAATCAACTTATCAGCGCTACACAGTTCCTAACCATGTTTTGTTCTTGGATACTAACTGGCAAATTTTAGCCCAACAGGTTATTTGTAAAACCAGGTTCTTACTCGTGGGTTTTCACTGTACTTCACAAAATCACGGTTGATTAACTAACTTTTCGGAACTGATTTTTCTAAACTAGTTCTAAGTTAGTTACGGACCTCAAAGTCATCCTCTCCAGGAAGAAAGTAATTATCCAGCAAATCATCTGGTTTTTCATCTTGTTCTGTTATGACCCCGTGGGACGCAAACACCTCTTCCGTTTCACCACCGTCTTCATCTGAACTTTCTTCGTCATCAACACAGCTTAAATAAAACTTTCTGAAAAGAAACACAGTCAGTTTAGATGAAGTGATATCTGGGTGAAACGTATACCTTATTATAAGAAGTTAACACTTCATGAAATTTTTGAAACTCGCGTTAATTCAAGTCGCGTTTTTTCGTAAACGTTAATTTCATACTACTGGGTGGAGATCCACTACTATCAGTGAAATTGTGAAGACCCATCGGGAAGGTACCACGAACAAAGTTTCCATTTCGGATTAAACGTTTAACTTTGGTTCCTGTTTTCTAAACAAGTTTTGTTTCTTTGTAAACGTCGCGTTAATTTCCTTCATTTTGAAATGTTACCCTCCAGTTTACAAATAGTTATGGTGAGTCCTGGGACTCATCTTATGAAACATCATGAGTCCCAGTTCAAAAAACCATGAGTTCCTGGGTCTTTTGTAACCACACAGTTAATCTAAAGACAGACTCCAAAACTCTGTATTACAGTTTACTGAAATAAAAATATACTCCTTCTATTGTAAATTACAACAAAGACAAAAAGAAGTAAGCGTCGTTTAACAACAGCCACAGAAATCATACAAACAGGATATTCTACAAAAACATCTTCAGATCGATCAATCAATCTTTGCGTCCTAGGGGACGCATTCCACAAAGTACTTTGTGTCTTTGGGGATTTTTATGCGTCAGGGACGCAGGAAGCAGAGGTAACAAAATCGCTGACCCTCTCTTTTGCGTACATCAATTTCCATTATTCGGAATTCTTTTCTCGTTAAATTCGCGTTAATATATAAAAAATTCCAATAACTCCAGGGTCCAAAATTAACTTTTTAATACGGGCGCCAACTGGCGATCAAGTTTAAATTTTTGGTCGCCAGAGGGCAAACTGTGGTCGCCAAAAATTCCCCCTCCCTTTTTTTCAAATAAAAGTTTAAACACGAATAAAAAATGCTATGGACGTTTTTATGCTCAAAAATTGCACTACTTTCCCTCCTGACACCAGAAAGCAACCGTACGTGTACGAGTGAAGTCATATTTTTCGACAAACTACTTTTTGGCGATATAAAGCTATCTGACCTAGAACGTAGGAACAGAAAGCTGTCTGCCCATGACTGCAACTGTATTTTCTTCCCATAACTACCACGAAACATAAACACGAGTCAAGTCGCCATGTTGCTCGTACCAGGCTTCAACTGTGCCACATTACTCTTTCCAGTCCACAAAGTACATAACGTACTTACCGTATTTCAGCTGAAAACAACATGGCGGCTTGGTATTGATCGTAGCTGTTGTGGAGGTATTATTACAGGAAGATTCGTTTCACTTTTAATTAAAATATATCAGCAGGACAAAAAGGAAGACACCTGTTGGCAAATAGGTTCGAGGTTTCAATTCCTAATCAGTTTCTCCGAACGTTAAAGTCCACAATAACAACCAGCTTTACAAGTCGCTAGCTGGCGACCAGCTATGAAATTCTGGTCGCCAGGACTACATTTTTAATCACAATGGCGACCAGGAAGGCGCAATTTCGGACCCTGTATTAACTCAATTTCATGGTGCGTTAATTTTCTAAAATAAGGTACTACAAAGGGTTGATGAAATATTTGGAATCAGAATCAAACTGTAGGTTAAAACCTAATGCACACTGATGTAGTCACTGGCCATATAGATTTGGATTCTGTTTCAAATGTCCTGCAAATGTCATACCTGCATAGTTTCTATTGTTTACCTTAAGGTGTTAATTCGTTCAACGCCCATAGCTATTATTAATGCTCTAATAAAAAGACCCACGTACCTTGTAAACTTGAGATCTTCTACTTTACAGTCAAACATTTCACTCATAATTTCCAAGTTTCGTCTCTCCAGTTCTTCGACTATTTCTGAAAGTTCCTCATGACCTTTTCGATGAATAGAAACCTAAAAGAAGAAAATGATTCTATTATTCAATTATTCAAAGGCCAGTTTTTATGTTAACAGGGGAATAAAACTTATTCATCTTTAGGTCATGCCTCTTACCCTACTGTTCAAAAGCATATTCATTGTTAATTGCTACATACGTAGTCGTTTTAAAGCATCCAAACATGAAATCCCCAGCTAGTAGAGGTTTCTTTCCGTGTGATTTTTACCATGTACAAGAGAAACTCGTACAGGGTAAAATCGTAAAGCGGTCTGAAAGATATCGTGCATGCTAAAACCAAGCTGAAGAAAAATAAACTCTGCTACCAAGACAAACACTAATAAAATGTAGGCCAAATTAAAATTTACAACTGTAGATCCTGTAAACGTTCAGTTTGGAACAGCCTGTTCACAGATCCTCTATTTTCCCTGCACAGATCGTTAAGTGCAGGAATGAAAATAAAAACCGCGGGGGCTTAATTGACCGCTAGCACAACGGAGTTCGTTCTCGCTCGCTTCGCTTCGCTTGCGCGCTCGTTGATTAGAAAACAACGTCTGTGCTACGTTCAGTTTCGAATTTCAATTTTGTGCCGACCCTGTGTTTTCAGTTCAGCCCGGAAGTTAGATGTACCTCTTTTTTCAGCCATCTGTTGTCTAAAATTTCTCCACAGGTATCTTTATCCAAGTTATTTGTTGCTTTCTGAAAAAAGAAGAAACGGCCCATCGCGTTGTTATTTTTACTGACCCCCCCCCCCCCCTCCCCCACGGGGGTACTCCCTATACAGTCCTATTAGGAGAGGCTTCACCCAAAAGGGATGCCTTTTTCAGGCCTCTGGTATATGAAAGGATAGGGATTTGACTAGTTGAAGTATAGGTGAATCTTTGTTTATACTTTTTGCCTCATTAACATCTGCTTATCACCATCTGATGACCCTAATAAAATAAAAACTCTGAATATTGAAAGGGCATAACAGTTTCAGTTATCTCTGAAAATTTGAGCCCAATAAACCGAATGGTTTCGGAGAAATTACTTTCTAAAAACTCAAAATTTTACAGAGAATGTATGGCTCATTAACTTTTTTTGCCACACAGCAATTTCGCAGTTTTTGATGGCTGATATTTACTTCAGTATTGCTTTGCAAAGAGCTGAAAATTGTACAAATTGCTCAACTTAATCAGCTCTTTCAACTTTTGCATTTAGTTCATATATATGATTACGGTTTCTATGAGTTAAGTGGTATGCTAATGAGGAAAAATGTAAACAATGACGCCAGCAAAGATTCGCCGATATAAAGGGGTTAAAAGGGTTAATGGTAAAATTTATGGCTGTGAAAAAGTCGAGAACATTTCCTGGTTTGGGACTAATTTCATATTTTAAGACAGTGCAAATTTTGTAGCAGTTAAAAGATATGCAATGTTCTAAACTAGGTGTGTCAAAGGGGTACCATCGGTCAAAAATGGTGGTATATAAAACTGTAAGGGGTTGGTTCAAAAGACTGTAATGCATGTAACTTTGATACGAGGATGGAAAGAACAATCAAACAAGCAGCCAAATGGTTTAGTATTACGTAAACTCACAGTGCATTGACAATACAGTTATGACAGACAAGTTCTAAAATCAGGTACCTCATTTGCAATGTCCTTCTGCTTAGATATTGTGGATTCAGTGTAAGTTTCAATTTCATCTTTTGCAATTTTCAAGCTCCTTTCTAAATGAGCTGTGAACAAATAGAAGAAACATTTTGACAACCAAAGTCATTTTATTTAATTACAGGTTAATTTTCTTGAGGCTGGAAGTTTTGCTGGAGACTGAGGAAAGTCGATAAGCTGCTCATGATCCTCACCTGCAATATCATCATGTGAATCCTGCATTTCTTTCAAGTCTTGTTTTAGTAAAACTATTTGTTTGGCATGTTCCTCAGCACCTTTGTCCTGAAGGTTAAAAGAAAGAAGAAGTTGCTAAAAGCCAAAATTGTACTTGTAGCTGTATTCTTAAGATGAGCCCAAGGCTCGAAATAATTTCGGGAGAGTCTCTGGACATGATGAGCGGCCAAATTCATTTTAGCTCGGTCACATATTGTTTCTGGCCGGTCAAATTTATAAGATAAATAGCTCTTAAATCATGTGCCCAGCAACCATAACTGGCGTTATATATTTCCAAAACAGTCGTTGCTTAGAGCCTATAGCTTAAAGCACTCGTTGTCAACAATATAAATAAATTACAGTGGCAAAATGAAAATAAACTAATGTTTCAATGTACGAATTGTAAACAACAGTTCCAGTTTCGCATAATACACAGGGACTCACTACATACATGTACTGGTAACAACTGAAACTAGTGAACAGTATGGAAATTTTAATTAAGGTCATTGTCAAAACTATCGCATGTGACCGGTCAACATGACCGGCAAGAAGAAAAGTTGACCGGTCAACTCCGCAATCAGTCCGGACATTGTCCGTTGACCGGCCGTTATTTCGTGCCCTGGAGCAATACATGAGGTGGAATAGCTTTTCAGCGGTTTAGAGTGTCTGCGATGCAGGCTAAGATTTTTCAAAGTGTAAAAGATGCACAAAAGAGAGATTGAAATCCAAGGGTTTGGAGAAGGTGCAATTAACAGTAGGGTTGGTACAAGGTTCCTGGCCCAATGATGAGCTAATTCAACACTCATTGCAAAACCTAACCACATTCCACAACTTGTAACGCTCCCAGGTACAAAGGGATTGAATCCTGCCAAAAACTTAAAATCATCACATGTGCCCACTATTTTTAACTAATCATTTAAGCATAGAACTGGTATGGCATGCCGATGTAATCATTGATTATAATCATGTTACTTTTAAAACAATAAGTCAATAAACATATTATTGTACCCTGTAGTCTTCAAGCCTTTTTATATTCTTCCTCACATCTGCTATTTCTTCTTCTTTCTTCTCCATTTGATCATTAAGCACTAAATACAAAAGCAATAACTTCAGAACTGTGTATTACAGTAAAAAATCATAATTTCATTATTTTATGTTTCCAAGATAATTAAAGGGAAGCCTTATGGTTTGTAATTTAATTTCTACCATTACTAACAAACTAACAGAATTTGCCAGTTGTTGGTTTAGTTTGCCATTTTAATTTAGTATCTAATTTTCCTGATGGTTGTAAAGTGATACAACTATGTAAGAGTCAAAGCAGAACCAAAGGGTTAAGGATGGGTAACACTTAAGAAACTACCCCATTTTCAGAACAATGTCTACATTTAAAAAACTGTACATGGTTGTAACAAATACAGTAAACACCCGCGAATAAGAAACTACTTTTTTTGAGGTTTGGCAAAGTAGGTTCTTGTATTTTGGGATACTCATTGGCAATTTAGGCTGTAAGTAGGTTCTTAATTCGGTTCTTAATTTATATACAAAATGTAGTTGTTGACTGCCAGAACAAGTTACAAAGAAGCTTGAAGTTGGTCCTTAAATAAACAATTTTTATTCTCAAACCACGTCAACTTATTTGTATTATGGAGAAAAAAATATGCCTGTAATAATCTCAGCAAAAAAAAGTTTCCATTAAGTCAGCTTAATTATACAGGTACCTTGAACGTCTGCTTCTTCCGCCTTCATTGCATCAAATTTTTCCAGGAGTGCTGCTTCCACTTGCTCATGTCCAACCTCCACTGCTTTCTCCACTTCTTTGTCTTTCTCTTTCACTTGTTTTAAGAGAGTTTTGATATGTAGAAGTTGCTCTTCTTTCAGTCTTTGATTCTGTAAATTAATCACAAAACATAATTAAAATGTGCATTGATCATATGTTCTTTGTACATTTATTATCCATTAAAATTTATAATAGAGATCAGAAAATATTGTACCCATATCTGGTAGTCTTGCACATATAAGAAAGTTACTACGTAACACTAGAACTCCAGTAACTCCAATTTTGATGCTAACTTGAACTAAGCCCCACTTCCCCTGGATTTGACCCCACTTTTCCGAAAGAAAAATGAACTGTAATTGAAGTTGCCATTGTCTATGTTCACAACACTATCTTGAAACTCAGATACGTAGGGGTCATGATTGTGTGCTAGTTTGTTTCTGCTTATTAACATATAAAGACTTACTTGGAAAGAATAAGAAATGCATTTATTTATGTGATTGTATAAACCCATGTAGAATTTGTTAACTAAAAAAGTAAAGGGGGGGGGGGGGGGTAGGTGAAACTGGACAGCACAATTTGAAAAGGACAGAACCTCCTGTTACCAAAACTCTTACCCTGTCTTTGAGTCTTCCATTCTTCTCTTGGAGAGACTGCATGTCATACATAAGATCCTCATAGTTCCTTTGTTTCACCTCTATCCTATAATTATTGAATTAATACAGGTATTTATTAACTCTTGTTGAATATTCTGCATATCCCAACCATAACAATATGGCAGCAGTACTACAACGTAACATGAAAGACTGAAACATGAAGGACAGCCGGTTAACAGAAGAAGCCAGCCACCAAAGAAATTTCACTGCCTGTAAACACTAAGATAGTTATCTGTTCAGACTATAAAACTTCCCTTGCAGTCACGGGCTGCAAAAAATAAAATAAACTACCCGTATGATGTCAGAAAAAATTGCTTATTCACTACTCAATTAGCTTTGTGACAAAATGGATTTTGTGCAAACACATCTGCTTGTGACAGATAAACCACAAA
>OZ037775.1:16177782-16202782 GCA_964035525.1 Porites cylindrica | reverse complement strand
CGGTGAACAGCGCTAGATATATACCTTGACACTTTGTATCTTGGTATATCCACCACTATTCACCTCCCCGTCAGGGGATAGTGGTGTAATATTGGAAAGTATGCTAGAGAGAAGTGTGATGTCACATTACCATTGTAGCAAAATTTCTGGATCACAACAATAGGAGCTTAAGTGTGAATGACGACAGTAACGGCAACGAGAATAGCAAAAAAGTAATAGGTTTACACTATCAAAATAACAGCTTTGCACTTGCATCATGTGTTTTTGTACATTTCTTAGCTGTAATTGCACGACTGTAACATGAAACTTCCTAATTTCTCGCACCTGCTTTTTGAAAAGGGTAATCACAACACAAAAATTTGCTTTTACTTTTTCTAAACTTAGAAACAGTCCTTTCAGATTCAACCCCAGGAAATTTCACCAACATTTGACAAATTAAATGAAACTAAATAAGATTGATGAAGTTTGAAACAGTGGGACTTTTTTGTCTTTGGTTTGTTTTCATCCATAAATTTTGCTACCATGGCAACCTGACTTGATATTGACCACTACTTTTATAATAATGATTAGCAGTCTAGTGCATTGTTGACCCTTTCCCTGAGCTCTGCCAGGTACATTTGGGCTGGACGTTGAAGTAGAGACTACTAGGAATTTTTGGTCTTTGAGGATTTGAGCCAGGTTACCACATAAAAATGAAGAACCCTCAAATTAATATATGGCTCATCACGATCACTTCATAAACACACTTTTGCCTAAAGGCTTGCAGTTTGTCCTTTTATAATGTACTGTCTTACTTTGTATCTTTAATTTTTTTCAGACAAATCTTCCTGTGTTTAAAGTAAAAGAGTCATCGGTAAGAAGACGGTACAGTGACTTTAAGTGGCTAAGGAATGAGTTAGAAAGAGACAGCAAGGTAACTAAATAAACTATTTTAACATTCTCACATTATAGCTACTGACTATACTATATAAAACTACTGGTAGTGACCTAATACTGGGCAAATAAGCAACGCAACATGTACCTTATCTAGATAAGAAATAGAAAATCTTAGCCATCTCAGATTAACTTTTGCTGCAATTTTACAAATGAAGTTCCCCCAATTTTTTCTTCTTACCATGGTGACCAAAGTGGTCACAGCTTGGAGCACTGTGGTGTAAACTTTTCCAAGAGTCCCGTCTAACTCAGGCAAGGTAATAAGTCATATAGGTAATGAGCTTCAGAAAAAGAAGATCTTAGCACAGGTCCAGAAGAGATGGAAGATCGGTTTAAGATTCTGGGAACTATCAACTTACTCCTCCCCTAAACCACCATTTTGTTCCAAGTAAGCATTTAGTGTTAACGTCGGGTTAGGGGAGGGATGAGGGGGTGGGATGTAGTTGCCCACAATCTTTAACTGATCTGCCATCTGCTCTGGACCTGTAAACACTAAGATCCTCTTTATTTGAAGCTCATCTTTCACCATCTTTTTTCCCAACCAGACTTACCGCCTCTGGGTATCCTAGGATGTTTAAACATATGACCTATTGCCTTGCTTGAGTCTGGACTCTTAACAAATAAGATTTTTTTTACCAGCTGTCTTTTAGTCACTGCAGTTACTACGTTTGGGTTGTTAAAATGTAGTGTTGGAGTTTAAGCTACAGAAGAAGTGGTTTTCTGAATCACCTAAGACATTTTTGGTGCTATCAAAACCCAAAGCAGATCTTGAGCTCCCAAAAAGTTGGTGTCAAATGACTAAACTTCAGCATATATAACACTGTTGTTAATAAGGACACCAAAGGGTCATACCAACAAGGTGACTGTATTACCAGAATGTGGGCTCTCAGAAAATGTCAGCTGCAAACACCATGCTTAACTGATATATTTGGGACTAAAGCGTACAGTAACTGAACAGAGCTATGTTTAATGTCTTAAGTTTTACCGTAAAAACGAGTATTCCTGGGCAATTATAGGTCCTTCTGCTTGCATGTAAGTTGATTTTCTAATGGTTCTTCAGGCACCATAAAAACATATTTTGACCTATAAAGTTATCTGTCAATCATGCTTCTAACTTTGCTTTGCTGATCTTAGCGCTATCAAGTTGAGATGAAAGATTAAAAAAAAATTGCTTGCCCTTTGGGAAAGGATTTGTTCTGTAACCCCCCCTCCTTGTGGAAATTCCAATGTAGCTTCACAGATGCTTTAACCGTTTTGAGTCCGGTTTCTTCTCCAGGGAGAGTATGGATATTTTTGGAACTCATTTTCCTTCATACCTTACTTGTAGCATCACAAACTTAGTGTCAACCTTGCCCATTTGTAATTTTTGCAGATTGTGGTTCCTCCGCTTCCAGGCGATGCACTTAAGAAGCAGTTACCATTTAGAGGAGATGATGGTAGGTGCAGACAACTCAAACATGACACCGAATACCTTTCTAATAAAAGGTCTGCATGACATACAATGACATGTCTCAATGGCCCACGTTCAATATGTTAGAATTCTAACATGACTCTGAGGTGTTAGGGATAAAATTACAAATATTTTTTCACGACTCCATTGTCTCGCAATTCCCAGAAGAGACTGGAGCACAAAGAAAACCAAACCAAATATAGAAGTATGACCAGAAAGCCTACCTTGGGATCATGTTAGAATTTTAATATATCAAACGTGGGCTGTTCCGATTGTGACCTGTTGATTTGATTTAATTCATTGACATTGTAAGATGGAGAAATTGGATGCTAATCAATACTACGAGCCAAGGTGGGACCTGGGGGGAAAAGGCCAGGGGTAGCTCTTCATCTTGTTTTGTGTTGTAAATTGCAGATTTTGGTGTCAGTTAAAGTGTTTTAGGTGGAAAGTCAGGACCTAATGTTTTATAAAAAGAACAGTTCCCTGAGAGGATATGTGCTTAGTGGTAATGAATAGTAAACCAAGAAATAATTTACGTGTGATTTTTGAAATTTTGTTGTAATATTGCTGGGCTTGAGAAAAACTTGAATTGCAGACTGTCCTTTGGGCAAGCGGCTCACGCATTATTGCTTGCCTAGTGGGGCCAATTCTTGCTTATCTTAGTTTATGACTATTTTGTTAGAGGATGACTTCTCTGGAATGTCTTCCTAATGGGCAAATACATGTTGTATAATATAATCTTCTTGTCCTGGACTACCAGACTGGAGTTTTTGAGAGCCCTGATATTGTCAATGAAATTGAAAGTGAATGCTGTAAATATTTTTCCAACCTATAAATTAAAGCAAGGTTGGTTTGTGAGGTCTTACATACTTAGTTACTAAACTGTTTATGTACTTACACACCCTACGACATAGTTAAGCTGGTACATGTAAGCACCAAAAAGAAACAAAAGACCCCCTAGGGGAAGGGTTTCATTCTACATTGTACATGTACTTGAAGTTTATTACGATAGTAGTTGTGATAAAAAGTGAACTCCATCATCTCTTACTTTTAGGAATTTTTGAAGATGATTTTATTGAGGAGAGAAGACAAGGATTAGAGGCATTTGTTAACAGGTGTGATATAATACATATTTGCTGAAATATTTTGTGTGGTGTAAAACCGTTTTAATCAAGTAAATTTTTCCTTCTTTTGTCTCAGATTTGTTGCTATAAACGTAAGCAAAAAGCAAAATGATAACTGGTTGGGCTGTTAAATATATTTAATGAAACCAGTGGATAAGTTGTTGAAATATTTTTTGTTGTGTGAGCTGGTGACAAGTTAAAGAGGTCTGTCAACGTTGGAAGAAAATGCTACCAAAGCTGAATTTTGTGTGGCAAACATTTCTAAATTTCCCATCCCTTATACTCAGAATCAAAAGAGCAATTAATTAAAGTTGAAGTGTAGAAGTCACAAGAGGAAATGAAACTCCAATGAAAATTATTAGCACCCTAGAGCTTAGTAGAGATATCCTAGATCTTTTTTTTAAATGCCGTATTCTTCCTTCATCTTTTTTGTAGGGTATCTGGACATCCCCTGGCTCAAAATGAACGCTGCTTGCATATGTTTCTTACAGATCCTATTATAGATAAAAACTATGTTCCAGGAAAGGTCCGATCCACATGAAAGTAAGCTGGAATTTAACAAATCTTTGCAGGGACTTTTTCTTCAATCAAGAACTTCATTGTCAAGTTACCCTCTCAGTCCTTAAGTAATCAACATTAATCCCTTTTCTTTTTGCATTCACAATATAAATAGTAGTTTAGATTGCATGACAAAAAAAGAAAAATTTCTTAACTTTTCAAATAAAAATAATACATAATTTTATAACGCAGTCAGTGGTGCTACACATCAAAATTAAATCTAGGTTATTTTTTTACCTAGGTTGATTCTCAATTTCCTTTGTCTCGTAGCCCTAATTCATGAAAGATAACATACATACCAACTCTCCCAGATCAACAACAATCTCCAGGTCTCCCGTACGGGTCACCAAATCTACCGGATAAAATCGAGTTATGAGCTTTTCTGTGCTCTAATTTGGAATTTATCCCATTTTCTCCCAAAATTCGAATTTTTTGGTTTAAAGTTCAGTTTCTGGGGTACTTTTGCATGTATTTCATCACTGGCAAAGAGTTATTTTGCCATTACGATCATAAAAGTGAATTGTGATGGTCTCATGCGAGACTGCGTCCTAAGCCACTTAGGGACTAGGTCAAATTGTGCTCATGGGAGCGGGGAGGGGGTGAGGGGTCGGGGTTGGAGGGGGCTGGTCATTGATATTTTTTTTTTGGGGGGGGGGGGGGGGGGCGGGGGGGATGCCAAAAAAAGGGTCTCCAGATTCTAGATTTCCAGAGGTTGGCATCTCTGTGATTAGGGTTAGGAGATAAAGGAAATCAGGGAAGGAAATTTAAAATCATCTGAGGTGAAAGAAATCCTAATTTAATCCTAAATTTAATTTTGACCTGCAACATAGACCCTTCCATGGTTGTTTCATCTTTTGAAACGGACCAGTTAGTAAACATTTGTGAAGAACACTGAAAAGAGAGCCTAATTAAGTGGTAAAATAAGCAATTTGTGGGTGATATGTTGAAAGCGAATGAAAAGGTAGCTCTGCAGAGTTAAAAAAATTAATTTTACAGATGTTTGAATGTTGGAGGGCACCAAATTGCACCTCACCATACGAATAAATGTCTGTAAAATTTTGCAACTTTGGGAGCTAATCTTTGCTCACTTTAGATGTACACTTTCTGCTGCATTCTTTTCAGCTGTGTCAGCGGATTTTCACCTAATGAACCTCATCATAGCTTGAAAAAAAAATGTGGAAAGGCCTATTCAATGTAAAGTTTGTTCTGGTAAAAATGGGAAAAAAAAGTTTGTTGACTTGAGGACTGAAATGGTTATAGAGATAACTTTTTTAGGAAAATTCATACTTAATAATTGATTACATGTAAGTAGTTTGGAATGAGAGCATGATTATGCAATTTTTATTTGCACCAGTTTGGTTAGGTCCAATTGATATTTGATATAAAGGGGTGACATTTTTGTTTGGCGAAAAAAAGCTGTTTGTGGATATCACAGACAGTAATAGAATAGTGAAAAAGATGTGCAGATTTCTTGCATTATCTTTTCGCGCATTGACAGTTTAGCCTGCAAAATAGTCCACAATGCCCAACAAAGTAATAATAATATTATGGTGAACCTTTATACAATGATTTCAGTGACATTTTTTACCCCAGTTATAGTAAAATGAGTAGAACAGGATTAACATAATCTCTTTATGACTCCTTATTTTTCTAGTCCCTTGGCATGTGCATCTCATAAGCAAAAGCTAAATATAATTATAATATGGTGCTGTGTATATCCTAGATTGTTATGTGATGGGTCAAGCACATTCAATAATACAATCAAAATATTTCCACAGGCAACCCTCCAAAATGTGACTATTTTAGTCGCCATGGCGCCTAAAATTTGAATCTAGTGACTTGATTTGTAAAAAAGTCTCTCTAAACTAAAAGAATTGGTCGCCAAATGGCGACCAAGCAAAAACTTTAACTTGGAGGGTTGACAGTAGATGCCTTTGGGATTGCAATTTGGTGTCTTTGATAGAGAGAATCAATTCATATGAGCAGAATTAATTTTCGGTCCAAAATAAGAAGCTCCCTAACAGAAAATTTAAAGCAAGGCACCACAGAATTGGAAGATTTTTCATGCTGATATTTACTGGCTGGCATGTTAAAAGGTTACATAATTTAGTAGATTTTCTCTCCATTTTGATGGTTACATGTGTTGTGGCAGTAGCTAGGCTGGTCAGAATATTGAGAGTGGTGCACTTTGATTGAAGTGTTTGCTAAGCCAAATGAAAAGTTCTCTATTAGGAACAATATTGTTAACGTTTTTAACATACTGTAAGTATATTATATACATGTAATAGATTAACTGGCTACAATATCAAAGCAGTTATATTATTCATTTTGTATGTAATAAATTTTATTTGATATAATCTCTCTTTTTGTCCCACCAATTAATTTATTACAGTATACTGTTGTTTGCATTTAAGCATGGAGATGTGACAAAAAAATGCTCTTGCTGGGTGTAAACATGACGTTAACATTTTGAAGTTTGAAGGGTGTTAGCTAGATGAATGTTTGCGCAAAGAGTAGGTGACTGTTTGGCGGCTGGAAGCATCTAAACTGGTTTGTGTTTGCTTAACAAAATATTTATTGCAAGTATTTGTAGATGTTTGCAGAACTTCTTAAAAGAGGACGTTCTGCAGTTATAAAGGTTCAAATAATAATAATTCTTAAAGCTACTGTGCTGTTTTTGAATGAAAAATATTCCTGAAAAATTATGGAGAAAAACTCTCTTGCACATTAGCACAAACAACAAAAGCCAACAGTCACTAATGGTGTCACATTTCTTGTGTGTACTTTTCACAAACATTGTGTGACAAGCCTAAAAACAGCTGCAAAGGAGACTAATGGTGTGTTAGTATTCAACATTTCGTTAGCAACTTAGAATGAGGCTACTGTTAGAAAATTTCTATATTTTGCTCTAAAATTGGAATTACTCGAATAATGCAATCTGTTCCCAATAAAATAAAAGTCATTCTTAAATATTAAATGCTGATCAAGTAACATATTTTTGGGGTAACATTTGGTTTATGACTGTCAAACCTTAACTTAATGTTTCACAGCAAAACATATGATGTTTGCCACCCCATTAATACAACATGTTTTTTCTGTCATGTGTACACACTCAGATTCATCAAGCAAAGGTAATTTATTTAAAAACTTTCATCCAAAACAATTTCTTCAAAAGGCAGCTCAAGCCTTCGATATTCCAGCCTAATTCTTCGTTCCTCTCTTTGGTCCCCTTGAGATACCAAAGTGGTTGCTGTGCCTGGTCTCCCCTGACGACCAACTCTTCCGGCAAGGTGTAAATACTCATCAATATTTTTTGGGACTTCCATTAAATACACGTGATCTAAGTCTTTGAAGTCCAAACCCCTTACAGTTTCTTCAGTGCCAACAACAATGTCTATTAGTCCAGTACGAAACTGCATAAGAAACTGTTCAAATTCTTCAGGATCTTGGTTTGCCACTTTTCTGTAAAGAGCAACTGCATTTAAACCCAGATCTCTTAACTCCCAAACAAAACTGTCCACTGAGTGAAGTCGGTGGATAAACACAAGGGCAGATTTCTGGTTTGATTCCCTGAAAATCCTGAAACAAATTAATTTTGTTAAAGTTTTACATTCAGGGGCAGATCCAGAAAGTTTGGAAACGGGTGTCTGGGGCATGAGCCAGTTATATAGATACTATTTATTTTACTGAGAATTCTTTACATTATTCTTAAAATTTCACGGAAAAAGGGGTGCGGGGTGGCCACGGTTCCCTCAGCCAAACCCTTAATTTGCCCATGACATCAATCGCTTTCCACTTCAACCATAGGCAGTGTGTGTCTGAACAGTAGAACCTACAGTGATTTAGAGAAGTGACAGGGACCAGCATTATAACTCCAAAGACCCTATCATAAATAATAATAATAATTCCAAAATATCAGCCTTTTGGGCACAGCCCATATTCTATGAAAAGTGCTGTCTATCAATTAAATAATGACATGTCATCAGTATGGAAATTCTGGTAGTAATATCTACAAAAGATAACTCCAAAGACCCCATAATAAATAATAATAATAATTCCAAAATATCAGCCTTTTGGGCACAGCCCATATTCTATGAAAAGTGCTTACGAAAGGTGCTGTCTATCAATTAAATAATGACATGTCATCAGTATGAAAATTCTGGTAGTCATTACTCAGACATGATTTTGCGGGGGAACCAGTGGTAGTGTGGCAAAATGGTGGCTAGACAGAAAGAAGAGCTCTACAACTTGACAGTCATCAACTCTACCTGCCAGATCACTAAAGTGCATGTACATTTACCTTGCAAGAGTTTGGGCTTTTGATCTTCCAGAAGATTCATCACAGACAACATACTGATGTTTGATGCAGGTTGGAACACTACGGCGCTTTCCCTTAAATGCAGGGGACTGAATGACTGTCACATGATCTCCCCAACCCAATTCTGACAAGTCTTCTTTCAGTTCATCATTCACAGTAGCTGACACTCCAATAAGCTGAACTGGCCTAACCTAACATTCAACAGTTGTAAAATAATTAATCAATATTAATTTGAATCTCTGCTAGAAAGCTAGGGGAGGGGTGACTGAGCTACTGAACAATTAGTCCCCAAAGAAGATGTCCCTTCACTGTAGATCATTGTAAATAATGCTGCCAGGAGTAAAAAAGAGATCACTTTGATGACGAAGAAGATCGATGATGATAATGATGAGGATCATAATGATGATGTTGAGGAGGATGACCATTCATAGTGGGTTTTTGCGTTACATGTGAAAGATTATTCACCAAGCTTGATGCAGAGGTCGAGAAGGTGTTTTGGAGATTGAAATATTGGTTTTCTACCAGAATTCGGGGGTGTATTTTCCCAGTATTAATTTGGATTTTGACCAAAAAGTTACTTGACAGACATCTGTATAGTAGTTTCCTTTCCAGAAATCAGTAATCATGGATTTAAGATTTGTTTTTGTGGAGAGAGGAAGCAATGCTGTGTCAAATGCATCCTGAAAAACTGGCAGATTTTTCTAGTGGAGTTTCTAGACAGTTTCTAGAGGGTATCTCCGTAAAAAATTGTGTGGTCTACATAATATAGATTTCTCTGTATTAATTTATAATTACTCTTGAGTATTTTTTTATCTTCTCCACTAGCAGCTTGGCAGGCCTGGGATGGTTCTCTCGTAGAGTTCTCTTCTTTATTGAAACCCGCTTGCTAAGGGGTAAAAGAGTTTTGTCAACTTCATCAATCACAAGTCTCTTTGTTCTGTGTACAAGTAGAGGATCCTTGTCAATGATTTCCAATAGTCTCTTTGGAGTGCCAATGGCAATCAAAGGCCTGTTGGTTCGATCTTTTAACCTTGCTTCCTGTTTAGCCATGTCCACACCACTCACCTAGCAAGAAAGTGACTAGTTAAGTTATATTTTATTCGGATAATGAATTATTATTGTCACTTTGTTTTATCTCTGAAATCTCAGCTGATTCCCAACACTAGTCCAGCTGGACCTTTATTTGTTCAAAATCTTCAGACAGACACCTTGGTTAGGGCATTAAATTTAGAATAGTGCAATCCTATAACCAGCTTAAGACAAAATACCCGAAAACCTAGCCTGCAAAAACAACTGTTTTTCCTTGCTCCTGACGCCGCTAAGAACGTTTTTTGAGAAGGAACATCTGAAACTCAGCGACAGAAATTCCATACTGATGACGTAAAATCTGTCCAGAATCCGGTCATAAGTGCTGATTGGACAACGGAGTAGTTACATTGTTTTAGCGATTGTTTATGAATGACAGACAAAAGACAAAAGGCTACAAAGGTCAAAAGTAAATGCAATGAATCTATAACAAAACAGTCAATATTTGTGGAATATATTCCTCTCTAGAAGAAGCATTTGAGTTTTGCTGGAGCTCCTTTGCAGATGAACACAACACTTAACCAAAATCGACCAGAAGAAACATAAAGTTGAACAAATTTACATTTGGAACCCCATGACTACTGGATTTCTTATGTAAACATTGATTTACGTCATCAGTATAGAATTTCTGTCGCTGAGTCGCAGACATTCCTCCTTGTGAAACATCCACAAGGAGCGAGCAGAAATGGCTGTTTTCCCAGGCCACCTAAAATCATACTCTGTTCAGCAGAACATCCTTTCTTAGGGAACATTGGAAAATAAGTAAATGCCTCCCCTGTAAAAATTTTAAGCATTTATCTTTATTGGTACTTTCACTATTATGGTGGGAGAGGGTTTGTGGGGTCTTATTTTTGTGATTTCAAGAGGAAAATTTGAAACAGGCACTTTAAGTATTTTGCAAAAAAATCTGAACTTTTAAAATATTTTTTATGATTCTCCACGTCATAAGACTTATGACGTGGAGAATCATAAAAAATATTTTAAAAGTTCAGATTTTTTTGCACTTAGTGAAATCTTTGCAAACCAATGTTATTTCACAACCAAAGACACAAGTAAACTTTACTTTGTGTACTTGCCAATACATAGTCTGGATAATTATTATATTTACATGGTTAAAATCATTTTTTCTTGTGATATTTTGAATTTTCTGTTTGGGTATTAAATTTCATGAGGATTTTTATTTGTGGGTCTTAAATTTTGTGATATTTTTTACAATCACAAAAAATGCAAAATTGAAGACCCCAGAAATTAAGTACCAATGAGCAAAATATGCCTAGGCATATCTTACCACTGGCGTTCTTTGTATTACAGTGTATAAACAAGGTTAACGATAACTGACAGTTGCCACTTACAAAAGATTCCACCACAGTCTTATTTCCAAGGAACCGATGAGCCTCAAACACCAATTGACTTGCCAGTTCTCTGGTGGGCACCACAATCACTGTACCAAAACTTTTCCCAGGATCCTGAATAGCGGGCAACAAAAATACTAGAGTTTTGCCAGATCCTGTCTCAGACTGAATCAGTATGCTCTTGCTACTCATGATCAATGGTATTGCTTGCTTTTGTATAGGTGTTGGGTTAATGATCTCATACTTTTTAAGCTTTTCTATGATTTTGGGGTGAAGATTAAAGTCTTCGAATGAAAAAATTCTTGAAGTGTCTACAACATTGCATCCTATATCAGGTTTATCTTCTGAAACTTTCAAGACATTTTCTTCCGCACTTTCGAAATTTTCCTCATCTGTCAGCGATTTGAAGACGGGGGTCAGAGTTGCAAAATCTTCTGCTCTAGGGATTCTAAAATCCACAGAGGGATCATCTTCTAGCAATTTACTCCGCTCGTCTAACGTCAGTTCACTCGCAAGGGGCAGTGTGCTAACATTGGGTCGATTCACTTTCACGTACTTTCGTCTGGACATTTTGACGCCCGTTGTGACTTCTCTGAGCTGATCTTGAATGTACCCCTCTGTTGTGCTCCACATCTGCATAAATTCGTCATCGGGGTCAGAAGCATGGATCTTGGATCTCTTTTTGGTACGCCTTCTTCTCCCAGTAATGCCAACATCTTCGTCCCGATTTTCGACTTCCTTTGAAGCAAAAGTGCGAGCGTAGTTTCTAAGGTTCAAGGGAACAATCTTTGGAGTGAGTCGCTGGAGCCGGAGTCTTCCTAAAATAAAACTTTGCATCTTAAAAGATCTCTATCGACAGTTGTTTTAAAACGTGCACGCGAAAGTTTTCACAAGGCGTTCTTTTCTTCGTGGGGTAAACTGGGCCCCAGCTAAATATGGGTGAGGACAAAACATGGACCAGGGGTCCATGGACCCCCTCTTTGGACCGGGTCCATGGACCACTTTCATGGACCAGGTCCATGGACCCCCTGTCATGGACTAGGTCCATGGACAGTTTTTTTTTATTTTTATAAGAAGGTTTTGCACCAGGTCCAAGGACACTCAAAAACAGAAATAGTGTCAAAAAAAGATTTGACGAGACGCTGTCGACCAATGCTCACAATTGATCACAAATATTTAGTTGTGCTCACATGACGTACACTCTGCTTGCACATGTGCAGTCGCAAGACTGTTAAATTAAGCTATTAAATTCAAAAGTTATCACCAAGAGAGGAATTACGCACTCCAGTACAAATTAGACTCGCATGCCCGATCGCATCACCCTTAGAAAAACAAGCTGGAGTTAAGAATTCATTGCTTTTAGAGAAATCATGACTGAGTCACATCGCAATTCTCCATAGTTGATGTAGCTTCAGTTTAAGCTACAATCCCTGCCACTTCTTCTTCTTCAAGATCTGGATCTGTAAATCACTATCCGCGAGAATTTATAATCGTCCTGCTAAAAGTGCTAAGGAGCTGGGCCCAGCGTGACAAAACATTGCAGGAAAAAGTGACATTCATGCACTAAAAGCAAGTGGCTTAATTAGAATTATTCAGATCCAGGATGCACTTTGGAGAAATTAAACAACCTAAAACCCTTTTGAATCAGCCGCAATGAACAGCTTTACATTTTAAAAGAGGTAGAAAATCAATATGTGTTTCACGACCTCTCAGTATGAAACAAGCGGCAAAAATTCACATTTGCTCAGTTAAAAGGTTTTCCTCCGAAGTATAATCTGCCCATCAGAGAAAACAATTCATTGGAACAAGCAGCATTTTGACATAAGGTACCGACCCCCCCCTTTTTTTACACTATGTATCACAATTAAACATTACTGATCAATCGAGCATTGTTTGTTGTTATTGTTGTTTTTTAACCTTTTTTTTGCACTATTTCTATTTTTGTTCATTTCTCATTATTAAAAAAAACTGTCCATGGACCCGGTCCATGACAGGGGGTCCATGGACCCGGTCCATGAAAGTGGTCCATGGACCTGGTCCAAAGAGGGGGTCCATGGACCCCTGGTCCATGTTTTGTCCTCACCCGCTAAATATAACTAACTAGGGCCGGGAGGGGAAAGAGTGGGATAAACTGAAGTCCGAGCGCGGGAATCGCAAAAGCGGGATTAACGCCATCTTTTCTTTCATTTTTGAATGAAAACTAGGCGATTCTCTGGAAGAAACTTTCTGTAAAGTGCAAATATTTAGCGCTAGATCGATCATGGATCTGTTATTCATGGTAGATCAAGTGACTGTATGTTCCTGTCTGGTCCCCTCTCCAGGAGCGTCGCCGGGAGAATACACGTCAATGAACAAGCAAGTTCTCTTGGCTCAAGCGGAACTTATAGACAATGCAATATAAATAATCTTTCGCTTGGTGACAAAACAGAGTGTGAGCAACCACTGTGAAAGATCTGTTTCGTTTTTCCTCTTTTAAGCAGATGTGATTCGCACTGGGTAGGTATTTGTCATTACGTTCTGTTTGAAGGACTTCGTCTTTGTTTCGGTGCGGGACTTCACTGGATTTCGCGTTTTTTGACAGCACTATTCTGCACTATTATCCTTCAACGGTGGTTAATCTTGTCTATTTTTCTTTCTTTTAGGGACAATTTTGCCTCATCCTTTGACAAAGAGCTTTGAAGAATTTACAACCTGACGGAATGGCCTCTCGTATAATAAACGACCTTTCACGATACTTGTTTCTGGTAGGTACAATGTTGTTGAAGCTTTATCAGCTTACATCTTTGTGCACGGTTTTATTGTTTATGTTGATCTTGAAAGCGTTTGCCCACGTCTTTTCATAGTTATTGATGCTTGCTCAAAATTTAAGCTCTTGAGCTATATAAGACTTAAGCTTCTGTCAATTAGCGAAGCTCCATTCAATTTAAGTAACTCTCTTTTAGTTCTTTAGCGATCAGGGACCCGTTGCTGGAAAGACCCGGAAACTTTTCAGGCCCGAAAGGAAATTTTGAAATTAAAACCTGTTAGATAGTAGCACAATTCTTAGCCCACAAACCAGTCAATTTTGCTTCGTTCACTAACAGTTACATTGTATTATTTTCTAAATTATTGAAACTTCCATCTTGACGTACCCTGGGTTCCAGAGGATATTTTTTTCTTATGGACACTGATGGTTCGCGGCGAAGCCGCGTTAACGAGGCGCAAAGCGCCGAGGAGAAAAAAATAAGCAGACACAACAAACACAAATTAAACAACTTTCCGGGCCCGAAAAGTTACCGGGACTTTCGAGAAACAGCCCCCAGATCCGCAACTTTTGCGAAATTTTAGTCTCAAATGAATGAACTGTTTCGAGCTATACGGACATCGATTTTCTTTTACGGACGTCCTGCTTTCATTTTCCCTTTTCTGAGAACTTGATCACAACATTCGAGTGACGTGATATCACTACGCCCGATGTGGTTTTCTGACGTAAATAAAATTGTCATTGAAAGTGATTCACTTCCAGTTCCCGTTAAGCTAATATGAGAAATATATACACATTGTATGTTTCATTTTTCCTCTTTACTTTTTGTAGTAAGCTTTAAAAAAGCGTGTACTCCCTAGCGTTCATTACTACTAGAGCGTTCTGAATCTTTGTTATGGTTGACCAACTTTTATTGTAAAGGTGCTGTGGACAATGTAATCCTACTGCTTTAAAACATTTTCACAATTGATTTGTTGATTGAAACCTTTTGATTTGTTTCAACTGGTAAATAAAATATCACAATAGGCTTAGAATTACGCAGATCTGCTAATATTATTACTGTTGATGCTCACATAATTATAATTTTTGCTTGAAAACAAATGGGATTTTTTTTAGTTAGATCTAGACAATGAATGATATGCATTATTTTGAGACCATGAAAACAACCATTTAGTTAATTTTGTGAAAACTCATAGTCTTTTAACACTTTTTTTACTGTTCAAAATCATTTTTCTTTTACTTCCTGATCATGTACAACATATGTCGTTACTTGGTTGATTTATATTTTGCTATACTGAACTGTTAGCCAATATTTTAAGCTGGAGGGCAGATTCTGAGATAGTATATTGCATCGTTGCATGTCATTTGACATGAGGTAGAGTTAGAATGTTTCTTGTGATAAGTATTGTTTTGCACACATAAATGAGAGCCTTTAAGAACTCAAGTCATAAGCTCTGTTTCCACTTCTTTCATATTGTTTTTGAATTTTATATGTGTATGCCTTCAGTGACACATAATTCTTTTTGAAACATTTTCAATGTAGACAAATTTGTTTAAGGCAGAGAAATATAGATATTGTTCAAGTATTGGCTACTTAACTTAAGATTAAGAAATAAAGTTTATATTGGACCAAGACAGCTCACACCTTTGAGAAAAAAATCTTTCGATTTGAGCTAATGAATTTTGGGCTTTTAATATTTAGCAGTCAGTCTGCTAAAGTCAAAAGAATACTGATTTATTTAAATTTTTATTCATTTGATGCCACTGGCAGTATTTGGTTGACACTGTATTGTGTTGAACAAAAGTGGATATGCCTCATTGGTTTCCGTGAATCACTGGTTGGAACAATGTAAATAATAAGTACTTAAATATGTCAAGCAGTTACTTAGCAGAAACTACGTAATCCTTTTTAAAAAAGTAAAAGGAATATTAATTGCATGGAAACAACACTCTGGTATACCACTTCAACATTTACAAACTCATGAGGTCATGTATTTAACAAATTTATGGAAAAGCATGTCATATGACATTATTAGAATCCATACATTCTAGGATACTATAAACCTGATCCCTAGTAGCTAGTAATTCTAAAATCTTCATAAACGTAAAGGTTCCTAGCTTTTAGCTATATCTCCGTTTGGTTGTTTCTTTTTTATCTGCTAAATATTAATTGATTTTTCTTAATTCACATAATTTTGTTCTGTGAGCTACTGAAAACACTTTTGTGACATGCAGGGTTTCAATAATAATTGAAGTAGCCAGCAAGTTTGAATAGGGTAACCGACTGTATCAAAAAAGGGCTGTCGGCCCCTTTCTTCTCAGGGGAGTCTAGCAGCATGCTCTCCCAGGAAATTTTGAAATCTTTGGAAGCCGTAAAATGCAATTTTCAGCATTCTGTGCACGAGATTTAGTAAAAGAAGGATATGGCAAGAGTTTAAGTTATCAAAAGTAGTGTTTTTTTATTTTTTAATGCTGATCAGTAATGTGTTAAAATGATGGTAAAAAGTATCTTTTTTTAGTTTTATGACCACTTTAATTAAAGTTTTGTCAGAATCGTTTTTTAATAGTCTTCATTCCCAACCTCAATTACAGAGGAAAGAGTAGCCGACTTCTTCGAGCAAAGTAGCCGATGCCTTTTGATCGGTCGTCGGTGCTTATTGAAATCCCTGGACATGAGTTCCTTTCAAAGGATCATTGTCCAATACTTTTGTCAGCATGTTCAAAATTGACTTACATTTGATGCTCATGCAATGGTAATCATTTTGCCTAGAGGTATTTGTGCCTTTTTTAGGGATATTCACAGACGTAATAATATTGACAGATTTTTGTGAAAGTTGTTTCTCACGTGACAGATGTCTGAAAGCCCAATATATCTTTAGCTATAAGTTATAATTAGGCAGTGTAACTTTCTTTGGTTCTCTTACATGTGCATTGCCATCTGTAGTTGATTCTTTAACCTCTACAATACCAACATCCACATATACTGATTCTCCAGACTGATTTCCATTTATTCCTTAATCAAATCATCTATGAACTTCAGTGATCATTTAATTACCTTATTGCTTGATATGTATGATTGAATATTGTTTGGCAAAAATTAATGTTGGTTACTCTTGAATACTTAATTTGGGTTAAGTAAGGGTAAAGGATCCCAATATCGATAAATTACGTAAGTTGAAAAGAAGCAGACTGTTGTCATAAAAGGTTAAGCTTATGCTCCTCTGACCACCACACAATTCTCTGATCTTTAACAAGCCATCCGTTTCTGTCTTATTATATTTTACTATTTTATTTTGCTTTGCAAAGTTAACTGAGTTCATGTAACGTCAGGTGTGAATAAAATTTATCTGATAAGCTCATGAAGTGAACTTCCGTTTTGGTCTGCACCCTCAATGTACCCAGAACCTTTCAAAACTAGTAGTTTTCAATGGAAAGTGAAGTGCTGCTAGTAAAGCGTGACATTTTAAATGGTTTGAATCAGTTGCAATTTCTTTCGATTTTTGATAGTTGCCACTAACAGTGTCTATGCATGTAATGCAACACGACACTCAAAGGTGAAAAAAAGTGTTTATCAAGGTACAATTGTATAAAAGTCGGTGAGAGTAAATCAGCGTATTATTTATCTGAAACCTGTCCACAATAAGGTTGAGAGTTCAAGAGCGATGGATTGAGTGAACGAGTGAAACGAGTGAATTTCCAGTCGAGTTCAATATTAAACTGCGGTGCATCACACTTCGCAAGCGTATCAAATCATCTTCAACCTTTGCTTCTGCTATGTATGAAAGGTTTTATACTACCTAAAGGGGAGAACAAACCTTGTCACACATTCCAGAAAAGCTCTCAATAACTAGAGCAATTTATCAATTAAGCTTCAATAAATGCAATAAAGCCTGCCTGAATACAAATTTGGCCAAAACACCAAATTTATTTACGGTAGAGTTCCAGAAATTGCTTCGAATATCAGTTAGAGAAACATGTCGCTTCATGTTCACAAGAATTTTTTACCTTCACTTGCATTCATACTCTTCGCTTGTGAAAACATGATTCTCTACACATAGACAGGATTTCTCGACCTTAAGTCTTCCACAGCCCACTTTATCAATAGTCAAGTGTTCTTGGCTAGAGGATACAGTATTTACTTTTCCCTTCAAGGTTTAATTCGAAATCGATTGGCTATGACCAAAAGCGCCTGGATTTGATGACCATGAAATTGAGGCAAAAAAGCTGATATACTTACATACATACATACATGCATACAAACGTACATGTATCGAAAACTCTCAAATAGGGCTGGCATTGGGCACAGGCAACACAGGCTTTTCATGTATGCGACCTGAAATAAGTCTAGGCTTCACAGCAATAAAATATGAGTCTTATATATTAGCTTTTAAACTAAAACTATTGCTGGTAATTATTTCAATAGTGCAGATGTTAGTTTCATTATATTGCCAGGGAAATGCATTTATCTTTACGAATTAGCATTCATTTTCATTATTATCAAAGATTCGTTGAGCATTTTTGTGTGAAATACTACACCAATGCAAGGAATATCTAGTTGTCTCAGATCAGTACGGGTTGAATGGCTTTATTAAAAGTACTGAACACAAACTTGAAAGTTATTTTTTGATGATTTCGTTTTTGCTGAAAGAACCAACAACAAAAATGTCCTGAGGGCTGCATGTACTCTAGTAGTGCCCGCTCTGGCCCCTGGCTCCTAATTTTTGCTCCTGGGTGACAAGAAAATCGTAGTTTTTTCATGCAAATCACCTGCTGGGCACCCTAGATTTTACAGTTTCAGAGCATCCAAGCCCTTCAATTTTCCTTAAAGCACAGCTTTGGTCCTTACAAACAAGACTACAAATGTAACCAGAAATAAACCTATTTTGCAACTCACTCACAAGGTCCATCAGCAAGACTGTTTCATAATCCTCATACTTTTAAAACACATGTCAGTTTGAGTTGAAAAGAAAGTTAGTCATTTCTGTTATTATGTATGCTAAAATTCTCTGGTAGCGGAGGCCTTCCTCTTTTCCAGCAGGGAAATGCATTAGCTATAAAAATATGTGAGATTTGTAATTTGTGTATTCAATGATTTTATTAATACAGTTGATATGGATGGGTATAAATGCAGCACTGTTTGTCTCAACATACATGAATTACGGACATACAGAGAAGTACACTTATTTGAGACAGATTATCAAGGTATGGAAGACTGTATTCATGTAAAATAAATAAATTATATTAAAAATGATGATATCTGTCAGATAGAGAGGGTGTCAGGATGGTTATTTCTTGTAATCTATTGTTGGTTTTAACCCTTTAAGCCCCAATATCCACATACAAATTCTCCAAACTGATCTCTATACATTTCCTTTAAGAATGAGTTGAGAGAATTTGATAAAAGATCAAAGTATTTTCTCAAGGTGATCATTTAATTAATTCTCATGACCTCATCTCATGATAATGTATGGGTATCATTAGGAGAAAATTGCTGTTGGTCACCATTGGGACTTAAAGGGTTAACTGGCTGTGTTGCTGTTTTTAGGGTGGGCTACCTTTTGCTCGTGGTGCTGCAATGGTGTTGAATTTTAACTGTACGTTAATCCTGCTGTCGATGTGTCGTAACATTATTTCTCTTATCAGGAGTAATCTTAAGGTAAGACTGAAGTACGTGCACAGGCATGCTTTCTTAAGTGATTGTGAGTTTATTTGCCTACATGTAAATAGGTACAGTCAAAACTCTTTAATACGGACACCAAAAGGACATAACCAAGTGCCCGCTTTACAGAGGTGTCTGTATTATAGAGGTAGGGAATGTATGTAATGATTTTTGGCATTTCTGGGACCAAACAAACTGTCCATAACAGAGAGGTGTCTGTATTATACAGAACTGTAGAGGTGTCCATAAGGAGAGGTTAGACTGTACATTTGAACCTCTATTAAGCGGTCACCCTTGGGGTACTGGCAAATGGCCAGTACCCCAGTACCCCTGAATAAAGGTTTAATTGTTAATAATTAAATGAGGGCACGGGTTTGCCAGCCATGGGGGCCTAACTCTGTCTAGGGGTTGGCTGTGCCAAAGGTGGAAGCCCCTGGACATTTTCGGGCACCCACCTCCACTCAGCGACGCAGTTGTTAAATCAGCATAATATTTAGCAGAAACATCACCTTTTTTTGAAACAAATGCGAGGGAAGAAGGTTTTCCTGTCCAAAATCGGTTGTCATTTTCTATCTTGGACTGTATTTTCCTTTATCATTTTCTTAAAATAAGGCTAATTATACTTGATGGTCGCTTAATAGGGGTGATAACAATTGGAGAACTTTCACTGCCCAAAAACAAAAGTCCAAAAGGTGGCTGTTGCTGCCCTATAGAGGTGGTTGCTTAATAAAGGTTTGATTTCCCATTTTTTTCTTGTTATTTCTGGGCTTTGATTACTGGCCGCTTAACAGAGGGTGGCTGCTTAATGTAGGTTCCACTTTACGTACGCAGCTAGAGTATGTGGGGTCTCTTGGTGGGGCATCTCCTCTTCGATTGGCTTTTTTCTCACTAAAAACCGATTATCTGTCTCAGATGTGTTATCTGTTAAATAATTTGCATCAGATGGATAATTTGTCGTAATGTGAAAGCAGAACAGTTTTAATTTTGAACGAATAATCCATCTGACTGTATTTGCCTGATTTTTTGTCAACTTGACGGATTTTGAAGATGGATTATCTGTGTCAGATAATCAGTGTCTAGAATTGTGAAAACAGCCATTTATGAAAGTGGATAAATTTTAAGTAAAACTGTTCTCAGGTTCAGTGTACAAAGAAGGTCGTGTCTGATAGCCTGGAACTACCCCGGTACGCTGTAGGTGGATTTTTCAATCCAAATGGAAAAGTGTATTTTTATAGTGGGATTTCAAATTCCAGATCTGAAGGTACTGTAAGATAGACGAAAGTGCTCAAATTCCTGATAAATTCATGAGGATCAAAAGCTGCTTTTCAAGCTGATATGACAAAGTGAAATTATTACTTAAACCCAGTGTTCTCTCTAAATTTTAGCTCAGCAGGCGAGCGACCATTCTTGACCGGCGTTAGAGGCGCACTTTCCTGGTGGGGGGGGGGGGGGGGGTGGGGGGGTGGGTTTCACGTTCATGAAGGCTTTTATTTTTGAGCATCCTGTCAAACAATTGACTGAAATTAGTAATTTAAACACCTCAAAACAAAGACTTTTTAAACGAAGGCTGCCTTTGCCACTTGGGTCAATTTAGTAACACAACTCGCGGAAGTTGTAAACTTTCCTGATGATCGAGAAAGTTTAGAATAATTGCGATGAAAGCCCACAAAACAATTATTGTTAGCCTGCAGTTCCTCGAAAGGTACCAGTTAGCATTTGAATATTAAAGTAATCAGAAAGAATATAGCTGCGTATACTTTTCTTTTTCTGCATTTTCTTCCTTTTCTTGTGAAGATCGGCTTGGGGCACAACTTGCATATTTTTTGAAACAACTTATTTCATTTTAGTAACACTTCAAGCGGATGTAGGCGGTAAGAATTGCTGCTTCAAGTGGTAAATTTTACTGTTTACTGCCTGATAAGGGGAACTCTGTGAAACAGAATTAATCTTTGTTTCTTAATCATATAATTCTTTGTTTTCTAATTCTTTTTTGAGTAATTTTTATTATTAAAACTGACAACAGATGCTAACCTCCAACAGAAATATATAGCCATTGTGGGTTAAAATTAATCAGGTGAAAATTTTTTGACCCAGCTAGCTATAGGTTTAGGGCAAAAAGACAAACTAACTGAGAATCAACCTAATGTTGGTTTAAAGTTTTTTTATAACCTGAATTTAATTTTTACCTGTAACTATATTAATTCAACTTGATAGTTTTAATGTGTGGCCTCTGGTATTGGCAATATCATCTGTTGCCCTTATGCTGTTAGTGAAGTAATCACTTTAAATTTTTAGTTGACATTTGACTTGCACATTTGGTGATTATTAATGATGTCATTTTTGTCTCTTTATTTTTAATTAGTGTGGCTGGTGTAGTGATGTTGGAAGGTTGTTGGATAAGAACATAACCTTCCATAAGATCTGTGCTTACACAATTTGTTTCTTCACTGGTGAGTGAGTAGAGGCTGGGGGAGGGTTGGGGTTGTCGGAGGTTACCTAAACAATAAAATCCCTAGGGCTTCCAACAAAACCCCCACAATTTGTGATGTGGTTGGTGTTGTGATTTTGTAAGGTTGTTGGACAAGAATGTTACCACTGTGCTAATACTTAGACATTTTCTTTCTTTGGCATAATTGCAAAGCTGGCAATCTGGCTACACTGCTTTTACTTTGTGGGCCAACTATGTTATAATTTAGCCACATGTAAACATTTTCTCAAATTCATGCTTGACTAGGATTTGATAATGAGATGGAAGGTTCTTGCCGAGCAAGAATATATACTGTCTTGTCCTGGACTACATGTACTTTACGGGACATTTTTTTTCCAAGCCCTGTCAGGGTTACGAATAATTAGGATTTGCAGACAAATGAAAATTTAGAACAAACTAGTGTGAAACCATTTTAACATGAAACATGTACAACAGAAATAAAGAAAAAAATTAAGATGATGTTTTCCAATACTTTCCTTAGTGGTTCATGTATGTGGACACTGTTTCAACTTGACAAACCTAACACAGAGTCATTCTGGAGATGTGTCAAAGATTGAGCAACACCTGAGTCAGTTGGACAATCCATGGCTGAACCCAATAAGAACATCTGGAGTTGTGAGTTGTTTAGTTTAGTAGGGAGCTATAAATTAAGTCAAACATGCTATGTCATATTTTTGGCTATTCAGTTTATTATAAAGCTAAAATGTGTCTTGGCATGATATTAATTAAATTCTAGAAATAATAGCTTTGTTAGTAAAGGCTATATTTAAGCATTAAAACTGTTTCCCATTGTCTTTTGCTATGGATGGCAAGGATTAACGCGTGGATTGAAATTTTTCAAGTTTTAATGCTATGCCGGCAGCAAAAATCACCAAAAACCTTGTTATGGCGAGTGTTTCCTAATGAAATTTGTTTGATACAAATGTATCTTCTGTACAATTCTACTGGAGCATTATTCAGTGTATTTGTAAAGGCACTAATTAATTACTTCAACCTGTGTTCAACTGACCTAAAACAGCAGGTTTCAAAGAATTGGGAAGACATGTATTTCCATTTTCCTGATGCATCCCAGATTTCTGTGATCATTTCCGATCAACCCTTAGCTTGTGTATATTAGAAAACTCAAATTTAATATAATTTTAATATATAGATTTAGCCAGGGCTAAAAGGGAACCTCTCGATAATATTTATAGTTTGTTCAAACAAAATATAAAATTGTGTTATGCTAAGCGGCGAAGGCAACGCCTGAGAATGGTGAAAAACAACATTAGGTCTAATTGGCAAAAAAGCAACTTTGCACGTGCAGCACACTTTTTTTGTACATTTCTTTGCCGTTGTTTTGCACGACTGCAAGATGAAACTTCCAGATACTTCTTATAAGTTACACGTTTTATGGAGGAAATGTCAAACGTGTTCTCGTTCACTTTTTTTTCAATGCTGCTCATTTTCACCTTGCATATTGGTGGCCGCTAGCATTTCTCGATTTGTCACCGTCGCTATAAGATTTTCATGTCGTTCTTCCAACAAAAAGTATCTCCTTTGTTTCTTAGTTTATTATTTCTTGCTCTAGATCTCTGTCGCCCTTTTTCTTGTTGAGCTTCGCTGACCTGCCGCCTACTTTCTATTTTCTCTGTCTTTCTCTTGCTCTATATTCCAAATTTGTGGACATGACAATTAGTCTAAGCTTTAAACTTTAGACAACACGGATACGGAAACAATTTCCACTTTCCGTTTTTGTCTTTATTGACTCTTAAGTTGTCTCTGCTTTACAAGTCACTGGTGGCTATGTGATTTCCCGCCAGAAAAACCTCGAGTTGCATTTGAGTTGCCATTAACCTGTTGGTTGAGTTATTTTACACTGATATGCCTGTGTTGGAGACAGACGGCCGGCTAGGTGGGCGTATGGTCATGTGATTACCAGATTTTCTTGGATGGGTAGATTACTTCATTTTCTTACTCATGGTGATCCGCTGCACGCTTTGCAAGCAAGAGCTCCGCTATTAGTTCTTTCAACAATCAATAGGCGATTGTTTTTGCTTTGTCCTAATAGACGTTATTCAGATACCCTCCATCTTTGCACACACTTATCGACTGATGGGATAAAAGCCATGTCACATGGTTTCTCAGGGGGGAAACAAATGATAAAATGTGCCAATACAAGAAATAGCGTTCACGTTAGTTTTACTAAACAGCAAAAAAGGAAAGCTTTAAATTTAATCTTAAAGATGAAAACAGCAAATTATGGATGGAAACAATCATTTGGACTTCATTGAACTCAATATTGACTGTATTTATCTCCACAACAAGCAAAAATGACGTAAAACTTGACAAAACCTGATCTGTACATCAGTTTGAATGACTAAATCTTGTAATTTAGGAAATGAGGGAATAAACAAACTCAACCATGATTGCTCTTATTGGCAGCTTTTATCATCTGTTTGTGCCCTGAAAAACCACGTGACGTGACTTTTATTGAATGATTTCTAGAGCAGATGGCTATCATTGTGAATAAGGTCTATTGTCCGACTGCTTAGCTCTAGTGTTTCCCTTCATAAATAAAAATTGCATCTGGTACAGACTCTGAGACTCCGTGTCATTGGAAGCAGTGAGATCCCAGTCATCTGAAATTTTCCCAACATATGTAAACTACGCTGTTATTAGAAAGACATTAATTTTTTCTTGTCAACTGATACTTTTCTGTAATTGGTATTCTTAGTTTAATTTATTTATTTCTGTTTCTCATGCAGGATCCCGTAGCAGGCCTTTTTAAGACAGGTGAGATAATTAAACCATTGTCCAGATAATTTTATCCTCTGTAGATGTTTTGCGTAAAATGTAGTGTCAACATTAATTTTGAGTAATAACAATAATTGTCATAATATTACAAAATGGATGATGATCATGCTAGTGGGAATTACTAGTATATATGTTGTAGGGTAATTTGTTTCTTAGGTCATTATCTGTTTTCAACCTAATATAGATCTATTTACCTCAACCTAATGTAGGTAAATTTGTTTCAACCTACAGTCTCAGTCAAAATTGTTGGGACACTTTCATTTGCTGTCTTCTTGCCCTCCCAATGTTGGTGTGCAAGATTTGGTGAGTTAACTGTGATAAACAACATTGGAAGGATGAGGAGATGGGCCAGGACTGAAAAAACAGTGTTGGGTGGAAGCATCCCAGCTATTTTTGTCTGAGACTTGTAGGCCAATTTAGTCCAGATCAGGTTGATTAGATGTAAATACAGTCATGTAAAATAAAGAAACCTCAGTACACCTTTTGTTAATTT
>OZ037775.1:16027782-16172782 GCA_964035525.1 Porites cylindrica | reverse complement strand
CATGGTGGGTAGAAATGGGTAATGTAACTGTTAGGACCTTAACAGGGTCAAATCAGAATATTCAGAAGGGGTTGGCTGGGACACTTACGCACTAGTTGCCAGCTACTTGTATATAGATACTATTTTGTCTTACTAGGAATTCTTACACATCACACAGAAAAAGGGGTGGCCACGGTCCCCTTGGCCAACACCTAACTCCACCTTATTTATTATATACATACTGAGAAATACTCACCAAAAAGCTATGTCGTAAATTTTCGTACGCAAATTAGTTCTAGCCAATGAGAGGAGCGAACGATGGTTTTCACACGTGAAAAACATGATACCTTCAATCAGAATCACGAACGATGTTTTTTCACGTGTGAGAAAAATGATACGTCCAATCAGAGGCCACAGAGGTGTGTGAGTTTCGCGCCAAAATTCACGCCTTTTATTGCAGCTTGCAGCGCCGCTTCACACACATTCAACGAGAAAAGTTTTACTCAAAGAGTTTTTCTCGCTAAAAAAGTGAAAAACGTTTCGGAAATGGCACTCGCTGTTTGTGCGCTCACTTGTTCAATTTCTGATACGTCAAAATCTCGTGCGTAAATACCGTACGCCAGCACTTTCCATGAAGTATTCTCTATATGCTTAAGGTACCGGTAGTTCCTTTGTTTTGCCCTGTGCCTACACATTACCTACAGCGCATAACATTGCAACACCAATGGGGGCGGAGATTTTCATCAGTCGCCTAACGAGAGGTTACAGGCAGCAAAGGCCCCTTTTGAAGTCCAAATGGTTTTTCATTAATTGCTACCTGCACAAGGCAGTTAGCTATTTTTGTCTTAAGAGCATCTGAGATCTTGATCTGTCTAAAAGTTTGTGTGGAAGTTTGTTTCGCTATTTGTTAGCAGTTTCCAGTCCATGCTGCATAGCACTCTATGAAGCGAAGTTAAATGGCAGCCAAAATCTTACTAGTGTGAGCGCTAAGAAAGTATTATTCTTTCTGACCACACTTAAAAGGAAATGGCCTTAAACTTGTTTAGAGTTTCTTAGCACTCTTCAATTTGCGACCTCTTGGTTAGACATTTGTGAGTGTTATGTATGAGGCTGTCTGAACTCGAAAGTCGGACGCGATTGCGAGGGACAGCGTAATATTTTCTGTAATGCAGCTTTCCTTGTCATGCAAGTTGTAAACTAAGTTAAGTATTTTGGGAAGGTTGTGAATGTTTAAGTGAGGAATTGAGGGGAAGAAATGTTCTTTGATGTGTTTCAAAGCCCTGTTGTTCCATGAGCCCAACCAGTTTCCAGCTGTGGATCGTTGTGGATCATGATCGAACACAATCAGTGGCAGAAATCTTGTTATGAGGAGACAATTTCTCTCAAAGCACCCTAGAGAATCAACTCAACAGAATTGTTTTTTGCACTGCAAATTGATGATCACGTCAATCAACCAATCCATCAATCAGTGGGTTTCAATTTGAAGAACCGAAATAAATTAAAAATAATAATAATACAATAAATATTAAGCTGGCAAATCCCAAATCCTTGGTCCAAACTATGTTTATTTCCAGGTACTATCTTAGAGCTGTCATTATTCAATTTTGATACAGATGTAGCAAATAAAGAATCCCTGTCTCTGTAAAATCTTACAAAAATGTATTGCAGTGTCGATCATCTTTACATGCATGTTGCTTTCCACTAAAAATGATCACCCACAACATCAAGACTAGTGACCTCAACCTTAACATGTGTTATGGATTATGGCGCCTAATGACAGCTCTGCCATGTTTTGCGGATTCTTAAGTGATTTGCAGGGAAAAGGTGGTACAATTTCTACTGCGTTGACCAGTGTATTGTCGTTATATGTAGATTTCAAAAGGAGATCACCTTTTTTTTATACATTGCATTAATTTGTTTATTTGAGTGGACCTGAGTATTAATCAAAATACTTTAAATGCAGACTGTACCTCAAATTTAATTATAGTGACTATTGGCTGACATTCTTTACTTTTAGACATGGAAGTTTGTCATTGTTCCAATGATCCTGTATTGTTTTGAGCGCCTCCTAAGAGTGTACAGGTCTTTTCAGCCAGTGAAGATTATAAAGGTGCAGTAAATATGTAGCAGTGTGTAAATTAACTTAAATATTTGCTGTATTTGCTGGTGTTGCATTTTTTTATATTTCTGACAGTTTTGTTTGGTTTATTTTATGACAACACGAACAGCACTTGATTGATGTCAGACACGATGATACTTTTTAGTTCAGTGGAAGCTTGATATAACAAACCTCTATGTAATGAAGTCCTTGGTTAAACAAGGAATGATTTTCTCTACTCCAGTAATTATGAGAAAGAACTTCGATATAATGAAACCTTGTAATAGCAAACAAATTTTCCTAGTCCCTTGGTTGTTTGTTATATCAAGGTTCCGCTGTATCAGCAGGTTGTATGTGTGAATTGTACAGTTGACTCTCTCTCAACAGACTCTTCTAAAAGACGAGCACCCCACTAAAACACACACCTTAAGTTGGTCTCTGCTTTTCTTTACTCTCATTGTTTTACTCTCTATAAGGCAGAAATCACTCTTTCATGGACATTTAGTGCCAGTCACAAATGTGTGCATCTGAGAGTGAGTTGAATTGTGTAACCTTGTCAGCCATGGTGTTAAAGAATTTAGTATTGCCTGCATTCCTTTTGATCGGCTGATGTACTTGCTGTCAGCTAAACTGTGAGCTCATAGATGGTTGGTAGTGAAAAGTCAAATATGAAAATTGCCAATAAATCCCCTTAAATATGTACTTGTAAAATGTTACATTGAAAACATTCTAGTTTTTATGCACTCTTAATCTGCATCTGCTCAATAGTTTTGGCTTCAGGCTTAAACTGTCTTACTTTCATAATCAGTTGACAGCAATCTCCAATCTCCCTTTCTCTTATATTGTTACATGTAAAGGCCTGTAGCTTGTTGGTTTAATTTACTATCTTTATTTACATACTCTTTAAAAGGTCATCAAACATCCATCAAGAGTGCTTGAGATTCAAATGAAGAAAGAGGGCTTCACATGCGAGGCTGGACAGGTGAGTAACAAATCAAACACAGGGGTCTAGGCAGGAAAAAATTTCCATCAAAAAATTCATTTTTATAGGGACTGTGTCACTAGTTGCAGATTAGCCCATTTTCTTTATTTTGGCTAGTCATTAACATTAGGAAAGAAATTACTTTTCACAGGGTAGCTAGGAAAGTGATTGAAAGGGGTTAATTTGATGAGGACTCACCTTGAGGGGTAGCTGGGATAAACATAACACCTCCCAGCTAATAACTCTGATGGTCGCAGATTTTTGGTGCAAAAATCTTACATAAATAAGATCGAATTATTTTGTTAGCAGGGAAGGAGTACATGTATATGTAGAGTCAACACTGATAATAAGAGTGTATGCAAGGGTAAAGCATTCTAAGGTTTTTGCAACATGACTCAGGCATTGTCACACAATAAAATTGTGCATCCCCTGCATCTATAAAAGTTTTTTTTTTTTTTCATTTCATGCATCAAACAATCCAAACTGAATAGGAGTGGAAAGAAATCAAATATAGAACTATTATTCATGTTTAATTTCATTTCTATGATTATTTTCAGTACATTTTCCTCAAGTGCCCTAAGATTTCACATTTGGAGTGGCATCCCTTTACTCTGACATCTGTAAGTACAAACAAAAAACTGTTACATTTATTGTTAACACTTGTTTGTGAGTCCCAATTTGTCAACTCACACGTTTTCCTTAGTTGTATTCCTGCATTAACTTTCATTGCTATTTAAGAGAAGTTATTAAAATAAGTGGGTGTCCGACTATTATTGTGGGTGACAAGAGGAGCCCACAATCCTAATCTCCAAGTTGCTAGTGCGCTTGCACCTCAGGTATGTAGCTATAGCCTCATTTGGAGTTCAACTGAGAATGAGTGGAATGCATCACGTGCAATATGATCACACGCATTCAGACCCTCTATCACTTGTAATTTAATCACTCATGTTTTGACCATCTGTCATGTGAAACTAACGCAAAGCACAGCGTTTGAGCAAAAGTGTTTTGACCTTCGATCGTTGTCACCTGCACTCCGTAACCTTTGGTTATTACTCGTTTATAGAGGTAGGCAATGTGCAAAGTTTGACATCTTTGGGACCATGGGAACTATCGTAATAGAGAGCCCCAGAGGGGCTTTTCAGTGATACAATATAATGTTATATTCCATTACCAAATGTCTAATGTCATTTTCATTATCTTTATTGTCGTCGTCATCATCATCATCATTATTATTATAACTATAATTATAATAATAATAATAATAATTATAATTATTATTATTGATAATAAATTTATTAATTCCAGGCACCAGAAGAATCCTACTTTAGCATTCATATAAGAGATGCAGGAGACTGGACGAGTAAGTAAAATTGATTGGCTATCTAAACAAGAGACAAGGAGCTCTCGTAAAGTACTACCTGGCCTGTGCTGCAAGTGTTTCTGCTTGAGTTAATGCGCGAAAGTTGAAACAAGAGCAAAAAATAAATAAATAAATAAGGGAGGGGGGGAGAGAGGGACGTTGCTTGCCTGCAAACCCCACGATTCTGATGTGTTCACCCACGAATGCAGCTTCTGATTGGGTTGGTATGGTGGTGTTAATGTACATACATCTATCTTGACTATCTGACTTATCAAAGCAGTCAGTAGGGCTGTCAAAAAGTTTTTAAGTGGCAGGCTGATAATGAACAGTAGGCGGCTTTGGAACTCGCACCAAAGGCACAAATTCTTGAGGACCAAGGCATCTAGGGACATTTTGAAATTTAGAGTCTCGGAAATGGCATTTCCAGGGGTATTTTCCACCGTGGATGCCATGTTGTTTCGTTAGAACACACGCAAGACTCGGAACATTGCCGTCAAAGTGTCCGAGGCGTTCCAAGACATCGCACGCTTCCACGTTTCACAGATCTAAACCTGTTAAAATAGCCGCTCAGTGCCATTTAAAACTGGGAAACGGATGCTTTACAATTTTATTCGATGGTGCTTATTTTTGTTAGCAGTTATGGTAGAAGGAGATGAAAGTAGCCAGCTAAGGATGGCTAACTAGCCGGTGGTTTTGGCCGGCTACTGGCCCTTGTAGACAGCACTGAGTCAGGTCTAGTTCTTCCTTTTTGCCCATACCTTCATTTTTTAGTTGCTCTCTCTGCAAATTTTGTACCATACCTTGATAGAAATGCTTGCTACCTACTACGCTAGTAAAGTACAGATGTTATACTAAAAGAGGCAGGTTGTATCTTGTAGCTTCATACATTTGGTTGTGATATTTTGATTCGCAACAGGCCCTTTGCAGCTGGGGTTGACGTGGCCCTTCTAATGTGAAAATTATGGGAACAACCCCAAAAAGTCTATACCAGTCCAGATGTTTCTACACCGGTAGAATTTGTGTTCTGAGTGCCATTCTCGTCAAAATTGGTCTTATAGCTCTTTAATTTCATCCTCTATCTTCCCATCTCTGGTTTTGATGAACTTGTTTTCCATAAATTGTAGTGTGGTGGATACAACAAGCATAGCGATCAAACCATGTGTCAAACAGTAACATAAAATTACAAGAAGTTAAAAAAAAATGGAAAATTTACCCCGAAAAGCGTTCATGGTTTCTGATAAGAAGTTTCAACTTAGATGCATTTTGTGGGACTTTTGAGTGGAGAAATGTTTATTTGTTTGCTTATGGGAGGTGGGTGCACATGGAAGTTGAACTGTATCAAGTTATTTAAATAAGTTATATCTTCACAGCAGCACTTGTTCAACAAAATTATTTTGTTAAACTTTTTCATATCATTTTTATTATAGACACTCTGCACAAAGAATTTGATGCTGGCGGGGATGGAATAAAAAATATCGCTGATTGTCCAAGGTAAATAATATTTTTACTTTTTACACTGTTAATTATATTTCGTGGGAATTCTGCAGTCGTTTTGTTCCGGGAATATTACAACAACATTTTTTGTTGATAGATGAAGTATTCACTCCAGTTTGCTTTCATGTGTGAGGTTTAAAAAGACCAACCATAGTTGCATAGTTAGTGTATATAGGAGACCGGTTATGAAAGCCCGGAAAATATCAAAACTGATAAAGACAACAGTGCTGCAGTTTATGTAGCCGGCTCTCCTGATGGTGCTCAATCTTTTGATATTGGTGGAAAAATTGTGACTGCATAAATTTATTAGACGTTGGTTCAAAATGGTAGTTTTTGCCAACGTCCAAAAACGGTAACACAATGTAAAAAAAAAAAAAAAAAAAAAAATCTGACGGGCTGTATATCCTTTGCATTTTATTGGCTGTGTTTTGTCTGGGGGTTGTTTTTGTGGTAACCAGGGGCAAGAGAAGATGTGAAAATGGTACTTACGTGACAAGTACTACGTGGTGATTGGATTTACGTAAGGAAGAGGTGAAAATAGGTCGTTCTTTCTTTCTGAAATCCCATCTGAATCCAGCACTAAGACCATGTCAAGACAGCTGGTGTGTGCAGATGGAGCTGGATGAAGTGGCCAGGTCTGTGCAGTCCACAACGCATTTCTCAGAATTTCCTTTCTGCTCCTTTAACCTGCTAAAGCTTTCTTCTTTGGGGCCCTCCTAGTTTAGACTGAGATGGTAAGCCTGTGCATGGTAAGGTGAACCTGCACCAAGACAGTTGAGGGAAAGAGTGGTAGACTGTGTTACAGCGAGGATCTACCCTAGCTCTTGCTGACTAATAAATGAGAGTATGTTATCGAAAACGTAGTACGTGTCTCTCGTAAGTGCAAAGTAATCGTGAATGGAAGAATGAATATTGAGCTTTATTTATCAGAGAATTCAAACAGTTGTCAGTAAACGTTCACGTAGAAGCTGCTGTTTCATTTTGCCTGCATTAAGGTGTTAATTTTTGTTATAGACTGGCTGTGGATGGTCCGTTTGGTACATCAAGCACGGTAAGTAACGTGGACATCTTTGATCATAACATATATTTCTTTCACGCCACGGTACATACAAGTGTTGCTATGTGCCTTGTAGACCTCTGACTTATTCCTCTTTAAGTTTGGCTTTTTGGTTACCCACAGACACAACCTTCTTTGTATGCCTTAATTTGTACCAATACTATCAAGGGCACAGTTAAGCAGATGACAAGAAAGTTACTGCTTTTCCCATATTAGGTTGTATTATCTATGAAAATTGCTTAATTTTGGTATACACTCATACTGTTTTGTGAGAGATATCAGTCACCATATATCACTGGAAAGCATTGCAAACATTATTTATATTGACTAGTATGTATTACATATTTTCTTTGTGATACCTGTAATGATTACGAGCGCGTGATCTCGGGGAGAAAGAATCATGACATCATTTGAACCTGCTTTTTTTTCAGGATGTGTTCAAATATGAGGTTATTATGTGCATCGGTGCTGGAATTGGGGTGACTCCATTTGCGTCAATCTTGAAGTCTGTTTGGTAAGCTTTTTTGACCTAATAGTTCATATTGACCTTTTTTCAATTACTAACTACACAATAACAGCAATCGCCGTAGAACCGGTATTCAGTACCCACGACAGAAACGTGTCCACCTTTAAGAGAGTCATTGTAAAGGACTATAGCCGGAATGGTAGGGACCAGCTCGGAATATCCGTTTAGACGAGGTTTTCTTCGTTTAGCTATAAATTAAGGTGTCCGCTTTGAGAACAACCTCGTTCCCAGAGTTGCTTTGAGAAAGTTTACTCTAATTTTCAAGAATTGCATGTAAAGTAATGCTGAATTCCTCTTATTTATAGAAATTTTTTATTCTCGGTTGTCTGAATCATATTTATTTCTCCTAATTCACCAGGTATCGCCACAATCAAGGTTATGATAATCTCAAGATTAAGAAAGTGTACTTCTTCTGGATTTGTAGAGATACAAATGCTTTTGAATGGTTTACGGATCTTCTCAAGCATTTGGAAATTCAGGTAAAGTGCATATGGTCGGAAAAGGGGCATTTCGAAACGTTTTACACTGTTAGTTAGCATCAAGCTACAGGCCATAGATTTATTTGCCATAAGGTGATCGCAATGAACAAACAGTATTTCATCATTATCATTTTCGTCATCGTTGCCATCATCATCATCATCATTATCATCATCAGGCCAATCGGTGGATAGGGTCCGGTGGGAAATTTGCTCCATCCTATTGCCTCTGTCTCTCGCAGCAATGAAGGCCTCATCCCAGGAACTCGATTCCATCTTGAATAGTTCTTTCCCCACTCACATTTTTGAGAATGTATTTCTCTGGCTTCTCCTCTCCTTTCTCGCCTTCTGAGGCCCAGGTGACGGTGTTAAAATTCGTCCACAGGGAAACCTGTAATAAGCGGACTCCATATTAGGTAGAAAAATAGCTCACAAGGTTTCAGTTTTTCCCTATAGTTTCTGTAAAATGATTTGGTATTTGGGGAACAGCTCTATTACATATGTAAGCGGACAACAACGAAGGTCCCTTGAGTGTAAGCGTAATACAGGTTTCACTAGTATATTTCCAATGGATGACCGATAAACCACCACCTTCCGAAAATGAATCACAAGCTAAATATTTTGACCGTTTACAAAAAAAAAAATCAATCCAGCAGCAGGAAATTAGCCGGTGCAGTAAGCTATAAAGGGCAAACGGTTTGGCATGCGAGCATGAACAAGAGAAGTAGGAATGAGGAAATTGTATAGTTTTGCTCCAACTGGGACCGTAACACTTGAATGAATGCTTGCTCCGCCGAGGGTGAATGGAATGTGGGTAATTTACTTAAAGCTTCACGCAAGAAGGTACTTACCTTTCATTACTAATTTCAGATGGCAGAACTGGAAATGCTTCACTTCGTGGAATACAACATTTATCTCACAGGATGGGATAACAAACTGGTGAGACTAACAAGTTCAATAACCAGTTCCCCCACCCCACGTCTGTCCGTCCAGCAGGGCTGTCGCTAAGATTTCAAGTTGCTGGATATACCGTATTTCCTCGAATAATAGCCGTCCCTCTAATAATCGCCCCCCTTTTAACGGAAATGTTTAAAATAATCTCATATCCAACGCGCACTCGTGGAATAATTGTTAATTATACCATAAATCCTTGGGCCATATCCCTTTTCTTCGTTTAGCGTCGAATGCCTTAGTTACCTACCCCAATGTTTCTGTAATTCTTTGCCTAAAATTATTTTCATTATACGAATTCATCGCTGTGTTTCTGTGAATTATCTTAAGGAAGATTATAGCAGGTGCCGAGGAGGGTTTTTGGTGGGGGGAGGGGGGGGGGGGGGGTGTGGTTGGGGAAGCAAAAATAAATCATAGGAAGAACATTCCGTGAATAAGTTCACTCCATTCCGAGCTCTTATAATCCCCTCAAAAATACAAAGATGTGTAATTAGAACCGCGACAACACGTCTGTTAAAATTCGACTTCAGTCAGTGGGAAAAGTCTTTGTAGTTGTAGTTACTTGATACAATTGTTGTATTTTTTAGGCTATTCAGACTACTTTGCATGCCGAAGGTGCCCAAGACAACATCACGCGGTTGGATGCCAAGACAAAATATGGCAGACCAAAGTGGGATGACATCTTTAAGGGAATTGCCAATAACCACAAAGGGTGGGTAACGTAATAAAATAATTTGGAAGCTCAAGTTAACACGACGGTAATGCTAAAGAATCGTCAATTGTTGCTTCAAACGTTGTCGTGAATATTCCAGTTTGCTTAGTTTGTTAAATATGGGAGTTGTTTTCCCCGTAATTGAATATTGTTAGTGAACTGTATTTGTTCCGTTTATTTATTTGTGTTATTATTATGTTATTTCATTTTTTTCTATACCTTTTAACCTATTCTAAAGCGCATTTGATCATGCTCCATGGAAAATTGCGATTAATTAATTGTAATTGTAATTGTAAAACCGTATCAATGTTCGTAAAGGGAAACAAAAATTTTGCTCCCATAAAATAGTTCATTATCAAATTTCGTGTCGTCCACACTGAGTTATAGTCGTCAGTTTATTTAGAGGCGCTTTTCTTTCTGCTTCTGTTCTTCGCTGTCCCTTTCAGTGCTCTTTCACTCTCAGTCATTTCGAAGAAAGATATTGAAGTAAATCTTGTAAAATACTTTTATGGGGGGAGAAAGTATTTGACTTTTAATTGTCGTGTAGTATCCAAATTATATCTAAGTCTTGTCAGCTATCTTGATCCCCACTCCTGGGTGACGCTGATGTCAAAGCTGATGGAGTGTAAGTTAATGGAAACGTTATCAAACCAAGACACATGGGAGACGAACCTTGTTGTGAGCTTATAAGAGGAGCCACCAGTCTTCGTCATGCTCGCTTTTGTGAGTGGCCTCAGCTTGTTGGACTGCAATTTTTTTTGCAAATATAAACCTTTTTCAGCCTTCATGTAGTAGTACTTACCTTCTCTGTACATTTCGCTAATTTGGACGTATGATTCGCTTGGCATCTGCTGGATTGAACACGCTTGAATTTTGACGCCCCATTCATCACAAAGATAACTTCAACGTTTGTATTCGTTGCTGTGCAGTCCTCTCAAAAGCGTTTCTTTATAGAGTCTCAAATTAGTCGCAGAAAAGTGTTTCAAGAGGGGCAATCTGATCAATAAGATAACTGGCGCTCGCTGGGGGTACGAACTTTACCATCCACCGCGCGTCGACTTTTGCCTTGGTGTATTCTACTGCAGAGTATACTGCTCTGTCTGGTCGCAAGTTTTCCACACCTCAGCTGTCGGCACCATGATTTACGACTCCTTGAGAGTCATCTCTGAATGCTTAGCCCCCACTCCCCCACTTCTTCTGGTATGTTTTGTTTTGTTACCAGATGTAGCAGCATCCCGCCCGCCAGCATCTGAAGGAACCACCTGGTCCTGAAACTCGTCGAGAAATCTTATTTGCCGGACAGCCTTGCTCCATGGATCGCAATGTGAACTCACAACAGCACCTTAAACGCAAGAATTTAGCTGTATGCGTCCCAGTGCCTTTGACCAGTGCCCCTCTCACTTTAGTAATTAAAGTGGATCATGGAACAGTGGCGCAGGGGATGGGAGAGAAAACACACCAGGTTACACAATTACCGCTTACATTCCTGAGCCGTCCATTAAACCTGTTGGCCACTTCCTCCCACGTCACGCCTAAGTCAACCTTACATGTGTCCCCCGCATCTTTTGGGGGAAAACTCAGGCCTCATTTTACGACATTGGTGCGGTAGCTTGTGGAATCTGCCCCTGTGGGTACCCTAAACTGCGAGCCACCTCATTGAACGCTGCCCCATCTTCAGTACTCCCTTTGTGCTCCCAGTGGTGCCCTGGTGTCCTCCTCTTCCAATTTTTTTTTTTGCCCCGACCTCTCACTGTGACTGCTTGTACAACTCACGACGACGACGACGTCTCGTAACTTTACTATTCACAATTGAAGCTTGAAGCTATAAGGGGTCAGATGGATGAGTTTAATTATAAATGTTTTTCAGAGGTGTTTTTGTCTTTCCGTCAACCATATCTCCCTAACTGGAAGAAACGGATGCTTCACGGGCGAACGACACGGCAGGCTTTACGAAGGAGAACAATTTCTAACTTCTCACGTCACGTAGACGTTGGTTAGACACGCATTCGTAACCATGGGGAACGCGTGACGAGGTCTTAATAATATAAGAACCTTTTTGTAGGAGGCCAAACAAATTAGTGTATTTCCTTTTCGAATCAGTATAGTGAGGAAATAATCTGTTTTTTTTTGCAATGGAGCCGGTTAAGTATGCAGTTGAAGCAGTTAATATTTCCCGTGGAAGAGTGGCCCCTTGTGACGATTCAAACCTTCCTTCGTTTCCCTTTGAGACTATCCACATCTCCTGCAAGTCAGATGCGTATCAAGGAACTGATTATTGTTACGCTGGTGTCATCATCTACTCTTGCGATGGCAAATCAGAGTGGCAAACCGCCAATGGTACCCGCTGTAAGAGTGGATATCTTGTGATTATGGATACTGGAACTGAGAAAGTGAAGCAGTTTCGGGGAAAAAGCCCTGGCCAAGTTCATGGAGCTGTTTACAGAAGTGCTTTTGGAGAGGAACGCAATGCGCGAATTGTCATTGCTGAAGGTTTCTCTGTGATGAATGGAAAGTTCAAGATAAATTCGGGCGTGTTTAATCCGGCACCAGATGGCTACCACGACAGTAAGAAATCCATGAATCCTTATACCGAGCAGTGCGTTAAGAAAGTGATTGATTACTGGAAGGAAGCGCGTGAACACTTCCTTCGGTGCAGAAATTTTAAGGTCCAAGACTTGTTGAAGGAATGAACCTTCAACGTCGCTGTGAACAGACCTTTTTGTGCTAGAGGCAGCGATTAATCCTATCGCATGAAAAAATGATGATAAATCGTGTTTATTTTTACAATTCAATGTTAACTACGTTTTTGATTCGATTCGTTTAGCCGAAAAAGTGACTGATTGTACTCCTATTTTAGCCGTAGATTTTTCTTGGATGTGTTTCCTTTGGCGTGTTGTCTATATATTAAAACATATTTTGGTTTAAACATGGTGAATTAATGGTCTTTTGCGGAAGCCTTAAACGAAGATATTGTTCGCTTGTCTTGCGTTATTCACTTTGCAGTTACACGTGGCTTCATGATAGGGAAAAAACAAACTTGATCGACAAACAGCTCTTTTTTAAAAAAGTCTGCCTGTCGTTGAGACTCCCCTCTTTTTATTTACACCGGGTACCGTAAAAGTCGCTGAATTTGACTGCGATTTTTTCTTCTTCAAGGAATGGATGGCAACAAGAACCATAATGATGGCAAAAAGGGAGAATCGATAATCATCTTGTCATTTCCTTTGCCAAGGGCCATTTTACAACAAGAGCCATAATGGTCGCAAAAAGGAAGAATCAATAATCATCTTGTCATTTGCTTTGCCAAGGGCCATTTGAAAATGAGACCGTGAGACCAAAGAGTAAAGAGCAAACAAAAGTCGTATGCCAAACCATTCCTCCATTATGAAAGTGGAGATTTAGCGCGATAATTAGACAAAAAGAGCCGGCCATGTCCAATGCTGACGCACTGTTACGGACCATTAAGAGCAGTTGACGGATCTTACGGTTCGTCAAACCGTCAGCATTGCTAACAGTCCGTATTCTGAGCACATACGGAGCGTGTATTTCATTATTACGTAGAGCACAAAGTGTTTAACTGTTTTTATCATCCTTGGTGTATAGACGGGTTATTTTATACGGCCCAGCTCATTAAGAAACTTCTCTGAATGCAGCTTAACAGGTAACCGACAACGGAAAATATTTGGTACGCGATGCAGCGTGTTAACGGGAAAAACCCAGCTTTTGACTTTTACCGGCATTGTTTCTACTTTGATAAGGCAAGCTGTTTTCACTCAACGTAGACTTAATAGATTTAGCCGTCAGCGTAATCGAGCCTTTCGAGCCTTTTTCGTTCCTTTTTGGGACGTTTTACGTCGTTCTCCGTTTGTTAGTACCGCCTTGCGTTCGACAAGTTGAAGACAATATCTTGCACATTATCGTTAATTAGTATCACGTCAACTAGTACTTAAATACGTGCGGTTGAGTAAAGGCGTACGTCCTTTAATTGGACTTTGTGCATAGTATATGTACCCAACTTTTGTTTTTGTATGGTTCCTCGCTTACAATAAATTTATGTTCCAAATAAATCGACACTGTGTCAGTAAACTGCTCGCTAATACATCAATCAACCTTTTCTTTCAATATACACTTGTAGGCTCCTTCTTAACCTGACAAAGTTTCGACCCTGATAAGACTAATTCCTTAGCTATATACAGAACCTAAAATCGCCCTCTGCTTTGACGATTGCAACTGCTTCTCGCAGGGCTTAATAACGGTCGTTTTGATACAAAGTTGTTTCGATACAAGACGTTTCGATACAAAGTCATTTTGATACAAAGTCGTTTCGATAATAGTCAAGTCTTTCGAGGTACAAATTGTTTCGCGTAGTTGGCGTATATGGAACGAGATATATTCACGGCATTTGTTTTTCTTGTTCACGCGCTAACTATACTTTATCAGCTTTATGTGTTCGAAACTGTTGTGCAATTTCACTGCTTAAATTCGTACCAAAACAAGTTTGTATCAAAACGACTGGCTTACCTTATAGGCTCACAAAACAAAGTGTCCCCTGCTGTCTTGGACGTAGCGTGGCGTTTGTGTACTTTTCATCCTGATCCCCGCATGTTGGATTGTAATTTAACAGTCTATGCTAAGACTCACCCTTGTCAGACCTCATCTAGAATTTGCCTCTGCTATATGGGATCCCTACCGGCAAGATCAAATAGACAAGATTGAAGCGGACCAGAGACGAGCAGCAAGATTTATAAGACGAGATTACGACTGGAATCCTAGAGTGTATCGCGAATGCTGCTTTCGCTGTCCTTAGAACCATTAAAGGACGGAAGGAAAATTCGTCTTCGAACATTTCACCAAGCTCACAACAACATTATCGCTTTACCAGCTTCACATTACCACCAGCAGTCGCTACATTTGACAAGAAGCCCCTCGACGAATGTTAAAACCTACGCTTTTTAGCTTCTTTCCGAGAACAATAAAGGATTGGAACTTAATCCCCTCTATGATTAGAGCAGAAAGTTATTCAAACTTTTGTAATTACCTTTGCTATAACTCTTAAGTTTATCTTATACTACTTCTTTTTCTTCTTTCCTTTTTGATTTTCATTCGTCTTTTTTCAATGTGAAAGCACTGAAGAGTAAGTGAGGAGAACTAGAAGTAGGAAACTCTTGGTTCTTAGCAGCTTCCCTGGTGGTTCCCGCTATGTCTCACGTAAAAGTTTGGTCTGTAGTGTTCTCAGGGTTACTTCAGCCCTCTTTATTCTCCTTGACTCGGTGATATATTCTGAAGCATCTTAAATAATTAAAAAGAAGCCACATTTATTGAAAGTCCAAGAATAAAATTCTCCCCTAACTTTAAAATGGTTATAAATTGGATGGTAGTGATCTGTTTCTCCTCCAATAAAATTTTTATAAACTTTTATGATTGCTTTCTTTTTTCTTAAATTTCCAGGCAAGAAATTGGAGTCTTCTTCTGTGGTCCTAGTGTTCTATCACACGTCCTACATAATATGTCAGACCAGTACAGCGACAAGTACACTGGAGTCAAGTTCTGTTACAACAAAGAAAACTTCTAGGGTGCTTTGCCCCCGAAATTGTCCATACCCCCCCCCCCCCCCCTTCCCTCCCCAACCTCTTGTGGAGAGTCTTTGGAAAAAATGAGAGTTAGGAGTCAAACAACGCTGAAAGTTTAACTTCAATTGGGGGGGCAAGGGTGTGGTTTTAGAATAACACAGTATCCGTGAAAACTTCTAAATTAAAAAAAGGCGTGGTTGAAAATTACGTAAGTTGAAGATTATTAGATGCAGTTGTATAAAGATGCAGTTGTATTAAGTTAAGAGAGCTGCCCTAAGACTAGAAAGTTTTAAAACTTGTATTAGTCAGAATTTTTTGACCTGTATTCTTCAGGAATGGTGATAGTTTTTAATGTTGTTTTACTATTTTGATTAAAAAAATAAATTGATATTTCCAACAATCACCTAATTTTTACTTTTTTCTTGTTTGTTTTTTTGTTTCTTTAAAAATTGTTCATAAAATGCAAAAAATATTTTCTGGTAACAATACATACCGGTATAAGCTAGACTTAATCAGTTTTTTCCGTCAGTAAGATCCCAGGGGGAAGAATTGAAATCTTGTATATTTGTTGATCGTGTTTTTTCCATACCACAATTTTCTCAGTTTAGTTATCCCAGTACTATAGTTCACAGTTCTTAATTTTACAATAATTTTTACTTTTAATTAAAAAATACGGGAAAATGATAAAAAAATTATGACAAATCCCACTACTTTTTGGGATTGAAAATGACGTGGAATCATTGAGACAACTGTCTTTCAGGAAAACATTATTACATCTGCATGTTGGTGGTCATATTAATTTCAATTTGTCACTGCCAAAGGTCGAAGGCTGGGGTAGTTAACAGAACAGAAACTGCGAAATATTTTGAATGAATGATAATAATGATAACTGTTATAGTCATTTGCCAATGATTCCTCTCTCCATTACTTGGAAGAGTGCTTGGGACAGTTGCCAACAGGGTACCGTAAAAACTCGTGTATAAGCCGCACCTTTTTGCCGAAATTTTGAGTCAAAAATCGCGGGTGCGGCTTATACACGAGTGCGGCTTATACACGAGTTTTTACGGTAAGCAGATTACTTATGGCCTGTAGCCAGACTTTTGGCACAGATTAGGCATAATCTGTGATCACTAAACACAAGCCACTAGTACAGTCCTGGGTGCATCTCCCAAAAAATTTGAAGTCTAGAAGCTTTGTAATGCTATTTTCAGCATTACCGTGTTATTTTTATGGGGTATATCTTCAGAAAAATCAAAGCGTGCAATGTTATTTTCCAATAAAACAGTTTGGTGTGTGTTTTGTTTTTTGACAAGTGTCTTGTCTTGCCTCTTGCTAGCTGCAGTCCCGAGTTTCTCTCTAGCTATTTACAGCCTACTGCAGTAGGTAATTAGGGACAGGTTTTTTTTTGGGGGGGGGGGAGGTGGGGGGTGGGGGTAGGGCGGTCCTGTTCAATCCCCATTTTACACCAAATACATTTCCCTAGAGCCTTAGGTATCCCTTTTTCTTCTTGACATACAATCTTAGGTGGAACCTTAATCAAAACTACTAATCCTCTCTAGGGAATCAAAATCAGTGGCTGCAAGAAGCAACTTGTATTGTAGTATCGCTTATACAGTTAGATTTAATTATAACAATTTAAAAGATAATGATGTCAGACATCAAGAAATATTATAGTCAAATGTTTTAACAAGAGAATACAATAACTGATTTAAGGCCACAGCATTTTAATGCGCTTTTGTTATCTGTACAATTTTGTAGTCTACATCATTTTAGTCTATTAAACCAGTGTTCCCACTTACTGATGGGTAGCAATTCACCACACACTCATGCAAATCCTGACAAGTGAAGACCAGGAATGAGCTCTCTTGACTGGAGTTGCCCACAGGCAAAGACCAAAGTCAGAATCCAATTTTTTCCAATAGCTATATACGGTTTTTTATTCCTAGATTTCACTAGCACTACTATGACTCTGTAAGTTTTTTTTACACAATCAAGTATGAATAAAATTGTTGTTCGTATTTATGTGTTCAGTTCGTTGTTGAAATAAATAAAAGATTTAACCTTACTAAGACCTTGTCAGCGATTTAGTCACACACTTTCCTAAGCCAGTCCTCCCTTTCCCAGGGTACAAAAATGGTGTCCAATTGCTCCAGAAAGTAAACTCTTCTTGTATACAAGTGTATAATAACCTGAAAGCCCATCAACAGGGTCAACTAGATTGAGTGGGGTACTGGAGTACTGATACAATTGAAGCTGTGCTGAAGCTTGCATACTCAGGGGATGGCTAATCAAAGGAACAATGAAACTACGGCTTACCATCCATAGAGCCCAGGGAGGGTACTTCCTATTAAAAGGTTAATGGGGATGTGCCGCTGAATGGGATGACATTTTTACGACTGGATTGAGTGTAATGGGATTTTATTTTCTCAGAGTTTACTAGAATGGGCTTGTTCGGAATTCTAGGGTTAAGAAAGTTTTTGTATCTAAGAATTTAAAAAAAAAATTGTGGGAATTCATTTTAGTATAACTGACCTACTGGTAGTTAAAAGGCTTTATAAGCTGGATGTACAAAGCGGAAGTGGCTAAGTGAATTACATTAGCCTAGAGTGACCAAGTTGGGGTAGGTGTTTTCAGAGGCCACAGGCACAAACCCAGCAAAAATTACCCCAAGTAACCCCATGCACCCCGGTCTTGATAAGCTGACCTTTGATTCCACATGAAAATTAAACCTTAATGCACATTTTTTATGTTTATATGTTATGTTGGTGTCCCAAACCAATCCTGTGGGAGTTGAACTCTTTTCTTAAGCAAACACTTTCTTTTGTTCCAATAAAGTTGCATAGATGCTGGCCACGTGAGTGAAAACACTCTATAAATTAACCTCTATTATGAAAGAAAGAAAGAAGTGAGATGTCAAGTTTAATACCAAAGTTGCTTTATATTTGGCTTGTAAGGACAGAACTTCTTCGAGTTTTATACTCGGTTCAAAACAACAAAGGTGAACAGAAATTTGGCAGCACCTAGAATTGAAACAATCCTCACAGTATGCTGATGGCAGGTTTCGAAACCTTTCGATGTCTTTTCATCAGCATACCCAACATCCTAACATCATAGATTGTTTTGTTTTTCACTCATAAAAAATGTTACATAACCAAGAATCAATACGGTTCTCACACATTTTTCTTCAACAAAATTAGTGCAAAAAGCATTTGACTTAAAGACACTTCGCATTATTTTGCAACCATTTTCTTTTAATGTTGGATCAGGTAGTGATATTTACCCAGACAAGACAGAGGAGAAAGCCTTTTCTAAGTAATTTTTATAGCCCAATTTTTAACTAATAATTTTCACACTTTGAATCTAAGAGTTTGCAAATAAACACAAGAACCGAGGTTCAAACATGATCATTTCCTGGGCCACATCACCAATTATGTATTGTTTTAATACATGTAAATTGAAATATTGGTCCATTACCAACCACTAGACCGACTTCAAAGGTTTTTCTTTTTTTAAACAAGGGCACTTTTGACTTCATTGCTTTTTCTATTGGGTTAAAAAGGTTTTCTTTTCTATTAGTTGTGTCAATAATATTTTCCATATTACAAAACAGTAACTTCTTATCACCCAACACCCCTTTGAGAAAAAAACCCATAATTCCAAAACCATTTTCTGTAATCATCCACAGGAAAACAATTCAATTGCCTAACTCAAGTTTTAGCTGTTCTAAAACAATGGCCGAAAAACAAACAACTGAACCCCCAAATAATGCAACATACATCAACAACATGAGATACTTCTTCCAGTAAAACTTTAATGACACTACTTTGTAAATCTCTTTACATTTCTGCTTCTGAGGCTTCAAGAAAAGAAAAACACGAAATAGAAATATCCTTGAAAACAACTGTGAAACTTTTAACTTAAACTTTTTAGTTCCTGCTTAGTCTATGTTGCATTAAGCAAAGTTCATGAACCTTAAGTTTACTGTCCACCTCGCAGACGCAGCACCAGGTGAAGAGTGGACTCTTTCTGGATGTTGTAGTCGCTCAGGGTACGGCCATCTTCCAGCTGCTTGCCAGCAAAGATAAGACGCTGCTGATCAGGTGGGATTCCCTCCTTATCCTGGATTTTGGTCTTGACGTTTTCAATAGAGTCGCTGGGCTCTACCTCGAGGGTGATGGTCTTTCCAGTCAGGGTCTTGACAAAAATCTGCATACCACCACGCAGACGTAGAACAAGATGAAGGGTGGACTCTTTCTGGATGTTATAGTCACTCAGCGTGCGACCATCTTCAAGTTGCTTTCCAGCGAAGATCAATCTCTGTTGGTCAGGAGGGATGCCTTCCTTGTCTTGGATCTTGGTTTTTACATTCTCAATGGAGTCACTGGGTTCGACTTCAAGGGTAATGGTCTTGCCAGTTAGGGTCTTCACAAAGATCTGCATACCACCACGCAAACGCAACACCAGATGAAGGGTTGACTCTTTCTGGATATTATAATCACTGAGGGTACGGCCATCTTCCAGCTGCTTGCCTGCGAAGATCAACCTCTGTTGGTCAGGAGGGATGCCTTCCTTGTCTTGGATCTTGGTCTTGACGTTCTCGATGGAATCACTGGGTTCAACTTCAAGGGTGATGGTCTTGCCTGTCAGGGTCTTTACAAAAATCTGCATACCTCCTCTGAGTCGCAACACTAAGTGAAGTGTGGACTCTTTCTGGATGTTGTAGTCGCTCAAGGTTCGGCCATCTTCCAGCTGCTTGCCTGCAAAGATCAATCTCTGCTGATCGGGAGGGATTCCTTCCTTATCTTGGATCTTGGTCTTCACATTCTCGATGGAGTCGCTCGGTTCAACTTCCAGGGTGATGGTTTTTCCTGTCAGAGTCTTGACGAAGATCTGCATTCCACCACGCAAACGCAACACCAAGTGAAGGGTGGATTCTTTTTGGATATTGTAGTCGCTGAGGGTACGGCCGTCTTCAAGCTGTTTGCCGGCGAAAATGAGACGCTGCTGATCGGGGGGAATGCCTTCTTTGTCTTGGATCTTTGTCTTGACATTTTCAATAGAGTCGCTCGGCTCTACCTCTAGTGTAATGGTCTTTCCGGTTAGTGTTTTCACGAAAATCTGCATTCCACCTCTCAAACGCAACACAAGATGAAGAGTCGACTCTTTTTGGATGTTGTAGTCGCTCAGGGTACGGCCATCTTCCAACTGCTTTCCGGCGAAGATAAGACGCTGTTGGTCAGGAGGGATGCCTTCTTTGTCTTGGATCTTCGTCTTCACATTTTCAATAGAGTCGCTTGGTTCGACTTCAAGAGTGATGGTCTTTCCCGTCAGTGTTTTGACAAAAATCTGCATTCCACCTCTCAGACGAAGGACAAGGTGAAGTGTTGACTCTTTCTGGATGTTATAGTCGCTCAAAGTACGGCCATCTTCAAGCTGTTTGCCGGCGAAGATGAGTCGCTGTTGATCGGGCGGGATGCCTTCTTTGTCTTGAATCTTCGTCTTCACATTTTCGATACTGTCGCTTGGTTCAACCTCAAGAGTGATGGTCTTTCCAGTTAGGGTCTTCACGAAGATTTGCATGATGAATTTAGCTTCGAAATTTGCCTTTTTTTAAGAAAATAAGCGGCACAAATCACTTCTCTTCAAAGTAAGGAAACGCAATGGCGTCGAAGGAATAGGGCGCTTTCTTTATTTCTGCATACTGTGTTCTGATTGGCTAAAAATATGCTTGCTCACAAGCCACGTGATAATAACTGTGATGTCATAATGGCAAAGTAAATGAGAAGATGAAAATTAATCAATGACGATTTCAAACGTTTTACCCCGTAATATGACAAATTAGACATCGATATTAAAAATCCTTTCGTTTTGTCGATCGGAAACCTTTATTTCAATATTTCGCTATCGCTGAAAAACAGTCTTTTGTTGTACAGTTACGAATTTAAGGAGCAATACATGATGTTCTATTTTTAGTCAGCAACTTTAGTCTCATGTTCGCGAAATTTCTGCGTGATTCAGCAGAAAAAAAATTGCCAAGCTGTCATGATAGTCAATATTCTGCTGGAATCTCATTACGTTCGTCGACATCCGTTCAAGCGATATCCTCGACTTGGACGTGACAAAAACTCATAACAACGATATTTTGAGCTTACTCCCTCAACGTACTGAAAGCATTTCTGCACAACATTAAATGATTTTTTTTCAAAATACTGATGGATGGATTTTTCAGTTTCGTTTGGGGGTATCGAAACGATTGATTATTACATAATCGGTTCCCCTTCGATTTCGATATTCAATATTCCGTTGCAATCTCATGACGTTCGTCGACATCCGTTCAAACGATATCCTCGACTTGGACGTGACAAAAACTCACAACAGCGAACGGAACTCACGAAATCTTGTCTCCTCCAAAGGAGAAGGAGCTCAGAGATTTTGCCTTTGGGCCTTTTTAGGACTCAATATTCTCTTGCCAGATTCTTTCTGGACATTTTGGGATATTTGAGCTTACTCCCTCAACGTACTGAAAGCATTTTTGCACAACATTAAATGATTTTTTTCAAAATGCTGATGGATAGATTTTTCAGTTTTCGTCATCGGTTCCCCTTCGATTGCCTCTTCCTCCCTCGCAAAACTTCCTAGCCGCGTGGAGAGTGGGCTCGGAAAGTCTAGATGAATTGTGGGTAGTTCTAGAACCAAGATGGCGGCGGCTATAGCGGGTTTGCCTCAAGCACAAAATCAAGGCAAGCAGCAAGGTGGTGTTGCCTCAGAGCGATCTCTACGCTCAGTTTTCGGTACGTTTTAGCATAAGGGTTTATGGTGAGATTGATTTCTTGAACGACACGACGTTAAGCTATGCTATTTGAACTTCTATAGCCACAGAGGTTTGGTCTATTGATCATACATTTTATTTATATATGCATCTAACCATTATATATTATCTAGAAAGCAATGGCTTTAATGCTTTTTGGAAGTACAGTAAGTTCAGACAGTTTCTTGGATAAAAAGCTATATTTTGCTCATTTTTAAATACAAAATGGCTATCAGTATGGGACCCATACACCAACTTGTATTAAATACAATTTTGCATACTATTCATGCAGGATTCTTCTGAAAATACTGACTAGGGTTAAGCACTGACCAAACTGATTAGGGTTAAGTGCTGAGAATGATTAGGATTAGAAAGTTTTGAAGTAGACGGCTGAGTTGTCAAAGTAAGCGGCCAGTCCAGGGATATTTTGTTTAAAAAATGCCATCGGTAAAGAAATGCCAAGCAGAGTAGCCAGCCGATACTAACCAAGTAGGCAGTGATTTTCGCCAGCAGCCGGCTACTCTTGACAACCCTGCGGGAATTACAGCATTGCACACGTGTTTCTTGCATGTAAATCTACCATATTTCATGCAAATTACATGAGAAATACATTCGCAAAACACTTGTGTAAAAAAATACATGCAAAATTACTTAAGAAAGTACACACAAATTTCAGAAACTGGGTGTAAAGTTTTACACAGAGACTGCATGCATTTTGACAACTTTTATCTTTGGCTGAAATCTGTGAAGCGAAGAATGACGATCTCTTGCCTCCAAACTGTGCTTTGAATATCGGTCATTTTGGGGAAAAATAGAATGATCGTCTTTCTCACCAGGTCAGTTACAAAATTACTGCTAATTTGGTTTGACTTTGTGCAATTCAATCATTTACGCCTCTTAAAATTTCCCCAAGGTTCTTTGTTACACAATTGAAACTAGAATGATTTGCTGCACTGTTTCAAATGTTTCTGATGTTTTCAAATGTTTTCAAGGGCACGTAATGTATGGCATGTTGGCATTTTATTTTCATTTTGTTATAAACTCGGCCAGGATTTTAAAAAAAGTAGCATTGTTTCCGTTACCTCTGTGTTCTCTTTAGGCTTGATTCTTTTATTGTAATTTTTTGGTCTTCTGGTTAGATTTTTTCCCTACATCAAATTTTCCAACAGAAATGACTCTTTCCTTTGAATCAACCTTTCCTTATCTCCTCATGTGATCTGATCCTTTTTTTAGTGGTGAGAATGAATATCCCGTAAAAATTTGCCTTTGGTTTGATTTGGCTGAACAAATGGTCACACAATGACAAGCTAAAAGAAAACACCCAGTCTTACTGCTGATTACAGTGTATGAAGTAGACTGCTGTTAAAAAAATACGTGCAGCTTGTGCGTAAAAACAAGAGAGGAAAATTTCCTACAATAAATATACACATCTTGTGTGTAATTTAAGCTTCATGGAATTGTTCTTGTAAAACTTTACAGGCATGTATTTTGTCTGTAAATCTGCCATATTGCACATAATTATACACATGTACATACTGCAATTCCTGTAGCCTGTACTGTATATAGCTTCAAATCAAACCCTTCATTAGCAGTGAATCCTCAGTGGTCTGGTGGTTTAGGTAGTACACTGCAAACCCTATGCTCTGGTTTGAATCCCACTTATGCTAATTTAATTTTTTTCCCTTAAAAATTGAAGAGACTTCCACTTTCATGAACATTTGTTGAGCAGAAATTTCAAGAGACTTAACTTAGTCTGAGACTTAGAATACATTACTGCTGAAAAGGGAACAAAACCAACCCATACAATACAGCCACAAATTTACTTGTGTGGAAAGAATCCTGTATGAGTTGCAAATACAAGTTGGTGTATGAGTCCTGTGTAAATAGCTACTGAGTCCTTCATCCAAAAGGGAATAGAGAGGTGCTTTTTCAATGCGGGGCACAAGTGGAACACTATCAATTTCAACAAGACAGAGGTTTCAGTAAAAGCCAGTTACGGCCAGTCTACTGCTGCTTATAGGGCCTCTTACCGCTATCTGATAAGGTTTTATTTATTTGAGCTTCCTAAAACATCCACCTAATCTCTTTTTTTCATTTGTTGTTTATTACTGAATAAGTCAATCACAAATGATCAGGAAAGAAGTTGAGAAATAAGTTAAAACAAGGTTTGGATTTGTAACAATTTCAGTTGAAAGATTTTTGTTTTTAATTTCAACTTTTTCCTGAAAGCAAGATCTCTTATTTCATTATCTTTTGAAAGTGTAACTAAATAGAACTTTAAAGAAATTACTGCTACAGTGGATAAAAGCTGTCATTGATAGTTATGATCCAGGAAAGGTATTCAAAGTATACCTCTTCACATCTAAAAACTTGCGGGTAATAGTTTGTTAAAAAAAATAGTAAACTGTTCTTTGAGTATCTAAAATTATCATAAACAGTGCTCTTTTTGATGCCCAGAATGCTGGAAATTTCATCTCAGTGCTTCTATGATCTAAGTTTTTCTGGGGACCACATTAAAATTAGGTAACTGTAAATTTTCAGCTGTATATATCAAAAGTAGTGATCGATCCCAATGGCTGCCAAAAATTAGGATTTGTATGGGAGAAACAACTCTTGCCACCCAGTCACGCTTAAGTGGTTTGCCATACAAACCCTTATAAATTTGGAAATTTTCAAACTGTTGTAAAATATTTCCTTAACCCTTCGTCTTCCGGGGTCGCCGAAATCGGAGCTTCAGGAACGGTGACCAAAGAAATTTCGCAAAAAATTGTGTTACTTGCGATTGCTCCCAAATTTGGCACACAGGAAGTTAATAGATTTAGCCAATCACCTGCCTAGTTCCAGCCCCTGTCGACTTTTGACCGTCACACACCGGGTTTTCGAAAATTTTGAATTTTATGGCGAGTCGCGGGGAATCTTTGTGAGCCGGTTTTGCGAATAATGAAAGCTTGTATCGACGAATGTCAACCAAATACAAGTCAAACAAACTATTCTGAAGGATTTTGGAGGATAACAAGCAAAATAAACGCGAAAATCGAGGTTAGGAAACAATTAGAATCTGTGCATGCAAATCGCCGATCGCCCACTCTGTGCCACATGTTCTTGAAACGGCGACGATTTCCTTCCCGTTTTGCCTTCGCTTCGCTTTTCGCTGTCAAATTCTTGCTTATTTTGATGAATTCTATCAGCAAATTCATGTCTGCTTGTCCCTAACTCGATATTTTTTTGGGAATCGAGGAAACAAAGCGTCTCAGTGAAGTAAACATGGGGTCACGAGGTGACGCCAAAGGATTATGCTAATTATGATAATCCAATTAGCATAATCATGACAGCGTGCAGAAAAAAATTTGTAGAAAATTTCTAGTCGCTCCATATTTTAGAACGATTTTTCGGTTTTTTTACTTACATATTGATGAAAAATATTTCTTGCTACCATATCACCCAAAATAAAGAAGTTTCCTAGCTAAATGACATTCTTTAAAATTTTAAAAAATTTTTATGCAAAATATGCTTTTTTAATTTTTTTGTGGCGGAATATTATGGGTTTCCTATGGCCGAAATATTTTTTTTTCAAAAGGGTATTCTTTTCCCTTTCCAATGAGGTATAGCTTGATATTGAACTGTAAATAACACCAGAGATATGATTTTTTAAAGTTACATGGCAAAATACATTGAAATAATTGGCTGCAGACAATGAGTTAAGTGTTATGGGGCTCAAATCTCCTTTTTGTTCATAACAGGCAATTTGAGTCCTTAAATGCATAAGGCAAAGATTTAATGACAGTTTAAAAATGTCGAAATTTACAAGGATTTGTATGGAAAACCACTCAAGTGTGACTGGGTAGCAAGAGTTGTTTTTCTCTTACAAATCCTTCTAATTTTCGGCAGCCATTGGAATCGCTCCTTTTGAGATATACAGCTGAAAATTCGCAGGGTACTTAATTCAATATGCTCTTTCAGTTCCTGCTATCAAAAATTTCCAAAAGCAAACTGTTTTCTTGTTTACATAAAGTTGATCGGGTGGCTAACTATTGCAAAAGGCCTATTTTGTTGGAAAGTCAATATTTATTTTTATTTTGAAGTGACCGATACATAAGACTAAGATTTTATGGTTACAGAGGGCTGTTAGAATATCTGGAAATTTAAAGACTTCTTTTGGAAAAAAAATTATTGTTGTACCACGAGATGTACGGGCCAATGACCATTTCCAATGATACCAATATTGTTGTATCTTTATATTTATTCAAATTAGCAGACCCACTTTTTTACCTTTCCACCTCTGAAATGTTCAATGTTCCATAACATAACAGCCTCAAATAACAGCCAGTCATCAGACAATGTCCAAATAAAATTGAGCCACGTCTGACAAATTCTTAACTGTGGTTAGAACTGGCTTGTTGCCTGGACAATACCAATATCACTTTGCAGATGAAAAAAATCTACCTTGAGTACTTACATGTGAATTGCTGTAACAATGAATTAACATTACTGTAGTGATTATATAACAGTGATCAACCTTTCTGCAAATTCTGTATCTACCATGCACAATTTTCATTTAAGAGGCAAAATGCATCCTTGATTGGCTCATACGTGTACCTAATTTTGTTTTGTCCAGCCAAATAATGACTTGGTGAGGCATATGTCTTGTGAAGGAAGAAAATTCATTTTGCATCTTTGGTAAATTTGGGCATTTGAAAGGTCCAGCTACAAAGGGAGCTGTTGATACTGCTGCAGTAAGAACATAGAAATAACTTTAACAATAAGGAAAAAGTCTTTCTTTGTGGGAAAAATGTAAACTACAACATGTATAACATTGAGGAAAGAGGTGTTCTCATAAAATCCTAACATTTAATTAATTGTAAGGGGGCAGGGTGCTTATTGCTCATTTGGTTGAATTATAGGTGCCTTTCAGAGGGTAGGTTCTTAATTGAGGAAATACAAAAAAAGAAACAGCATTTGATTTTAAAAAGTGCTTGATCTTATATCTATTCTTTACTTGCATTTAGTTGGAAATATTCCATATGAAGCATCAGAGGAGCAGCTTAAAGATATCTTCTCTGAAGTTGGACCCGTTGTCAGCTTTAGGTCAGTAAGTGTAGTACAGCTTACTTATTATTACACAAATGAGGAATCATGATCCTTGTACCACTTTTGATGTGACCAGTTTTGACACTCAAAGATGTACTTTGTGGCTCAGATGAAAACAATACCATGTGCTTGACATACCTGAAAGTCAAAAAATTGTGTAAAATTTACTGGTTAGTTCAAATGAGTTACCACCAACTGGTTAATCTTTAAAAATATTTTTGTGTTCTTCAGTCTGATTATTATTTTTCCTAAAGGAGTTAAGCCCAATAAAAGAGAACTTGACTGAAATTGATCATTGTTGTTTTAGAATCTGTGATATTTACATTTCATTGTTTTAATCATTGTTGTCCCAAAGGGTTTTGTTGTAGTGGGACATGACTCAATAGTAATTACACTCTGAAAAAGAAAAGTGAAGTTGAGAATATGAGAAGAAGATGAAGAATACCTCTCGAACTCAACTAGCTTAGTTAAAACATGTGAAAAAAATAATAGTAATGATAATGATACTGATAAGTATACTGATACAGATACTGATACTGCTAATTAGGTAAACAGTTTGTTAACAGCGTTTCTATTACATGTATATCTGCAAAGAAACTAGTGAAGGTAAAACTAGTGAAACTGCTAATAAAGGTCTAATAATATAAGTGTAGTACTTCATTTACCTCACAAAAGTTAACATTGATTGGATGTGTGAAGGTTTACCAGTAGAAAACAGTGAATTTCATTAAAAAGTACTGTTATTTTCATGTTACAGACTGGTGTTTGATCGTGAAACTGGAAAACCAAAAGGTTATGGCTTTTGTGAATACAAAGACCAGGAGACAGCCTTGAGTGCTATGAGAAATTTGAATGGATATGAACTGAATGGAAGAGCGTTGCGAGTGGATAGCGCTGCCTCGGAAAAGAACAGGGAAGAAATGAAAGGTGAGAAGGGTATAGATCGTGCTAACTGAAACAGATTTTGATAATATTATTGTCATGATTTCATCTATTTGCCCCTGGAAATCTTGCCGAAAAACACGTTTTGAACTTACTTGAGCAGTTTTCTGGTCACCGCCCTGCTATAAAGAGCTAAAACTTACCATACAGCCATTTACAGGTCGTACCTGTCACGGCTTTCTGATCCAGATGCTTAGATGAAAGGAAATGTAGGCGGCTAGTGGAACAAGATTTTCATGGAAATTTTCAGGTCAATGTTACATGTTTTTTTTGCCTTTTTCTCTGGTGTGCTTGACTGAATTGTTCTCATTCTGGTATAGTTTGAAATATCTGTTAACTCTACACAAGTCTGTGGACAAAGTTGTCCTTGACCATTAAAACTAATGATGTCATAAGCGGTAGAAAGGACGTGGATTTGCACGAGTGGTTACTGGCAGCTCAGGGGCGAATGGGTTAAACTTCGGTTACAGTGAATTATTACCTTCACCCCTTATGTTTGACTTGGAGAAAGGCTGAAATACTGACAATGTTTATATTGATTATATGGAGCCTTTAAGAACTAAATCTACCAGACAAGTTTATTTTTTGTTATTCTTAACTTGACTTGGCATAAGCAACAAAACAATCACAAAGAAGCACTACCCAGATCTGGGTAGTGAGGTGTCATCAGTTTGGAATTTCTGCACTCATTTGTCAGGTGTCATTTTGCTGCGAAACCAGTGGTGGCATTGCAAAATGTCTCAGACCATAGAGGTGTAGGAGAGTTCATTTGCTAATGTTCCCCTATTCTGTGTTGTGGTAGATTACAACCAAGTTCCTTCTTGTATCCTAGGTATGGAGGGAAGTTCCCGTCCAGAGGTGAACCCCTATGGCCCCTCTGTTGCCCCTGAAGAAGCTCCAGAAGCTATTACACAAGCAGTGGCCAGTTTACCACCTGAGCAAATGTTTGAGCTCATGAAACAAATGAAGGTACAACGCTCTTGGTTTTAAACTACTTAGTTTGTACACGTATGAGATAAGCATTTTTATAACATTATGCAGTCATCTGTGATGTGGTTGAATTGAATTTTCGGTACATGAGTTGATTGACGGTCTGCTTGCACGGTTGTGTGCTTACTGGATGCCACAAGGGACATTAACAGCAAAACCTAAGAATCCTTTGTAGGTGTGAATGAAATCTCATGTTTCAGTATTTAAAGTACCAGTAAATATTTGATGTAAGACAGAAAACATACCTGCCTGAAAACTTGACTTTCCTTCAAGGGCACAGAGGAGTTATTTGTGACCTTGACTGCAGTTAAATTTTACAGTTGATACTGATGGTATGATTCACCTTTGGATCCTGCAAAATGTTGTGTAATGGAAATGGATCGCAATGACTGCATTATCAAAATAACCATTGTAAATGTTTTCAAATAGAGTTTTGGATGTTCCCACGACAAATTGAACTCCTCTGTACAGGGATGTAGTTTAAATTTATAACTGACAGGAAGTGGCATTTGATGGGTGGGTAATATGAGAAGAAAACAGTTGTGTTTTTAAAGACTGCAATTTTTATCAGCTAAAAAAAATATGTTGAGAGCTGGGTATTTCCTCCGCTCCCGGCTATTATCTACATCCCTATCTGTACCCTGTGCTTTCCTTCACATTTTGTGCTGAGAACCATACTTACAAACTTTTTGTCTTTATTAACATACACTTTTACCTTCCACTGTGTGCAAAATGAAGTAGTCTGTTAAATGTGAGTTTGTTTTAACACCAAATTCTCACAGATCTGTATACAGAACAATCCTGAAGAAGCCCGCCAGATGTTACTTCAGAATCCTCAGCTTGCATATGCCTTACTTCAGGCTCAAGTTGTTATGAAAATTGTTGATCCTGTGATTGCTCAGGTTGGTTTCTTAACCCTTCAGACTGTAATATCAGCATGTATATTTTTCATACAGCATGTTATTTTCAAGTGTGATGATATTGTGTTTTTCTGGAACACTCACCTAGTATTTCATTGGTGTTTGAAAATAACACCACAGTGTATTATCTGGAACTGTCTTTGGAACCAACAAAGTGAATTTGGAATGTTTGACAAGGTAGACCTAAGTGATCATTTTTGTTAGAAGTCTGGCAATGTTTATTTTCTTATTTACCGGTAACCCTTTCACCCCTAGACCAAGTTATGGCAAAGTCATTTGTCACTCTAACTTTGAAATCCTATGTAGATGAAATGCTATGGTGTTACCATTCAAATGAAAAGTCTTAAGCAGTTTTCACTTGGTATTTTTTTTTTATTAACTTAGTATGTTGTTCTAACTTTTTCTTTTGAGTCTGTGGATAAGGTCGTTCAGTGTTACTATTCAAACAAAACCTCTTTGGGAGTACATTTACATGGTACTTTTTATTTAGTATGTACAGATGTAGTTCTTACTTTAAAGTCTGTGGACAAAATCCTATGTTTTTACCATGTAAATGAAAGCTCTTTGGCTGAACATTTGAATAGAACTATTTATGTCCAGAGAAATAATGAAAGAAATTTGGCTGCTATTAGGCACAAAGGATAAATAGTCTTATTTTAAAGAAAAGTTAGCTGCTGGTCACTCCAAGGGTTTAAAGAGTAAAACCATTTGCCCCTGAAAACTTTGCCAAACAACACCTTTTGAAGCCGGTCAGGTTGCTGATAGAACTGAAACTGCCCCAAAACTTTGTTCTATAAGTTGAACACTACGTTGCCTCCTGCCCCCATGACTTTTACCTTTTGCCTAGTTTTCTCCTTCCTGGTTTTTTTGGGTTTCTTTGCTGCTCTTTAGATGCCATACATCATGTAGGGGTACTTTCCAAAAGTCAGAACTTGCCAGCCAGACTGGTCGTTTTGAAATTGAAATATTAGTCTTTTCTTGAATTTTTTACTAAAACCCCTCACAGTCTAACATAGTATTTAGGAATAAATTGATTTGTATGGATAGTTCTTATTTTTGATTAAAAATACAGTGAAACCATGATTTAATGAACCTCTATATAACAAAGCCCGTCGTATAATGAACGATATTGTTAGCCCCAGTAATATTAAAATAATATGGAAAAGAACCTCAATGTAATGAAACCTTGTAATAGCGAACATATTTTGTCAGTCCCTTGGCACTTCGTTATATCAAGGTTCCACTGTAGTGGAATTCTCTGAATGACTGGACTGGTGTGGCCAGCCAGTTCTGACAAAATAATGGTAAGCAGGGTCCCTAAGTTATTACCTGTTTCCTTCATGACAGAAGAGATCAAAGAACTTGAGGCCCATTTTCCTCAGGATTATAAACAGTCCATCAAAGTGCCAGAACATTATTTTGTGGATAGTTTTCCTATGCTAGAGCAACCAGTTAAAATAAGATTTGGCCAGGATCTTTTTTCTTTGCAATTAATGAAAAGTATCCTTTGGTTTTGACAAGTGTTTAAATAAAAATAGATGGCACTGTCTTGTTCCAACATTCCTCTCAGATTTTTCTATAAGCCAGGGTAATTTTTCAGCAGTTCTCTCCACAGTATTAGTTACCTGCTAAATCTTGGTGTGATGTTTTCACATTTTTGTGTACTTCCATCTTATTGCTCCTTAGCTTAAGACATCTTTTAGCAAGACCAGACCACTCCAAATGTACAGGAATTTCCATCAACACAATGTTGGTCAGACTGCTTGTTTACATTGATTAAGAATGATATATATTTTCTTTAATACAGGGCATATTGCATCGCCCTACAGAACCAGCTGCACCAATACAACCAGTAGGTGTTCAACAGCCAAAGCCTTTAATGCACTCAGGTCCATTTGGTGGAGGACCAGGTCCAAATAATGAGGGCCCTTCTGGACCCTTCGACATGGGACAGCATGGATCTGGACCACCCATGAGAGGTCCTCATGAGATGAGGGAAGCTGACATGATGGGGCCTGGAGATGGAAGGGGCCCACCAGATATGAGGGGACCCCAAGGCATGCGAGCTCCTCCAGACATGAGAGGGCCACCTGATATGAGAGGCCCACCAGACATGAGAGGTCCATCAGACATGAGGGGTCCACCAGACATGAGAGGTCCATCAGACATGAGAGGGCCACCAGACATGAGGGGTCCATCAGACATGAGAGGTCCATCAGACATGAGGGGCCCACCAGACATGAGAGGTCAACCTGACATGAGAGGTCCACCAGACATGAGGGGGCCAGGTATAATCTACTTTATTTTATCATTATTTGCACTCAGAAATGGTACACATGTACTCCATGCTCTATAGTATATTGTCACTTTCAAAGGTCTTGGGGACACTTGATGCTCTGGGTAAAGAATGAGAAGTCCAAATCCTGTCTGTATTTCACTTAACCCTTTAAGCCCCAATATCCGCAAACAAATTCTCCAAACTGATCCCTATACATTTCCTTACAGAATAAGTTGGGAGAAATTGATAAAAGATCAGAGATTCTTCTCTTTGTGATCATTTGATTAATTCTCATAGATGTTGCACTTGACAATCTATGGATATTGTTAGGAGAAAATTGATGTTGGTCACTATTGGGACTTAAAGGGTTAAAACAAGTTCAGAATAATTATCAAGGTAGCCTTATAACTGTGTATTATTTTAATCACTTTTACCATATGGTGTGAAACACAGAACAGGGCCAGAGGTTGCCCACACCACTGGGGTCTTCCTCCCCTACTCTTTTCGAACAGTGGTGCAGGTTCTTTGACGTTCCACAACAACCAGATAAGTGAAAGTGCTGTGAGCCAGGACCTATGATTTTTCATCCTTATCCGAGAAGACTAGAAAGTCTAACCATTTGCAGATGTCATTGCAAAGGCAGCACTTTCTCCTCAGTGCTTTTAAGACCCCGGGTGTTGGTCGGCTAGGGTTTGGATCTGTGATCTCTCTTTCAGCAGACCAGCCCTCTCCCAACTGAGACCTTCAGCTTTATTTATTTTGTTCATTGTTGTTCTTATTGATACCCAGATGGACGAGATATGAGAGGAATGCCACCTGACATGAGAGGCCCTCCAGACAGAGGTCCTGATATGCGTGATGCACACATGAGAGGCCCAGGAGATATGAGGGGCCATGGGGACATGAGAGGAGGCCCTGGAGACATGAGGGGCCATGGAGACATGAGAGGAGGTCCTGGGGACATGAGGGGCCATGGAGACATGAGAGGAGGTCCTGGGGACATGAGGGGTCCACCAGACAGGGCCCCTATGGATATGAGGGGACCCCCTGATAGAGGACCAGGTGAAATACGGAGCCTTATGGGAGATCTACGCGGACCTGGACCAGATCAAAGGGACTTCAGGGGCCCTCCAGATATGAGAGGACCAGATGGCAGAGGTATACTAAGTCATGATAACTTTCACCCATGACCAAAAAAAAGAACACATTTCTTTCAATTTAATAAACAATACCTGTAATTCTTTTTAAGAAGAGTGAACCCTAAATCTTTTAGTAAATAGTAATCAATAATATTTGAAGGTAATTACTGTGTGACTTTGATTCTCCTCAGGCCCACCAGGACCAGACTTTAGAGGCCCTCCGCAAGATCATTTTGGGGACCCAAGAGATCGCCGCATGCCGTTCGACCCTCGAGATCCAAGAGGCAGGGAACCACCAAGAGGTAATTCCTTCATAAACTGTTTTCATGGTTGACCTTTTTGCATTCATATATTTAAAATAACTTTTAATTGTTTTTGTTGTACGTTATAATTTCATTTTGTTATATGGCTGCATGTTCAAGATATCCCATGTGCTGTTGCCTCTAAAATAATATTAAAATTAGTTATTTTTTACCATTGGTTTGTTTTCTTTTGTTTTACATTTTCTACTGATATCTTATACAAACTAAGGAAAATACAAGGCAAATTGATTTAAATAATGTCAAATTAAAGCCACAGCATTCAGTTTTGAGTTTTTTTAGATGACAGACGAGGCCCCCCAATGGATCACAGAGATCAACCCAGGGATCCAAGAGGCCCCCCTCCTGAGCAGAGATTTGGTCCACCCAGTGGCCCAAGGGATCCACGTGGTGACCGTGGCCCATCAGGGCCTCCAAATGATGGGCGCTTCTCAGGACCAGTTCATTCACCACAACAGCAGTGGGGACCTAACCAAGGAGGACCACCTCCAAGACTTCCTCAAAGTAAGAGAAATAATTATTATCACCTTTTCACCACTAACATTATCATTATTGTCACCACCACTGTGTTGTTTATGTTCCTTCTAGATAACTTGTTATGTAATCACCACAGTCTTCTTCACTGCCAATAATGGCTGTCTTTACACTAGGCTGTTAACTGAGACTTAAGGGCTGCCAAGTTTTACTTAACCAAAAATTAGTGTGTGAAGGCGAAAGTAAAATCTCAAGTAACTTTACTTTGCATCTCATTAAAGTCAGAAAGTTGAAATGATTCAAGAAAGTTTCAAGTGACTTGAAAACCATCCTTAAAACCGACTTAGCTGACTTGTGGTTGCTTGAGGTTTGAGAAATGCAAAACACGTCAATCAATAATGTAATTATGTTGCGTGGGAAAATAGCCTCAAGTTAAGCTGAAGTAAAAAAGAATTGGTTGTGTGTGAAGCTTTATTTTACTTGAAGTAATTAAAATTTACTTGTCTTGAAATATTTCTTAGCTTATTTAGGCTCTATTGTAGAGACTACCAATATGTTAGCTTTGGCAATGATGACAGCAACGACAACAAGGGCATGAAAAAGAAAGCAATAGGTTTAATAAGCAAAACAACAACCCTGCATGTGCCACACACTTTTTGGTACATTTCTTTGTCATCAATGCACAACTATAACATGAAAGTCCATTATAGGATGGTTCATTGAGGATTTTAACTTCTAATTTTTACTTTTAATCTTGGGTTTGGTCCCTTGAAGAATTATTTATTTTTAGTGAAATTCACCCAAATGTGCATTTTAAGCAAGTTTGAATGATGATGACAAAGTTTGAAAGAAGTTAAAGTTGTTTTAACAGTGACATTTTCGCTGCCATCACTGTCATTGTTACTAAAGCTCGCTATTGTTTTTATGATACTGCAGCATCATCATTAACATTAATATTTTATATCATAACTACTGGTCTACATCTTTTCACTCCACAATACTGTACCTTAGGTACTGATTTAAAGTAGCCAGCAGGGATCCATATTCATTTATATCATTTCTGATTTGCATTTTATTTCCGTCTACTAAGAAAAGGGTTTTAACTTGGGATGCATTCTGTTTGGGGTACAAAACAAGCGACGGTCTCTTAGTTTGCCTTGAAGACAAGAAGGTGCACTTGCATTTTTTCTTGTATAAGGCAGTGGCTTTTTTTCGCCGAAGGCGGCGAAACACCTTCTAAAATGCCACACCTTGAGGAATGCTCTAACGTTTTCTGCAAAGATAATGGCTCTAGACTTGCCACAAGTTGACCCCATGAATTGGTAAGTGAGTGGAGCGAGTTTTAAGTCAGACGAAAAACCTTTTTGAAAGTCTATGAATGGCCCGTGTTTGCAGTTCTTCAAAAGTGAAAAATGCCAATAGTTAATGATGTGAAAATTGAGCTTGTGATCATTTCATGGAAAATACTGGATCATCTAAGATGGTGCCTACTAACAATTTCATTGCAGAGCAAAGATGTGTGTTATATTCTGTTATTCTCAGTGGATAAGAAATAATCAGAATACAGGCAAAATGTACATGATAAAACCCTACAAGAATTTTTTAAAAGATTTTGTGGTTGAGCAAAACCTTACTCATCCAAAGGACGACTTTTGAAGTTATCTCAATCTTCTGTGCGAGATTGTAGTAGTCTGGGATGACGGGACAACTGTGAATATGGATCCCTGAGCCAGGGTTCTCAATAAGTTTGAAAGTAGATAGCTAGGATGTTAAAATAGGTGGCTTGATAATTTGAGTGCTGAAAGCAATTTCAGGCTTTCATTCTCTCACCTTCCCGTTTTCTACGAAAAGTAGACGACTCATAATTTGGAAAAAGTGTTTTTAGCAGGTTGGTAGAACTTAATGAGAACCCGGAGAGGGGCAAAGAGACTTTCTTGCATAAAGAAACTTTTAATCACTAGACAATCCAATCTGAAAATTTATTTTTCAGGTTTTAATCCTCCCCCAGGGGGTCCTGGTGGACAGGGTGGGGATGTCACTGCACAGGATCAAGAAAAGGTACATTGATCAACATCAAATTAGTTTTTTAGTTTTAAATGCAACATCTTTTATTTATTGAGGTTATTACCCTGTTTCTTTGGCTACTTACCTAGTTTTTTTTTTGTTCATAAAAATGAGCTGAATTTTGCTGAAAAATAAAAACAGAATACCTACCAATTTAATATTCAGACTCCAGTTTAAATTCTCAATTTTATAAGACATATTTTTCTTCTCTTCCAAATGCTAGCTAATGGTGTTTTCCAGTTTGAATAATTTGTTTTACCTGTCAGGAGAACAGATTTTCATCCCATAGTTTTTGGCTCCTAAACTTTGATTTTCTTCTTGAAGACATTAGCAAATCTTTTCCTTAGACCCAAGTGTCAAAGCAAGAAAAGATTGTTAACAGTAAATAGTCGGTGTGCATATTCCTCCTCCCCTCAGTAAAAAAATGGGAAAGCAGGGAGGTGGGGGGGGGGGGGGGGGGAGGCATCTCAACACAAGCTAACAGTAAATTGCTGACAGTAAAGTATAAATTCATCCCCATTCTCCAGAGTCCCAGATTCACTAAATCTTCCTTAGTCAAATAATATATTTCAATTATTGAATTGATTACAGTAGTTATGGTTAAGAAACATTGCTAAGGATATATCTTTCCCATGACACTATTTTTATGCACAACCACAAACACACAAAAAAATGATTGTTAATTCTTCTGGTAAATCTCTTTTGTTTTATTAGTGAAGGCCATTTCAAAATACTTACAGAAAATCTGCCCTTTTTAACTTTTATAAAGTTGTTTCATTTATTATTCTTTACAGGCTGCTCTTATCATGCAAGTTTTGAGTCTAACTGATCAACAAATTGCATTGTTGCCTGAAGATCAAAGACAGAGTATTATGGTGCTGAAAGAACAGATAGCCCACAGCACACAGCATTAATTTATGAACATTACACTGTTCTTTCAGAGTGGTGGCTTTGATTAATCTTCATTAAAATATTTGTCAAACACGTGTATCCATTTGAAGTAATTAAGTACCTTTGAGTTCCACGAAGTGACTAGACTGTGGTGATCCATTTTAACAAATAGCCAGCAAGTTTCCGTGTTCTATACTCTTACAGACTGCAGATACCGTATTTATTCAATTAACCGCCCTGGGTGCTTATTAAATTTTTGCACCTTGCGAGTGGACGCTTATTCGGGGCTGGGCACTTATTAAATTTTCACCATTTTCAGTAAGTGTAGTATGTTTATTTGGCTACAAAACAATAAATGGTAATAACAAAACGTGAAGATGTTAGAAAACTTCATCTTCGGGGAAGTCTCTTATTCAATTACAGAATTTGAGTGGGAGGGGGCTTTAGGATGGGCGGTAATTCGAGGTTAGACAATTATTCGAATAAATACGGTATTATGTCAAAATAATATTTAAAACTCGACTAGAACAGCAAGTGGTTTCAATATAAATAAATAAATAATTCCACAAATTGGGTTCAAGGTACTAAAACGGGTAGCCAGCAATTTGGAGAGAGATGTTCATCACATGGTACCTAGCAGGAAGATGTCAGTGCCCATATTTAAAACCCGTGATTGAGAGAGACCTATACCCCACACTCCTCCTCCTCCCCCCCCCCCCCCCCCCCCCAATTCAGAACCTCTATTTAATGAAAAAAGCAGTTGAAATTTGACTATACTCATAATGTCAAAAAATGTGGCTTACATTGGGTAGATCCCCGTTAGCGTTCTGGAACTTGGTTTCTGATTAATTTCAGTAGAATAGAAGAGAAAGCTTTCGTCTTCTCTGTAATGCCCAAAGCTCATACTTGACTGCGTAGCAGGCGCTTGGAAGTATTAGTATAGGTAATAGCAGGTTTTGTAGTGATATTTGACATAAATACCCCGAGTGGTATTTCGAAATTGTTATACGTAATTTCATGAGCCGTTAGGCGAGTGAAATTTGAGACAATTTTGAAATATCACAAGTGGTATTTATGCAAAATATCACATACAAATCATGCTATTATTTGTTTATACTACTACCAGCAAAAGGTTTGTAATTTTCACATGTAAGTATTTCAAATTAAGCTGAAATACCACTGCTCTAAGCCAATCAAATTGCAGAAATTTTTCATGTAGTAGTATAAAATGGGAAAGCACGGACGCGCGAGGAGGACACGAGAGGGGAGAGGGAGCGTGTTTCCCTTGCGCGTCTGTTCTTTCTTGTGCCACTGTAATTAGCCTGTGAAACAGGCTCTCTATTTAGGGAAAGGGTAAAAAATCGCGAAGAGTACTTCCAAGCGCCTGCTGCGCTGGCTAGGCTCATACTAGTCTGCTACACAGCCGTTTTTAGTCTTACCGTGCGTTGCAGGCGCGTAGTATTAGAAGGGTCGCAAACTGTGAGGAGTCTGGGACGAATTGCGCTGGCAAGATGGCCGCCTTGCACCATCTCGCGGAAGTCACAAGTTTACTAAGCTAAGTTTCTGTGGAGCTCAGCTGGCGAACAAAATGTTGGCCCATGGTTCATTGTATTGGTGTATCTTCTTCCTCGTTTTACAGTCAAGGATAGCTTCGTCATATCCAGTGAAATGTTCCAAGCTGCTCAATAACTTTGCAAACGCAGTTTCCAACTACACTTACTGTGCTGTGAGCAACTCTCGGCCGTTTCGTTTTTGTTGTCACTGCAAGGATTTATACGATGAAGCTCTAAACGGGCACAACAATATTGTACTAGACAAAAACTGCAGCAGAGAGTTGATCTTTGCCGAAAAACACCAGCTGGTAGAATATGCCTTTGATTTTACGGTGAATATTTGGAAGAAGTCCAATTGTCCAGGTAATGTTATTCTACATCTGTTCACATGATGATCGAACCTTCGATGTGTGGATTAGGCTAAGTTATGATGTACATAAAATGTCTTTTCAGGTTAAAGCATAATTTCATTTGTCTCCTATGATCAATTTAGGCTGGAGGAAAAAAAAGAAATTCTGAATATCAAACTACAATCACAGACAAAAGTAGTTGGGAAGGTTGTACAACTTAACAGTAGTCCATTTCAATCCTGAAAAAAGAGAGTTTTCTCTTACATTAACGTTTTGATCAACATTGGGCCAGGGGCGGGGGGAGGAAGGAAAAGAAGAGGTAAAAAAGGCGACCTTCCCAACACTTTTGACGATGATTGTATGGCCAGAAGATAGGGTAGGGTTTTTGAGGGTCTTGAACTCCGGCGACAGTACTCGACCAATATTTGGTTATAGGTGAGCCACTGAGGGTTTGAAACCCATGACCCTGTTTAGGACAAAAATTCCTAAAATACATACCCTGTTAAAATGCACATCATCTTGTTTTAAAGCCATTTATTAGCACTTGCCATAGAGCAAATTCACATTGTAGTCATTGCTTCAGTATACTTGGAGTACAAACAAAAATCAAATTAATCATGCAGGCAATAGCCTGTGTAGCTGGTGGGATTCTTGTGCCTGAAGCACTTTCTTGGCATTGGAGTCACCACGTAAAGCGAGCGGCAAAGCTGCGAAGGTAAATCTTCCCTGCCACATTTCTTACGAGTTTTGAATGCCGCCCACTTTTGTCACCTTGATTGGATCCATTTGATTACTCAATCAGAAAAAGTGGTGAAATACAAAACTGACCTGCAAATGTGGCAGGCCAAGCATAACAGTCAAGTCATGGACAAGACAACTACATGTTGCAAGTTATTCAGGATCCAGGCAGGGTATTCTGCAGTTACTCCAAACTTGAGAAACTAAAACCTGGTCATTTAGCCACAATAAAAAGCTTCATGCTTCTAAAGAGGTCAAAAAATTCCCTAAACTGCTTCAGAGTCAAATTCTGTCAGAGACAAAATACATATGAAATCAATACACAGGAAACACATCAGCTTATGACCCCTCAATCAGCAAAGGTAACATTTGCTCAGTCAAAACCAAGAATCCTCCACAGCATTCTCCACCCACTTTTTGAAAGTGCCAGTTTTAAATGATCAAGCACTCTTTTTATGTTGAGCTCAGATGGATCAGGGAGTTTGCACTGCATGACAAAAGGCAATGTTGCCTGATGCGCTTTTGTTATAGAGCCAGTTTCCTGTCATAGAACAAGATTAGTTTTAGCCCTTTCTGAGTAAAGTATAGCAGAAGACATGCCTTAAATTTTGAGATCTATGTCCCTCAAAAAAAGTCTTTTGAGGATTTCTTTAAACCATAAATCTTACTGTGGAGTGGACCCTTTTAGCTTGCTCAATTCTTTTTCATTTCCACTTGAATGCACCGTTGGCAGAGACTAGAGATTTACATTAGCATTTGATTGATGTGTGATCATCTCTCAGCCAATCAGAAACTCCTGTATGCCTGGTTGTCGGATTATTCAAAATACCCAAGAATTAGGGCAGGCAGGATTTCAATTTATTTGACTAGCTCCCAATGTTCTTGTGGCGACGCTGCTAAAAAACTGCAGCACTCCCTCTAATCCTGCCAGCTGCGCAGACTATGCAGGCAATACCCTGTTGACAGACTCGCACGAAATTAAGTGCCTGTCTAGGACAGACTCACATGAAATTATATTACCCTGTTTAGGACACTGAGGTAAAAAACTATTCCCTGTCCAGTGGCGCAGCCCAGTATAGGGCATTAAAATATGATGTGTAGTAGAGTATTTTTGACAAAATTTGATTTGTTTGATATTTTGAAGCTACACTGTGTTGCGTATTTTATATAAGTTTTTGGCAATTTTTTTTTTCAGAAGATATTGAACATGATGTTGGAAATATCTCTCTTATCTATTCTAGATTGCTTTAATAGTGACAAAGATGGGAGACCAACTGCAGTAAAATCAGAAATCACGGAGTTCTTTAAAAAGTTGGATGAAGTTGAGCACTGCTTTTATAACAATTCTCAGGTACTGTATACCTATGTGTACAATTCGGCTGACATGCCCTGTAAAAGAAGGAAATCATTGCCTCTATAAGAATATTTATTTATTATAATTATATAGCTACAATAGAATGCATGCTCTTATTGACTGCAGAGCAGGTAAGTTTTCCTTGTGATGATGACGGGCATTATTCTAGCTTGGTGTCCAAGGCATTTACAATCTGCGTTTAACTTGATAGTGGGCATCCATGTTATGGTCAATTGACAGCTGTCAAAAAAGGGTATCCACTGACCAGTGTCACATGACTGTATCACGGGCTCAAGTGTACAACTCATTGAGGCGGCATGTTTTTTTAAAGTTATCTGCTGACCAGGTATTGGTTTTAATTGATCGCAGGCTCAATACTTCCGGTGTTTTATATTAATGGAGCTAAAAAGGACATATGATAAATAACATTAACCTCTTCCGTTCAGTCATTGGGCAATTCCAGAAAATATCCATACCCAACCACGGACGGCTTCCATGTTTTATCCCCCCCTTGCCTTCGGAAATTCCAAAATGCGTTACCCCCCCATGCCCTCAGAATTCCATAATCGTGAACCCCCCCCCTCCCCTTCAGAATTTCCGTTTTTTTGGAAGTACATTTTCAACTTAGCAACGCCTATATGAACAAACGAACATGACGTTATGCCTCCTCAAGGCTGTGATCTAGCGGCGCCAGGCGACAAGCTTTCAGACTCTAACCTACCGCTAGTAGACAGGCTGTGCAAACTCCTTTTTAGGTCCGAATTTGGCAATAAAAATAAACACCACTAACGGCAATTTTACTCCTCTTTGTTTTCTTGTGCTGTTTTGACGTTTACAAAGCAAAATAGCTCAAATTCAGACCGTTAAAATCTTTCGGTGGTCAAATATACCGTCGAGGCGTGTTGCGTCGTTTTATATGTCATGTAGTGTGCACGAAAAGTGTTCTAATCTGACAGGCATCCTTGGAAGCTAGGGACTGGTGCGAGTTTTTTTACTGTTCATCGGACGGGAGTAACAAGAAACTTGCAAGCAGTAAGATGCATATTCTGTTTTTTTTTCATGTGACAAGAAATTCATCAAGGTTAATGTGAAACCCACTTTTTACTGTTCACTTCTATAAGTTATGAGCGTAAACACGTGTCTGATCTATCGATGCTTGTCTTCTGCTTCCGCGGTCATACGTTCGTGGTTTATTTACGAACTACAAAAGTCCACAACAATAGCGTTTTCAAGGAACTCACTCTACACTTTCTACTCCAGAAATCCCACCTGTGGAATTCCGCCATGCCTTCGGATTTCCAATCGTAAATACCCCCCATGCCCTCAGAATTCCATAATCGTGAACCCCCCCTCCCCTTCGGAAATCCTAAAAGCCGTCCGTGGTATGGTATGGATATTTTCTGGAATCGCCCATTACGGGGAAATCTTACACCTCAGCCCTGATGTATTGACCGAGCGGTAGGGCTTTAGTCTGAGATTTCCCTGTAATGACCTCACTCTTGGTTAATAATATAAGTGGTATATATTGAAATTTTAGCACATTGCGAACATTTCCTAGAGATCAGTGATTTATTGCCATCAAATAATTGCTATCTTATTTTGTTTCCTACTGTATGTCAGGTGAATTGTGGGAACAAAAATTGAGAATGGCAGCCACTTTCTCTGTAACACAAATTTAACCACATTTTTGTGCAAGCTACTTGCCTTATTTTCACACTAAATGAAATTATACACATCCTCCCTGTCCCTTAAATTGAATCCTGGTTTCTGGGTTATGCAAGCAATTATTTATTAATTGGTATGTGTGCCTATCTGCAATGATTTTTCACGTGTGAGAGCTTTCTCTTGCAGTTCATTATATAAGAAATTTCACAGTTTTATTTTTATTAATATTCACTTTGAATTTATAATTTCATCTTCTCTATAGAATTTCAACTTCTATTTACTATTGTATTTACAAAGTGACCAGCTCCCAGTTGACTTGATCAAGCCCAGCGGTATAAGAGCTTTGCACAGGTCATGAGTTCAAATATCATTAGAGCCTGATATTTTTTTCCCTTTTTATTCTGCAACTGCTTAAGAAACATTACCACTGTGATCTTTAATTTGCTCATAAGCACTTTGGGAGTTTGCTGGATCAGGTTCATCTAAGATTTTGTGTGTACTGTTTAGATGAAGGCTCTTTAATTTTGATGTATGGTACTCCTTTAGCTCTGGTATTTACCATATGCTTTGCATTTTATTTTGGTATCTCAAAGAAAATTTTGGTACTGTAACAGTGGGGTATGCTGCTGTGCTCCAAGCTCACCTTTTTCAAGGTCGCCTTTAGGCAATCTAAAACTATTCTAAAATAGTCACTTCAGTTGCCAGAAGAGGACTGACAATATAATAATGATATTGTCTCCTTTACAATATAATATTTTGTGCAATAGAGAGAAAAAGTTGTTACATCACATTGCCATGGTAGCAAAGTTTTTGGATCTCAACAACCATGGTCCTTCAAAATTAATATGGCAGCCATGTTGATCAGTGCACTCGTGCATTTCTTGGCTGATGAGCCGAAATTGATTAATTGGGGAGAGGATCACTACACTTTCCTTCTAAATATGTTGAGTTGTTTGAATAGGGAGTTTAAGATGTCACTATGGCAACGGCATCGAGAGCATCAAAAAAGCAATAGGTCAGGTTAAGATTAGCAAAACAACAACTTTGCTTATGCAGCACACTTTTCTGTACATTTCTTTGCCATCACTGAAAGACTAAGTGAATTACCTAAAAATTTTTCATATTTTATCAACTATGTGTACAACGACATTTCTTGTTCTCTTTTTAAACGTGGATATTTTTCTTAAGAGGTCAACCTCAGGCAAGTTAACCTACAGGTACATTACACAAAGTGAGCAATTTGAGATAATCACACTCAAGTTACAAAGAGCTCAAAGAAAAAAATGGTCACGACAGTAAGTGAAACTGATGATTTATTTCTAAACATGTAAAAATACCTCAGGTTCTCTCACTTTTTTCTCTTTTATGTAATCAGCAAACAGCTTCTTTGCCACCTTTGTCAACCTCTTTGTATTTTGTGAGTCCTTGTCTTCAACTATTTCTTTGATGTCTTGCTCAGTCAACAAAGTAAACCTGGAAGTCATGTTTTGCTTCTTCACTGATGGCAAGCAACACAAAGTGCACAAACTTGACATGATTACCCTTAAAAATCGTGCACCACAGTCATACACAAGACATGATTAACTGTGACCTTGAGTGTCCTTGACAGAAAAATTCACTGTATGCTTTCGGCCAATCAGAAAAGAGATAGTGAGTTGAATGTAATAATAGCAGTAATAAAACACTGTAGCTTGGTCCATGACTGCCCCACACAGGTCACCAAATTGGCAACTTTTTCAGTTTTAAGTATGAATTTTTTTCTACTGGAGTTTATGGAGAACTCTATTGGCTGTTTTCTTCTTCCAGAACTATAAAGTGCTTAATTTTCGTAGCGTGAGATGATAATAATGTGAGTGTTTAGTGCAGGGTTGTAATTAAATTAAAAAAGACAACAAAAACCTGCATTTCTTTACAGCTGCTTGGTGAGTGTTGATGTTATTACTGAGGATATATCTGTGAATGTTGACTTTTGGTTTTGCAATGATGATTTCTGTAAAAAAACTGAAGGCCATAAAGTGATTTTTGTCATTTTTCCATGACGTTAAAAACAGTCAGTTTTGTGGGCCAGTCAGCAGCACAGTAAAAAACGATAAGTTACTCGGAGAACAATTTTACATATTGATAGCAAACGTTTTTCAAAGAACATACAATATTTCACACTAACAATGTTTTTCTATTGAAAACTTTTACACCCAGGAGACTTATTTGTTTGACCCAAGCTGTTATTTTGTCATCTGCAACCAATTTCTTTGCTACCATTGCCCCACTTTGCAATAAGGTAAAACCTCAAGTCAAAATTACAACTAACATTTACATTTTTTGTCTCTGTCACACGTTCTAATGGACCTCCCAAGAAACACAGGCTTTTTTCAGCAGGGTCAAAAGGTCACGTCTGTAGGTTGTGATTGGTTGATTTTGATGAATGCTGTTTATTATTGACAACTAACTTTCTCGGAAAATATTGTTATTTTCCTGTAATCTGATTGGTCAACTTTGTAGGTGGCCCCGGTTGTAGTAGTCGCTCTGTAAGAGGTTTTCACACATATTTTTGTTGTCTCTTGGTTACCTGTGTGTCTCTAGGATGTGTTACTTGTAACGCAGGGAGTTAATTCTTCTTGTTGGCACTCAATTCTCATTTGCTTGTACCTTCAGATTCACATCATTCCTGTACCATCCAACCACAGTGGCGCCAACTCTTCTACATTACATAGTAGCTTGTGCGATAAATGCAGAGGATACTATAATGATCTGGAAAAATCTTACAAGAAGATAAAAGTGTCCGATGCTCAAGATTACAAAGTTTGTGGAGATGTGTCTGCTTCGGTAAGTACATTTAATGCTCTGAAGAGGATAGCCTGTGAGAGCAGATGCCCTTTTAGACTTTTGTTTTACACGACCTACACAAAAGCCAAAAAAGGTGTTTACTTTCTGATTTTTGATGCTCAATTTTCTTTTCTAATTATTCATGATTACTGTAATTACTCAAATAAGCATCATTCCCAATTAAGCCCCACCCTCGAATAAGAGCTGCATTTGGAACAAAAAAGTTAATAAGCACCACCCACAAATGAGTGCTGTGGCCCTGATATATAATCAAAATCAGAAGACTTTAATTCTGGTAGTTTAATATGGAAAATAACAATACCGTAGACATGGTTATTATACAAATTATTCTTTGTTACGTCCAACTTTCAAATCAATGTGGCCCTCAAATAAATTAAATCCACTTGAGGCATGAAAAATTTAATGAGCACTACGCCACTCACTCAAGTAAATATGGTATGTTGTTGTCAGTGCCGTAGCCAGACCGAACGGCCAACCGAGGCAGGCGGGAGTTGCTAGGGGGGTTCGGGGGCATACCCCCCCCCCCCCCCCCCCCCCCGAGAAATTTTGAACTTTAGTCTCTCGGAAATGCTATTTGCAGCGTTTTCTGGGCCTTTCGGTAACTTTTTTTCGAGTTAATTTAAATGGAATTTAAAAAGCAATAATCAGAAACAAGCTACATAATCTGGGTGACCATTAACCTCGCCAATGGTTTTGATCAGTATTTGTTGAAAAAAAATTTGAGTTAACGTACGTAGCCCCTTGAGATCGATGATATGGTAATTTTCTCATAGTATATTGACTGAATTGCTGAATTCTTTGTAATATCATGATGCGTTAAAAATATCCGATGATCGCTTATGTAAAATAAAAATGATCGGCGAAATTCGTCAAAATTTTACCGAGGCGAGTGCCTCGGTTGGCCTCATACTAGCTACGGCGCTGGTTGTCTCTCCTGACCCTATTCATTAGTTACCGTAATGAATAATTAGCAATTATTGGACGAGGCTGAGTATGATCTGAAGAATTATGGAGGCTAAGAAGGGTGTTATCCTTGAGCTCCATTAATACCCACCATGATCTCCAGAATTCTACAATCAGATCATACAAAGTCAAATTGTTCCATCGATTGTTTTATTATTCATTCGAAATAATTCCTTGTTTGAAAACTAGCTAAAGCATAGCCTGCGAGCAAGCTCTCCTATTTGGGCAAGTGAAGCGAGTCTCATGAGGCTCACTTCGCTTGCCCAAATAGGAGAGCTTGTTCGCAGGCTAGCTAAAGCATGCCTACCTCGACCAGTGTTAAGTTCCTGTCTCTATTTGTCTATTTCTCGGCAAGATGAGGAGATATTTTAATATCTCCTCATCCCTGTCTAAAAACAGGGATATTTACTTCAACAGATATTCTCCAAATAGCAGATGTTGTCCATAGAGTTGTGTCCTTCCTGTTCTTGCCATGTTTTAAGGCAGTAGTTTAGCTATTTCTTCTTCACAAAACCTGTGAAATGTTCCACCATATTGTACTACTCTACCAAAACAAAGCAACCTTGTTCTCAGGGCTTCTCAGTTGCCATCGATTTTTCTGGCATTTATGCTGACTATTGACATCATTTTCCACATATCACAAACATCTTACAGATTTGGTCAACAATAGCTGGTTGTAAAGAATTAGGCATGGGATTTGAGCCAATCAGAAATGGACAAAGATTTTTAATAAAATTTAATAATAATTGGGAATATTACAAATTAGGGTCAGAAGACAAAGGAAACTGCAAGGTAAAAGCTGACAATTTAACTTTTTAACACTGGCTGGATTTTCTCTGATAAAGGGTTTAAAGTATTCAATGGAATCGTTGGAATAGTTCCCATGCTAAACTATACGGGTATCCTTGGCTTCAGTGAAGTACATACCTTTTTCAGTCTAGAACTACACAAAAGGGTAGAAATTTTACAAGGTTGAGAAAGGGTCTTTCAGAGTTTTAAAAAGTTATGCCCTTCAGAGGTTGCTCAAGTGAAAATTGGGCATACTGTTCCGTTAATTATTTTTTATTTAGTTCATTAGTGTAGAAAGAGAATTGAGTTTTTTGTCGAGGAGGCAGTCTGTCGTCAAAAGCAGTTACAAGTTAGAATTAGGGGTTTTGACCTTGGAGGGAGCATCACTGTTAAAAACATTTGGAATAAAGTTTTGCTTGGGTCAGCAAAGTATGTGATCTTCTATTTGCTTTTAAAGAGATTCTCCACTCCTCTTTGTTTTGTTGTTATTCAGATGAATTATACGCGGCAGCGCTGGAGCAAAAACTTCAACTGCGTCAAGATACACACAGATTTGGTGTCTGTTGTTGCTCTTACAGTGTTCTTCTGCTTTCTTCCTGTGATTTTCTACACCTCTGTCAAACTGCAGTATGATTACTCCCATGAAAGAAAGCCAGGTTAGCTTATTATGCAGTATTAAAGAAACAATCTTTTGTGTGTTGTCCATGGCCACTCTGTTCCAGGTCAGATTGTTCTATGACGTTGAGCAGTCGGGTCTTTTTTGAATTTTTCGCATTTAGTACCCAAGCAGCAAGTGACACCACAATGAAGTTGTATGAAACTGATGATTAATAAATTGTTGTTTCTCTCTTTCTCAACGAAGCGATTATTTTTATTTTATGGAATAAAATGGCATTAACCATGACACCAACAATAATGTTCGCTATTATTTGTTATAATTTTTTTATTATTTATAATTATACGTGTGATCACCATTTTAACTTGAACTCAACAAGTTTTTTGCAAATTCCATTTCTATGATTCAGTAAAATATTCGCCTTTCTTTTCTCCAGGTGCCTCTTTCAGAGCTAGCCAGTCATAGTTGACCAAGTGAGTTACAAATCCCGGTAACAAGAGTCAAATGCGGTATTGGTCAGTAGGCACTGAGGAGATGATGCATGTCGTTGTCTAATTCACACTGGTGTGTGATCGAAAAACATTGGCCCAACAGTTTATATCATAAATGTTTAAAAACTATCTAATTCAGGAAGGCCTAACTTATGTGAGGGTGATTAGATAACTGCAAAGATCACGAGATTTATTTTGTATTTCTATTCACCACAGTTTATAAATTCTCGATACGGAAATGATGGTATATTGCATTCTGTATTATACAATAGTCACTAATGGCTGAACTTTTCGAGCAGCTGAAAAATCTCACTTCACTTTGAGCCATTCAAGGCGGGTTTGTTCAAAGGTTTATTTTTCTGTTCAACCTCAAGTAGCCCGTAATTAACTGTTTTTGTTTATCTATTTTTTTACTACAAATGATTAAAAAACGAGCAGCTAATTTGTGGTTGAGCAACTCATTATTTCGATCACAATTGAAAAGTCATGTGTATTACAGTATCATCTGTTCAAATATTGTCACTTAAAATTTCGCAGAGTAGAAAACCTTTGAGTATAAAAAATGAAAGAATAACCTATTTAGTGGTGAATGGTTTGCTTTGAAAAAGGCACGTGCCAGTCGCACGCGCGACATGTCACGATCAATTGTTCTTAGAATTATTGCGATCTATTGTTCGCCCTGTGAACGGGCAATCGTTATCGTCTGTCGAAGCGTGCTACCCATGTGTTGCTGAGGAGGTCGCGAGCGACACGAGCGGAGGTGTTCTACCACTAACAGGTGATGCCATTACTAAAAAATATTTTCACAGGTTTTAAACAATAGCTTCTTGCAACTTAAATTGAAAAAAAAAACGTGCTGTTTGTGCGCATTTGGTTAGGTTAAAGGTACCTGTTTTGGTTCGGAAAAATTGTCATACGACACAGGTTCATCTCAGTATGCTAAGTTTTTCTTACGAACAACATGTCTCCCGTCTCTCCCGCGTGATTATTTTTCCGGGCAGTGACTTTTTAGCTCCATGAAGTTTTTTGTCCATGTGATAAACATTTACTTTTGTGACAAAGAAAATAATCTTTTGTCGATTTTCTCTTTCTTTTACTTTACCCTATTATCTTTTAAATACAGGTTATATTGTTTAAAGGTTCTTTGTTTATGCAAACTTGGAAAATGTTGTTAGTGATGAAAAACATAAACTGAGCGATAAAACAATTCTTTCTGTTTAAATCAAAACTGTCATTTTTTTTCCCAGCAAGTCGCGGTTCATGTTTGACTATCACTGCAGAATTTTATGTGGCGTCTCTCAAAACTTACCTTGCCACGGAAATGTGCCAAGTTTTCCTGGCGAAATCATGTCACCTAAACGAATTCAAATTTCCAAAAACAGATGGTTGGATTCACTTAAGATCAAAAAAACTGCATGAGCAATATTACAGCTGAGGGACATTTTTCTCTTTATTTTGTTTTGCTTTGTTTTCTATCGTTCTTTGTGGAAAATACTCACAGCAAGAAACTAAGCATTAATGAAAGTAACACAAGCTTTCGGTTGATCATATTCAACACGCTTGTGTCGTTTGTCTCAGGCGTGGTTGCCAAATTAAACAGTTTGTGATCACCTGGTTTTCGCTGCTCGTTTTTGTGTGGACACAAATTAAGAAACACTCCTGGGATCACGGTGTTGTGATAAAATGTGTTAGCGTTCGCAGCCTACAGTATATCCTATACTAACGGCTTCCTTTCTACACCCACTTTCGTTTGTACATCTGATGCATTCACCAGTAAGCAACGACTGCCCTAAATCCCAATCCCTATCTCTTTCGTAAATTCCCGATGAATGCCTGGTGAGACCAGTTTAGCAGTCAGTCTGACAAATCAAGGCAATTCACCCGCCGAGCGTATGATGATCAGTAGAGTCTCCTAAGGTGTGCGCTTTATAACTTTTTCAAGTCTGTATGCAAAATCCTGCGGGGTGGCCATTCAAATGAAACCTCCTTGGCCTGCAGCACTTTTATATAACACTATTTGTTTTTCAGCATTTTGCAAAAAGAAATGTGGGATTTTTGTCTAAGGTTGACTTATCCAGTTCTAAGAGTGAAAGCCGTTGAAGGTGCAGAACCTTTTTTTTTTCAGTCTAACCCCCACTTCTCTAGCGGATACTTTCATGCTCTTGTTTTAACCTCGCTGTGAAGGCTAACGTTAGAAAATCTGTCTCCAGAGGAGGCTCAACTGTACTTTACCATGTACGTTTGAATACTCTGGAGTTAAGGCCAAATAATTCAGTCAAAACAAAAACAAAACAAAGACAGGTTTGTCTTCGCGATCATTTTTTTAGCGACAGAAACGTAGCTTTAGTAAGATGCGGCCATATGGATCGATTATTAGCTTCTCAACAGATTCGACTGGGAATTCGTGTTAATACTTTAAAAAGTTAAATATACACTGATCGAACTTATTTTACTATTTAATGAGGTAGGCGAAACTGGCAGGTGTTAGAAAAAGCACGTTGCCTGCTTTTGAGGTGATTGTTGTACATGAAGTTGCTTTTCCGAAAATTAACTTGCGAAATTAAGAAATGCGTTCCTGATTATGGATAGTAAGGTGTTCATTCAGAAGAAATATGTAAGAGTGCATACATTTAGACTCATCAAGTGTCTACAATTGTAACAAGTGTTTTAAAATTTCTTCTGATTTGTAGCGGACAAATAAAACCTCGCGTTGCAATTTTCGATAGCGACTTTTGTGATAAATCGAACGTAAATAATCAATATGGGCAGCAGTAGTGATCAATTGATCAATATGGCATTTATCCCATAATGTAAACTGAAAAGTTGGTTGCAAATATCATTGGTTGATTTCAAAATCCCAATCCAGAGTTGCGTCAAAGCAACGTGCGAGAAACCGGTCATTTTCAACCAAAACTCCGTAACTCTCACAAGCAGCCCGAAGTGTTTTTCATTTTATACTGGCGTGTTGATTAGCAACATTTAGTTACATTTGACAGAACGTTTGCCTACAGCTGTGGAAATGGTTCCTCTTTGTGAGCAAACTGAGTTGAAAGTTTCCCGTATCCTTGGCGAAACAAATCCAGATTTTGCCGCCTTGACAAGGGTTTTGTTTCAGTCCATTTTGTGGGAAATACCCGGGTGTTAAACCATTGTTATTATTATTCGAAGAGAGAAGAAACTAAAAAAGAACATCTTATTTTCTGTGAATAAGCAGTTTGAAAACGCGTATTTCTTAGATTTTCATTTCAGCAAGCAGAGCTCGCGACTTGAGAATGGCTTTCTCTGAAGGAATTACCATACACTAGGTTTTGCGTCCTGCAAAACGCGCGAAACATGTGATTTGACATTTCTTTTATTGTTCTATTATATTTAACGCTGTCGTATTTGTTCATTTGTGAGTCCACCTGAGTCCTGCTTGGTAGATTTGCATAAACCGACCAAGGCTTAACAAAGAAAACATCTTGCGGGTCTTTCAATTTTAAGTAAACAGGAAGGTTGATTGCGCGTCACAGAGTTACGAAACACTCGAGGGTTATATAAAATTCTAGGCACTTCTGACGACAGCTACATTTGTCAATGATTGTGTGAACAACTTATCAGCAATTTACAATTTAAATTGCGAAATTCAAAAAGTACTCGACATCGAGAATAGTTTTCAAACTATTCAGCTTCTCCTTTCGGAAGAAATTTCAGTGGCTCTGGAGAAAACGCGCGGAAAACTGGGCGAGTATCTCAGTGAATTTCCCTATCTTTCTCTGCTAGACCGGGTTATATTTGCAAACAATAACGTACCTTGACGCCTTACGGCTGATACAGTTTCCATTCTGTGCCTTTCTGGTGGAAAATTCATTCAACAACACTAACTCAACAGGTGCTTTCACGGCGCGGTGGTAAAGTCACAAGGAAGGCATGGATTTTCACAATAACACATCAGTGGCCATGGGTGATGTCTTCGCTCCTGCACGTCGTCAACTTCACCCGTTATCTCATCACACTTCATCACCGCCCCGTCCAAATTTTGCTTCAACCAGCCAACAAGTTACTCTGCACTATCGCCCGCAAGCAGGGAGGAAACAGTTCGAGCCAAGTTGGCAGCAATTTCACGCCGATAGACTGGCCAACTCGTGTCGACGCGAAATGGACGCTGTGGATGAAGAAATGATTATGAGATTGTGTTATGCTCTTGAACTTGACAAACTTTATGTGCTTCCTGATTTAGGACTCAGCGCTGACATTGTGAATAGGATGTGAACTCTATGGCAGCCTTTTGAGCCTGCAATGAACTCACGCTTCAAAATGACTGCATTTTGCGGCAAGACTTAAAAGCAGTTGCCTTAGCTCGGATCTATGGACGAAGAGACAGCGCTGCGATCAGCCGAGGGAATTGTGACAGATGACAGCTGTGAAATCTAAACAAACTTTGAGATCCTTGATACTATTTTCTCACTTTTCATGAAATTATTAACTGCCTATATCGAGTTAAGAACTGCATATATTCAGTAGTAATGTGTTTATACTATGTTTATGTTACTGGGAAATTGTTTGAAGTCGAGTAGAGTCTCTGCAGTGCTCAAGTCCCACGGCATTGACTATGAGAAAACTTCACGCTGAGATATCAGACATGCCTTTTTCGAAGCGAATTTTCGTTATTTTTCAGCAAATGGGATATCTTTGCTGTTTTTTACTGCAAACACACACAATCCGTCTGATGATTCAAAATGTTTTAAGAACATATCAAAAGTAAAACAACTCGAAATATTTATGAAAAGACGTGAGATCTATTTATACTTTTTAAAAGGGCGTAGCTACATGTGTAAGTAGTCGGTTTTGTTTGTAGCGTACCCGTTGTGCGAAACGCGATATATTAAAAATGTATCAGTACAAGTTCAACCATGTTTTGTGTCTTTGCAGCGACACCAGTGGAGGGGAGGGAATACGTGCAATAAGGGAGCTTAAGCAAAAGCCATCAACCGGAAGTGAGGCCAAAACTTTGGACAAAACAAGTTCCGGTTCCGGTTGGCGTGGGGTTGATTTCCAGTTCGAGATCCAGTGTCGCGTAATTTTTGCGTGCGTACGTGCGCAAAATTTATGTTCGCAATTAAAATAGAGGCAATACATGCAAGGTCGCTCGTAAGCGTAAAAGTTGAACCTCGCTCAACTTCTCGTTTAAGCTCAGCACGTTTTATCTTGCCTCTGTTTTTATTTGCCTAATTAAAATTTACGTGCGTGCGACGTCAACTAGAACAGCAAAGAAGCAATAGGTTAAGATTGGCAAGACAACAACTTTGCAGGTGCTATGCTTCTTGTGTACATTTCTTTGCCGTCACTGTGCGAGTACGACATGAAAACAGGTGAAAATGTCTAATTTCACGTTTTGTGGAGGACGTGAACACAGGGCGACCTTCTTTTTCTTTTGCTGAACGTCGGAACAGCCTTTTAGAATTCAACTTGAGAAAAAATTACCCTCATTCGACGAATTAAACGAGGTGGAATAAGCGCGATAAAGTTTCAAGCATTGCGACTTCACTTTGTAAGTAACGTTTTCGAAACCGTCGTAGTAGACTTGCCACAAGTCGACTGCGTGAGTGGACCCTCGCCAAGCGAGCGACGTAACGGGTAACGGGCTTTAAGAAAGCTCTATAGCAGTGGCTGTCGCCGTCGTTGTTGCTAAAGCTCCCCATGTGATAGTACCCTGGGGCAAGATCTTGGGGTTTGAGGTGAGGGAGGGAAGAAAAGGAGCATTTTCCCCCCAACCCAGTCCCCCAAAGCTTGTATGTTCGCATGCTGGTCGCACAGTTACGACGACGAATCTCACCCGGTATTCCTTGACCTAGCTGCTTTCATGAAGGCCCCCTACAACTCCCCTCGGGCCCGGCGGAGTGGCCTGTATTCTCTTATTCCTCAATGTAGAACTTTATTACTTGGCTTTCAGAAAGAAAAAGTTGCAAATCCTTGCGACATGAACGCCTCGGGGCTTCGTGACTTAAAATCACGATTTTAAGCTAAGACCACTGATAATCTACCCATTCCTTCAAAATAATTTCACCATCCTTGGGATTTTTGCGGAAACGTTTATCACTGCCAAGTGACCACCTAGCAGGAAAGGAAAGCTAAAGAAGCGGGAAGAAGAGGAACCGAAAACTAAAAGCCGAGGCGCCAGCGTCACGTGACTTTATTGAAAGCCCCCGAACTTTGACTTCACTTCTTCCCATGCCCGAACTTCAGAAACTGAAATTTAGTATCAGAAACAAAAGCCAGCGCAGTGCTCGACTTGTAAACAAAGTTATTTGTAAGGGAGATATGCGGCGAGCTCATCCAGAAATGGACAATTTGTAAAATATTGTCAGAGCGAGGCGTGCTTTACAAATTCGCGCCTAGCCTGTAGTCGAGAACTTGAAAAAAGCGTACTGCCTACTCAAATGAGGCTCTTTGCACGATGGCGTCATGTTACTACTACGACCAGAATCCTTCAGGGTTTTGCTTTCTTGTGCTAATTAGGGCTTTTGTTATGTAAACCTCAATGGGATTACCAAATTTAAATATGAAAGGAAAAACGAAACGAATTCTGGTCTTAGTAGTAAAAAGACATCATCGTGTGAATGGCCCATTGCCGTTTGAAGAGGCTCTATTGTGTTGACTTATCAGTCCGGCTGTTCCTCTACACTTGTTGGGATCAAAAGGATTTAGTAATCGACCCTATGGTTTTATTACAATACTTGCGCTCGAGAGAGAATTATACGATAAGAAATAACAGCAACAGAGCAGCCCGGCGAAATTGTGTTTATTTAAATTTCTAAGGCGTATGAAAATTGATTACAAGTGTTTCATTGTCTAATCAGATTGCCACCTGATAGACTGTTCACAGTGCCCTATTTTCTCTGGCGATTTTGAAGTTCTGGGGGCCACTAAATTGATTTCGCAAGGTGAGAAAGACTGGCAGGCAAACAGGCAATTTGTACGCTTCCCAGTTTTCGCTCACCATGTTGAAGGGACTACGTCATGTTAAGTTCCACATGTTTTGGTTAAAAATGAGCTGAAATTATAACAAAGTATTCTCTTTTCTCGTACTTGGAATTCTAAAAGAAAGATATCAAATGATCGAGAACACAGGAGCTTAAGTTGAAAAAGTTGGCCCATTTTTTTCAATTTGCAACCTGTTTTCAACCTGGTCATCGAAAGCTTAAGACTTACACTTCTAGTGGAGGTATAGATGAAGGGTAATTTTAATTCAACAGAACTATTATGTCAAGGTTTTCTTTGCATGATTTCAATATGTTTTCATACGGTTTTAAAATACAGTAAAACACCGCGACTAAGAACCTATTATGCTAAAATTTTCCAGTTAAGCCCCCTCTATTTAAGAACCAGCTGTTTAGCCTAAAATTTAAAACAGGTTCTTCTTTTCTAAAATCTATGAAAAAATTCTGTACACTTGAGCAAATACGTCAACATTCAGAATCCTCTTCGGAGACAGTACTATGTGTAAATGCCAAAGTCTAAATTCAAATAAAATTATTATTGATACAATCACAATAAATATATGTTATGTTCCCAAGTAGGACTTCAAAATTCTTGAGGTCAATGCTTTTGTTCTTCTTTTTGTGGTCATTTTTACGTAACTTCTAATTTGGTATGCAGATTTTATATGACTGGGGAATCACTAAGTACTCTTAGCTATATTGCATTTTTTTCTTCGGAAAATAAGAACCCATTTAAGAACCTAAATAGCCTAAGCTTGTGCTAACTACCATTTATATAAGAACCTGTTTAGGCTAACTTGAAAAAATCCAGGTTCTTAGTCGCGGGGGTTTTACTGTACTGTAATACAAAAAAGGTTGACATAGCTCCTTTAAATCAACTCGGCGTTAAACTACCCACCTACCCCTCCCATAAGCCAGCATTAACACTTACCTCTCACTTAAAGCAAAACGTTGGCTTAGGGGAGGGGTGGGCGGGCAGTTTCCCAGAAACGCACAATCCGACAATTACACAGATAAACAGGGGAAGTGAACACTCTATACCTACGATTATAATTTGTTGTTTTTGACCGAGTTACAAAGTTCATTCTAACAGGTTATAGTGAACTTGAGGTTTCTTCTTAGGCGTAAATCCCTCGGCAGCATGAGAAACACGTAACAACACATGCTCGTTCCACCAGGAGCTCATGACTTGTAGCGCAATAGGAAGTCCGTGATCATCATAACCAACTGGTAAGGTTAAACCAGGGATACCCGTAAAATTCGCCAGGCCCATGTACCTGCATGAAACGCCAAAAAAGAAAAGACAAAAAAGCCGGATAAATACAGTCAAATTCTGAAAATAAGCCCCTCCATGTATAAGCCCCTCCAAATATAAGCCCCCCCAATCCGGTAACGCAAAAAAACCTCCGTTAATTCGCCCCTCCAAATATAAGGCCCCAGGGGCTTGTACTTGGAAAATTGCCCTCAAATACAAAGTAAAACAAAGCAAAAACGGTAAATTTACTTCCAACTATAAGGCTAGCCCAATCGATTTTGAAACGCAAATTTCCCTCCGTAGATAAGCCCCTCCGAATATAAGTCCCGGGGCTTATTTTCGGAATTTTACGGTATGTGCTTGTTACGTACGCCTCGTTAAGTGAAGATTCCTCACACGGCGATTCATGGAGGAAGTGAATACAGGAAAACGAATTTCCCTTTTCTCTATTCAAACTTGAATACAGTTTGAAGACTTCAACTCCAGCAAAAAAACAGCTAGATTTGACGAAACCACATAAACGCGGTTAAGTTTAAAAGAACACAAATTCAGGTAAGTGCCGTCTAAGTCACACAAGTCAGTTTGATGTAAGTTTGTTAACACATACGAACTTACGTTCGTGTTAACATAAAATCCGTTTATGATCATTCTCGTGTTCACGACAGTTCAGGAAAATAGCCGTTAACGATTCTCGTGTAAAACGGACTGAAGTCCTTTTAAAGTATTCAAGTTCGTTCAAACGGACTCGCGAGGACATAGCCTATCGAACAATATAATTTTTTTAATGCTAATTTGATAAAGAAAAAACCAAATGAAGTTTGATTGAGTTGTCTGTTGTTTGGAAGAAAAAAATCTACATTCGGAAAGATTAGAAAGATTTCCGAGGCCCAGACGAGATTTGAAGTTACGACTTCCGCTTCTAGGTCGGATGCCTTAAACACCGATCTACTGGAGTCTCTGTGGCGAGCAAAGTCGAAATGTAATTAAAGTTACACCAGCTATATAAAAGGACTGTATGTTTGTTCTGCATTTTGATCGCAATGTTTTCATTTTACCTCATTAGCTCACTCGTCACGGCCAGATTTGACTCTCCGTACTCCAAAGCGTCGTCACGGATCTCCGGTACTTTTATACCGAGTGCTAAAAAAATAAAATCAGTGATACACCTTACTCCAAAATGGTGGCAAGTTAAGTTCAACTTTGTCTTCATAATAGAAGGCTGAGAAAACAGCCGACATTCCGCAACACCACAACTGGTCTCACGTTGTTTTCCCGCGAAATGATGTATGAGGAACGCGAGCGCAGAAATTTCATACCGATGACGTGTGACTACCCACATCTGGCTAGTGCTTCTGATTGGCTGAAAATGCTTTTTCCAATCAGAAGCACTCCTATCCAGCAGCACCCCCACATCTCCTTTACGTCCGAGGGCTAAAATTGCCAGGATAGTATTCAGTTAAAACATCGCTTGCCTCCGCTCAACATATCATTAATAATCAGCGACCTCCCATCTCAGTTTTCCAATTGATTTCCCACGCCAGAAAGTTTCTTTCCTGGGCGTTCATGATCATTTCAACTGTAAGCCGTTTGAACCGTTATTATTGATGAGGAAAATGCGTTGATCACATATCTCGCGTTACTTCGCTCACGTGCGATTCTCGCATCCACATATTCACCTGGTGTGAGAATGCAATCTACGCCATCTTCAAAAATTGTTTTTAGAAAACCCATTGCCCTTGTGCGTTGCTTCATGGCCTGCAAAGAAAAAAAAAAGGTATGAATGCGTTCTTGGCCAAGCCTGAGGTCAAGATGGCTGGGTATGGGACAAATACTCAGCCATCCTGATTCAGCAAACTTGGTCAATAAGGATTTATTATACAGCGAAAACAAAATCTTTTCTCGCGGGACAAAACGGGCGATCCCGAGTGGGCAAGCTCGGGCAGCCAATCGAAACGTAGGATTCGCTTCATCTTGCGCATGCCCACCAGTGGAGCCAGCCTTAGAACAAATATTAATATACTGTATTTATTCTGCGATTATTAAATTTTGGACCTTGAGAGTGGGCCCTTATTAAATGTTTTCCATTTTCAGCAAGTAGTAATGTTTATTTTGCAACAAAAAAATAAATGATAACAACATATGAAGATGTACCAAAGCAGAATTTTAACTGTTCATTGAAAGTAGTCACTTTTAATCTCCGTAAGGGGAGGAGGATGAGGGTAGCCGCTTATTCGAGCTGGACGCTTATTAACTTGACCTAACTACAGGGTGGGCGGATATTCGAGATGAGCACATATTCGAGCTTGGACGCTTAATCGAGTAAATACGACATTGTAGTAAATGGTAGGTATCGGTAAGACTCAAGATAACTAAATATTGAGTCCGAAAAGCAAACTGAATGAAAGGCAAACATGAATATAAGCCTTTACCTGAAAATACTCCCTTGCGCTGAACATTCGTCCCAAGCTAACGTTAGAAACTGTTTCAGGGTTCTGAATTCAAAAACAATTATGAGCAAGTTTCACGTATTCTGCGAGTCCAAGGTAGTACTAACATCAATTTAACCCTCTCACTGCCAGAAGTTCCCTGCTAGCAGAGGTCTATTTTCCCTGGTATTCGGCGGAAAAGAGTCCACTGCTAGTAGAGAATGAAAGAAGTGGCCAAAGTCAACAGTAAACAAAATATCCAAATTTTATTTTGTACAATGCCGAAAAGCAAATATTACCTTGTGAAAGCATTTCCAGAGATTTCATTTGAATAGTAACACGATAGGATTTCATCCACAGACTCAAAAGTTAGAACTACGTACTAAATAAATAGTACCATGTGAAAGTACTGCTGAAGAGGGTTTATTTGAATGGTCACACCATAGGATTTCATCCACAAACTCAAAAGTTAGAACTACCTTACTAGACGCCACCAGGTATTCTGGCAGTGTTTGACATGAAGGCAAGGCGTGAATACAGCATTCTCGCAATGACTTTGAATTACTACATTTGATGTTTATTATTTCGCTACCATAAAACAGTGTGGAACAACTACAAATTATTCTGTATTAAAGCCGGCTTTTTACCATTTCACTGTGGTATTTATGATATTCTTCCTCCATACCAGTCGCCATCTCTGAAGTTATGGTGATAGCATGTGCGACAATGGTCTCCTAAAAACACAAGAAAAACAAGGAACAGATTTTAGGGCTGTGGTAGCCATTATGGTCTTTTAAATAGGATTAGGCCACTTTCGATATATTGATACTTGTATTCAGCACGATGGCTAGTCTACGAGGACATAAAAAAAGAAAATGAATATGTTTTTTCGTTTTTATTTTCTTTGCTTGTGTCTTCACTCCGCAGTTCACATATATGATTTTCATATATTCATAATTTCATCATCATCCTCTCACGGGTTTATAACGAACCAATTCAAATTTCTATGAGAATGTATATTTAGCTTCGTTCGGGACGAAAATTTATCAAATTTGCTTTTAGCGCTGATTTAGTTTAGTTCGACGTCTGACCCAACAGACGATCTTAACTTAATTTAGGTCGACCCAAATTAGAGTTTGGTTTGTCTCGTGAAAAGTTCGATGTTTCGCCTACGCCTAAGACTCGCTATCATGCTGAATTTTCATATGTCGAAAGTGGCCTAGTTTGGGGCAAGCCCAAACTGCACTAGTGCAGGTTTAAAGTTTAGGGATAAGAAAAGGTTTTGAAACTCACAGCGTAATGACAATCGTGAAACAAAAATATGCAGCGGTTTGTAAGCAAATTCTACCTGAGGGGCTGGTAAGAAATTAAAAAATAAAGCATTTTACAGCTAAACTCGTTCCCAGTCTCACCTCGTCCTCAACTTCTGACCTCGGGCGCCATCTTTGAAAAACACCGTGGTGACGTAGTAAGATCCTCGGCCATCAAATGTCTGCATCGGTTTTCGTTTTATTTAGTACAATTGTATTTACAATTTGGCAAATTTAGCAAAAACAACGTGAGCAGGGACCTTAGGATCCGACAAAGGCGACGCCTATGAAAACGTTGCTAAAAAATAGACTGCGAGTCTTTTCAAACTTTTCCTCGATTATTGTTGTTTTGGTTGCTAAACCTCTTGTATTTTAGAGGTTCCTGTTGCCGTTGTAGTTTCGTAAGGTCTCGAGTACAGTGAAGGCTAAAAAAAACCGACTTGACCGATGGTACGTCGGCAAACTGGGCACCAGAAGTCGCGTTCAGGCCTTTCCGTGCGCTTTCTTGGTTTCATTCCAATCTTTTCATTTTTCTCAAAATATTGAGCTTTATTTTACGCTGAACTACGATAATACCATTATAATACCGAAGCTTCAGTTCTCAAGTACTCAGAAACTTTTAATAGTACACTATCAATAGTTTGGTAGCTAACTAGCGGTTTCAGCAAAGCTGAGTACACCATTTCCGGTCGTCGATAAAAAAAAAAACTTGTAATCGACAATCCAGCAGGGAATATAGTTAAAATATATGAACGCTAAACGTTTGAGAAGGCTTCCAGAAAAACATTGTCTGAACTTATCTAATACCTGCAACTCCGGTATCTCAATTGCTACAACAGACGCTCCTTTATCCTCCAAATACTTTACAGCTGTTTAAAAGAGAACAAAATCTGATTCAAAACCCTGACAGCAGCTCAAAATCAGCAAAAAGAATAGCTATTCAGTGTGACCAGAATCTCATAAGGGTTGGTGTGACAATTGACAACTTCTACAAACAAGACAATTCTAACTTTGTTTTTTTTTTATGGATGAACTCTTACAGTGTGACCATTCAAATAAAAGCCAATGAGCAGTATCTTCACGTGGTGAAAGGTCAACGGTTGCTATAATTTTCGAGACTTCGAATGATATCCTAAAGTATGACAATTATATCCTAAAGTATGACAATTAAATGAAAGGTTAGTACTTTCTGTCGTTATTATGCTGTCAAGATGGTTCAAACTATTATAAAATAGCAAAATTAAACTTAGCTGACAGCCGAAGTTTTCAGAGACCTTTCTTAAAAAATGTCCACATTCCAATTCGACCTTATCCTCAGAGACCTAGGGGCGGTTGGGATAAACGGCGGCGAAAGTTTTCAAGAACGAGCGAGAGAGCCCCTGAGATTGTACTCTTAACGAACCAGTTCCACGACTCATTCGATTGACTGGGCACTTTCGCCGCCGTTTATCCCGACCCGACTAACTGCAACTGGGTCTCCGAGGATGATTCGACCTGGGGTAGACAAATAACCACTAAGTGGATGTTATACCTCTAAATCGTTATTTTTAACAAAATATTTGTTAAGGTATTTATTTACCTTTCTCGCATTGTTGGTAGACTGCCGGGTCACTGTCCTACAAAAAGAAATTGTTGGTAATTGGTATGTATAAAACGCCGACTTACACTCATTTTACCACCGAAATATGTTCGAAAAGCTGACGTTTCGAGCGCTAGCATCTTCCACTGACAGTTTTCCAAATTCTTTAAGGTGGTGAAGGAACCTTAATCAACTCAGTAAAATAAATTTGGTCAGTTTTACGCAACAAACCTCGAAATATTTCCGGTCTATTCCAAGAGTGATGCCTTCTAGAGTGGAGATATTTTCGAAGCCTTCCAGTGTCACGTCTGGTTGACAAAGAGCTGTTACAGTAAAGCACAGAAACGATTTTCAATACACGTCAGAATGTGCGCACTTGAACACAACCTAATCTCTAGCACAGGCGTATTTTTTAGGGCAACCGAGCGATCAGCAGTTCCCGTGGGCGCAGTCGATGATAGACTTTAGGGATCTTAAAGGGGCTGTGTCACGGCGGTCCAGTTAATTTTCTTTAATTTTGCCAGTTACTCGCCCTCAGTCGCTATGGAACTTAAAGTAAGCAAAGAAATTACATGTAAATGACAAAATCAGAGTTCCGTGACAAACACATGTCTCCTGAGCATTATTTTTAAAGTTGCAAGTAGCAGGGATCAACTTTGAAAAACTGTTAGGCTGAACAGTTTTCAAAAACCCTAATTTCAGTCCGTTTCAATCTTCTACAGTTTTGCCCATCCGTGGTATCTGTTGTTTCTGTTATGTTATTTTAATCTTCCTTTAAAGTTTTAGCGGTTATTTTTATGTTTCTCTTAATTTAAAGCGCATTTTGTAAATTCCTAATTTGTCTGAATTTCGTGACACAGCTCCTTTAAGCACGCGCGTTTTTGAGCGACGCACGTCAATCAGAAGTGAGGCCTATTCCATTTTAATGTGTCTGTATGCTACCAAATTTGAACCGCTAAGTGTCTTTCCTCTTGAAGAGACGATCTGCCCGGCGAAATCAGTACCCAAGAATTCAAAATGTCCACTTCTGGTTGGCGTGTGTCACTCAAAAACAGCAGTCACGTGACCAGTCTCTTTCCAAAATTACGGGATACAACTCTAAAGACACCAGATATTGAAAGCGCATGAAACAGAGTGGGTCGCCATTTTTAGGTTTTATACTACCCGCAGGACAGTTCTATGGGAGTTAGAAAAACGGAGATGTGACGTGTATCGCTGGACCGCACGCTTTGCAGCCCAGTGCTTTTTCCTATAATCGTCATAAATTCGCAGAGATTTTAACACCCACAAAACCTGGGTCGTCAACCGCGTCAAAATTGGTATTCTAGCTGACGCCCGCGCACACGTGAAGTTAGACGTTTGAAACGGACCTAACTTCTTCATGCTCTCTCCATCTCTGGTATTTGCGACTTTCATGTTAACATAATGCAATTTGCTTTCCCCACAAAATTTAGCACAAGTTTTAAGGGACAATTGTTAGTTTTAAGAGAAATCAAAAAACAACGTTCATGCAAAGTTTTGTGGGGAAAACAACTTGCATTATGGGGAACATGAAACTCGTAAATTGTTTAAGTTGTATCCTATATTTCGCTTTGAGCCGGTCACGTAAATGCGAGCTGCAAAGGGCCTATTACGAAGTAGCAACAGTGCGATCAGTAGGGTGGGGAGGGTGGGTATTCTCCGTCTCCTTTCCTTGTTTTTATCACTCATGCAACACAACCTACGCAAATTCTAGTGCAAACAGGAGCCGGCACTACAGGCTAGTGTGAATACAACCAATTAGCTCTTGGGCAACACTTGAGCTAGAAAGACGAAAACTGAAGTCTTAAAGTGAACCGAGGACTTCTGATTGGGTTAGCAAAGAGAACTAACTGCCACCTGTGATGTGGCTCTTCTCGGTGACGTCTTTCACTATTCAGATTTCTGACCGGTCAGTGGAACGTCCTAACCATATAAGGAATATGAAATTCGAGAAATCCGTTCGATGGATGGAACAAATCATAAATACTCAGCAAGCAATTTCCAAGATCAGACGAAAATAGTACTCGCCGTTGATTAAAAACGTCTAAAACTTTCCGCTGGATCAAGTCATTTTACAACAGTCACAAACAGAAAATTAACAAAAACTCACTTTTCGGATCATCCTTGTCTTTGCCGGCTAAATATGCTGCCAAGAAAGAAAAAACATTTATTAAAACTCATCTTTCGGGAGGAATCATATGAAAAAAAGTATGTTCTGAACAAGCTGGTTTTTACCATATACAACAGCGACATCCCTCACAGTGGCACAGAGAGGACCTGGGGACATTGGAGAGGGAATAAATCAGTCGGTAATTTAGAATCAACCTCAGAAATACTGAAAAAGCTGAAAAATGGGCTTTTTATGACAGTTTTACGCTAGAGATAACAAGCCTCTAATAGACCTTGTCACGGTTTTGGAAGCCATCTTGACGAGTAGGCAAGCGGGTGAGAAATGACAGTGTTTGTATGAGAATCTAATGTCGAATAATTTCCGTAAAACGGCTGTTCAGTTCTGTAAAAAATATGAACTGTAAACTAAAGCTACACAGCAAAGGATTTTGCTTGGTACATCACCTGTCAGCTGTGACTCACAAGATCTAAAGCGCAGTTACAATCCGTGACATTAGAACTTGGGTCAATAGAAGGAGTAACGTTGACATGTTGTGCTCAACCTCCTTTTCCCTGTCCCTTTCAAAGATGGCCTCGAACTTGGACACTTCCACCGAAAAATCATTACAAAACAACATTGGAAGGGAGAAAGAAGGGTATCAAAGCAGTGTGACCCAAGTTGAGTGTCTTTGATTGTAGACTCCTTTTTTAAAATAATATAAATGGATTGTTTCTCCTGCTTACCACTAAAACTGACTGTATGTGCAAGGGGTGTAATTCCACTTGTACTAATGCGACCAAAAGACCCTGAAAGGAAAAACGTTGGTTAAATGCAAACATTATAAAATATCACAATACTACCTACTTCACCCCACAGAAAATTCTTTCCATGCAGTACAGCAATCCATCTGAGGTGTAAACTGATCCCTACTACAACAGCTCCGCACTAAATGTAAGTCTTAAAATGGCTACGGAAACCCTCGTTTCGAGTTCTTAGAACATCATTGTATGATGCGCAATGCATGATGCGTGAAACAATGCAATATTTGTGCGCGAAATTCCATATTTTTCGGTGCCAAAATCAGCGGCACTGAACTTTCAAGCTTCTGTGACCTGCAAGCAAGCGTTAGGTGGTGGGGGAGGAAGAGATCGCTTTCTCTTTCCCTTCACCACCCCCGCTCCCTGAAAAACAGTTAAGCTCGCGCGTAGAGGGAAGAAGTCTCAATCAAAATTTTACCAAATTTCGAATTACATGCATTTATATTAGTCATTTGATATGGAACAGAATAAAGAGTATGTATGCAATGATTGACGTTACTGGGATCATGATTTTCTAGTTTAGAAATGGTTTACTTTCCTGCTGTACTTTTGCCTAGTAAGAAAATCTTACGGTAGCCTTTCTTTCAAGTAAGTTCCTCGATTAAGTTTAGAATGGTAACTGCGTCGTCCAAACACTATGTTGACAAGGAAGATGCTGTTTGCGAAAACGAAGCGTCCCTACAAGCGGGACCCTTGGATCAATATCGCCAAACTAAACATTTATTTTAAAAACGTATCTATTGAACAAGCAAAGAAGTGTACGCACGATAAGGTTGGTTTCGCTGCACTGGTCAGTGGAACCTGTATTCGTCAATGCAACTCCGTGGTGACAAGATAAACGATTCGAGGATTAAACTAAAACTGGAACTGGGAGGGAAATAAAAGCCGCGGGTACTAGTTAAAAACACTGTGAAAAGGAACACCTCTTCTTGCTCTTAATTCTTTTCGATCATCAGGTTTTTAGTTCACTTTCGCTTCCGTGGGAAGCTAAAAAATTACTCATGTTTGGGGTCATGGAAGCCATACTGAACATACAACAACAAGGTAAATTTATCTTTAATTCTCTTAAACGTTTCTCCCTTTTTAGTTTTTTCTCATTTTGCTTTATATAATCCACTTTCTATTTCCGTTTTTATTCTTAACATTGCAGTTTCCATGCAATGCGCGCGCGTTTTAATGAAACGACATTCGAATTTCAAATTAGAACAGGAAAACCGTCATCGCAAATCTTCCCGCGCGCGCTAAAAGTTTTAAATTATTTGCTACTTCCGTACATCAACACCAACTTCTACCCCGAAAATCTGCACACGAGCAGGTCGGATGCACTCTTTTAATTTTCCATTACTCTTAGTTATTTAATTCAATTTCTACATGGTTCGCCTCTTTAGTTCCAAAATCGAGAAGGGAAATGGAGCCGAAATGCTTCCCGCAATTTTTCAGTCTGAGACCATTACGGGGGACGCGCCGCTCAGATTGAGGCCATTTTTTCTCCCTCTCCCCAGTTACAGTCCCAGATATCTTTGCGAACGTTAACTCGCCCCGATTTCCTTTTCGTTTTTAAAACGGCCAATTAGCGCGAGTGCAATTAGTGACTTTTACGTCATCCAAATCATTTGTTACGTCATACTCAGAATTCGAGATAAAAATCCGAAGTATGGCTGCCCTTTTGCGCAGGGTGACCTCGCTTGGACAGTTAATACTTCAGTTTTTGAGATGCGTGATATTTCACAGAGAAAAAGACAAAGAGGTTGAGCTGCAACGAAAAATTTCTGTCGCAAAAGAAGAAACCTTTTTCGACATTTGCGGCTTCGAGGAGAGCGACGAACACTCAACGACTGATCGTGAATGCGGTGCAAGCAAAGGCAGAGGTCAGGCTTTGGCTGTCGAGAAAAAGTCAAGGCCAAGAAAGAAAAAGCGGTTTAGAAAAAATAAGATTTCTCCGGCTGAGAAGGTCGCATGGGAAGAATGCGGCGATGAGAAGAGTGCAAAGAAATCTCACGCACCCTTAAAGTTTACTTCGCGATCTTCAAAGGCTTCAAACCTAAAAAGCGATTTCTCAAAATCTTGTTACCACGATAATTACAATGGTAAACTTTCCCAGCACAGATCCCTTTGTCAGAACGAAAAGGAGAAAATACGAGCCCCCAAACAAACACCAGATGACGGTTGTTACGGACAGAAAGATTTCCTGGCGTGGAAGAAAAATAAGAGCGAAAATCCAGGTTCCTCTGCGTGGCATGACAATGATAGCGATGTGAACCCAAGTTCTGGGTCTGTCGATGCAAAAGAAAATTTCAAATTCCCGTTCAGTTTATGGTCAAAGGTGTCGTGGAAAAACGTACTTGGAAAATCTAAGGGAAAGACAACAGAGTACTGTACGGAAAGGTGTACTGCCAATGACGACCTTTGTGAACAAGGCGCCGTCCAAGGAGACACTGCGTCAAAGCAAAGTTCCCCTCATGATCTCCACGGCCCGGAGTGTTCTGGTTCTGGTGAATTTATAGAGGAAGCTTTAAATGTTCAGGGTGATCGTCGGTCTAAATTTCCGTTTAGGTGGAAGAAAAAAAGGAAGACGAAAAACAGTGGCATTGGACAGCTTCATCCCGGATTTCAGAATCTAAAAAAAAGTTTGGACCGGCCAAACAGCATCAGATCCAAACTGCTGGACAAGTGGAGAAATGCCCGGCACCGGGAGAGGAAGGGGTCGGAGAAGGACGATTCCTGCGAAAATGTTCAAGACATTGAAGTGGTGGCTGCCAGTGTAAGAGAATCTGATTCAGTTAACACCAAGAAACAGAATGCGGATTGTCTCGAGCCACCACAGACACCACAGTCTTCCTCCAGCCACAAAAAGGAACATTTAGATGTCAAGTCTGACAGTTGGCGTAAATTGGCGTTAAGGTGGAGGAGAGGGAAAAAAGCAGAAAAACCTGCCATTGAACGGCTTCATCCTGGCTTTCAGAATCTAAGGAAAACCTTAGAGAAACCAAACAACGTCAGGTCAAGAATTGTCCAAAATGTGGGGAAAGTACTGGAAAGGATGGACAAAGGGTTACAGGAAATAGGTGTAGGGGAAAATCAAATGATGAAAGAAGATCTTGAAACAACTCATGACTCATCTGCTGGTTCTGGAGAACAGCCTCGCGTTAGGCCTATTAGTGAAATGGCGTTCAGGAGGAAACCCCAGAAAACAGGTGTGGAGCGACTTTATCCTGGATTTCAGAATCTAAAGAAAAACTTGGACCACCCAAACAGTTTTAGATCAAAAATAGAGAAAGGATTGAGACATCTTCGGGGAGGAACGAAAGCAAAAAGGTCGGAAAAAGAGGAATCTGAAGTACAAATGAAAATCCCAAATGGAAAAGATAAGTCACCGAAATCTGGCTCTCAGCAACTTTACACTGGTCTCGAGAACCTTAAGAAAAGTGTAGAGCAGCCGAAGGATGTAAGATCAAACCTGCGCGTGAAGAAGTTGAGAAAGTTTTGGCTTAGTCGGAATAATGAAAGATTTGAGAAAAAAGACTCACAAAGAGAGAATTAGGTCATTACACTTCTACGTACTGCAATGAACACCCTAGAACTTTCATATGCAAGAGATTGTGATGCATTGTTACTTATTTTAATCATTTTTTTCTCTTGCCGATATTGTCAAGTTGAGAAGTAAAAAATGATCTGTAAGAAAAAAAAGAGTGAAAGAAATTTTAAGGTTTAGGCCGTATGGCTTAGATCATAAAAAGACAGTTTTCCATGAAATGAAGTCCCTGAAAGGTCTTCTGATAATGTATATAAGATTTTCTTTTATATTAAGGAAGAAAATAAACTGACTGATAGCCACGTGTCGTTCTCTGGTTTATATATTTTCGTCATCGTGCAATGGACCCTTTCACGGTTTTTTTTTAACTCTTGACAGGTACCAGTTACGGAAAATCCGTCGACACCGCTGAAAAGAGCGCCTTAAAATTCGTACACTTGTCAAGTTTGAAGGTGATACGTCTTAAACGAGCGAAGATATAGCTCCGCAAAGTTGCGACAATTTCCAGACGTTTTACATGGTGGGAGACAAATCGGGTCCCCTGGGGGGTTCCCTGCTACCAGAGGCTTCTTTTCCCTGGTATTCGGTGGGCGGGGAGAAGAGGCCTCTGCTAGCAGGGAACCCCACATGGGGGGGGGGGTGGGCAGTTTTGCCTCCCACTAACCCTAACCTAACCCTATCCCCCATCAACACCACCACCACCACCACTATACAAACCTCTTTAAACACGTTTCGTAAAACTTCAGACAAGCAAATTTCAAGGATTTTCCAAGGACAAATTACAGTTTTCAAGAACTAGGATTTATTAAATAAATCCGACATTCTTTAACCGCCTTTGATCACCCTATTGGGTAAAACACGTCATGCATGGAGTCATCTACGATTTTTACTTCTTCGGCCATCGTTGATCACATTATTTTATACTACTTTCCGCAACAAGACTTTGCAAAGTGGTTGTAAAGTGACGGTAATCTTATTGCTGAGATCACGTAATTGCCTACGGACTATCAATTCACCGAATTCAAGGACTTTTCAAGTCAAGACCTTTTCAAGATTGTAAGAACCATGATAAAAATGACGGTGAAAATCACACTGAAAAAAAAAAACGCCAGCTACGCACGCTACATTTGATCCCGTCGGTCTGAAACGCCTTGGACACCTTATGAATTTTACACAACATAGTATTCCTTGTAGCCTTCACTCTCTATGTCTACAGTACATGGAAAAGTCAAGTGAAAAGGAATACTACGATGTGTAAACTTCATAAGGTGTCCAAGGGGTTGTGCTGTTACGTACCTTTAATTCCCACGACTCCGCACACTGCAGCGGGAATACGTATTGATCCTCCACCGTCTGAACCTAAAGCAACTGGGCACAGGCCTGAGAAAAACAGGATTATAGAAAATTCACATTGGCTGCTTCCATTTGTGATTGAGCAGACACCCACCCCCCCCCCCCCCCCAACCCCCTTCACCCTCCCACCCCTCACAGACACACACAATGAACACAGAGAGTTTGCAATGTTACGGTTTCTTGGCGCTAGCCTCGACCCTTTAAGCCTCAACAGTGACCAACATCAATTTTTCTCCTAACAATAACAATGCATAATCAAAAGGAAAGGGTATGAGAATTCATGAATGATCACCAAAGGGAAAATGCTTTGATCTTTTAACAAATTCTCCCGACTGTTTGTTACATTTTGACTTCTGGGCTATTTTAGTTCGATAATGGGGTTTTTAAATGTACCGCCACGTAAGAATGTCAGATGAGAGATTCGACGACTCATTCCATTTTGTCCATGTTATTGACACACACTACGTACGTCTGGGCCGCCTGTGGATAAGACTGTTCACAAGATGGGAAATTCAGCAAGTCATATTAAAAAAGAAACGCCGAAAAAATTCTGACTCTCTGATGGCAATTGAGCTTGTGACCCCCGATCTAACGCTTTCTCAAGAGGTTTTGGATTACGAATAGTAGGTCTCTCATGTTCCTCAGGGAAAGAAGAGGTAGCCCGCGAAAAAAAATGCCACACGGAGTGGAAGGTGACACGCGGGGAAAAAGACTAAATCGCCTTCCTCGCGAGTGCTTTTAACTTAAACGCGCGCGCCCGCGTGGGCCGCTTGATCGTGAAAGTATTGCCTTGCAGCGTAAAAGGTGACACGGGGGGAGGGTGAGAACATCGCCTCCCTCGCGAGGGCCTCCAATTTTCCCGCGCGGTTGCGTATGTCGCTCGCTCTACTATCCCTGACGAAAATGAGGGACTACTCGTAGACTACAAGCATTTCTGACCCTGATAATTAGATTGTGCTGCACTCTGCTACGATGACATATTTCTTTTTTATAGACCGCACTGGACGTTCTTACCTGCAGCTACAGCTGCAGCTGATCCACTTGAACTACCACCGGTATAATGATTCACATTGTACGGATTTCTTGGAGTTCCATGCAGTCTATGAATAAATACACGCAGTGATCCAGAGAGTAAATTTTTTTTTAAATTTACGTAGGCGAAAACGTCTAAAAACCACAATGTCTTGACCTGCCCCCTAAATTGGTTTGATTAGCTTGATTTGACACAGAGAGGTAGTATCCAGTTCTTACAATGTCAGAACGCCAATGAATCTGGGTCAAGCCTAGACTTTCTCAAAGTCGTTCGCTTGGTTTTCTGGTCTGGTGTGGTAGGACCCGGCGCTCGCTCGCGCTTCGCGCTCACAGTCGCGCTACGCGCTCAAAAGCTCGACTTGTGAGCAAGTCTAGGTCAAGCCTAAAAGCCCAGCAGAATTAAAGTAAAACATGTGGAAACGAACCTCGCTATAACGAATAGATTTTGATGGTCCCAACGCACAACTTACCCCGCTGTAACGACTATTTTATCCGGTCGCTCGTAGCAGTCAGTAAAAACGACAGATTTGAGTAGAAATCACAGCTTGTTCTACGGCAGTATTGAATTTTTGGTAATTGTTATTTATTAATTTTCCCACGCTATGACGAATATTTTTGCTGTTAACCAGATAATTCGTTACAAAGGGTCTTCACTATAACGAAGACCCGCTATAACGAACATTTTTTTCGGTACCGTGGCACTTCGTTATAGCGGGATTCCACTGTATGAGGATCATTTTAGTTTTGCTTAGAGAGAGACAAAATAAGCAAAGTCTCTTGTTTAACCCTCTATTTCCCAAGAGTGATCAACACCAATTTTCTCCTAATAATATCAATATACAATCAAGAGAAAAGGTTACGAGAGTTAATTAAATGATCACCAAAGAAAAATGCTTTGATCTTTTATCAAATTCTCTCTACTGATTCTTTAAGGAAATGTATGGGATCAGTCTGGAGAATTTGAATGTAGATATTGGGACTTGAAGGGTTATGGACACAATGTGATGGCAAGGCTACTGATCCGAAGTCTGATTAGCCTGTTCCAGGCTCTCAGATAGTGGGGAAGACGCGAAAGAAAAAGGTACGCGAAAAGTTGGCGGGGCGGAAAAAAGGAAAGTTTCCTCCCGTTTTACTTTCGTCTTCGCGCTTTCTCAATTCACCGGGCCTGGAACAGGCTAAAGTCTGATGTGTCAAAAACAACACCTCCATGCATTCACAAGAAATAAACTGAGCGAGGCCGCCTTTTAATAAGGTCTTTTAATTTCAAAGAAAATACTTATATCCCAACCTGTTTGGATTATTTCCTGTGGTTCCAATTCCGAGCTCATGCATGTTTGTTATACCAATGATAATTGCTCCTCCATCTCTAAGCTTTTTCACAATAAAAGCATCTTCTTTTGCTGGCTCACTGCCCATAAATGTGGTCCCACAACGACTATAAAATGGCACCTTAAAGAACAACAACTCTGTAAATGATCATTGTCACCAGATAGTTATAAAGGACATAATTTGGAAATAACGTATCGGTGTATTTGCAGCAATAGACTGCAAAACAGTCGGTTTTTTCCTCAAAATCAGTAAAGAAATCGCTAGGGGGGGGGGGGGGGGGCATGCCCCCGAACCCCCCTAGCAACTCCCGCCTGCCTCGGTTGGCCGTTTGGTCTGGCTACGGCACTGCTTAAGGCTGTAACCTAATCTAGTGACTTACCACATGGTATTCCTCTTTTACAGCAACAGGAATTCCATCCATAACAGACAAAGGTTTGTCTTCTGCATATCGCTTAGTTGATGCTGCAGCCATCTGAGAGCAATAACGATGCATTGGTTAACAGTTGCTAAAATATCTAATTCTACTATTACTTCTGAATGGTAAAAAAGCTGCACACTAGCCAGCTCATTTTATCCAAGTCTCCTGGTACTAGCATTGAAAATGCCTCAGACAAAGAGAGTTCGGGTTGCACTGCCACTACTGTTTTTCCTCTAACTGACTGTGATTTGCTGTCTGTTACAGGGCTTTCACTATTATAGCCACATAAGAATTTATGAATTGCGTGAATCTATAAGAGAAGTGCCAATCCTTTTCGAAGCAATAGTAGGTGGTCCATTTTAGTGGGTGGGAGTGGGAATGATTTGTGAGGAAAAGTTTTCTGGGGAGAGGTTTGATGAAAAAAATGCTGCCTCAAAACCAGCAGGTCAAAAAAAATCACCGGAATTCAAATCTACAGAGGTTAGCATACTTGAAAAAGGTATGTGCAAGTAGATCATATATATACATTGAAAACAAACCTTAAAAATTTCCTCTTTTTTATACTGGACAATGGCTCTCATTTTTGGCGACTGTTTCTCCATGTCCTCTATAATCTCAATCACTCTCTCAGCTATCTGCATTGGAGTGACTGTCCGTGATCTACAACAGATAAAAAATTTCAGATATTTCCCATCATGCTATCGGCACTTCATTATTACAAACTTAAATTATGCAATTACCTGTACTGCTTCAAAAGGTCTGGTATGGTAACAAAAGTGAAGGAATCTTCACTCAAGCCACGACCACTAAAATGAAAAAATGATAAAAAAGTCAAAAAAATATAATGGAACAATAAAATTATTTATTCTTGGATTTTTCATTCAGTGACTTTAAGACCATAAACAACCTTGAAACAAAATTACAGTCTGAACAGCATTAATTATAAAGAACAATAATTACAATAACAAAACAAATGCAATGCAATATAATGCTGCTAACAAAAGTTTGACTGAATTAGATGAAGGATTTCTTTTCGTGACTGCCCATTTCAATAACATGCGCACTCTGAAATTTAAAAGCCATTGTTGTGTTTTTCCCTGCCACAATCATATCAATTACGATAACAAACCTGGAAAGACAGAAACACAAAAAAATTGCACATCAAAAACTATCACCTTTTGAACTCGTACATTAAGTAAACCTCTGTTTCCTAAGAGGTATTCAAAGATTATTGACAGCAGCCAAGAATGCAAACGTTTGTTGGCTTTTGAACTTCAGAGATTATGTGTCATTGAAAAGCCCTGCAGTAAAAGGTTTTCTGCCACTTCCCTGGACCAAGCTAGTCACCGGAGCTGCACCTTCCAGGCCATAATTCTCCAATGTTAAAATAGGTTCACAAGTTGGAAATCAATAAATTACCTTTTTTCAATTAATTCTTCTAAATCCACTTTGCTGTGGGTCTTGGTCTCTGGACATGAGGGTGGCAGAGGAAATAATGTTGGAGCATCCGGGATTCTGATTTTACGAAACAGATCCAGCTCACCTTTCCTGTTCAATATTTTAAATCATTTAGGAGAGATAAAAAGAATTGTATCCCTGTCAGAACTTAAGGCTTAATAATTTGGTAGCCAACCAAAACCTCAAGTTTATTAAAACTTACAGTAAGTTCTGGCTGCTGGGAAGTTGGCAAGCAAGGGTGGAAATTGCAAAGAACTTGTCAGAAACTTCAATAAGAAAGTTGATCATCACACTATATAGTGCAATAAATGAAGTTATGATCATTTGAACTGAATCACAAATTTAAAGAAAAATATTAAGAATCTGAAGCATATATAAAGAATATACAGTACACTGTTTAATATTATTACTATTTCTCTTACCATAGACTAATCTTTGTTTTGAATCAATCGTTGGTCAACAAAAAAGTGAACCTCTGGGGCCTCTGGCAGGGTGTGAGCACACCCGTTGCACCCCCCCTCCCTATGGGCCTGATATTGCAGTCAGTAGCTTTTGAAGTTTGAATGTTCAGAGTGTTCAGGTTGTCACAAATTTCTGCTCAATTGAGCCAGCTATTTAATTATTATCAAATCAGACATTAAAAAATTGCTGCCACAAATTTCCCACAATTATGAATAGCCCACGGATTTATTTACATGTAAATTTCACTCCTGAACTAAGCCTCTCCAAAATTAACATTAAAACTGCTGAAAATAGGGCTTTGAAAAATATAAGCCCCACAAGTCTATTTTCAGATAAACTGGTGTTTTAAAATACACATTTGATCAAAAGAACATGCAGCTTACCTAATGGCCAAACGTCTTAAAACATCTCCAAGACCCTAGAGGATAGTGGTCATATAATGAATAGAACTGACAGATGTATAATAATCATAGGCTGCACTGCTATTAACACAAACAAAACTCTTACTGACCGTACAGTCTTCATCAATTTGTCTTTTGGAAAATAATGTACATTTGTACCACTACAAGTTTTCTGCCCATGCTAATGAAATTGCTTTGGTTGAAAAAAGAACATATTTTAATGTGTTTTCAAATTGCCTCCTCCATTTGCACTGATATAATGTCAATGTAAATTAAGCAACCAAAATGGATCTTTATTTTAAGACTGTCACTTCATATTTTACTGAACATTCACTACAAATGGCCAGCGTTACTCAAGCTTTTCAGAAAGCTTTTACGTTAGGCAGCTTTACCATTGAAGAAGGTGGCTGAATTTTGACATCATTTACAAAAGACTCAGAAGAAAAACCCAACCCAGCTCTGAGTATTCAGCCAAAATCACCAAGCACGTGATTTATACTTTCACCAGCTGCCAGCTATTTTTGATGATATACTCTCAACAAATATCATTCAATAGATGTAGAAATAGCCATAATTTGTTACTTTATCTATCAGTCAGTTTGTTAAACAGAAATGCCACTAGCTGTATTTTGAAAATTGCTGTTATCTTTTTTTTAATCACTTACAGTTCTAGCCAGCCATTTGCTGAAAATCAATTTTTTTCCAGCCAACCTTGGGATATCTGTTAACTGAAATTAAAGAAGAATACTATTTATTGGCAAGGATTTGTTAAAAATATATTATACATATATATAAATATATATTGGTAGCCTAAAACAATCAATGCAACTTTTACTTGTTAAAATTATATCCTAAAGAAAGTACATCTGTAGAACTCTAACGATTTATTGATCAAGGGAGAAGATGTGATATGTGATAATCAGCATGTCACAAGCATGATTAATAGCCCCCTGAGAGGACATGTGATTGCTGGCTATGAATAGTCTTCACTCCGATAACCATAAATTAAAAAAAGAAGAAGACAAAGAAGAAGAAAAGAACCTATTGAATTCGTTGAAGAAAATTATTTTATAAATATATGTGCGCTGCTCATGGGTATCACACTCAGTACCTCTCCACTGGAGGTTAAAGTGAAAAACGTTTGATAAACCTGTGTGCTACTAGATGATTTAATTCCAAACAAACAAATTTAAATTATTCCATAGTTTGTTTCACTCTGTGTGCCTTGTTTTTTTCTTTAACTGAAAAAAAAAAACACAAGGTTGGAAAAGTCCTTGAAAAGGAAATTAAGGGGACATCGAGTATCAATGTAACACAGATCTTAAACGTAATGCATGTAATCTAATTATCTTTGAAATATTAATAATAGAAAAAAGAAAAAAAGTCCAAACAATTCATTGGCGAAAAAAGGGCAATAGCGAGTATTGAACCTGGTACCTTCAGCTCTGAAGGTTAAGCGTTAATTCCTTATGGTACAAGGACAATAGAAATGGAACCGTGGACTTATGGACTAACAGCAACGACATTAACATTACTGCTTTCTGGGTATTAAGTCGGAAGCAAAAAAATCTTCAGTCCTTTACAGGATTTGAATATGTGACTTCCTGAACACCAGGCAGGCACTGTATCCAATGAGCTACGGAGAAACTCATATTTGACATGCATCCTTCATAAAATTCACTGTCTTTCTTAAATTGGAACACTTTTGCTCTTGAAATTGCTGACTGTAGCAGTATGCAGGACACAAGTCAAATATGAACCTAGGAAAATGGTAGCCTGCAGTGCAGGCGTTTTCTTTCGGCGCACAATTTGCTCGCGAAAGCGCCATGTTGAAACTCCCCGAGGAGAGGAGGAGATAGGGCGAGTCAAAGGGAGTGGGGGTGGGGGGGGAGGGGGGCGGGGAGAGAGAAGAGAAAACGCCTGCCGGAAAACACTGTGAAAATGAGAAACACCGCCTAATTAGACGGCGTGACCGCTCTTCCGGAAATGAGTAGCCGACAATAACAAAACAACCAAACAGTCGCTCCAGTCCAAAGACTCGCATTGTCTTAAGAAATTAAGCAAGCTGGAGTCACAATGGAACTCCACAGCTGATGAAGCTTCAGTTTAAGCTGCAATTCATTCTTCTAAATTCATCTCTGTAAATCGCTATCCGTGAGAGTTTAACATCCTGCAAACAATTTAAAAAACTAACGAGCTGGGCCCAGCGTGATACAACATTGCAGGAAAACATCACATTCTCGGACTAGAAAGAAAATCGCTTAGTTATTCAGATCCTGAGGCACTTTGGACAAATATAACGAACCTAACAGCCTTATTTAGCGACAAAAAGAGCTTTACGCTTCAAAAGAGGTCAAAGAAAAAACTCTTGCATCAGAGGGAAAATCATGAAGACCAGAAATTCAAAAACCACAGAAAATCAATAAGCGTGTCATGACCTCTTAGTGTGAAACAAGCGGCCAAAATCACATTTGCTAGAGCATAATCTACTCGCCAGAAACAAAACATATTGGAACAAGCAGCATTTTGGCATGAGGTAAAAGTGAAGTAGGTTTTAGTACTGCCAGCAAATCGTGTCCTGATAACCAGTTTAGAAATCGCTTTGACTTTCTCATTGCGTACCGTTTATATACACGCGACATTCCCAGCCGCTCCAATTCCAAAAGACTGACGGAAACGGAATAAACAAAAAAGACTTACAGTTAATTGACAGGCATCAATCTACTTCCCTATGCCGCACCAATCAGGAGCTCCGTTTGCCAGTGTACGGAGTTTCCCAAAAGAACAATGATATCGGGCAGGCGTATTTTTTTTCTCCCCTCCCCCTCCCCCTCCCCCCTTTCCTTCTTTTGCCCTCGCACCTACCGTAAGGCTTACTATTTCTACTCTTCCCAATCTTCCACTGTCATAAAATCAAAGATGGCGGCTACAACAATATCACGAATACCATCAAGGTTTCGCCCACGCAAAATACGCCTGCACTGCAGGCTAGGAAAATGGTTGTAGCACATGCCCAGAGGACAAACCATCCCAGAGTTCAGGAGGTAATCGGCTCAAAACCTGTTGGGACACAAGATTTCCTCTTCATCCCCAACTCATGACATGATGATTATCACATTTTTCACATTTATTATTTTATTGAGCTTAAAATTCATGACTTTTCTTTGAGATTTTTTTTCAGAAAATACTTACAATACTTACTACAGCAGATCTGTACTACCGTATACTGTCAGTCTATTTAAACCACTCAGAGGTTTCAATTTAAGCACCAATGGCCGACGAAACCCCGCGGTGGGGGACTCCCATATGAAACAAACGGGGATGCTCATCGTCTCGCTTAGGGATGTAAATTTTGGATTTTGGTCTCACTTAGGGTGTTCCAGGCAAAGCGCTAATATTTTAAGCCGCCAAGGTCTCATTTAGGGTTCCGCGAAGAACTTGAGATTTATGACAATGCTTTTAAAAACTACTTTTACATAAAAGCATTCGATGATTATGTCTTTATATCATTAAAACTCATTGCATGTCGTATTTGTGTGTTTTTAAGCGGTCTCTTTTAGGGGTCAAAATTTGCTTAAGCCACGCCCAGATTGGTGTCCTTTAATTTAGGGGTCACAAAAAGCTTGAGCCACGCCCAGATGGTCTCCTTTAGGGGTTAAATTCAAAATTTCCGACGAGCATCCCCGTCTGTTTCATATGGGAGTCACCCCCCCCCCGGGGATGAAACACGTCGGCTACTTTGCTCATAGAGGTCGGTTACTTTTTTACAGAAAGAAGAAGCAACTAGTTTGAATAACGTTATAGACAAAAAAATAAATCAAAAAATCTGAATGAAAACATAATTATGATTTGTTTTCCGAAAGGCCCACTGGTTTTTTATGTTATGCTTTAGTCATGTGAACGCTACATTTCAGCTATTTTTTCAAAAGTCTCTTATAGGTTGACCCAGAATTTGTTTAAGTGCAAAAGTATACATGTAATTTAGTTTTCATCATTTGTTCATTGCTCGTATGAATTGATTGTGTGACTGATAAAATAATTGAAAGCTACATTTTCTTGAGTGAAAAACATGCTCTTTTGTCCTCGAATTTAGTCCCCAGAACACTGAAAATCACATTTTTAGGACTTGAAATTTCAAAATTTTTAGGGGCGGAATGCACTTAGACTGACCCCACCCCCCACCTAGAAGAGTGGACCAACAGCCCCTTGTAACCCAGTCGGTTACTCTATCCAAACAGATGGCTACTTCAATTTTTATTGAAACCCCTGACCACTGAAAAGTTCAAATTAGGGCAGTTAACAAAGACAGGGCTCAAAAAAGGTTGTGTCCGGTTTTCCAAGACAAGCAAATTTTCCTTCCAGCTAGATAACTTTCTTTTCTCAATAGCAGAAAAGGTAAATAAATAAATAAATAAAACTTTAATGGCTTTCACAATTACTGGTTAGCCCAGTAGTTTACATTGTGGGCCCAAAATAATAAATTAATGGCTTTAGAAAAAGTCCTTATCTAATATAAATCCAATGAAAAATGACCTAAGATAGCCTCAGGGGCCCGTTTCTCGAAAGGCCCGGTAACTTTACGGGCCCGAAATCAACTATTCAAGTAGAAATAAAAAGAATAAGAGCGCGGGTCCTGGCTAGAAAACTACTCCATTTTGTTTCATTAACTGATGGTTTTATCATGTTAGATGCAAAACTACTGAAACCCCGGTCTTTAATGTAAACGGCAACAGCTTACTGGGCCCGTTAATTATCGGGACTTTCGAGAAACGGGCCCCAGGGCTCGAAATTAAAAAAAAAAAATTACTGGAGAAATATATTCGCCAGATACAAATTTTTAGTCGCCAGCTGGTATCACGTAAATGACACAATCCATCACATTTGATTGTTTGAAAATATCGCAGAGAGAAGTTGGTATAAATCTGGAGGTAAACTGGCTTTGTTTATGTCATATGATTTTTATGACGAAAGCAAAGCAAGATAAGATCAAATGTTTGTTCAACTTTACTCTTTTAATTTAAATCTAAATCGTAGAGAAATCTGCTAGCCAAAGTGGCAACTAAACCAGAATTTTTAGTCGCCAAGGAGAAAATGTTAGCCGCATTGGCGACCTTATCAGTCACAATTTCAAGTCCTTGAGTTTCTTTTTTCTAAAGGACAAGGTAAAATTCAAGCTTCTCTTTTGTTTTACAGCCCTCCTCTGAGAACAGACCATAAGGAGGAGAACAGTCTAACAAGGAAAGCATCAACAAATAAATTGAGGTTTCTGGCTAACTGATCACCTACCCCTCCCCTAAATCAATATTAACACTTACTTCTCACTTAGGGCAAAATTTTGACCTAGGGGAGGGGTAGGTGGCCAGTTACCTAGACACCTCAGTTGATCAGCATCAACTTACCATAAAGCCTATTAAGCCGCTGCGGGGGAGGCTTATAGAGATCGGGGGTTATTTGAGAGAGGGGGGCTTATTTAATGTAGAAAAGACAATGGTATCAGTTCTCCATTAAGAACTAGAATACAAAGTGGAGCTCAAGTACAAGAGGTTGGAAGTCATGCAGCCGAGGATCAGAATCAAATCCGAACTTCCAGTTGGTAAATAAACTATTGCAGATCAGTCCACATGAAGTTTTACAGTCATGATTGATTAATACAGTTTATCATTTATTAGTGACGAATAATTAGGGGAGGGGACAGGAAGCTTATTAACTTTCTTTCCCTGAAAAGGGGGGGGGGGCTTATTAGAGGGAGGGGCCTTATTTGAGAGGGGGGCTTAATAGAGGATTTACGTTAAGAGCAACAGTCTACATACTTGAAAAGGAAATGTACAAACCAATAAATTTTTTCCCATAGTGTATGGTAAGTATGCAAGGTAATCCTCTGAACCTTTGCATGCCTTTTTTTGAGCATCGCTATAGTGCTTAGTTTCCAAAAAAATAAAACTTACTGTGTGCTTCAAGTTATACTCAACAGGTTGATCTGGTTTACCAAGTTGTCTGTCAGCCAATGGAGGAGGAGGCCAGAAAAAGTCATAAAACATCCACAGCAACACCAGCAATCCCACCACTGCTGATAGGATACCCAACATAGTTGGCCAACTCTTGGGTTAACACAGAAAACTAAAGGCTAAGAAAAAAACAGAGGTTCAATGTCAAATTACTTGGTCATACCAGAAACCCTTATGAGTTTCTGGTCATACTAGAAACATCAGTATATAGCTATTTCGAGAAAGGTTGTCAGAAAAACTGCGCACGCAACAATCCCGAAAGGTAATATGGGATATGCTCAATACACTGTTCCTGACACTGTAGCTGTCGAACCTGCTTTTGTTGCTTTCCTTTAGCACTGGCAAACATACGTCCATGGCCTTTCGTGCCATTCTTTCAAATTTCTTTGAAGAACAAAAAACTCAAAACCACCCACAATACCTTTCAGGATTGTCGCATGCACTTTTTCCGACAACCTTTCTCAAAATAGGTGTATGTAAATTGCTACAGCCTGAATATATCAGGGTTGTCACTAAGACTTCAAGTTGCCGGGCAAATACAACAAGTAGGCGGGGAATCAAACGGCTAGGGATTTCTTTTGGTTCTATTTTTCTTCTATTTTCCAATAAAAGTAGCCAGGGGCCACTCTCTTAGTAGCCGGGGAAAATCCCCGGCCCCCGGCTCTTAATGACAACCCTGATATATAATTGAAAACCAGTGATAGCATTAAAAAAATGATTTTACAAAGTGTTACACTGTTATGACAACATATTTTGACATTTGAGTCATCTGAGGGCGGAAAATGCACACTATGAAGTCACCTATGTCACAGGTATTGTCAAATTCATCTTTGTGTTTTTCAGCACCAAAATGTGGGGGCCTATTGACCCCCCTGCTCTGCCACATGCTTGAGTATTAAACTCCAGCAGAATTTGCCTAAATTTGACATGGTAAAGAATAAACAAGATATAGATTGAAAGAAAACAAACTCAATTTTAAGGCGACATTTTCACCATCATCGCTGTCCTCAGATCTTAAGGTCCCCATTCACATAACGCAAGACTCCACTGCTCAGACCTGCCTCTTTTATATGTGATAAGTTCATTGAAAATAGCATACAGTAGTTACATGTAATAATAATTATTCAATCATTCCCAACGGTGCCCATGTCAATTAAATTAAATACAAGGCTGAACCATGGAGCTTTGAACTAAGGATTCAATATTATTCTTATTCACACAATTTCGACAAGGAAATACATTTTGATATCCTCTTTCTTTAGCCAAACCCTACAAAACAGACACTGCACTTTGGAATACCCAAGAAGTTATTTTTGATTTGCCCTATCCCCCCTACCCCAGGGACAGTCTGGGGACTGCCTCAAACAATTCCCCATCCTCACGCCTGAAGGGCTGGACTTGTCCCTGGGGTTGCTTAGCCAGGGGGGATGGTAACAGGTCAAATTGAACCATGGAGCGCTTTCCATTCAACAACATTCTGGTTTGAAATTTCGGAAATTCCACACATTCTGAACGCCTGACACAGGGTAACCTTCTGGTTGCATAGACCTGACCCAAGCCACCAAATATAAACTCAACATTAATATTGCTGGTTTGCATGTGATGTCATGACGGCCAGGTTCGTGGTCAAGAACAAAAGCATTTCTCTCCTCTGGGAACTAAACTCTATTTTCATGTCAATTCTTTGAGAAAACATTCTATAGATCATTTTCACCATCACACAACAAAAACCGTCAAAAACACAACAAAAACCATCGAGTGGAAGAAGCCAAAAAAAGGAAATGTTATAAAAGACTAATATATAAACAGGTCTTTGTTGCCCACAGTTTCTGAGTTATTTGATGAAACGTTTCACGCACCTTTGGAGAGCTTTGTATCGAGACGCCATATTGGTGTACCGTTTTGGTGCACCAATATGGCCACTGGAAATCAACAAAACATCTGGAGTCCACTTTTTCTATAAAAACTCCTTCTTTCCACTCGAAAACTAGCATACATGTGCATAAACATGTCTTCTAATACTTGAAATGGTTATACTGCTGAAAATCATGAGGAGAGACTTTTTTTCAAGGAGACAGCATTCCTATTTTGGTGTCACGCACTGTAAAAGCTCAGAAGTTCAAATTGCTGTGTTTGCAAAAATATGAAACATGCCACGGGGATGGAAACTTGTACAAAAATTTATTTTTTGTTTATTTCAATCTAGTGTAAATAAGAATTCGTAAAACCTCATTATTTTGACTTTACAGTTTGATGACGTCACTGTGAAAACAATTTATGGTATTGACCCCAACATGGCCGCCTTGTCACGTGGTTGCAAACCAAGTTTATTGTTCATAGAATGGGGGTACAAGGGAGAACAATTTGGTAAAATGGAAAGGGACATATTTTCGGTCCGACTGGCCGAAATGACTTGATTGGTCAACGTGAACCGAAATGGTCCATTCCACTTGACAGTGATTAGTTTTGTAACCGAAATTTCCGGAATTTTGGGTTGAAAAAACAATATGGAGTTCACTCACGCATATATGAACCGACATGACCTCTGGACCTGCTAAGCTATAGCAGGCGCCAAATATCAAGCCGGCAAGTTGGTCCGGATTATTGGGGATCGATCAAGACTATTGATATATTAGATTTATGGCAACACGTACCTATTTCCTTGATATAGCAGCACTGTATTAGAAGGTTTCAACGGCGATCGGCTTTGAAGGGTGTGGGTATTCGTTGTTTACGTCGATCGATTGTTATCCAAAGAAGCGGGGATGTCGCGGGTCGCGGGGACCCGCAACCTCGTTCCCATGGTTCTCTCCTACCCACCCTTGTCTCGCTCCGCAGGGTGGGTAGGAGAGAACCCTGGGAACGAGGTTGGGGGACCCGCTCCCTGGAACATGGAAAGCGGGGTTGGAAGGGGAGAAAAAGGATGCTCGTTCCCATCATCCCTCTCTCGTGATTCTCGCTTGTCTCGCGTGCTCGCGTGTTCCCCAATCCCCACTTGTGAAGGAGGCAGATACTAAGGCCTGTGTGTCGTGGGGCAAGGCTTTCCACAAGTTGCTCGAGATTTTCCAAAAAGTGTCCCGTAATTTCTCAAAAAGTTGCTCAAAAGTTGCTAAAAAAAAACAATCAAAAGTTGCTCTTGGCATTAACGAAAGTTGCTCAAAAGTTGCTCAAAAAAACAAAAACGAGTTTTGGTCTGATGCTAAAAAATGCAATTTTTACAACTAAAGTAAGATTTCTAAGCATTTTTGTGCAATTTTGTGGCGTAACCAGCGTTGCTAAATAACTGTGTACTCGATTAAAACCAAAAAATGTAATGAGTAAATACAGGAGCCCATCAAATTTGGTGGGCTCCTGGTAAATAAGATTGTTGAATGACCTTCTTCTTAACTGCCCGAAACACTCAAGTCAGTCGAGTGTGAATCTTCGTCCACCACTTTAAATTTTCTCTAAAAACCGCTGCCCTAACTAACAAGTTCGGCTACATTTATCTTGCGCCCATGATCCGCTGGGCATGGGTGGGGATGAATTGAAGTTGAAATCGCATTCCCCTTATTGCCCAGTGATTGACTAGCCTACGTGTACGAAGGCATTGGCACGAATTGGAGAGCGGGAAAAGAATGAGGAAAAAGTGAAGAGGAGAGAGGTCGGGTGGAGAAGGGGACGCCTATGAGGTTTGTTTTGAAAGGCTCATTCCGCCCCTTTTGTCAGCTTGTAATGCGACCTTTTGGTTTTGGCTGTTTTTTGGGTATTTGATCAAACTTGGTTTGGCGACTGGATTTAATCTCGTACCCAGATTAGCTCAGATTGGCAAAACCTGGACTGCATTGATAAAACATGGATTGATAAATTTCTCTCATTCCCGGAGGAGGGACAACGACAAAAAAAGTTTTTACTCACGTTTTCATGGACGTGTAATCAGGCTATTCTTATTTTAAAATACCATTAAACCCGGTAAAATAGTGGGAAAATGATCTCTTGGTAAATAAACATCCCCCTTGTCTGCAGACAGTAGTAAAAACTTCGGCTAAAAAGTGAATTTGCCTCCTTCTAATTTTCATCGCGATTATTTCAACTCATGCACTTACTTTATAACAAATAAAGGCGAACTCTCCTGAAGCTGGAGCCTAGGCTCCTGCCTGGAGTTGAATTCCTAACCGGTCTAGAAGGAGAAAAGAAATTTCGTCGTGGTTTACAATCTCCATAAAACGAAAAATTAAGCATTTTCACACCGTAGTCGTGCAATGACAGCAAAGAACTGTACAAAAAAGAGTGATGCACGAGCAGAGGTGTTGTTTTGCTAATCTAAGACCCAGGCCAAACGTCGAACTTTTCATGAGGCGAACCAAACTTTAATTTGAGTCGACCTAAATTAACTTAAGATCGTCTGTTTGGAATAAACTGAATTGTACCAGAGAAAAACATATAAAACATTTTCACCCGAACAAGGCTAAATATTCATTATCATACAAAATTATAAGTCATTAATTTAGTTCGTCACATGTGAACATCAACCTTTGTCCCGGTGACGATCTTCAGACGTTCTGTCCGTCTGAAGCAGACGGAAAGAACGTGTTGGACGATCCAAACTCCTTCAGACGAACTCAACTAAGCCAGACGTGTCGTCGGACTTTTCATGACTAGCCCTCTAAGTTTGGCTCGTCCCGTGAAAAGTTTGAGGTTTGGCCCAGGCCTAAGGTCCCGTCCACTCGTATCCGGAATTCCAGATAATTTTGAAAACGGAGAAAAAACTCCGTTTTCAAAAATACTGTTTTTCGGATACGTATGGATGGAGCCTAAGACCTATTGCTTTTTTGATGTTCTCATCGCTGTGGCTGTCGTCTGATCTTAAGGTCCCCGAGTAAAAACTTAATTTCCTATAGATGGGAAAGATTCTCAGCTGGCAGGTACTGCGTCCACTTTTAGCTATAAAATTATAGTCTTTTTACTGCAGCCCCAGATGAAATTAGGCAATAAAATTACCCTGTATTTAGCTGTCCTATCCTTCGGTTTGTCTAGTCCGTATTATCTTTGGCTGTGTTTTCGATGACTTCCTCTGAAAAAGGGCTTGGGAAAAGGAATTCAGGAGGGAGGGGAACTAAAAAATTAAAACATAGATGTAATCGCGATCGCAATTAGGCTCCCAGAGACGTCACGCACTAAAGCCCCAACCAATTTTGTGCCGGTATTGTGCGTGCGCAGCGTTTATGGTCCTGGTGACGTCACGTACTCTCTCCTGTCATTCAAACACGTGCTAACTATAGATGGCTGCTAGTGTGTGAAAAGCGTTCACCATCGGCAGGGTGAAAGGCGGCAATTTTCTACAACGTCAGACATCGCCAGGTAAACCCCAGCAACACGTGCAAGTTACAAACAATTCATGAGGCTTTGGAATTTTTTTTCCTGTCGGTATGGTCTCGTAAAGAGCGTGTTGGCGCTGCTGAATGGCGCAAACTGCTCGGGTCCATGCCAGTAACAGCGAAGAAAGCGGTCGTCGCCTTCAACTTCCCAATAAGGAGCCTGTATCGAACACGGAACACACAAATCATCGTTTTAAAATTCCTTCAGCGGGCAGAGATTTCTTTTCTGACCCGTTCATACGTGAGAATGGTTCAAGTAGTGTAGTAGGCTCGAAAAATCAGGGTATTTTGAACGAGCTACAAGATTATATTCAGAGTACAGAACATCGGACTGTCAACAATAATAAGGGAAATTCCTTGCCCAACAAAATGGCGACGTCGAGTTCGAGTGCAACAAACCAACAAACGGCGAACGCTAATGGGTTTCAAATGTCTATGAATTCATCTACGGGACCAGTAAACAAGTCAGGAGCTGCTAGTTTGGGAATACCCGCCTCCGTTCATCTAAACAATCAACTTTCGACAATTCTCGACCCAGGGAATACCGACCCAGGAAGTTCGACGGCAAACACGGCCGTACCGTCTAGAAATCTTACTCCAACGAACCCTAACCCCGCAAGTATGAAACTTTTGGCGTCAAATCAACCTGCTTTATCACCACAAAACCAGTACGATCAATACAATCCTCGACAGGAAATGCTACTTCACGGATCGTTTCGCGAAGTTCCCATCGCACCTAGAGCGCCGAACGCAGCGGAACAATATGGCTCCCAACAAAGGTTTGCTTCTGCTCGTAGTGAAAATCAACTAAAAAGGGGGTTAAATCCCCAGACTTCTAGCCCGTTTCCGCCGGGTTATTACAATCAAGACTCAATTTCGTCTCAGGCTGGGCAAAGATCGTCTAACTCGCAACCAGATGAAAGAAATATGATTACAAACCAGCATTTTCAGTGGCAAAGTCGGCTGCAGACGTCGAACCATTGTTCGACAAATTTACCAACAAATACATCTCCCGGCCCACCGATGAGTCGAGCACAATTGCAGGTAAGACCATATTAAAACCGTTGGGAGATTGTTTATATTTTTTGGTATCTCGTGCGTTGTTAGTTTCATTTGTGGGGAGATTGGAGGGTCACAACGGCTGCAGTGAGAAACAGACATACGCTTAAAATATTTATCGTCAGAATATTCATATCACAATGGCGGACTCGAATTTAGCGCGGGGCTGATCGAGTTTCACCAATCCGGTAAAAACGATGCAGAGCGGATTACATCCTTCTCTGAAACGGCAAGGTTTCGATTCCTGAACCTACAAGTCCAGCGCGGTAAGTTATTTTGTGTACAATTTTGTAGACAATTTTAAACCAGGATCACCACCTGTGAAATTCATATGTCTGTTTGTATGATTGGCTCTGCTAGTGTCAATTTATAGATAATTGCGGGTACTTTTGAGACGTTGTAAGTCATTGGTCTCAGAGGGATTAAACCTTGATCATTTTATTGACCTTTCTTTTGTAAAAAAATGTAAGGGTTAGACATTTCTTTGTTATATTGGTCCACATTATTTTTGTTACAGTAAGCTTGTCTTCACCTTATTAACTTGAATTAAACTGCTTAGAAGTAAATTAGATTGTTTCAACTTTTTCAATTGTGACAGTCATTCTGAAGCAGGTTTTGTTTCACTTTGACATGTTGCATATGATTAGTTGGGGAATGGATTGTACAGTACCTTCAAAACTCACAAAGGTTCCAACTATTTGGATAGTAATAGCCTTAAAATGTGTACTCCATCATTTTTTATAGTCATCTGATCTTGTAGTTTTACCAGTACATTGATAATATAACCTTGATGATAATAATGAAACTGTGGACCCAGGTTAATTCTGGAACCAAAGGAATAGAATAAGTGTAATGGACACCTTTTATTGGTTCAGAGGTTGAAGTGTCAAACTTTGAAGTGATCTAAGGGTACTTAGTGTCTGTGGCTCACACAGGGTTGGAAAAGTCCTCTAAAACATACCAGGCCCTTGAAAAGTCCTTGAGAATTGAATGATCAGGAAATGTCCTTAAAAAGACCTTGAATTTCCCTCAACAGTCCTTAAATGTTATTGAAACTTTGAATACAAAGTCAGATGTTGTTCATCCTTTGCTCCTTCAAATAGTTTTACACTGAAAATGTTGTTTGCTTGGTGTTCCACATACAACTACACAATTGTATGAAATAGTCTCTGTTTTGCTTCACTGTCATTTTCTGTTTCTGGTGCAGCCAAACCAACTGAATATTAAGCAAAACCTTTGAAATTCTCTTGGCCATCTCTTTTATGGGAGCAGTGGAAGATGAATGTAGTTAACTTTGTGTGATACAAAATGTAGTTCTTTTTAAGCACACAGGAGTGTTACTCCAAATAATAAAGGTTTGTTTTGAGTGAGCTTGTGAGAGAGGGAATATAAATTCATAAGTGTTTTGTTGAGACAAAGAACTGAAAATTGGTCATTAGGAATGTGTGTGCATTGAAAAGCAGGATTCCACTGTAGTCTTTTTATTTAACAGGTGAAAACTACCAGTTAACAAATAGATTGCAAGTGACTTTTGAACAGATAAATAGATTTTTTGAACTGTTGAACCTCTTCTTATAAGATACAAGTGATTTCCTTAATTGCTTGTAAAATAGATTGGCTTAGCAATGTAAACAACTTTACCAGTAATTATTGAAGTTCCAAACATTTTCTGAAGTTAATTATATCTGCATCTTGTAATGCTTATGGTGTTCACAAATATGGATATGTATTGTGAGGGATTCTTAAATGCTTATTAGCCGCGCAATTTTTTTTGTGCACATGCTTGACCCAAAATGACAATTTGTCCTTGAATACATGTTGTACTTCATTAAATTAAAACAAAGGCAATTAACATGGAGCAGGTTTGGAAAAATAATGGATGTCATCAGTTTAGACAGTCGCACACAAAACAAACTGACACCTACCTTATGCAGGCCAAAGAGATCTTTTAGACCATACCCAAATTAGCACAATCTTGCTAAACAGGCAGGAGAAAAGAGCAAAAACATTGTTAAGTTCACCAAAAACTTCTCATGAAATCTTGTCCCACAATCCATCACAGGATTTGTTTAGAGTCTTGAATTCATAAAAAAGTATTGAAATTTGCTAACCAGTTTTCCAAACCTGCAAAAAGTTTGGAACAATTTGTAAAAAGTATGGTCTTTGAAGTGTTGAAGCTGCAACAAGTGCCTATTGACTTTTTTGTAGTGGTAAAATCTTATTTAGTCTCATCTACAGCAAAAACATTCAAATGCATTTTTGAGAAGTTTCATATTTTCCTAATGTCAAAATTGCGCTGTGGTTACTGTACATTTGCATCAGTGGAAAATTTTGATTCCTTCCTTTTTTGAGGTTTCTATGGACTGCTTGTTTGACAACTTTGAGTCTGGATGAAGAAATACCTGTGGAAAAAGTCTTTTATTTTTGCATCCAAAGATCTATAGAGCCCTGTACCCCTGACACCCACAAAACAGTTTCGCAATCCTTAATTTTTCATGGAAACTTTTCCCACCATAATTAAGTGTAATAAAAGTCCAGGTAAAGAGAAACATTGGGGGAAGAACAGGGAAAGAAGCAGGAGAAATAGAGAGAAAAAGGTAAACGTTGAGAGGGCAGTGTTGTGTTAAGCCCTTCTGCATATGCCCAAACTTTAGAAGCTCTAATTTTGTTACAGGGACAAGTTGCAACTTGTAAATGATGTTTGGTATTGTCACATTTATGCTGGATTGTTTCCTCCTTTCATCTTCAATGTAACAACAACTTCAAGAAATGCCTTCTGATAAGATTTTTAAGACACGTGGCTTTATTGTAGATATAAGAGAATTTCTGTAGCTTACAACAAATTGACAGCATAAAATTTACATTGGCATGTCAAATGGCTGCTATGAAATTGCAGCTCTCGTAAAGAAGTGAATTTCCACAAAAGTGTTATTGTTTTGATCATCCTTGCTAAGTGTAACAGTATTTTACCAAACAAAAAAGTGAAGTAAGAATTAATAAAGCTAGGTGCCTAATATCCCAGGTCCACTGAAATTCCTTTCATCCAGTCATATGATGTGGCCCAATATAAGTTATATCAAGTCACATTGAAGTATTGTGGAGATTCATTTTGTGAAGTCCTGATGATAAGGGCTCTGTAATTGATTACTCCAAAGAACTAAAGGGAACTACACTTAGTTTGCCATACAAACCATGGCTCTATTGGCAAGTTCCCTGTAGAGAGTTTGTCACTGATATTCCTGTAGCTATTTTGTCACAAAAATTTGACTCTATATCTTTCTGATTGGTATCTCATCTGATTTGCCTGTTCAGTGATAACACAACCAGATTCAATTACATCGACGTTTAACTTTCTCTGATTCATTTGGATAAATTCATTTCATACTTATTATGAGAGTGTTGGCCAGAAATGTATTTTCGTAAGAAGGATATAGGTGTTACACATAGATCCAATAGAGAGGAAAAAGAAATTACCATATGAAGTTCCTTGTGGAAACATACAACTTAGCAAAGTTCTGAATCTCACGCAAAGCTGTTATGTTAGTTAACCATGATTGGAAAACAACACACTGTCCCTACACCTTTTTTCCTGTGGTTTACATAACAGTTTCTTATTGCCACAAAGAAAGTTTCATGCATCAAGTATCTCCTTTTTGTATTTACTGTTGATATGGCAAAGGTGTTAAAATGCTGATTAACAGCGTACAGAAATTCCTTTGTTTTACTGATACCAGGGAAACAATATCATGAAATCAGTCACACATCCCAGTCCTCTTCTGGTCATGAAATTGTATGATTTATCTTGGTACTGACTGATAACATCACACTCTTCTTTTTGGCATGTCAGGGACAGAAAGCATCCCTAGCTTGTTAAATTCTGTTGTCCTTTTGTGTAATGAATTAGTCTTGTTTTTGCTGTTGTGTAATTTGTGCTATAATTTATAGCAGTGGAAATTTTCCTGCCTTGGATTGTTTGTTTTTGTAAAAGAATGTTCATAGTTTCACGGACAAATTTTTAGCCTTTACAGTATTTCCAATATAATGGCAGTTTTTCTGCCAGAATTTTGTACAACTTAGGCTTTGTTGAATTTGCAAAACATTTTTACTGCTTTTTCTGTCAGTCTTACCCAGAATTTCAGCCATCCCCTCAAGTCGCATACACTTGAAAGGGATGTCTTAATCAACAAGCTGCTAATTCCATTGAGTGACGTCACTTCTCCACTGCTTTAATTCATGTACACATGATTTTCAACTGGCAAACAATGATGTAGATGTTACATATGGTCTACGTTGTTTCTATAGTACAGTTTAACCTGCATTAAACAGCCAGCCTCGGAGAACCGGCAAATGGCTGTTTAATGGAGGTTGGCTATTCAATTGAGGTTTGTCATAAATTAGCATAATCTTAAGCAGAAACATCACTTTATTTTGAAACAAAGCCATGACAGGAGCAGCGTTACTTGTTCAAAATCAGTCTTCACCTTCTTTCTCGCATTGTATTTTCCTTCTTCAATACCTTGAAATTAAGTCAAACTAAGTGTATCAAGCACTTGATGGCCACTTAATAGAGGTGACCACAATGGGAGAACTCTTGTTGGGAAAGCCAAAAGGTGGTGGCAGCAGCTTAACAGTGGTGGCTGCAATTATTATTTCAAGACTTTGGTTACTGGCCTCTTAATAGAGGGAAGTTCAACTGTATTTGAGTTAGTCTCAATAGCAAAAACACTAATAGTGGTTTGCTGAGATACACCTGTGCATAAATCTGTTATTCACCTGTTTTTATTTTGGCTTAGCTTTTGAGCCACTATATACAGGAAATATAACCTCAATACAGCCTTTATACTATCTTTGGTTATATTTGCAACACACCAGAATAAGTTGCAGTGGGTCTACCTTATTCAGGGTCCCTTAGACAGGATTTACAACTGTAACCAATTACATTTTTAGAGGCAAACAGTGAATCCTAGCCAAAGTTATTTGAGCCAATCGTATGAAAATGAAAAGTTTTTAGTGCAAAATTCACACTCTGGTATGACAGGTTAAAAAATTGGCATATCTGCTAGGAAAATGTACAAAAAGGTAGAACCAAAAATTGATTGTTCAAAGCAACTTCAACATCCCCTATTGCAGTTAAGTATTGTTAGTAGTAGTTTTATGTAAGGCTTTTTTGTGAATGTGAATGAATGGATTACTGTATTCCATCAAAGTGGTTATTTGGATTTCCACAGTAAATCAAGCAGCCACTAATCTAGTATATTCTTTAGTATGTTATTGTTAATATATATTGATTTTCGTATAAACTTGTCACAAGTATCCATATTTCACTCTTCCAGTCCTTCATATCTGTGTGATTTTGCTGAAAGGTGCCCACTAAGTTTTTTCTTGAACATGGGCATCCTCGTGTTCGAGCCAGTGTAGCCAGAAAAAAAACAAAAAACAGGGGGCTTGGCATATTGCTAGGTGTCAGCAGAGAGCTCAGGCCCAGACCTAACTGTGGGTGGTTGGCTTCCTTTTTTTGCATGTCAAAAGTAGGGGGGTAGGGAGCAGAAATTTTGTCACTTTGATGAGAGTTTCAGGTCAGAAAGCAAGGCAAAGTCAAGGAGTTTTTCCTGTGGGATAGCCCAGCCAAATCAATGCTCTGACTCATAATCATAATGCTACTTGAGGGGGTGACTGAGTAGTCATAAGTGTCATGGGTGGGGACGGTGAGTTCTTACTCCTTGGAGTTGGCTGTCTAGAGACCTAAGTACAAGCACCTTATCAAATCCAACAGATATATACTAATATATTGACTATTATTAACATTTAATGTTCATAATATGTTTTTTCTCTATCGTTTGTTTATGAATTATCAGTTAATGTTAGTGAAGAAAAAAATTCCATAACCATCAGGTTTGCAGTCAGACAGTCTGTAGCCACCACTGGTTCCCTGCAAAATGACGTCTGAAAAACGAGCGCAGAAACTGAATACTGATGATGTGCCACTACCTATATCTGGGTAGTGCCCCTGATTAGTTGATATTTTGCTTCAATAACTTGTGTGTGTGTGCACTTCCCATGAAGTATCCTATGTTAATTGCTACAGCAAAAGGAAAATAATATGACATTGACCAAGTCTAAAATCTACAGCAATTGCTCTTTAAAATTCAAAATCCTACAAGCATCACCATTATAAACCTGGTCTAGGCCCTCAATGATGAAAATTATTTTTAGATCGGTATACAACAAACTTCAAAGAATCCTTCAAAGCCTACTTTTCTCACTACAAACAAATGGCATTTAACATAGGTATGAGGTATATGAACTATCTACAATCGTTGGAATACATAAATGTGACCTTCTCCAGGAAAACGTACACTAACGGTTTACCGTTTAACGGCTTAAAGCGTTAACAACCCGTTAACTAAGCGTTACAATGGCTTGGGAAAGCATTCAAGCCGTTAGTAAAACCGTTAGAAAAATTTGCCTTGCTGTTAGAAGCGTTAGAGAAACCGTTAAAGGCGTTAGTCAAGGTCGTTCAAAACGTTAGAAAAAGTCGTTCGAAATTTCGTTCCAGGACATTCAAGTCGTTCGGCAAAGTCGTTAGATTTGCATTCCAGAACGTTTAATGAGTGAAGTTCTTTTGATTATTCTGTTTTATGTCCTTTGAAATTATAATCGTTAGGTTATCGCTCTACATTCGTTTGATTATCGCCCAATCTGTACTCGGTTAAAACCTGCAACACATACGTTTTCTCACACTTTCATGCGTTTGTCGTTCAGGCTACATTCGCGCACTTGAACACACGAGCATTTACATACGTACGTAACAAACTATTAATAGCAACATGTAAGCGAATAGGTTTTCTGATTATTTACCTGGAGGCGCCAGTAAACCATTTCTTCTGTTGGACACTTCACACGATCTCAGTTTACACATTTTCACAAAGATAACTATCATGTCGAATAAATTGTAGTTGAGCGTACGAATCTTCAAGTTATAGGATGAAAGCCGCTAATTCTGGTTACCGCGTCTTGTCTGTGTTTTTTAAGTTCCGTGGGACAAACGTGGGAAATACATTTTAATGAGAATACCTGTATGACATCAAAGGACTGGAACTGAGCAAGTGGTTGCTATGACAATGCTGCACTTGAACGGCGACATCGTCAGGACCGATCGAACTAAAACGCAGCAATCAACCAAGAAGCGGTAAAAATTCGCTTTTTTAGTCAAGATATGATCAAGAACAGGGAAAATGTATCAATTTTTATAATTTACTTTCTAGAAAAGCTCTTGCTTATTTTCAAATGGCCACAGCGCGAGACAGGAGCGAAAACTTCGAACTCATGCACGTGAATGTTTGCGTACTACATGTAGTATTCGAGAAACGGAAGTAACATTGCGACTTTTGGTCCATCACTTGGACGAACGTTGGTGAGTAATAAACGAATTTTAAAGATTGGGTTTTTAACTGAATTTTATGTCTTGTCTGTCTCCCGAGTTTTATTGACGACTCAGATGATTTGAAATGTCAGACAGGTACAACTGATTTCATCGCGCATAATGTTTTATAGTCTTTGAGCTGTTATCACTCGAAACGTTTGATTTTTATCAAACGTTCTCTTAGACCGTTAGATGATTGTTTCTTGAAGCCATTAGTCCGCCCGTTAGAAACGTTCAAAAAAGTCGTTAGGAAAATCAAAGCAAATCCGTTCGAACGCTTTTGTAGGTCGTTAGATTTTTTCGCCTACACGTTCAAACCGTTAGCCAACCCGTTAAGGGCGTTAGAAAAGCCGTTAACAAGCCGTTCGTTAGCCGTTAGTTTTTACCCGTTAAACGGAAAACCGTTAGTGTACGTTTTCCTGGAGAAGGTCACAAATGTATTTTTGTTTTGATTGTGATCTAAACAGCAAGGTGTGATAAATCATTGACCTTGAAGGCGAATAGATAAAAACATTATCTTCATCACTAATATGGCTCACTCCATCGTCATAAGACACAACCCAACAAATAAAAAGCAACATTTGTTGAACATCCATCATTCCTCAATATCCCTGTACTATTTGAGCTCCAAAACAGCTGAGATGTAAGAGTTAAGAACGACCCTTGCTACACAAATTTTTTCATGACTGTACGTTTCCCTAGGACCTTAGGCTTTTCAAAAACTCTGAAGTTGAAAAGCCATCTTGACAAATGCATTTTTCACTGCCACCAATCCTAATTACGATCACAAGCAACGAACCTTCGAACACAGAAGCACACAAAATGGATCAAAATCCACCAATCACAAACCATGACCTTTTGAACCTGCTGAAGTAAACTTCCTTTTCCTAAGAGGTTTGCTAGAGATGATTGATGGCAGCAAAAAAAGCAAACATTAGTTGGCTTTTGAACTTCAAAAATCACACATTTTTGAAAAGCACAGTAAAGGAACCAATTTATTTGATAAACAAACATCATCACAGTTTCATTGCTTTATCGTTTTATTTGCAGCAGCCAGGGATTCCACAACAGCAGTTGCCTTATATGATGCTCGGCAACTCACACCAACAACAACAACAGTCACATCAAGCCTCTTCACAGCAACCATATGCAACATACATAATGCAGCAGCAGGGTGGTATGAAAGCTGGGAGCATGTCACAAGCACAGCCATACTATGGAAATATGAGCATGAGTGGTCGGCAAGTTATGGGGCAGACAAGTCTTCCAACACAGGGTCAGCAAATGGGAGGCCAAATACAGAAGCCTTCTCCTGATTATACAAGCTTTCAGCAGCAACAACAGATGCAGCATAGATATCCTCAGGTACAGTATGAGACATCTGTCCTGGTGCTGTAAACACTTGGGTACTGCACATGCTTTGATGTCACTCTGTTCAATTTATTTTTAGTGCAAAGGTATTGTCATGTTAAGGTCTTTAGGGATTTAAGTATCAGCTGTTTTTGTACAGTCAAAATACTCAGCTAGTTTAATAAACATTGAATAATAATTTTCACAATTACAGGGCCACGTTTCAGTTTTTTTAATAAACTATGAGATCACAGATCGTAGAAATGATGTGATGCTTTTGTCTTTCGCTCCTACATGCCATTGTCCAAGAAACTTCACTGAGAGCTGGAAGTCAAGAACTCTCATTGTTATTGTAAAAAAAACTCAACAGCAATTTTCCATGGTTTATATACCCTTTTTAACCACGGAAGTGACGTCAAAATGTTCAAAATATGAGAGGAACCACAAGCCACATCACTTCTATGGTCAATAATAGTATGGACCATGGCAAGTTGTTGATTTGTTAGATTTAGGATTGACTGTCAGGGCAGCTGCAGGATCAATTATGCATGTGCTTGCAATCCTTTTTTGTGCTTACTGGCTTTTGCAGGCTCGTAGTTTTTGATCGACGTTTGGTTCTCGTGAAACCGCTGACTGAACGTAGTTGATCATAGTTGGTGCATTTGTCCTCTTTTGGCTCAGACTATTCATTGCCATCCAGCACATATCCTCTCAGCGAAATATTTTGTAGGGGAAAATTCTAATTTCAGTGCGGAATTGTTGCAACAGCGTGGCATGGCTCAAACCCTGACTCTTTTTTTGTTTGTCAAATTTTAGCCCCAGTTTCCTCAACAAATGCCTTACTTGGCTCAACAGCAACAAAGACAACAACAGCAGACATACCCTCAGCCGCCTACTGCAATGCCGCGAATGCCATCGTCTCATCCACAACCCATCCTTCCCAAACCAGCTTCAGCTGAAATGTTTGGTGCCTCTGCTGGCCTGAGGTACGCCAGTAACAATGGAGGTGATAGTCTACCAGGTCAGGACTTTGTGTCAAACAGGATGTCAGATCAACAACAGCTTGCAATGCCTTCTGCACCAGTGTCGTATGGAAACCCACCCATGGGACGGATGAGCTCCTCTTCAGAAATGATGGCCAAGTATGGAGGAAGCAGCCAGGGTGGATACCAGCGAGGGAATCCTCCACCATTTCCTGGGTCTCTCCACTCACGGCACTCACCTTCTCCCAACATCACCTTGGGCTCACCATTGAGGAGTGTTCCTGATGGTCAGTAAGAAATTTGAAAACGTTATTAACCCTTAAGTCCTAATAGTGACCAAGATCAATTTTCTCCTAACAATGTCCATACACTGTCAAGAGATAAGTTATGAGAATTAGTAAAATGATCACCAAAGAGAAAATTGCCTTGATCTTATCAATTCTCCGAACTAATTCTTGAAGGAAATTTATGGAGATCAGTTTGGAGAATTTGTATGTGGATATTGAAGCTTAAAGGTTAACAGTTTTTAAAAAAACTGGCGGGTAAGAGGCAACCAGTTGGCTTTTTGCAAGCAGAGCCAAGGATTTGAACTTTAAGTGACCAAGAAACAAATCCAGCTGGTGGTCAGAGTGTGACTCCAACCGTGGACTGCATGGATTGCGAGTCTGTTACGCTGACCACTTGATCCCTCTGCCTCTTAGGGTACACCTTAAACCTTAATTAACCCTTGAAGTTTCAAGAGTGACCAAAATCAGTTTTCTCCAAGGGCCTGTTTACATAGAGGTAGGGGACCCCAGGTAGGTGAAGTAACACATGGCAGGTCACCCCACCTATCATGTAAACGTGATCAAATTAAAATGAGAGATTATATGGACAGGCGGGTTACCTTATCTACCTGGGGCCGCCCACCTCCATGTAAACAGGTCCTAAGACAGTTCTGATACAGCCCCCCAGTGTGAAGAATTTGTAAGTGGACTTTTGATCTTTCAGGGTTAATGCGTAGTGATAGAAAACTAAACGAACACAAAGGAGGTTTTCAGCCTTCCTAAACCTTAGCTATCATAGACTGGTTTTCAACATTATTTTAAAGATGTTCCTTTATCTAGGGACACCACCCTCAGTTGGTATGGCCAATTTTGGTACAGACAGCCCAGCTACATCAGGCAGCATGTCAAACTACCCTCCTGGGAAACTGCCTACACCATTTGGAATGGGATCCACCCAAATGTCAGGATCAGGAGTATCTAGTGGCCACCTCCCATCTTCAAGTGTAGGAAGTTTACACTTCTCCACTGCTGGATCAAGTGTTGGTGGACCAGCTGCTGCAGCTGCTGCCACAGCTGTGCTTGAGGCAGCCAATTCTGGAGCAAGATATCCCAACTCTGGTCCAGCTCCAGGGCAGCCGTATATGAGTTCACAAGAGATAATGCTAGGTAATGAGGATCTGACAGAGGTCTCTTTGTTTGGGGGGGTTGCAGGTGGTAGTAAGAGTAGTTAGGGTCAATTTTAGGGATACAGTCAACTATCTTTAAGGTGAACATTTTCAGGACCGGCCCTGACTGTCTGGCTTACAGAGAGTCAAGGTAATGTGACACCAGTAACTTGAGGAAACTAAAGCTAAACCCATTTGCAATAAATACATGTCTGTTAAACTTGTACAAAACAGCAAAAATTGGAACTCTGTAACAGAAAAGTGGAATCACTTTGTCGTTGTAAAATCAAACGTTCATTACAAGCTTGAGTGTTCACAGCCGGCTTTGTGGTTTAACTGCATAAAAGTATACATTTTGTGAATTGGAGGAACACTACAAAATGTAAAAGTGTGTAATTTACTGTCATGTGGAGCATTTGTTTCGAGCTATTTTTTGCTGCATAAACAACTTCCCAATTGTCCGTTGACAGTTTCAAAAGTGTCACTTGCCTGTCTGAGAGAGGTGTCCATCTTGTAGAAAAAACAGCTGGGACCAAGACCAGGTGTCCGTCTTAGAGAGGTGTCCATTTAGAGGGAGTTGATTGTAAAGTGAGTGTGTACACACACTCTTGACCAGTATGAGCTTTCCACCTAACAGAGGTTTCTGGCTTTTGGAAGAGTCACGAACCATATTTTCTCATTTAAAAGTTGCAAGTAAGCCCCTTGAGCATTTATATAATGTTGAAATAAGTTTAAGGTTTAGTAGAAAGATAAAAATAATTATGCTGCCTGGAAAGATAAGTAGAAAATGCTTGTGCTCTGTAGTTGCTGTTGGCATTGGGTAACCATCTTTTGTTTTGTGGCTACTATGACATCCCGCTCTATTTCTGCAGTTCCTGTGCAGTTAAAAATTAATTTGAACTTTTCCACAGGGCGTGTACCTTCCCCAACGTTGAATGAATTACCCACTGCCGAAGATGTGGAGGCAATGATTGAGTCTATGAGAGCAGGGGAGACATCCTTGTCAACTAACAATGGCGAGGAGCAGCCTTCACGTGGTTCGGCCCCACCGCCACCGTCAGTGGCTACAGTGTCTGGTACAGTGGAGTCTTCACCTTCACAAGGTCCTCCTTCACTAGCACCTCAAGGAACTCCTGTTAATGGTAACAAGACATAAACTGCTTTTTTGTTAGTCTAATCGTTTCGCTGTTCTTCAAGATTCATTTAATTCTCAGTGTCTCAGTATTCTAACAGTTCAAGTTAATCAGCAGTCACGCGTCGAAATTGGCTCTCCTCTTTTCACTTCTACATTTCGAGGATTAATTGTGTGATTCGCTGAAAAAGGAAAAACCCAAATATCCTGATGAGAAATTCGCTCAAAGGATGAAAAAACTCTTTTTGTTAAATGGTTGCAGTTAATAGGGTTTATTATTAGGTGGAATGAACTCGAAAAGATACCATTTCATGATCTAAGAATTGAAATTCATAAGCTTTCACCCCCATTGAAATGTGTAAAAGTCAATGATTTCTTTTTCCTCAGCACAAGGAGAGGAAGAAAATCTTATTGCTTGAATTGCATTTTAGTCTGGTCTAACTTGAGTTAAAAAGTCAGTCTGTATTAAGACAATAGTTGGCCATACCCAGGGGGTGACAGTTAAACACAGTATTGATTCCATATATGTTTATATACCTACGTTGCAGCTTCAGATCAAAATAGTAACAGCGATACCAAACAACTGAACAATTCAACACTCAGCATGCCCGGTGTGAGCAAAGATGACAACCCTCAATCTGCTCCTTCGTCACCTCTTTCCACATTTTCTGGTCTTTCCCCTGGGGTTTCTCCATCAGGTGTATCCATCACATCATCATTTGGTGACGCAGAAATTGACCTGGATGAAATCAATCCCTCACTGCCGAATAATCCCATCTCTATGGTAAGTTTCTAGGGTTAATGTGGATTCTTACATAAAAAGCTGTCAGTTAGGACCTGTTAGGCTAAAATTTGCCAGTTAGGCCTCCTCTATACAAGAGGAGGGGGGCAAGGGTGGCGCAGTGGTGAGAGCACTTGCCTCCCACTGATGTGGCCCGGGTTCAAATCCCAGCGTCGACGTCATATGTGGGTTGAGTTTGTTGTTGGTTCTCTCCTTTGCTCCAAGAGGTTTTTCTCCAGGTACTCTGGTTTTCCCCTCTCCTCAAAAACCAACACTTCCAAATTCCAATTTGATCTGGAACGGACAGACACGTTTAAACGAGTTCAACTCTTAAGTGCTTTGTAGGTAAAAAAGCAATTTACAATTTTTTTATTTTTTATGTGTTTAGCCTAAAATTTGAAACAGGTTCTTACTTTCTAAAATATCTAAAAAAATTATGTACACTTGGGCAACATTCAGGATCCTCTTTGGAGAGAGAGGTGCCTTATCACTCCATCTGCAATGTAATGGCATGCAGATTTTATATAAGCAATAGGCTGAGTACCAATGAATACTCTCACATATGGTTACATTGTATATTTTTGCTTCAAAATTAAGAATCTAAATAGCCTAAAATTGTGCTAATAACCATTTATGTATAAACCTGTCAAGGCTAACTCGGGAAAATACAGGTTCTTACTCGCAGATTTTTACTTTAGCTCACTTTGAAAAAGAGTTGTCTCATGGGTTGAAAGTGACAATGCATGCACTTGCGGGATTGTTTAGGTTGCTGCAAAAGCAAGGCTGCCGTCCCTGATCTTCTGGAATTTTCACGACATACAAAAACCAGGGTTTTAGCAATTATTGAATTCAGCTTTCGTATAATGTGAAGAATTATACAGATCAAGGAGACTGTTATCAAGGTGAAGGCTGAGGTGGATAACGGCACCTGAGATCTGCATAATTCTTCACATCATACAAAAGCCAAATTCAATAACTGTTTTATTATACATTCAAAGCATTTCTAAGGTCTTATCAAGATAACCTCCTCACAGTCTTTCCTGTAAACTCTAGCCTATTTCTTGGCACAGTTCCAGGATATAAACAGGTGTTTTTATGTTATAGATACTCTGTCCATCGAACAATGTTTTTTTCCATTCAATTTTGGTCAGAAATTTGGCTGTTGCAACTTCAGATAGCCATGTCACTCTTGTACATCTCCCATAATGCACCTTATTTGCCCCCCAAATTTTGTATAACCTTTGTTTTTCCTTTCTCCTGGGTATTACAGCTGTCCCAAGAGAAATTGAAAACAATGCTTATGCAACATTTGGGGGGGCTAGCCTGCGAAAACGTCCATTTCTCCTCACTCTTCACCGCTGGGTATGTTTCGCGTGGAGGAACGTCTGTGACTCAGTGACAGAAATTCCATACTGATGACATAAAATCTGTCCAGAATCCAGTCTGAAGTGCTGATTGGTTGGCAGAGTAGTTACAATTTTTTAGTTATTGTTTACAAATGACAGACAAAAGACAAAAGGCCACAAAGGTCAAATCTAAACGCAAAGAATCTCTATCAAAACAGTCAATATTTGTGGAATATAGTCTTCTCTAGAAGAAGCATTTGAATTTTTTTGGAGCGCGTCGGCAGATGAACTCAACACTTTTCAAAATCGACCATAAGACACATAAAATTGGACAAATTTGTATTTGGAACCCCATGACTACCACTGATTTGCATCATCAGTATGGAATTTCCTCCCTGCGAAACGTCCCCAGTGGCGAAGAGCGAGGAGAAACAGATGTTTTCGCAGGCTATTGGGGGGCAAGTAAGGTGCATTATGGGAGATGTGCAAGTGGCGTATTAGCGCCAGTTTTTTTAGTTTACTGGTGGATAAATAGCTTGGCGGCCCGCCTGGAAAAGATCCCTGGTCTTTTCCCCATCCAGCCTATGTATCATCGATTAATATGCCATTGAATTTATTGCTTGCATCTTCCAAATTTGGTCAACACCAGGAAAAAGGCGAAATTGAACGAATAGAGTATTATCACATGACCTACATAGGAAAAACAAAACCATCAAGCAAATAAGGTCTATTCGAATATCACCTTCTGTAGATTCCAGGCTATCACTCTTCTCAAAAGTGAGCTGCTTTTATAATCACACTGAGCTTTTTGCTTGTCCTGTTTTATAGTCTTCATATCAGTTTCCTTCATCGAAACAGAACCAGCAACAATATGACAAGGTATGTGGTTCATGTGCTAATAATTTTCTCTCAGGACTTTGAAAACTCTCAAAATTCCCTCTCTTTGTTTGCCTATTCCTTTATAATTCCATTGAGTGACTTTAACCCATTCGCCCCTGAACCGCCCGTAACCGCCCGTGCGGATCCAGGTCCTTTCTACCCTTTGTGACGTCATCAGTTTTAACGGTCAAGGACAACTTTCTTCGCTAACTTGTGCAGAGTGAAGAGATCTTTCAAACCATACCAGAATGAGCACAATTCAGTCAAGGACACCGGAGAAAGAAGCAAAAAACCACGTGACGAGGACCTGAAAATCTCCATGAAAATCTTGTTCCATTACCCACCTACCTTTCCTTTCAGCTAATCCTAAGATCCTAAAAGCTTTCCTAAAAACTCTTCCCACCAAAATGAAGCCTACTAAATGCCCAGCAAGAGCAAAAAAAAATGAGGCAAGAAAAGCGAAAAAAGAAGGGAGGAGAGAAAGCGAAAAGTAAAAGTCAAGACTGCTGTGTCACTTTTAAACCCAAAAACTGTCGAAATTTTGCTTTCTGCGCATGCCCGAACTTCGCAAGCTGATATTTTGCATCTGGATCAGAAGGCCGCCAAGTGTACGACCTGTAAACCGGTTTGTGGTAAGTTTTAGCTCTTTATAGCACGACAGTGACCAGAAAACCACTCGACTAGCTTCAAAAGGCGTTTTTCGGCAAAATCTCCAGGAGCGAATGGGTTAATAAAAATAATAATTATTTACCGTATTTATTCGAATAAGCGCCGCAATTGGGAGAAAGAAGCCGTGGCGCTTTTGGAAGTAAATACGTTATTTCTTCTCGAGCGCTATTTACAAGTGTAGATCAATTTTCATATTTTGTACTCGGGAAAATTTCGTCCATTTCAGTGTCTCAATATCTTGGACCTCTTTTAGACTTGATCAACGTTAAAAGAGGCAGATGCCTGTGAAAGAAACAACTGACATCAACATTTTTGAGACTTTTTATTTTTTCCTAAATGATTTTCCAAAGAGAAAAATACCTAGTATGTTTTTCCTACTCCCAGTTACAATGTAACTCTTCCATCCAAAGATCATTTTGCATTGGAGAAACATTTTTCGGAAGGGGAAGAAGGGTCATTCTTGTTAGAAAACTCGGTAACTGCAATTACTGAATTCTGCCGATTAGGATCCTTTTTAATGAAAATATCATAGAGACTTGGAAAAACTCTGTACATTTTTTAATGTTGGTGAATAATTTTGCTTTTTCAGTTCTCCAAGCTATATGAACTTTCTGATGAACCAGAAAGGAAGGAATTCCTTGATAAGTATCAGGAATTCATGAATAGTCAAGGTAACTTGGAAAGAGATCCTTAGAAAGCGTGGAGGAAAATGTGTAGTTGATGTACTGGTTTGTCCGTCTTTACAGGAACATCCTAGGAGGCCCAGGGGCGGTCCGTCGGGTCGGGATAAACGGCGGCGAAAGTTTTCAAGAACGGGCGAGAGAGCCTCTGGGGTGCTGCTATTAAAGAACCAGTTCCACGACTTAATGGAGTGCTTGTCTCTGATTGGGCTCAAAAATCGGAAGCCAGCATCTATCGCGCTGCTTTCGTGATCTTCTTATAGTAAGGAGTTAACTTGCAAACTCGACTTTTCGCCGTACCTGTCTGGCTCGTGCAGGAGAGCTTTCAAAACTGGACACAGACAAAACGATTTCCTCTCAATATAACTCTACGTACCGATTTATGTCATTAAAAGTTAAAACATTTGCGCGCCAAATGTTGTGCGTGACAAGTTGGTGCATTTTTGATTTAATTAGATTGCCATTTATTATGCATGCGACAATTTCCTACTTTTTCTCACCAATAGTTAACATGAATAGAGTCGGAACATTTATGCATAATAAATGTTTGGGGTTATACGTAAATCTTACCTTTCGTTTTGTTTTGCTAAAATGCTAAATTATGGGATATCTTTGATTTTGTGGCCCCCATTTTCTTTGAAAACTCTTCTGGAAGAAAGCTGTCCTGCACAACCCAGACAGGTACGGCGATCTTCGGCGAACAGTCAACTTTGCAGGTAAACTCCTTCGTATGAGAAGTTCACGACAGTGGCGCGATAGATGCTTGTCTTTGATTTGGCACAAAAAATCAAGCAGAGTCAAGCATTCGAATGAGTCGTGGAACTGGTTTTTGTAAGAGTAGCATCCCAGGGGCTCTCTCAACCGTCCTTCGCCCCCGTTTTTCCCAGCCCGACTGACTTCCTTTGGGTCTCCGAAGATATAACAGGAATAGCCAGCACAGGAAAGAAAGCGTTTTTTTACTGTGGGCTGCCCAGTAACTTAAACATTTTATCCTCAGATTTACAGTGATATCTGGGCATTCAGCCAAGTGTTTGAAGTGTTTGCTACAAATTTTTGACAACTCTAATGGAATTTTTTTATGATGCAGTATCAATCAAAGAGTCCCGCGAAGCGATTTTCACGTTACTCTTCTTTTTGAAAGATTTTCTATTTAGCTCTTGGAGTTGTACGACCCCGACTTCAAACATCTCGATTTTGGATTGGTTCTGCATTATGTGAAATCCAAGTTTTTTAGAGCACTTGTTAAATAGATGTCGAAAATCTCGTTCATCACTGTGAATGTTAGTACTTTCTTCTGCGGTATGACAAGAAAAGTTGATTGTTTTGGTTTTGTGTTGTGTTCAGTGAAAATCTCGATTGCATGGGAAATATTTTTCAACTATTTTTTGTTTTTATAGGCACGCAGATTAGCCAAGTTCCTGTGGTGGCGAGGCAACCTCTTGATCTCTTCAAGTTTTTCACTGTAGTCCGAGATAGAGGCGGTTTACAAGAAGTGAGTTTATTTAATAAAAACTCACCCCACTGCGGCTAGCTACCTGTTTCACGCCCTTTCAACCAGCTGCACGTCTTCACGAAGTTTTTCCGCGTTTCCTCTCCCGCGCTTTCGTCTAGTAACAAGTTGTCCGCGTTAGTTACAGGCAAAATGTTTTCCCGCGCTTGGGACGACTTGGACTGCCAGACAGGTTACATATTTTCCCTCCTTGCGGACTGGTTACATGGGGTGCTTACCATGTACACAAACTACCTGGGTGGACATTTGACGTGTTGGGAGAAGAACCCGTAACAAAGTATATCCAAATCAGCTGAACAAACTAAAAAAGTAGGAAAATTGAATCGCTTCAAATCACAGCCCGTATTTTCTGAAGCTTCCCAAACGGAATAGCCTCCCACGCAGACATTCTTAGGGGTTCGTCACGCGTTCCTGACTGCGTTCCTTGTGGGGCAGGAACGCGTGACGAACCCCTATTACGTCTGCGTGGGAGGCTACAAACGGAATGGCACGAATCATTTGATTTTTCAACCGGAATTCCGGTTTTCCCATGTAATTGGTAAGTTCCCATGTTTTCCCGCGCGACGCTGGGACTGGTTACAAGTTTTCCCGCTCGGGACTTGTGAGTAGTGACGTGCTTTCCCTCGCTGGGGACTGGTAAGTTGTTTTCCCATACTCACTTGCAACCGTTGTCCTTCTTAGGTCGTGAGAAGAAAGCTATGGCAGGATGTCTTAGAGGCCTTAAACCTCCCTATGGATAATCCCAGTATAGTGAATAACCTTCGCAACCAGTATTCACGATACCTGCTCTCTTTTGAAATGAAACATACCAAGCAAAACTCCATTGATGACATAAAGATTAACCTTTTGGAAAATTCAGGCATTCCTCCTCCAAATGCTACTGTGACATGTTCTGAGGCAATTATACCCACAAACAGTCTTACACAAAGCCAGCGGGAAACTTCCTCCATTCACGGATCCTACAACTCAATGACAAACGAATCCCCTGTCGGTCTGCCTCCCAGCTACAACGCTAGGGATAGCTATGCAGAATCTAGCTACGAAAATAGCAGTAAAAGTTTTCCTGACCTTAGAGACAGTTCTCTTAATTTTCAAATGAAACAACCGACTCCTCCCAATTCATTTGGAGTACCTCCGTATCCGTACTCTGGGGATAGGAGACAGAGCTTATCGAATCAACCCCAGGGAGGGCTTCCTCCGTACATGTTGTCGCAACGTAATATGTATCCGGGACCCCCTTCCATGTCGCCGTACTTTCAACAGTCGACTCCACAATCAGGGCATCCAGCGGCTAACTATCCACATTCGCAGTACCCTCAACGGGCAAGTCCGTCATTGATGGGGGCGCTCTCATCATCGCATTCCATGATGCCCGCTGCAAACCCACAGGATAAGATGCATGTTGCATTGTGGGGCTCCCAGTATAGCCCTTCAACAGAACCAGAGCACATTGTTGATTACCCTCCCGGGGCACACAGTGGGCGAGCTCCTCGTTCATCAAGCGGTCTTCCGCCCCAGTTCTCCCCAGCACCTCCCTATGGCTCATACCCAGGCCGTCAACAAAGCCAATATTCCGCCGCCACTCCGCCATATCGTCCCAGCCCCTCGCCGTCACCGTCGTCCCGGCAACCATTGGCGCAGTCACTGCAGGCGTCACAGAAGATGAAGTATCCTCACCAACAAGCAACGCAGCAACAGCAGCAGCAGTCACAGCAAGCTGTAAAGAGGGATATGCCCTTTCCTAATGACTGTGTTGAGGCCACAAGGCCTGTCTTTACCAAGAAACGCAAGCTTACGTCTAGAGACTTAGGTATGTTTAGCAATTTTTTGTTTGACAATACTTGAAACAAAAACGAAATAGAAGAAAGAAAAATTCTTTTTACACAGATGAGTCCTTTAAAGGTGCTGTCCGATGTTAAAATCCATCCAAAGCAATTTATGTTAACATGAACGTGTTGCCCTGTGTCCACGCGAGTCCGTTAAAGCATTTTTGAAAAAGAAAGAAAAACAGCCTCCAGACGCTAAAAAATAATTAACTGTTAACTCTGGCCTAAGGATTGGTTCTAATAGGTAGTTTAGCATACACAACTTCACGAAATAATAGAGGGCTTTTTAAGATCCGACGGCGGCAACAGCAATTTCACATTTTATGGAGGATTTTAACAAGCGACGACAAAATTTTCTTTTCTTTTCTTTTCGTAGGAATTTAATTCCAAGAGAGTTTGTCTACAACTGATTAAGTGAGTTGGAATGATCGCGATGAAGATTGTTTCAACTCAAATGAAATGTCAAATGAAAGTAAATCTCCCCGGAATTGAATTCTTGGGGACCGAACCCAAGTTAAGAATAAGAAAAAAAAATTCATTGTGGTGTGTTTACGTCCTCCATAAAATGTCCCGTGAGAGGATTTCTCGAAGTAGTCGTGCAGTGATGGCAAAGAAATGTACAAAAAAGTGTGTTGTACGTGCAGAGTGGTGATTTTGCTTATTAAACGTGTTGCTCTTCTGATTTCCTCGTTGTCGTTGCCGTCGTCGATGCTGAAGCTCCCTTAAGCCCTGATATCCACATACAAATTCTCCAAACTGATCTCTATACATTTTCTTAAAGAATTAGTTGAGAGAATTTTGATAACAGATCAAAGCATTTTCTCTTTAGAGGACGTTTTATTAACTCTCATAGCCATTTCTCTTGGCAACATATGGATATTTGTTAGGAGAAAATTGATGTTAGTCACTATTGGGACTTAAGGGTCAACTCCCGAAAACTTCAAGGTGAATTTATTCCTTTTGAAATGTTATCATTTTCAGGTCCCGTGGAAGCCTGGCGAGTTATGATGTCATTGAAATCTGGTTTGTTATCGGAGGCCACTTGGGCTCTGGATACACTCAACATACTCCTGTATGACGACAACACCGTAGCCTACTTCATGTTATCGCAACTCCCGGGTCTCCTGGAAAACCTGATTGATCACTTCCGGCGGTATCTAACGGAGATTTTTGGTGCGTTTGACGAGAGCGAGATCACTGTGGGTGCTAAGGTGTTTGAGCCATCTGGAGAGGAGGCAAATGAGTACCAGCCAAGCACGGAGGAAGAGGAAGAGGAAGAGATTGATAAGATAAATCAAAACGCTAAGCGGAGTTTTAGCGCCGTGCTGGTCGGCTCAACTTTTCAGTTTTCCAAGGAGGGATTTCAGAGTGGTTCAAGTAACTGGCTGATGGGTGGTGGAGATACAACTCTTCATATACAGACACATATGGGTTCTATGTTGACTGAACAGCAGTGCCAGAGCACTTATGTGAAATCCGATACGGAATTGCAGTGTTCGGAGGATTTGAACTTTGGAAAAGTTCTAAGAATTTATAGCGAACAAAAACAGCTCTCTAGCATTGGAGAAAAGAAGTCGGAGGCTTTGTGTATGGACATGAATTTTCCAAGAGACAGAAAGTGTATGGTGAATTGTAAAGAACTTAAAAAAGAATCCTCTTGTCCAGTTTCGGTTAAGGAGGATTCGGAATCTAAACCCGATACTGTCGTTAAAACAGAAGAGGAGCAGAACGAGAACTCTACGGACGAAAACGATGATGAAAAGTTTACCGCTAATTTAAAAAAGGAACTTGATTTGGACTTGGACTCGGACCCTGAGGATTCCGAAGCCGACGTATATATTCAAAGAGAAGTTGTGGGTAAAATGAACGTGAAACAAGAACCAATTATTGAAGAACAATCATGCGGCAAAGAGGACGCTCCGCTCTGTTTAAGAACTGAGACCCAAGACGCTGTTTCACGGCGTTGTCTTTGCGTGTCAAACATTCTTCGAGGACTTTCTTTCGTTCCTTTAAATGACGCTGAAATGTCGCGGCACGCGGGTTTGTTATTGATCGTGGGTCGTCTGCTGCTGCTCCATCATAGACATGCTAAGCGCGTGCCTTATCGTCATTCGTATCTCCAAGAGGATATTGAGCTCGAGTCCCCCAGCGATGATCGTCAAGACTGGTGGTGGTATTGTCTGGAGGGTTTGCGTGAGAACGCGTTGGTAATCATAGCCAATATAGCGGGCCAGCTCGACTTGTCCCTTTACCCTGAAGCAATCAGTTTGCCGCTTCTGGATGGACTGCTGCATTGGTTCGTGTGCCCTTCCGCTACCGCTGAAGACCCTATGCCGACAGCAACTCCGGGCACCTCGCTATCCCCGAGACAACTTGTTCTAGAGGCCCTGGCCAAGATGAGCATATTAGAGGCCAATGTTGACCTGATCCTCTCTTCGCCCCCGTTAACACGCGTCGATGAACTCTATGGCATGTTGGTTCGTCTGGTCGGGGAGAGAGGTAATCCAGTGACGCGAGAATTTGCCCTTGTTCTTCTGTCCAACCTTGCACAAGGAGAGAATTCCTTTGTTGGTTTCGGCGACAGCAAAGCGTGCATTTCCATGTTGTTAGAATTTATCGAGGATGCGGCCTCTACCTTGAATGCTTATTCGGCAGGCAGTGCTCTGGCCCAAGCTGGTTTTCCTTCGGAGAACTTATGCGGTACAAGTGTGGACATGTTGCGAAGGGCGGCATCGACGCTAGTTTGCCTGGCCCGGATTCGCTCAAATCGCAAGCTCTTTCTACCCTTCCAACAGCGTATCCTGCGCCTTGCGATAATGAAAGTCTTGGATAATATGATAACAGGTCATTTGGCCGAGATTCTGTTCTATTTATCAAGGTGATCTTGTCAGTGCTCAATGATGAGGCACAGTTCGCTCTCCTTTAATTTTGTTCGTAACGGTGGAGGAATCTCCAAGCAGTTAATACCAATTTTGTTCTCCAAGAACAAGTCCGTTTTGTTTGTTTAGGTATGTAGTTGTGGCCAAGCCATACAAAATAGATAAAGGGTGTGTGCACTGATGTTTAACCACGTTAATGGACAGTTGTCCTTTCTCGGCGATGATTTATTTTTCATCAGTTGTATAGCTTATCTTCCGGAGACTACCGTACAAAAGATACTCGGCATTATTATTTTTTTCGGTTTTTGCGGTGTTGTAAGTGTTTGGGCCTGGTCTCAAAGTGTGGGAGTTTTCTGCAACCATTTCCTGTGTTCCGCAACATTTTCTAGAGCTCTCTCATTTAATCCGCCTTCGACCGAGTTCTCCGTTAAACCGTTAAGAAGTCCTCCGGTACTAAGGAGTGGTTTCAGAAAACTCGCACTTTATCTTAACCGTACCTTGGGGGTGAGAACGAGAACATTAAGTAAGCAGCGAATTAATTGTCTTTGTAATACGTAATCGAGCGTTACTTTTTTAATAGCAACCAACTTTCCAAAAATGAACAAAACCAACAACAATAGCAACTATGTAGGTATTTTGTAAGGCAAAGAAAACAGGGCACAATAAACAATGATTTTTCTGTTTTTGTTTCTTTCGATTTGAGAATTGAGGTCAAGCACAAAGTGACTTTTGTATGGTAGTCTCTTCTTTCTGGAGTTTCAGCTGCTTCATCTTCCTTATCCATATGCACGTGTCTGTCACGTAAGCTTTACTGGCGGTCTGTCACGTAAGCTTTACTGGCGGTCTGTCACGTAAGCTTTACTGGCGGTCCTCCATGAATATAAGTGCAATTACTTGGTTCTTTTTTTTTTCGCCGAAGGCCATGTCGTTTCCAACAGTGTTCTCGCAAGCCTCATTACAAAAATAATGCTCATGGTGCTGCAACCGGCTAATTGCTAACTCGAGAAGACTGCTATTAAGACTGTTGAAAAGTTATTATAAAACAGGTTGCTAAACGTTGTAATATATGTAAAGAAGTTTAGTTCGTCCACGACATAGTATTTCTGAAAAAAAGAGCCTTTTGTAGAATTGACGAAACAGAACATGGAAGTTTAAAATTAACATTTTTTGATATTCCTGTAGAGATGACGTAAAAAGAGGCACCGTATTGTTTGATATGAAAATTACATGTAAAAAAACGCCTCGTAGGGTAAAGTGTAAGAAAGTGTTAATTTAGCTAGAGTATATGTGGAAAGAAGATATTAAAATGGCAGTTTTTGAGAGCTTTGTCAGTGCGATTTTCTCTGATGTGAAGTGACTATTGAATGTTTATCAACAGGCCATTTGCACGATGACGTCGTTTTACCACTACTACCAGAAGCCTTTAGGGTTTTGCTTTCTTTGCAATTAGTGGTTTTGTTATGTATACCTCGCTGGGATTACCAAAGTCAAAAATGTGAAAGGAAAAACGAAGAGGATTCTGGTCGCAGTAGTTAGTGACTCCATCGTGCAAATGGCCTCACCGAAGTGGAGGTAAATACCTACCACTTTAGCCGACCCTGGGTTGAATAGTTGTTTGAATGTATACAACGCAAGGTGGTGGTTGGTGTGGACGGACAAATTATTCTTGTAATATCATAGGTGACGAATTACTCCTTAATTTTGGCGCGAAATTTCAGCGTTAATTTGTAATTTCACATGTGAAATTGCAAAATTGCCATCATGGCAACCTTCCGTACGTCTCAGTGTCAAGATGGCGACGAAGTTTTAAAATTCCGTGAATGAAGATGTCAGGGCACAAAAAGACGCGTTAGAAAACCTGTACACACAAGAGAACATCAAGAAGAACTCTAACAGGTATTTTACCGAAAAAGTGTGAAAAATTCTTACAGTCAAACCAGGCCAAGCGTTCCCGTGGCTAGCAAACTAATGAATTCATTAATGGAAAAATGATTTCGTTTGTTGACTCAATAATCCATTCATAAAGTGAATAATCCAACAGTCAAAATGGACCTTAATTCAATAATTAAATGTTGATTTGGTTTATGAACAAAATCTACCCGTTCTTTATTCTTGTCTGTTGAGTTCAATCGTATTTACTTCCCTTTTCCTGCCGTTTACGATTGCATTTTTAATTGCCTTTAATCAAAATAACAGCTAGAAGAGACAGACCGCAAACGCAAAGAAACTGACAAAGGCCGGGGATCGAAATCCACCAATCACCGCACATACACTGACCTAGGTTTGACTATCGTGTCTTCTAGGGGGTCAGGTCCGTGGCACTGATTACTGGAAGCAAAACGGCGTACATGTACAGTTTGTTTGGGTTTAAACTTCATAACTCGTCCGCACTCGACTCTTAGAAAAAAAGAAGAAAAAAATGTGTAGTGTTTTAAAAAACAGTAATCGAATCAACATTCGATTATGGAATCGAGGCTAAATATGAATATTGGATTGTTCATTTTATGAAGGGATTATTGAATCAACAAACGAAATCATTTTTCCGTTAATGAATTTATTGTTTCATTAGCGACGGGAACGCTTCACCTAGTTTGACTGTAACTTTATAAGCCAAATTTAAGGTCTAAACACTTGAGAGAGTGGAGTTCTCGATCGATACGATCCAGGATAAACATGTCAAAAACCCAAGATTGCTAACGTAATTCGTCACCCATGATATTAATAGGTAATCACATGGTATACTCGTGAAATTAGGGAATAATTTCACTTGCGTTTTGTCCAAATCCCAATAATTAGTTATTAGGATTTGGACAAAACGCAAGTGAAATTATTCCCTAATTTCACTCGTCACCATTTGGTTACACATACATAAATGTTCAAAACTTTGTCGTTCTGTCGTGGTTCGTTGAGTATTACTTTCTTATATAGGGTAGCCTGTGGTCCGTTCAAAAGTGTCTCTCTGTAGAAATAAGGCCAGTGGTAAAATTTTCGTACTAATTGACTCAGTTTACCCCGCAACAATGAAATACTGTACTGTGACGGCAGAGTTTCCAAAAACTATCCCATAGTGCTATTCGGCACAAAACCGACCCAGTCTCAACTCCGAAATGGCCTGTTCAGTTCAGAGGCGGATTTAGTGAGGTGCCGAAAGGACCCCGTGTTAAGCTTTTTACAAGGATTTTTTTGAAATTTATTTATTCAAATGTGGACATTTCCAATGCTGTTGCCGGCTGGCAGAGAAGTTGTGCTCTCACCGTAATTTTCTGCGGCTTCCTGTCATTGGGTTATCTAATCAGTACCCTACTTAGACTTGTTTTATTGCACTCCCTGGTTATGGCTCCTGTAATCCCTCTTAACTGACTACTTCGTAATGTTTTATAGGGGGGCATAAGGCCTCGAGGTTCGCTCCCGCGAAAACATGACAGACTCGTGCAACTTTTCGCTCGATATGATCTTTAATTATGCATTCACATCTACCTTTAAGTTCGACCCAACAACATCAATGGGAACAGTGGATTGCACTCCCTTATTATGGTTCCTGTAATCCCTCTTGACTGACTACTTCGTAATGTTTTATAGGGGGCATAAGGTCTCGAGGTTCCCTCCCGCAAAAACATGACAGACTTGTGCACAACTTTTGCTCGATATGATCCTTAAAGGAGCTGTGTCACCAAATTCAGCCAAATTAGGAAATTACAAAATGCCCGTAGAATCAAGAGAAACACAAAAATAACCGCGTAAAACTTTAAAGAAAGGTTAAAATAACATAACAGAAACAACAGGTGTCACGGATGGGCAAAACTGAAGAAGATTGAAACGGATTGAAATTAGGATTTTTGAAAACTGTTCAGCCTAACAGTTTTTCAAGGTTGATCCCTGCTGCTTGCAACTTCAAAAGCAATGCTCAGGAGACATATTTGTTTGTCTCGGAGAACTGATTTTGTCATTTAAATGTGATTTCTTTGCTTACTTTAAGTTCGATAGCGATTGAGGGCGAGTAACTGGCAAAATTAAACGAAATGAACTGGACTGCCGTGACATAGCCTCTTTAATTATGCAATCATATCTCCGTTTAAGTTCTTCCCAACAACATCAGTAGGAACAGTGGAATAGCGAATCCGGAAGGTTGAATGAGGAACACGATCAGACAACATAACAACAACTCCCATGTTACTAGGCCTAAGTCACGGCGTGTTCACTGACCGGTTGAATTTTTAACACATTTTATAGCACTTTTTTTCGCTAAAGCAAAGGCACCGCTCCGTCTATGAGCGCATTGAAAGTTGACGACTGAAGACTGGTTTTGCGGACTTAAATATATTCCAAATTTGCCCGAAAATCGTTCCCAAAATAAACAGATCGGCGAGAAATCCGTGACACAATAAGTACATGAAAGTTAATTACTTGCTGAGAGTTTATGGACTCCCGATAGCGGCCAACCAGCCATGAGTGAGTACAGGCTAATACCCCTGTCTCCCCCCCCCCCCCCCCCCCCACTCCCTCCATAATCCAGGCCACTACTATACCTATCCACAGCACCAAACACCTTTCCAGCCAAAGCCCAGCAGTTAAATACTCTTGTAAACGACCACCTCTCGTACGCCCAACCGCGACCACTTTTTAGTGTGTAGGTTTTTAAATTTTTTATTGTTTTTCACCTTTTCTAAGCGACCACTCGACACACGGTACGAAGATGAATTTTTAAGTAAGGAACTTCAGATATCGTAACTTAACGATCGTTAACGAACGAACTAACTTGAAATTAGGTTCAATGATCCTCTTAAAAAGTGTTCAGGAAGCAGACTTCTTCCCAGAAGAGACCCACTGTCAGCTCGATTCTCATCTCGTACAAGCAACCACCCATCCTCGGAGACCCAGTGCAGTCAGTCGGGTCGGGAGAAAAGGCAGGACGAAAGTTGAAAACTATTGTCCCACCTTTTCTCCCGACCCGACTAACTGCCCCTGGGTCTCCGAGGACTGCGACCACCTCGCGCAAGCGATCACCAAGAGCCATTATGCAGGGCCGTAGCCAGGAAGAAACTACAACCGAGGCGAACACACGGTCCGTTGTACGAAATCAGCCGTATGAAATCTTCTAATATTATCAGTCTGATAAAAAAAATAAAAATCGACAGTATTTGGTAAAATTTTACCGAGGCGAGTGCCTCGGTTCGCCTCATACTGGCTACGGCGGTGTTATGGCTCTTGCGATCACTTAATCTTAGCATTTTGGGTGTATGAACTAATCACTTACCACCCTGAATTGTTACTCAAAAAGAGCCATCCCCGCAAAACCAATCCAACGTCACATCGTAAGACAAATTAGAAAACGATTCGTTCATCATACAAAAGTCAACATCTTCCTCATGTCAAGAATAATGTGGAACATAATTCTTGAATTCTTAGAGAATTCACAACCTTCCAGCTGCCATAATAACTGTACAAGGCAAAGAAAAAAATCAAGATAGTTAAGCGCTCTGGCGCCGTGGACAGTTTTCGTGACCAAATCTAGAATCAATCCTGGGAAAGTAACCTGATTTGTTCTGTTTCAACTTGGCAGAGTTACGCACCAAATTTTTCCACAAATGGTTCGGAATGTGTCTTCCACTCTTTATCATTCGCTTAAGGTCGGCATGAAAAATTGCAAAATATATTTTGATTGATCATTGGTTTAGTTCCATTTTTTCGTAGTATTCTACCCCCCTGTATGGGACCAGTACACCTTCGACATTGTTCGCGGTCTTTTCTTTGTTTAATTCGCAGATCCCTTGTTCCCTGTAGTAGTTGAAGGACTTGCAGTTTCGGTCACGTGTACAGAATAATGAACAGGCTACGTCGTTGACAAGGGAGGTTGTAGACATCACATGACCTACCAGACTTGCGTCCCTTTGGACAAGGAGAAATAACGCGATTTTTCTCTCTGAAAGAAAGAAAAACGATAAGCGATCAGAGAACTGCATGAATAAAAACAATCTCAACACCCGGTATTTCAAACACACCTATTACCCGGAATAGCAAGAGTCCGACTTAATTTCTGGGTTGTAATTTTTGTAATTCAAATGTGCTAAACACTGAAAGAAAAGAACCCATCACACGTTTCAAGAGAAAAAAGGCCTCTGGTTAGCACATCAATATCAACAGGAGATAATGCGCGAAATATCGCTGGAGCTAGCCTACCCCGCAGGCATATATAGGGGAGCTCGTTTTTGATCCCTCCACGTAAGAACTCCCCTAAAAACGCCTGTGTGGGAGACTACGCTGGAGCAGGTGTGAGAAGAAATTTCCTCGAAGCATTAGTATTAGAGAGGTAACGTGCAAGTACATGTAAATAAATGAATGAAAAATAAAATAAAGAATATATTTTAAAGCCCTGACTTAACTAATCCTCTAAAGCTCTTCACAAACCACATTCAGTCTGGAAACAATTTATAAAAGTTATAGCATTATTCTGCTTAAATAAGTGAGTCTCTCTTAAACATCTTCATCAAATAAAATGGTAGTTCGTTCAAATGGAAAAAGCTCTATCACTATACGTTTTCAATATTAACTTAGATATACTATATCTAACTGTGCCTGTGATCGTAAATCAGAGTACAGTAAACCAAATTTCGGCATGTAGTATATGTAGACTTGGTCACCCCTCAAACCTCTCACGCTTAACGTTAGCCTTCGATCTACGCTCGTTCTTCTCAGTTTGCGCTGAAGCTAAACAGTTTGTAAGTTTTTAGCAGGCTCCTGGTTTATCCTAGTGCCGACAACCCTTCTCCGCCTGCCTGCCTTCTTACCCTCTTTAACTCCATGAAGTACCATCTACCCCCAAATACATGATCGTACCTGGTATCTCGCTGTACAAATCCGGATTTAAGATGGGCTGGTATTTGTTCCCATTCGGCTGACGCACCCCAACCCCGAGGTGATCTGATGAGTTGGAGCCCGCTTTCATGATGGCTTGCATGAAGTAGAACTCACCACTGACCAAGTTTATCGGGGATGATACCTGTTCAGCTTTTCTAAGAAAAAGAACTCTATCTTACTGTTCGTTCATCACAATATACCTTATTTCGGTATTATAAGTACCTAATGGCTGATCAGTGCAAGGTGGGGTGAAATACAAAAGTTTTTACGAAAATGCAAAGCTAAAATCTGACTTCAATCATCATACGAAAAGTTTTTTTTTTTTAAAGTTTTATTAAACTTTCGTTAATAAGTGGTTTTCTCGTACATTAATTCGACTTTCATATTTTGTACTGTCCAGTTCCAGACGTATGGGTGAAATCAAGTTTTGAAAAGGATTATAAGAAACTTTATGGACTTTCAGCTTAAAGTCCAGCTCGAGTCAGTATATTGTACTTTTAAACCTTTTTAGAAGGAAGTTCCAAATGTATTGTCGAGTCGGGAAAAGTTAAGACGGAATCCACTACGAAATTGAGAAATTTTAATTTTCGGTGGACAAAAACCTTGTACCTTTCAAGGGCTAAAGATGTAATAAATCATCTGTAGTAACACCAAAGAAAATTTCTCGTGGAAGTCCGAGAAAATGAATGTCAGATTTCACAAGAATTGTGATTGCATACTAGGTAAAATTCTGAAAATTTCATGCGTAAGATGTAACTTTGTGAAAATTGACATTCATTTTCTAGGGTTTCCATAAGAACTTTTTTTTGGTGCTACTACAGATGATTTATTACATCGTAAGGCCTTGAAAAATGTAAAAAAGAACGCAATATTTACTTTAAATTATTCTGTTGCAAGATTTTTGTCCACTGAAAACCAAAATTACTCAATCCTGGTGGATTCCGTCTTAATTAGCTCGGAATATCCTAGCCTGAGAAAACAGCCAACAAATCGTTAGGCCAACACTGGTTCCAAGAAATCCTTTAACTTACAACAAATTGCTTCGATCACCATCACGTACTAAGAGAAAAGTTGTCAGGGCAATGAGAGTCACATTCTCAACCGAGTCAGTTTAGCGAGCGTTTATATGAGAAAAAAAGTTGACCCCTTTGCCCAAGACAACAGCGCCAATGCATGCTCGGATCGTCTCACGTACCTTCACCGAGTTGACCAGTTTGGGCGAGGCAAAGTGTTTAATGGAGGGAAGTTGGCCCTGCTAAGAGAGTGATCTTACCATAGCCCTCGGAGCCTACGTTTTGTTTATCATGTGAACTGATGTATACAGTTTGCCAATTTTTGTAAGGGTAGCTCCTGGACCGGTAGGCGAGTGACTCTCCTACCCGGGATATAAGATATGCTGATACAGGAGCCCATTGGCTAATATCCAGGTACCCGGCTAGTTCTATTCGGTGAAAATGAAGAAATGATCGTCGCAGTGAACGCAATTTATGCAATTGCGTAAAGAAGCCTGAAAAAAAAATTCAGGACTTCAACGGGGTTTGAACCCGTGACCTCGCGATACCGGTGCTATGCTCTGCCAACTCAGCTATGAAGCCACTGACGTTGGGAGCAGGTTAATTGTGGGTTCATATGTTCCCGTGAAAGAAATGAGTGTTAATGGTATATGAAATAAATCATATATGAACTGTGGAAACGAAATGAAAATGAAGAAATGATCGTCGCAGTGAACGCAATTTATGCAATTGCGTAAAGAAGCCTGAAAAAAATTCAGGACTTCATTGGCCATTCTGAGGTTACACTTGAAATTTGCCCGGTGATTCGTTGAATTGCACTAAGGAATTGTGTTTGGTGGGCGAATTTAACAATTGGGAGCTTTTAAGCAAAGCTGTTTTTGAGCAACGCACGTCAAATGAAAGTGGACTTTTTGCATTCTTGGGCAGTGGTTTTACCAAAATTCTTGGGCAAATCGTCTCTATAAGAGTAAAGACACTTAGCAATGCAAATTTGCTAGCATTAACCCTTTAAGCCCTACGAGTGATCAGCATCAAATTTCTCCTTGTAACATCAATGCTTTGTAAAACAGAGTGGTCATCAGAATTACGGACATGATCACACAAGAAAAATTTACTTGATATTTTATCAACTTCTCCCCACCGCTTCTATAGGAAATGAGCAGGAGTAACAAATGAGAATTCAAATTTTAACTCTTAGGGTCCAAAGGGTTAAGACATGTTAAAAGGGAAAAGGCCTCACTTTAGGTTGTCGTGCGTATGGGTCGCTGAAAAAAGTGTTTTCTCAGGCTCCCCAATATTACTCGTATTACCCAGTAAAAAAGAGCGCTTGGCATCCCCAAAACAATCCCATTATGCAACTCGACACAACATTGACCCAGCCTCATTTGGCGAATAAAACAAGAGAATCAGGAGAGCTCACATCACTTACTTGTCCCATTGTTTCCAGCTTAGGTTAAGCCCAAAAGGAACAAAAATAATTCTTCTCTTATTAACAGTTTTGTCATCTGTACTCAGCCACAGCTCACACTCGTCTTGACATGTCATGTAGAACACGAATGAACCTGTCTCTGGAGCCTTCCGAGAAAAAAACATATACATCAATAATTAATTAGCATTTAGCGCCAACAAAGGTAAGAATAATGCTGTGACGTAAGACCTGTTTATTTCACCACCAACCCTCGCTTCTAGACAAAATTCTTTATACATTCGCGCTGTTTGTTTGTGAGTTTTCTTTGGATGTAAGACTATATAATTATAAAGTTTACCATCCCATACGAAGAATTCAGGTATAAATATGCATAATATATTATTCAGGGATCTGGAGGGCGCCTTGATTGATATGAGTCATTTTGTCCGTCGCAGCCAGACTCGTACCCAGTCGCTATTTAAGTGTTTTTTTGGGGGTGAGAGAAGATTGGGGATTAGGTTGAGGCGCGCGCAGGGTCTCCTTTCCTAATAAGACCCCGCGCGTGCCTCAACCTAATCCCCAATCTTCTCTCACCCCAAAAACACACTTAAATAGCGACTGAGTACGAGTCTGCGTCGCAGTATCTGATACTAGAGCTGAGCCTGCGGTCAAATAACCGGTCAACTGGCATGCAACGGAGCCAAACGAGGCTAATGGTTACTTGTTTTAAATACGAAGCAAAATTGCCTTGTGCCAAAGCCCCATGTCAAAACCGCTGATAACTGTAACATTAGTGACTTGGTTTTGAATTCCTGAGCCCTTTGTGATTGGTTTAAAAATGAAACTTCTTCGTGACACTTCCTCAACCAATGAGAAACAAAAACAAACTAATCATGACATGACTGTACTTGGTTTCCCGCGTAACTACATGATACAAACGATGCTGAAGCATAGGGGCTAAGATTCAAATAACGCCAGTTTTCCATAAACTAATAATAAAGGAAGGGAAAGTAAGGAACACTTAAGAATAAATAATGCTCAAAACATGCACTAACAAAATCATAACGAACAGTTTTCACGTTTTTAGCGTGAGAAGAATTTCACAAGATTTCACCAAATTCCCCTCGGAAGCAGAACAAGATACAGTTTGTGTAGTCTTAGTAACCCTTAAGTTCCAGGAGTGACTAACATCAAATTTCTCCTAAGAAAAGCCATTCATCGTCCAGAGAAAACGTTATGAGAATTAACAAAGTGGTCACCAGAGGAAAAATGCCTTCGTCAGTTTATCAAATTCTCTCAACTAATTCATTAAGGAATGTATAACGTAAATACGCAATTCAATTTTCGAACGGCTATGTATTTATGAATTAATAAAGTTCAAACTTTTAAACTTTCAAACTTTAAACTATGGAGAATTTGAAAGTGGATATTGGGGCTTAAGAGCTTAATAAGCATATAGACTAATTATAGAATCAGAAGAGAATCAAAAGAGACAATTGGACAATCGTACGATGACGTCATTTTACTACGACTACCAGAATCCTTCAGTTTGTTGCTTTCTTGTGGACATTAGGGCTTTTGGTGTTTAAACCCCAGCGGGATTGACAAATTGAAATAAGAAAGAAAAACCAATATGAATTATGGTAGTTGTAGCCAATTGACGTCATCGTGAAAATTGCCTATTATAGGATGCTCACCCGATAGAATGTTGTCATTCGCTGTCCATAGTTATCTCCGATGCCTCTCCGTTCAAAATGCGTTATCGTATCCTTAATATTCGGGTTCCCCTCATATTCTGACGAGGAAGTCAAATTAAAAACGTAGCTTCCCATAATTGATTGCCAAATCTCTCTTGTAACACCGTGACTGAAACCTAGTTAGAACGTTGGTACAAAAAAATTCATAACAATGGCTACCATATCGTGTTAATTGACTTTCCTTGCAGTCGAGAGGAAAGACAATTATGTAAAAAAAATAACAGTGTGTGAACCCTGTTAATTCACAAACTTATGCACTATAATCAGAGAGAGTTAATGATAATAGTCCGATCAAGTTTGAATCCATCCAATCTTCTGGGCCAACTCAGAGGCGTTTCAACTCTAAACACAAACTTCATACACAAGTTGCTGCAGAGTTGATTAGAATTTTATGTGTTTGAGTGCTTGCGGAGGGCAGGTGATTGTACTCCAGCGCATACAACGATCACGAATGCCAATTTTACTGCAAATACATGGTGAATTACAAGAATAAAAAGGAATTTAAGCTCGCAATTTAACGACTGAGTATATTTTTGTGTAGCTATCGAGGCACGGAAGTAATTTTCTAGGGTAATTACGACTGTTTTCATCTTACCTTGAGCACAATTGATGTCTTTCCGCTATTTAGAAAAAAAAACTATATATAAATATGTAAGAACACAAAACGTTCTGCTTAACCCTTAGAAAAACTGACAAGCGAAATCATTTTCAGAAATTCTGAAAGTCAGTTCTTACCTGTGAAAGAATAAAAGTGAAAAACCACAGCACGCACGCTAAGTTCTCACAAGACGACATTACCAGTACAGCCGCGTCAGTTTTTGCACATTGGCAGCTAGTGGTGATAGAACGAAAATCGCGATATATGGAGTTAATCTCTATTTTGTAAGAAAATAAGTACTAGCGGATCTCAGAGAATCTCATTACCGGAACTAGAAAAAAATTCGAGAAGCTTTCGCTTTTATTTCATTCAAACAAGTCGGAAAGTTAATTGATATTTCATAACCCAGGGTTAAAACAGACGGTTAAAACAGGCGCTAATGTAGCCAGTTTTTTCTTGTAAAAAATAAATCGCCTACTTCGCAATAAAAGAAAAATCATTTGAAAGCCAATGATACCACAGAAGTAAGCTCTGTACCAAAAACGCTTTTAACGGATACAGAACGGTGGGAATTTTGTTATAATTAAACAATGAGCCACATCTGTTAGGAGATAATTGCGAAGTGCTTTCCTTTAGTATTGACTCGGCTAATGGGTTTGGTCTCATTACTGAACTCGCAAAATGGATTTAAGAGCTAGATGTGAGAATTTCTAACTCAGAAAAAGCTCTATTGTTTTTTTAATTGTGTACCAAATAATCTAATACTTTCTAACAGTTGTATCATAAAAAACTCAAGTTTAACATTCTCTGCTTTTAAACAAACGACCCTCTTACTTTTTTTCTGAGTTTATTTCAAGCCTTTGTAACGAAGCGGCTCTAAATTTTAATATTGTCACGAATAACAGTTTTAATTTACATGAACAGAAGTTTAATAAAGAGAATACAGTATTGTGACAGTTTGGCGCCGAACAAAGAATATCTTGCAGGGATTAAAGTAATCAGTGATGACGTCATAGCCAATCGCCGTACAACATGGGACGATTATTCAATAATAACGTAGTTATTGGAAACTGAAAAGATTTTTTAATTTGATGTCTTTTTTCTCAGCACTTAATTTCCAGTTCTCGAAAAAAGAAAATCGTTGTGAAATTTAAACCTGACAAGAGACAAACTCACATTCAATTTCGAGAATGAGTTCATTTCTCGCCTTTCTCTTTTGACCAAATAAGTCATTTGCAAGTAATCTATTAAATATGGTAGTACTTTTCGATCTGTTTGATTCTTTTATTATTGGTCGGGATTCTTGGTACATGCTTTATCTTACTTTTATTATTTTCTGTTTAGTTTTGACAACTTATTTTCAGATGTCAGACAGCAGCGTTAACCTAGCTCGTAGAAGGTAATAGTTATAAACAGCACATTTTGTTTATAATCGAGTACGAGATTTTCAGTGTTGCTTCTACACTCGAGTTGACTAGACTAGACTAGACTTTCGGGCCAGAATAAATCAGCTGAGAAAAAGATGAAGGAAAGAGTAGCTAATTAAAGCTAAACCCTCGAAAAGTAAACCAGACCATCGACTCAGTACAGACAACACATGGGAAAATGTTATTAAAGGCGGCTTAATTTCGCAAGTCGACGTCGCTTTCTCAAAGATGACATATTCTGGCTTCCGTATATAATATAGCCGGTATAGTGATATCAGCATTTCTTAAGATTGGAGTTGTAATGACACGTTATATAGAATCACTCTGTAGTCGAATGTCATAGCAACCGTGGCCAACTAGTTTCTACAATAAGATCTCAAACATGTTAGGCTTGTGCAGTAAGACTGAAACCAACCACGATTTTCCGACGTAGTCAGAGTCAGCAAAGTTAGTTATTAAAGATTAAACAAAGATAATGGACAGCCAAAAATCGAAAAATCTCCGACTCTTCTTGCATGTCTTTTCTAGAAGTGAAGTGAAGTCTGGGAATGATTAGACTACTCCGAGCAAGAGAATAGTGACGCCCTGTTCTTTTGGCATGTTCAGTCATTTGATCGTTCAGAACGTCAACAACCGTCAGAAAAACAGAACGTTCCTTACAATGAAACATTAAATTTCTGTAGTTCTTGCGTTGAACATATGTCGTCTTCACTGTGAGTGTAAAAACGTAGTGAGTCATATAAAAGCCTGCTGTCAGTTGAATTTGCTCTTTTTGACATGTTTCAATTCGAACTCGACCCAGTTCTCTCTCCTTCCAGAGGCTCTCATTAGCATCGCTTGCCCCTTCCCAACATTCCCCGCGCTCTTTATTTCCCTTTCTCCTGTCTCTGGTGAGTTGCAAAAAAGAAGCCTCTGCTGTAGTCTAAAGAAAGGTTTAAGAGCTGGCAGAGGAGACATATTTTGGCAGGTTCAGGATGGAGGTGAGTTGTCAAGTATTTGGATCCTTTTGCTACATGTCATGGCTTCCTGACGGACGTTTTGTCGTTCCTTGTACACCCGAGTCCTCTAAAGTTTTTAAAAACATCCAACTGTACTTTCGGTATTTATGGCTTCCGTTGAGACGTGAAAGATATTCTCCATTTACGAACTAATCCATTCTGCGGACTGTTTTAAGCCCTAGACGCTTAAATGTATCGCCCAAGCGTAAATAAAGAGTTCACTGCTCTTATCAGTGATGTTAAGCAAGCTGTTTTATTTAAGATCACTCTTGGTTATATTAACCGCGAGTTTGCAATCTTCCTTAAAAACTAAACTTAACTGAGTAACCATATTACTCAATTAGAATTCTTTAAATAAAAATATAAATATGTACTTCAAGATACCAGCAATTTCACAAAATCACAATATTTTTTGCAGCGTTTATGTTCATCTCCTTGATATGTTTGTTTTTCCTCATTACACCTTAACCCTTCCTAGAAAAGTTATTCGAAGATCTTTGGAGGGTGGTGTTAGAGTGTTATCGTATTTATTCGGATAAACGCTGCGAAATATATTAAACTCGTTTGGCATTTTCAATGGAGAAACGCTTTAAGGACTATGTTTATTTTAGGATGGCGCTGATTTCTAAATCATTATTCGTAAATCACTGACACTTATTTGTAAATATTATCCTGAAAATAGAAAGATGCTTAAAGTTCAACGCAAGTGCATTCTTTTTTCGGGGAGATAGAATCGTAAGTGTCTAGACGGTGTAAATTAATACTTAGTATCGATAGTTACCGAATTGTTCTGAGTGCTGCTCTCTTGGTGCGGCGTTTATTTGTGGGCGGTGCTGTTTATTAGTAATTTTGCTTCCCCCGGCTGCGGCGTTTATTCGAAGGAGGTGTTTAATCGAGTAAATACAGCAACTGCTTTTTTCCTCAGCCCTTGTCGATTAGATCTCTTAGCCCCTGTGGGATGCGTTTGTTTTCCCATAAATAGTTTCTTTTCAAAAAAAGTCATTTTCAGTTCCAGTCTGGTTTTTTTTCAGTTTTTTGTTGGATTTCCTTCGTGGAGATTAAAAAGGGAAAGTTAAAAATCTTCATTCTTGAATCCTTCAAAGTTTGATGACCAGAAATTGCGTAGCAGTTTGCCCATGTAACGTTTTGGTGGCTCTTTTTATTTGACCGTTTCTCTTGATTCCAACCAACATGTCATGAGGTTGTCTCCTAAAATATCTGTGGGATGCATACGAATGGAACGCGTTTTGCTCATGGGTCTCCTTGAACAATGAATCCTTCTTGTTTTGATTACGCTGAATTAAAATTGAAAGATTGAAGTGACATTAAAAGGTGTCTATTTAAATAGGCCGGGTCACTTAAAAAAATAGGCCATGGGTGAAAACATTTTCACTAACTTGAAACTGAAGGGGTGGTCGATGTTCTTAAGTGTTTCTCATGAAGAGGTGAATAGATTAAAACTTAGGGTGTCTCGAAAAGTTATTCATTTTTAACTAATAAAAATTAAAATATGCAAATATCTACGGTCGACAAGGCCAAAAAAAACTTTTTAGCAAATGGCAGCAGCTTATAGGAAAAGCTATTTGACTTAATTGGTACAAGATAATTTACTATATTGGCATGCCAAAACTGTGTGGTTATGTAATATCCCATATTTTAGCCTCTTTGTTCCTTGTGAACTTAAAAAATTACTTGTTACAGCTTTGTGTCAAACAACTCCTAAGCATTACAGAAAACGCTTCAAACAACAGAAACAAACTTTGAATATGTGTTAGGTTAGAAAGTTTTCAAAAGCCAGAAATGTAATCCGTTTTAAGATTGCTTATTTATCAATGCCTTTTTTTTATTTGCTGTTTTGAACACTTGTTAATTGTTGTGTTTTACTTGTTTTAATGACAGACACCACGGTTTGAATTTTCAGTGATAAATTTCGTGTCACGGTTCCTCTAAACCACATATATCAACCCTTCAATGATGCTACTTAAAAATTCTATGGTACTGCAAATGTATGTCAAGTGTTAATGATACTTCGAGGCTTTGAAAACATGTCTGCCCAACACTCCTTCTCCAACAATGATAATTTCTTCACTTACTAGTCCCCGAAGTGTCCCGTTTCTTCTCATCGTCAAATATCTTCCGGTTGTTATGCTCTTTAATCTGACGAGACTGGTACCAAAAGACTGCATCTCGAATACCACTAAAATATGGCAAACAAAAAAAGAATTGATCCGCATTCCCAACTCCACCTACCACTTCACTCTAATTCTGGCAAGAATTTCACCGCCGTTAAACGAAAGAAGTACTTCAAAGCTATATTCAGAAACGAGAAGGGAACTGGAGCAGAAATACGTCCCGCAATTGGTTCTGGGATTGTTACTGGGGACGCGCCGGTCAGCAATTGGCCAAGTTTTCCCGGCAGTTTTCCCTGTCCCTGGTAACAGTCCCGGATGTCTTTGCGAACTTCAACTCGCCCCAGTTTCCATTAACAGGGAAGTAGCCTATTTCCCTCAGTTGTGTAGGAGCTGCTCGTAAGGTCTCTCCTGATTGGTCGCAGAAAACAATGAAATATCATTCTTTCAATTGTTTCAGTATTGTTTGGGGTCAGGGTTAGGCACCATTGGTGACTTCTCTTCCGAGCAGCTGCTACATGACCAGTTTCCTTTCGTAATCGGCTCGTTACCATTATTAACAATCGAAGCCACTATTGGTAACTAAGCCTTTAGTCAAGCCCAAGTTGGATATACGTTAAAAGTTATGGAAAGGGCTGGAGTCACCTGTTTTTGAAGGTATCAGATAAGAAAGACAGTTTGTTAGTTTATGTACTTACATTTTTCGGAATTTTGGCAGGTTGGAGTGGTATTGTTGTGGTAAGGGCCGGGAGTGAAATTAGGATATGAAAGGTCCGGGATCGACCCTGGGTTGCGATCTTCTTTCTTTTAATAAAAACAATCTCAAAACTTTTCTAAGTGACTTAAAAATGGCAGCAACCGTTTACAAAAGGGACGTTTGCAGCGACTTCCCACGTCAAGGACTGGAAAGCGAAGCGCAAAAAACAGTAGGTAGGAGACCAGATTCTATAGAAAACAGGGGAGAACTTGTATCAAGCGGAGCCCGTACCGTAAAATCCCGGTTATAGTATGTCCACGCTAGCCTCCTCCTCAATCATCTCCTTTAGTAACGGTTACACTGACCGTGAGTGTGAGAACAAAAAAAAGAGAAAAGTACCTGCAGAGGAGGCTATCTCCACTTTTACGAGCTTGTTTATCAGCTAACATGAATTCTATTCTAAGCCGCCCCCTCCAGCTGATTATAGGCTCTTCTTCATGTATCTAATAATAATAAATAATCCCGATAATAATACCAGAGCTCCACGCGCTCCAATCGCGCGTGTGCTGAACCCCATAGCTAAGTAAATCTCATCCTAGAAAATTTGGTAATCACGTGACCTTACACCGCCCGAGCGACCGACCGTCCTTCCGCACCACAGGCATACCAATAGAAAATAACTTGATGAACAGGTATGGCAACCCAAATGTAAAGGAAGAAAATCGCATGGCCGCCCGGACTTTTAGAGAGAAAAAAAGCCAACAAAGTCGTTTCTTTTTCGACGCTATTGTTGATGTTTACACCCTCGTACATAACAGAGAAAGAGTTAGGGAGACGAATTTCGTTGGAAGAAAAACATGAAAATTTCATAGCGGCGTTGAGAAAATGAGAAATGCTGGTGGCCAGGTGAAAATCAGCGGCAGTGAAAAAATAATAGCGAACATGAACACAGGAAACAAAATCTTTGGTTAGCACCTACTACTATTATATTCCTCCACTAGGAAGTTTGACGTTTTAGTTGTATAAAACGGCATTGTAGTCGTGCAAAACAACGGCAAAAAAGGACAAAAATGCGTGCTGCACGTGCAAATTTGTTTTTTTTTGCTAATTAGATCTATTGATCTTGATGCCATTTTCATTGCCGTCCCCGTTTAGCATTACACGATTTATCTTTTTGTTTATAATTGTTATTAACCAGAGCTTCGCTTTTAGCCCTGGCTAAATCTATTTATTATATTCCTAGAATTTCACTCAACTAAACAGGGACTGCCATTGGTTGATTCTTGGTCACGTGGCCTCGACTAAAATCAAATGTATCCCGATCGTGATACATTAAACAATGTATCCCGCTCGGGATACATTGCAGCACGTGATCAAAGCATGGTAGAAAGTGGCGTGACAGAAGGCGGGAAAAACACCGCCAGGTCCTGCCGGTTTTCTTTTTCGTGAATGAACACAACAACACAATCACGAAGTCTCAAGCTAAAAAGCAACGATTTTTAAAGTTATCCCAGAAGTTCCCAGAAGAAAAACAGCAGCTAGTGGAGGAAAAAGATGCAGATGATATAAGGAAAGTACTTTTGTTTGTAAATCATTCATTCAGTGCTTTTGAGAATTAAATTTGTGTTAAGTACCGAGTCGACTGTTTTGGTTAGTTTTCGTTCGCTCCGGTTATTCTTTTGTTGCTGTTGAAGTGAAAGTTCTAGAAATATGACAAAACACTTAATGTCAGATCCCTCGGGAAACCAGTTAGTTTTGTTTTCCCTCGAGTCCTGATGTTTCTCTCGACTTCGTCTCGGGAAACATCAGGACTCTCGGGAAAACAAAACTAACTGTTTCCCTTGGGATCTGACATTAAGTGTATAATATTACACTTTATTTAAAGACGGTGGCACGGAATAGTTGAGGTATTTTAAACTAACAAACTTGTGGCCCTCTATCTAAAATTATAATAAAAATAATATACTATGTATGCAAAGTGTACATAGAAATATAAGAGCAAAATGATGATATTTTGTTTTGTTGCTTCCAGTTACAGTCAAAGTTATATTTTTGATTCAGTTCATTTTTCTTGGAGTTAAATGAAAAGCGTGATGTCATCATCTTGGCTCGAGATGTTTTTTTTATGTTCCCCGGCAAAAAGCCCCCGGGATATAAGCGCATCTGGATATAAGTTTCCCCCGATATAAGTCCTCCGGGGTTGAGCCCGTCCAAAATCCCTTTAGAAATTGTATAAGCCCAGGACTTAGCTAGGACTTGACCGGGATCTTACGGTACTAATGTACAGATTGTGTTAAGCAAACACAAGACTCAGTGAGTACAAAGACTTTTTTCTTCATATATTTTCAGTAAAAATAGCACGAGGCTTCCATAGATGTCTACTTCATACATTGTGCTCTGTGCTCCGTTTTCCAGCGTCCTTTCTTAACTAATTTGTTCATCGAGATTATCTTATAGATTGGTGTTAGACAAAATCATCAAGGAGTAAAAGGAACCGCGACGAATACAGCTAACAGAATGTCAAAATGGAAAAAAAGAACGCTTTTATGTGCGAAACAACCGCTCTGCACGTAGTACATCACACTTTTGTTTGTACATTTTTTAACGTCCATTGTGCGACTACGACGAGAAACTTCCTAACTGAAACTTAATGAGTAGTTTTATGAGGACGTCAACACATGCACGAAGACGAATTTTTTCGTGTCTGTTTTTGTACTTGGATACGGTCCTTAGGAATTCAACATCGCTAATGAGGTTAAAGAAAGGCGATAAACTTTGAAAGAACGCAGAGTTTTGGTGCTGTTTTTACTTCGTTTTCTTTTTTACTTCTCTTTGAGTTTCTACACAATACTTATTTCTGGCCAAAGTTAACGTAATTAAAAATGAGCCATTTCTTAGAAGATACTGCGTGAGCTTCACTTTTGGCCTTGGCTAGGTATTACATAATACCATATAGTTCGATGACAAAATTTGTTTATTCACGGTCATGCACAACATTGTAGCTCTTACCGTATTTACTATCCTGATCAAGTGTTCCTTTCACGACTCCATTTGGAAGAATTTGAAGATGATAACCACTGCGGCAGAATATCTTACAGTGCGTTGAGGTGGTTGGAAGCTTCGTTATTTTGCGAACACGTTTGAAGAAATTTTCTCCTGAAGGTTGAGGCCATTTCTGCTTCTTGTAAAGGAACGTTCTGAGTGATTTTTTAGGCTTGTGTCTGGTCGCCGAAGAGGGAACACTATCAGGCTTGCCTTCCTTATACTGCTCTTTGGTAACATTGTCTGGTTTTGCGGATATACACCTCTCTGCGCAGTAACAGATTTGAAGCATCAACAGCAGTAAGCCTTCGAAGTTCATGGCTAAAAGCTTCTGAGATAAGAACATTAGACGGCTTAGAACCTTAAATGCAAGATGTGTTAACGAAATTGTGGCGGTTTAAAGATTCAGTCGATTAACTCTTTTACCTGACGTCTTAAAGTAAAGGCTAGTCCACATCATTAGGGGTAAACTAGCAAACGGTTTTTTTATAGCTGCCCCCTTGACCCATATCTTCAATTTTTTGGAAGCAATTCAGTTCATTTTTTCCACTAAGATCACCCCAGTGATCGGAGGTGCACCAGAGTTAAACTCCATTCTTCAAAGCCGACTCAAAGAATAAACTCAGCTAGAGATTACAAGCCCATTTTCGTTCTTTAAAAGACTGCAAAATATCTTTGAAGAAGCAATCTTCACTCAGACATGCAAGTATTTCGACAACAATAATCTACTCTCTAAATTTCAGGTTTTTCGGATTTTTACACGGTTGTTTTCTACGTTGACTGATTTTATCAGTGTGACCGAGAATATGGTATCTCCCCTAATAAGGCTGATCATACGATCCTATTTGCGAAATTCACCGACAACTGTATTGGTTTAGGAGAATCAGTGTAACCTTTTTAGAACGACTGTGTCTGATAGAACACAAGCTACAGTCACGTAATAAGCAATGTGAACTCCGAAACAGGCTATATTCATTGCGGGGTTTCCCCGGGCTTCAGTTATAGGAGCCATTTTTTTCTTTTCATATATCAATAACTTGCCTAACTGTAACCTTTTTTCAGATGTGCGAATGTGCCCAGATGATACTTAAGTCAGTTACGCCTCTAAAGACCTTGAAGAGTATTTAATCCCTTACGTATTCATGACCTAGGCAATGTAAAACAATGACACGATTCAAATCGTTTGAAGCTTGATGTCGTCAAGACTAAAACGTCTGTTTTTTGCGGCTACGACATCAAATCCCTTTGTTGCCTAGTCATGGATCATGATGATTATATTGCCTTGAAGGGTATTCATCAGATAGAGGAATCTCAACGTACAAGTGGATGAGACACTTTATTGGGTCCTCACTAGTTTTGAGGTCTAAGGCGAGCAAAACCGAGTTCTTGCAGTATGTTTCAAACTACCCTTATAACAATTTACAAACAATCGATTTTGTCCTGTTACGATTATTCAAGTGCTTTTGGAGGGGGTATTGGTTCTTGTCTTTGCAAAAAACTTGAAATAAGTTGTAAAATATCTGCACCTATAAAAGCTGGTTGGCATGTCAAATAGATTTGCTCAGACTCTCCGTGACCTCCACTGGATAAGCCTCGCAGATAGACGAGCTAAAGAATTTAAAACTCTTACACGGCTCAAAAGAATAGTGAAAAAACGAGTACTTGCATATCTGTTTGTGAAAGAGACATAATAAAAACCAAAAAAAAAATCCTGACACCATTTCAGACCAAAATATGTCATTATTCACACCCATTTCCAGAACTGGCCTCTAAGAAATTATGTCACCATTACTCAAATTAGAACACCAGCGAAATAGATTTCTTCTTTCTTATTCATTTGCAATTGAAACGATAAATGCGTTCACACATTTCCGTAGTTTCCCGGGGAAATCCATACTCGATTCCAGGCCAAAACGGTACAAAAACCATACCCTTTGGGGCCGCACACATACCTAAATGGCTTATATTAGGAAGTACCCCCCTCCCCCCCTCCCCCCTAGGGCAGGACACTACGTGAAATCGTTTTCATGCCTTAATCAATTATGGGGTACCAGAAACCCTTAGAGGTGTCTTACGTGTAAGTGATGTAGCACGTTCTGGTTAAACTGCAGATACCTAAAACCCTATTTCAAATTAAAGCTAATTGAACTGGCTATCTTAGTAAATCAACAATTTTAAAAAAACTTGCACTGTCGATTTTTTAATGATTGTTTTTTTTTTTTAAATAGTGCCCGTCCAAACTAATCAGTATAAATTTGAAAACGTGTGAAAGATTTTTCTCTGGTTTGGTAGAAAACAAATAAACTGTTTTCTGTCCACTGTGCAACGCAAATCACCTTCTTTAAATGTCCAATTCAAAACGCGTTTCACAAAAGTTCTTTCATAAAAATTTTTTCCGGCCTCAATGAAACGTAAAGTTGCGGGGGGTTTCAAATTTATCACTTTGAAAAAAGTTTTCGAAAAGTTTCGTTTTTAATGGTTTTCATATTCTTGTTCCATGTCGTGTGAATAGAGTTGCGTCTTTAGATTTATCTGGTGTAGTGTAGACGAGCCAAAATATTTATATAAAAAGATAGAACTTTAAGTCAGGGAAATGACATGAGTAGTTGTATGTGGTTACAGTAATTTTCTTTTAAATACATTGTATTTCCTTAACATCAAACCACTCCTTTCCTGTTGGATGTCCAACTCGAGAATGCAACGTTACCATTAGCAACATTTGATGGTCTCGAAGGAGTTTAACAAACTTATTAAAAACTGGAAACTACTGTAAATTTGCTGGAGATAAAATTGATACTGATAAACTCGATGCTTTTAGCACAACCCCTTCAAGATAAAATCAGAGATACATTATATCTCTTACCTCAGATTCAAATCGGACTGTTGGTGATTAGATTTAGCTCAGTAAGTGATAACAGATCTCTTGTCTTATATGGTACGACTTTGAAATAATTCTGCCGTCTTATAGCAATTTTGCACATTATAAATTCAATTAAAGCGGCGATGACATAACTATAATTAGCACTTAAGGAAACAGACACTCAAGGTTATTAGCACTCTATTGTAAAATCAACGAGAAACTGCAATGAAAGCTCTAACTCTAAAATAGAGAGTTTAACTAAGTTCGTCACTAATTGTTGCTTATCTCTGTTCGAATGGATGTTCTGCGGTTTGTTCGATTCATATGCAAAGAATTGCTCTGCCTTCTAGGAATTCTTTGGTGTTAGTTGCCATTGTGTAGTTCTGCTGAGGCTGTAAAACAAAAAGCCAAAGTTTACGGCCTTTCAATAGCAAACAAAACACCACCTACCCTTATTAACACACTATTTCGGTCATTCAAAGAAACCAGATGAATAGAGGTTAAATCGCTTCCGGATACATCCAGTTCCTTCAAGCTTTTATTAAACTAAAGCTTTAAAATCCTTGAAGGAAATTGCTATCGTGTGCGAGATTTTTCATCTCCCTTAAGGTTACCCGTAGGAATTTACCTTGAATTCAGTGTTTATTTGTTGTTTCGTTGTTTCTCATTGGTACTTTAAACCGAAAGAAAAATCCGTTTTGTCAAGTGGTTGCATGACTGATCGGTTTATGTCTTTGTTATCGCTGACTTGAGTAAGTGTTAACTGAAGTAATTTACGCTGCATAAATAACTAGCGGTATTATTTTTAACACGTGTATTCAGCCGAACATTTCTGTTTCTACTGAGATTCTTTAGTCTTTCATGACATCGGCTTTTTCTTTGAGGTTTTGTACTAGGTGGAAAATGCTATTGTTGAATAAAATTCCTGCAAAACATGACGTTGATGTTGTTTCTATGAATACATTGAATAAGACCCTTTTGAAGGCGGAGTAAAATAACAAAAGATGGCGAAATCGTTGTCCTTCCTTCTTGCCGCCCTAAATTTTTTCATAAAGAGTAATGTTGGTATGTAAACAGCAAATTGAATTTATGTGCGTAGTTTGTAACTCATATTTTATTTTATAGCTGAACGGATATCGCTGTTAATTATTCCATATTTAGCTTCCGGAGCGTATTAAGAACGAGTCAAATGTTTAACAATTCGTTATGACGCAAGTTACAATGTGATTTAAATGTTAATTATTTTGTCAACAACAGCGACTGACTATAGCTATGCAGACTCGCTGATCAACTTAACAGGTTTTTTGAAAATCAGTTTCTTTATCCCATTAAACCGTTTACAAAACCTCCCAAAAAGGTAACCTACGCTTTCATTTGTGCCATAGTGTATCTTTCCTCAGTTTTTTGTCATTTTGATAGTGCTGTCTCGAGCTTATTCTGAGACAAGCTTACCCATTCGGAATACCAATTGTCTCAATTCAGTCACTGACTTCTCCAGATATGTGAATAGAATCCTACCAACTGTTTTTTTATACAGTGGAAGCCCGCTATAACGAAGACCCCGTTATAACGAAAAACATCTGAAAGCACGGAAGAATTACAGTAAAATATGTGGAAACGAACCCAGCTATAACGAATAGATTTTGACGATCCAAACTCACAATTTACCCCGCTGTAACAAATATTTTGTCCCGTCGCTCGCAGCAGTTAGTAAAAACTACAGAATTGAGTAGAAATCACAGCTTGCTTTAATTGAACGTGTTTTTAAATTTGATGTCTTGATTGTCACCGCATTACACTTACAGTTTATATAGTATCACATGAATAAAAGTAATGTTTTCTACGTGCGGTATTGAATTTTTGGTAATCGTTATTTATTAATTTACCCCTCTATAATGAATATTTTGCTGTTAACCAGACAATTCGCTATAACGAAGACCCAGCTATAACGAACATTTTCCGGTACCGTGGCACTTCGTTATAGCGGAGTTCCACTGTACTAAACTGTATGTTCAGCCACCATGTACAGTCTATGCTCTGTTCTCTTTGCTTACTGGTTCGTCAACTCTTCCAATTCGAATTTCAGTGTAAATGATATCTGTAACCCACGGGTAAAACTATTAGATCGCGTTTTCATGGATGCCCCTCTATGATCATTGCAGCTGGTGTAAAAAGTTCCGGAGTACTCATGCAAATCAACTTGCTAATATTTTATAATGGACTTGTTTTAGCACTTATTGAGTTTCTCTAGTATGATAAATCTTTTGCCAGAACTAAATATCAAACCAGAGGTCGACCTGGTCATAAAACATTTTGTTGATAAGCCTGGTAAATTATAAATCTTTTACTGAAGGTCTTTCGCAGAGTACCTTCATCTTTAATTGTCCAAGCGGGCTCCTTCTAAGGTGGCAGAATTGAGCTAGCATTACCAGTTTTCTTCCAGTTTTGTCAGTTTTATTACAGCTCCACATCTTTGAGGTCTAGCCTCCGCACTCACTGGTTAATAGTCGTGGTTTTACTGTTGATTACAGTCGAACCTCTCTACAGCGGCCACCCTGGGGACAGAAGAAAGTGGCGGTTGTGGAGAGGTGACCGTTCTAGGGAGGTATAGGGGTGTCATATGACAAATTCTTTTGAGGGAGTACAACATGTTTATCGTGCTACGTTCTTGCTTACTGTATCCCATAATGTTAAACCAATCATAAATAATATACAGAGAGATAAAATACACAAAAAAAACTTGAATAATGTTTTGAATCAAACTGTTAACGTGACAGAACGAACAAGTATCGTGGACAATTGATGCTTATTGCAGCAGTATAAATGACTATTCCTGACTTTTTCAACAGTCGGAAAAAAAAAATGGCCGTTGTCGAGAGGTTATTTTGGCAGTTGGGGACACGCTTTAGTGGCCGTTGCCGTTGTAGAGAGGTTTAAAAACAGTCAATGTATGGACTGTCCGCCGGAACAAAAAAAGTGGCGTTGTAGATAGGTGGCCGTTAGTGGAGGTTCGACTGTGTTTGAGGTGGGCATCCCAGCTTGAAGTAAACTTCTAATGATGTAGAATAGATCTACCGTCAACTTTCCAAGTCTTCACTTATGTAATTGATAAAAAAAGATGGTAAACTATAAGTTCGGCAGTGAATAAAGAAAATGAAGCGGTCAGCGTGTCAAGTGCGCGATGAGAAAAAACTCTTGAGGGCAAGGCAGGATTCGGGGCAAGGGAAAAAGTTCCATTAAAGCCGGTCTGGAAAAATGTGTAGTGAAGTTTCTCATCGCTCACTTTTAACCTGATACTCTTTGTAAAGGAACCCGAATCCATCACCGACCACGAAATCATGGCTTAAGAGTTCTAGCAGTATCCTGAGTTCATTCTAAACTGAATTCAGTATAGTCCACTTGGGATCAGAATCTTTAGCTAATTATATTAAAATGTGAGACGCCTTCCAATCTTGGATGGAAATTTTCTGGAATAGTTTTATTTACAAATTTGAATTTTTCAAGGTACGCGTTGCGGATTTGTGAGGAGGCAGCAGGCTGGTCACACTTACAATAACCCCACTCCTGGTTCCAGCCAGGTATATAGTCAATATTGACCGACTTCCACTGGGTACTCAAGCAATTTCATATATATTAACTTGTTAGAATGTCCTGTCTACTCGGCCCGGTTACTTAGGCCCGGTTCAAACATCGAACTTTACATGTGCCGAACCTAATTATTAGGTTCGGCGCATGTAAAGTTCGACGTATGAATCAATTAGGAACGGCACTTTTGTATTTGGGTCGACTCTGCCGTTCTATTCGACTGAGCTTGTCGAATAGAACGGCAAAAGATCGACTTCGATTCATACGTCGAACTTCACATATGCCGAACCTAATGCATAAATTATGTTAACGTATTTTTCAATATAACAGCGCTTCTGATTGGCTATTTAGTGGATTTTCGCGCCTGTGCGTGTAGAACTCACAGAAGCGTAACGACGGTTACCAGCGTTCACGTTGTAGGTTTTCAGACTGAAGCCGGACAGCTTAAAATGGTCTTCTAACAATTTGCTTTTCTTTATATCCATAAAGAAATCGTACTGTATTCTAAAATTTATGGTGTTACTTTATTTTGTCCAAATATCACGATCACGGTCACCTCAGCTGTCTCCTTGCCATAACAGAACACAAATCACACTAAAATCAAAACAAGAATTTCCAGGCTTGGTGAATTTTACTTTTTTTCAGTTTATTTCCCTATTTTAAGCAGTAAGGATGATATTTCTTTTTGCCACGAATTAGGTTCGGCACATGTAAAGTTCGACGTTTGAACCGGTTATTCACTAATAATTCGTTCTAGCAAAGTTAGAGAATTTTTTTCTCTCAGTGATCAAAAAGAGATTAATTCATAAAGATCACTTTTTAACCACAGTGAAAAAAGTTTATCATCTCATAGATCACAACTATATATGAGAATTTTCGAAGAGAGTCAAAGGGAAAAACGAGATAAGATAAGGCAATAAATAATGTGTTTTTTTCATTGAAGGAAAAGAGAAAATGTCCTTACGGAGAAACAAGACTGAATTCCCAACAAACGTATCTTCTGATCATATTTCTGCACGACACGACCAGCGTAGTAATCATTTTAAGGACTTCCGTATTCCTTCAATACGTTAGTCCACATTAAGTGCAGTCGGCACAGCTTTGTCTGTAAATATTTGGAGCTTATTGGTTCAGAGGTACAAAAAAGTGAATGAGTTTTTCTCGCGTTTGATTATGAAACTTTTTCGTTCTATTCAGTCACAGACGGGCAATATTTGTAAACGTGTATCCTGCTGATACAAGAATAAAACGGAAGGAACCTTAAAAAGTCATTAAATAGGAAAGTAGAATTCCATATTTTGAGTTCGTCTCTGGAGTTGCGGTTGTGCCTGAATCAGCAGGAAAACCATCTCCTGCATGTAATCTCTGTGACCAGAGCAAAGCAAAAGATTTTTTTATTTTTCTTACTGCACAGACCCCCAGATTATAAAAGTATTTTGCATAATTTATTGCGCCACTCAGTTTGCTTCAAGCTGAATCAAATCGCGAGTTTAACAGCAGCGTTTTCTGTTCGGTTTGATCACCTACTGCAGCTCGTATCCGTGCCTTTCTAAGCTTGTTTTCATTTTCACGTCGACTTTTTCCGGTCGAGGCCAGTGGCTCACCAAGACGTCTTACCATTTCAGACAGGTCTGGATGGAGAAATTGCTTGACGAACAGTTTTTTTTTGTGATTTGACCAATTCTGTGTCAAATAGACATTAAATATATGCTTTAAAGACGCGTCTTTCATAGAAACGTGCGGCGGCGTCGGGAATTCGAAATATTTTCAGAGGTAAGTATTTATTGAAGTTTCTATTTAAGCCAGTGTGGGGTAATAATGTTTGAATGGGAAAACGGCGTAGTTTCACTGCATTCATATTCATGGAATTAAGACAGAAATGCGTGGGAAGTATCTTGGAGTTAGGCATTTTGGAACGGCTCATTAATGAGGGGAGATGTCTAAAGGACAAATAACTATTGTTAGACCAAAAAGGAAAGCCCGCACTGCCAACGAGGAACGTTCTTTGTAAATAGGAAAACGCCGAGGGTTTCTAATGATCAAAGCATTAAGACAGAGTATTTAAAGTTCAGCGTTTTGTTGTTCTGCTACAAGAAGAGATAAGCCCTTTTGCTGGGGTCGTCACAATTTGCTGGCCCCGCTTTCCGTGCCCAAAAACATGAGAAAACATATGCCTTTAAAAAAGGCCTTAGTCACTCTAACCTGTCTTTAAAACTATCTGTTTGCATTTAAACTGTTTGAAGAGAAAAAGTCTGAATAAATTTAGACATTCGTTTTAGTTAAATCATCACTGTCACGCCCTTTGGGCCTGTTTCTTCAAATTCCCGGTAACTTTCAGGGCTCGAAATCAAGTAATATACTGTAATCACAATAAAAAGAATAAAAGCGAGGGTGCAAGCTAAAAGAAACCATTTTATTTTGTTAATTGTAAATTTATCATGTTATCTCTAAAACTATATGAAACATCATTTACTTTGCTACATGGTGTAGGCGTCATAAGGTGTCTGACCTCCTTTTCAGAAAAGTTTTACACTAGCTTGAAGGATTTTCCAGATTTGTGATGAATCCGAAACATTTTGATACCAGATTTCGTTTAATTGTCGTTCAAGAAACGCAGCTGCGTGAATCCGCAATCAGTAAAAACGTTCCAGTTTGATCGCGTCCCCGGAGATGTTGAATGAAGTGAATACTTTGAATCCGATTACTGCTCAATCAGCAATGTGTTGCAGTGTAAACAATTCTTCCAACAAATCCGTATGTTTTTCCGCCTGCGATGATACGAGTTTTTGGTAAAACAGAAATGGTGAACGTAATCAGCAAACTGCGCGGATTTATCGATGTGTGTAATTGGCTGGGAATCCGAATACGGTTTATAGTACAAACGCCAACGCCTGCGAATCAGAAACCCTCAATGTTGTAAATCTGGAAATATTTAAGAAATGGTAAACGTGCAGCGTGCAACCATGGAGTTATGGATGCATGCGGGAGGTTGCTAAGCACGAAAGAAGCGTAAGAGTCGCACGAGGCGATAGCCGAGTGCGACTCTAGCTTCTTGAGTGCTTAGCAAACCTCCCAAGTGCATCCATAACTCCATGGTTGCACAGCTGCAACGTTTACCATTTCTTTTATAACATAATTAAAAGAGAAAAACATTATTTTCCATTTGCCTTCGGTTGAGTCATCGGTACGAGTTCATGTATGCTGCCATCTGCCCTCGCGTAAGCAAATCATGTCCTATGTTTTTCAACAACTTGCCTTTGAGTTTTTCTTTCGCTGAATCAACCGTTCTCCGTCTTCACGTAAATTGAAAAACGTTTTTCGTTGTTATTCTGAATGGCATCTGTTTACTTGCTCTTAATGTTGAGGGAAAACTACAGCTGCAACTATAAACACCAACTAAAAAGACTCTAAAAAATAAGCTAAAACTAAATAAATGAAATAATTATCAAGCTTATTTATGTGACAATTTTTGAAATAAACGTAAAGTAGAAATGAGAAAATTTGACTGTAATTCCTTTAGAATAACAGGTAACACTAAGTTTAAAAAGAAATTAACTAGCTTTGTATCGAAATCTGTCTGGGGAAATCCAGCTATGAAAGTCAAAGTTGCAACTGAAATTCACCGACACACAGCCGGCGCCGTGAAGCTGTTGTTTTTCGACCGTTCTCTGAACGACTGTTATGAACACTGAGGAACAAAATAATACACACAGAAGTTATTTTTTGAAAAATTTATTTGAAAACCCAAATGTTTCTGTACTCAAATGAAATTCGCTTATTCCAGCGTAATGTACCCGTTTAAATTCAACTAAAATTTTTCATCGATGCGATGAAAACTTCACAACAAAGCTGTCTCGAATTTGAGCGTGTTTCCTAACATATTTGTTTGAATTTAGCATCAGCTTGACCAAAAAGTCAATAACACAATGCTAATTGATAAATTTACATTTCAAACAGACTTTCTCTTCTATGAAAAACACACAAAATGTAAACCTTAAATCTTTGCTTGCTCGATTTTCCTTCAGCCGATTCTAGCCGCGAGGAAAACAGTGATTAATTCATCCAGGGCAAATTTGTCGCTTGATCTTTTGTCTTTTTTCCTTCGAAACGACGGCTTAGTGTTTTCTTCAACTTCCACTTTTCATCTGTGCATTTCATCGGTGTATTTCACCGTCAGGAGAGGAGATTTGTTGAATTTGCCTAAATTTTACCGCGCTAGCTCAGTTTCTTGGCGTGTACCCACGGGTAAATGGTAGTGGCTAACTGACCAATCAGAGTGCGCGATTTACTTTTGTTATGTTATAAATATATGTTATTCACCGGCTGGGAGGTCCGTATTGGGAGAAACTGTGCCCGAGGTCTTGAGTACCGCCCGAGGCCGTAGGCCGAGGGCGGTACTCAGACCGAGGGCACAGTTTCTCCCAATACGGACCGACCTAGGCCGGTGAATAACATTTTTATTTTTTTCCTACTGAGATTTAAAAGTTTCAGGAAAATTTACTTCAGCCTCCAACCTATGTGTGTTGAAGAAGGGCGCGTTCGTGTTGATGTTATTCAAAGCGCGCGATCGATTGCAAACCAAAACAGAACATTACAACATGATTTATAACTTGTAATTTATATTATCACAATTAAGCTCTCTTTTAGAATAAAGAAAGGTTTTTGTGTCTTGGTAGACAATTCATAATCTGAGTGTCAAACAAGGATAAAAGAATTGACGAACTTAAAAACAACAGGAAAGAAAATACATCAAAGATTTTCTTCGGCTGAATATTTACTTTAAGGGGAAATTCAATCGAGCGGGATTAATACCGCACAAAGGCTTTATAAAAAGAGCTAATTACACATACCAATCTTAGGGTTTTGAAGTGAATTCGAATAAAAGAAGGCGATGTGGGTAACTAAACAAGTATATAAACAAAGAAATAACAACGGCGATAACCGACTGCTGGAAAAGTTGTTCGTGTTGTTTATTCAAGATTGAAAGCTAAATGCAATCGTTGACAACAACCTTTCTGAAAAGTAGAAAACTACCGAGGCAAAATTCAAAGAAAAACGGCAGAATCTAGATTCAGACAGCAAAAATGGAAAACAAACCTACAAACAGAGGAAAAATTTCGAATAAACGGTGCATGAGAGCAAGATTGCAGTACTTACAGCGTAGATTATAAAACTAGTGAAGGGACATCACGAGCCGCCTGTTGTGCTTTACTTTAACGGTTTTCCTGGCTGACTTGCTTGATTCTCCCTTCTGATGTTTTGTCTGAATAACAAAATTCACTTTTCCCTAGCTAACGCTAATAATAGCGCAAGTTTTAAAAGAAAAATGGTTCTGAATCACCGGTTTTGCTCATCCGCAAACAACAAACAAACTTGTGAATGAAGCTGCCAACGATTCCGCCCGGGTTAGCGGGCAAGATCGTAAAAAACCGCCCGCTCTCGGAACCAATCAGATTGCAGGATTTGGAGGATTCCGCCCGCTCACAAGCTTGGAAAAACATCGCCCAGAATGAGTGGACATCATTAGCTATTCATGACCGCCGAAGCGGCAAATTCGAACGCACGAGCGCTTTCAATAAGCTCTGAATAAGAGAAGAAAGGGCCTGTTTTGGCCCACCAGCGTTGATAAAACTCATTCGCGCGACTTCGTTAGCTCCAAAATGCCAAATCCACTGACGGAATATTGAAAATGAATGATATATCTACGATTTAAGCACAAAAGATAAGCATTTTTCGTAGCAGAAGGACTATCCCTCTGCACTTGAAAATTGCTAAAAAGAGGCCATTTTTTGTATGGAAGCTGACTTTGAGCGTGATTTTCTGGAAACCAGTGACAAAATCGTCAAATCCACCAATAGAATAAGTTAGATTGCTCTTTCCTTAAACAGAATATCTTTTAACTTTTAAAATTTGTGGACAAGAACCACTATCCCTGCGAGTTTGAAAAAGTCTGGTAGAGACGCAGCGTACCTAAGGCCAGCGAGCTATTATTTTAAGCACAGGTATGAATAACAATGGCTGTCAAATATAACAATACGCCGTTCACATTTTCCCGCCAAAATGACGTTGTCTCACGCAAGAGCACTACTCAGTATTGAGAAAATCTCGTACTCGTAGTCGTCCTCGTCTCAGAATCTAAAGCTCTCTAATAACTGCAACTCTAAACAACTGATTTCTAGCTGCCGGAATACGGTTAATCGAACACTCCTTAAGTCGTTCCAGTTACAATAAGATTGCACAACATGGCGGGCTCAAACAATTTCAAATGATTTGTGAGCGTCTTAAGTAACACTTTGGCTTAAAATAGTTTAGTTGTGCTGTTGTATGGGCTTACAACAACAATTTTCAGTTTTAGTTCTTTTATTATGCGAGTCTTCGCCTGCAGAAAGCTCAACTCTGGATAATGAATGTGACAATCATCTCTACCTGTATCCAAATTTAAGAGAGAATAATGCAAACATCCAATTACCAAGAACTCTGACTAGCCCCCCACCCCCTCCCCCAGAAAACTTACACATTCCGGACTCCCACCTCTATACTCGGAACTTCTACGCTTTTCCAACAGCTAACAAAAAGACCGAAAGCACTCTTAATCTGCAGTTACTTCGAGTATAAACGTTTATACTGAATATTAAGCTACACCAGTTTAACAACATGAGTTTATCATTGTTGTCAAGCGAAATGATTTGTCCCTGATCAGAGCCTCAAGGCTCGCAGAAAGACTGATTACCTAGATAATATAAATCTTAGGAGTTAAGGCCAGGGTCAAACGTCGAACGTTGTGGGTCTCCCAGGGGGGGTCCTTGTTCCCTTCGAAAATTGCCCTATGTTCCCGCACATTTTCCTTATTTGTTCCCCTTTTAATAGACTTGCTTACCACTTATCAATTAAACCCATATACTGGACTATTCTGGTTTATAAAATAACTAAGATAGTATGCGCGCTCTGATTGGCTGAGAGGCGTGTTTGCTTGAGAGTATGTAAACATGGTTGTGACGTTAAGATGTCTTGCTTTTCGCGCGCTAATCACGCAAGCACGAATATGAAAAAGGTTTTGAGTTGAAAAACTCGTCAAGTTTACTTTATTTACCCATTTCCTCGTCGGCTGAAACTTGGAAAATCTTTAGAAACATGCAGTGTCCATTTGTTTTGGCTTGAGCTGACATTTTAAGCGAGAAAAACCCGTATTTTGGAAACCATCTTTTCTGCAAAACAAGGACTGATTACGGGTACAAGCTTCGTGTACAAGACTTCGCGACTGGTAACAATTTCTCTTTTAATTAGTGCTCTGAACAAGAGAGTTTTGCTTTTTTTCTCGGGAAAGTTATTTTGGCTACGTTACGTTGACGACACATTCACCGCCGTACACAAAGACGGAATCGACGATTTTCATGAACACCTTAACAGACAGAACGCGGACATACAGTTCACCAAGGAGATCGAAGAAAATGGTAAGATACCTTTTCTAGACTGCTTGGTCACTCGCGACAACACCAAACTACAAACGACTATTTACAGAAAACTGACACATAACGACCGTTTACTAGACCAGTCTTCGTACAACCCGACCTCTCACAAGGCTACTACTATCCGGACTTTGACAAGACGAGCGCAACTAATTTGCGACTCACCTGACAGCCTACAAGACAAGACTGATTATCTTAACAACGTTTTTAGTAAGAACAATTACAACACGGACCTTTGTTAGACGGAACACTCACAGTAACACTGATTCCAAGAAACAGACCAACGTCAACTCGGCCCTGTTACGACAGCGACTATACCGTACATCAGAGGCACCTCTGAAACTATCGCACGTATATTACAACCTTACAATATACGTGTTGCACACAAACCGATAACCACTTTACGACGACTGCTTACTAATGTCAAGGACAAAGACAAACCGGAGGACAGACAGGGAGCAGTATACAAGATCAAATGCTGCGACTGCCAGGCTTCTTACGTTGGTGAAACCGGCAGAAACCTTAGCACGCGACTGACCGAACACAAACGCGCGACGAGGGATGGTGACGTCAACAATTACATTGCTGAGCACCATTTACAGACGAAACATCAAACTGACTGGGACCCTGCGACATGTATAACGTATTCTACAGACTACTATCAACGTCTTACTTTAGAAAGCTGGTTTACTAACTTAGAACAAACGCCACTGAATCGTAGCCAACAGTTACCAGCGCCGTACAAACGACTTATTGACGAGATCAAGCAAAACTAAGAGAGAACGACTGGAGAACTGACGACTGTTTAACTGTGACAATAGACGGATCGAAACGCACCAATTACTTCGAAATTACTGATTACGAGTGTTCATAGCCAATAACATCACG
>OZ037775.1:15957782-16025282 GCA_964035525.1 Porites cylindrica | reverse complement strand
TATTTCCTCAGTGTACCATAGGGCGGTTGGGCGAAGAGTAATGGTCTTAGTCTTCAGAGGCGCGTGTCTGTCTAACAACGACTTTAATGTAGTGTTATACTCACAAACAAGTTCACCGAGACTAAAAGAAGCAGCATCCCTTACTAGCCTCGTGTTCTCCAACTGACCACAAAACGTTCCCTTAAAATGCCCGCTGTACGCCAGATATGTCAGCCTAGCACTGTAGAAGGTCATTGCACTCGTGCGCCAGGCATCCTATTGGACGCTTGTAAAAAAAAAAAGGGATGTTTCTGGGCGGGGTATCATGGTTTTATAACCCCGTCATATTTCATTATCATCTTCATCACCTTTTTTCCTTATTTATTTATTTATTTATTTATTTATTTATTTTTTGCTTAGCTTATGATGAAAATGTTTAACTAAAGCAGTGCCAGCAGGATGACCGCACTATGCTTTCTTTACTCGTGGGCTTACGACATTGCACATCACGCGCAATTTCCTTAACCGGCAACCGCCACGCACTTTCGCGAGCAATGAGTTACGTCACAGTAATCTTGGTGCCCAAGTGTTTATGCGGCAACGCGAGGATTGTTTTCACCAGTTCAGTTTTCAGTACTCCAAAAAGATAAAGACAAAATATGCAAACTATTTTGTATCTAAAAAATGTACAGCGGTTTTTATTCAAGCTGCGGTGAGTTAGACAAATTTGAAACTTTATTTCTTTTTCGTTTGGAAAAAACTGTTGGTACCGTTGCAGGGTAGCCTGCGAACGGCAGACGTTTGCCTGAAATTGTTATAATCTCTTATGTGCACAGACATTGTCGTATCGAAAGGATTTTGAAATATGGTCAGGAAACAGAACAGCTAATTTTCAAGTTCGAAACAGCCAGGAAAGTTGGAAGTTCAGGACTTGTGCGGTTAAAAAATATCTATTTGTTAAACATGGATTGATGGTAGTCGACTCAGGCACGTAGGGCTAATTGTGGTACCACAGTTTGAAACGTGCGGAAAGAGAGTCAAAAAACAAGTTTGTCGTTAACCGTTATATTCTTCTGCTTTCTCAGCGCATGCTTTGTCGGTTTATTCAGTATTTAGTATGTCGTTTTCTTCTTGCCCTCTCCTTTTCAGCGCTGACTCTCTTTCCAGTTCTGTTCACTGTACCCCTGATGAGGATGACAGACCTTCTAAGCAGACTATTTGACTTTTGAATTAAAATTGCCATCAGTCTATGTTCCTGTTTTCTTTAGTGAGCTCACCAGAACTAAATAGCATTGTGTCATAGCTATATTTCTAAGTTTGGTTTTTGTGTCATCGCTAAATGAGTATTTACCACTTAGTTAATGCTACACATTTACTACATTAAAAAATCTAACGTGTTTGTGGCTGTTTCCCCCACAGCTGCATGTAGAACTACTTGTGTGGTCAATGAACTACTGGCGTGGTTATTGAACCGTTGTGTGGTCACTGAACTGATTATCTTTTCTGAACTATGCACGCAAAACACAAACAAACAAATCCAAAAAAAGTTGTGATCTCTTGTGTAAAGTAGACAAAACCAATGACAGTGGTGCATAAATGACCATAAATAAAATCTCAGAAATAACGCTCTTTATTTCTTATATCAAAATGTTTTCGTCCTCTAATTTGTACAGTTTTGTTCCCCTGTTCCCTAAAAATAGGCTCATGTTCCCTTTTTCCCTTCGATATTTTGCCAATGTTCCCTTGTTCCCCCAAACCCCTGGGAGACCCTCAACGTTACTTGTAACGAACCTAATGCTAATGAGAAAAATTTATTGTTTTCGCTTATTATCATTAGGTTCGCCCATGTGAAGCTCAACGGTCAGGGGGACCCAACGAGAATATAGTTCAAAACCACTTAAACGTAGCATTGTTGAACGTATTTTAAAAACGGTAGGTACAGGCATATTTTTATCCCCTAAAAATTTTTCATCTGTTCGGATTTCCTAGCTGAAAGTCTAGTGATCCGAAAATTATAGGGATCAAAACTTAGCTTTTCGAAAATTTCAGCCAGAAAAAAGGCTCCCTAAAATTATTGGTGACCTTTTTAGGGTAAAATTCCGTTAAAAATGGGCAATTATACCATTTTTTAGATGTTCCAAAATCCTAGGAGAGGCAGGCAAGCAAGAAATTTTACAACAAATGTTCCGAAAATTCTAGATCTCAAATCGTCTTCCGAACAGATATTTTCCAAAAATTGACGTTGGGTGTCCCTGAACCGTTGACCCTAGCCTGAACGAATTTGGAGACATACAAATAATAAAAGTACCAAACTTCTACTGATATACCTTACAGCCGAGATGAGCTGAAATATCTGGCGTTGTTTAAACCAAAGGACCAAACAAAAGCAAAGGAGAATTTTTAAATTCTTCCTCGCAAGCGTTTACTCGAGTTTGACACATAGCTACACATGTCTTGATTTCTTACGCTTCCTCCAGAGGTGACTTGCATGTCCAATTTGCAACGATTTGCTTGGCTTTATATTTGCCTCAGCAAGATCTGATTGGTTCATTAAATCATCTTTGCCTTTGCTATTAGTCAATACAATTTTTGGATCGTCCGATGATAGGTCTTGCCAAAGAGAAATGGGTTCTGTGCGCTGTTTAAGAGCGTTTACCCTTTTACGACATTTAATTTCAAACCGCTCAAGTATGGAACTAGATAAAACTCGTACCAAAGTTGACGTACCTTCGACTTTACGCGTCTCCTCTCGCGTTCCTCTCGCGCGTGTACTTTTCACGATATCCCCCAAATGAAGAGCTTGTTCGCAGACTATTCTGAGATCGGTTCTGAGATCGCATGAGGACCGCTCACACTGATGCGTTGTAAGTAGACAAATAATTCCTAACAAGGGAGGACTAATCAGTTTGTTTACCCTCTTATGATGACGCAATATCGCTTGAGATGGGTTGTGTGACATCTGCGACAATGACGGACGTCCTCCCTGTTGCATCCTCGGAGACCCAGGGGTGGTCAGTCGGGCCGGGAGAAAAGGCATGACGAAAGTTTTCAAGCACAGGCGGAAAAGCCCCTGGGTACCGACTCTCACCGGACCATTTCCAAACGGTCAAGCGAATGCTGGCTCCTGATTGGGCACAAAAAATGCTTTGTATTATTGTGCCCAATCGACGAACAGCTAGCCTGTGTAGCAAGCGTTTCCGTTTAGTTTCGGAGCAAAAAAAGAGCGAGGAAGGGGATTTTCGGTTTTCACCATGCGAGAAATGAAACGAGAGCCAAAAAATGAAAGAGGGGGAGGGGGAGGGAAAGGAAGCGCTTGCAGACAAACCCCTCGATTTTGAAAACCTGCGTTCGCCAGCCAACGCAGCGCCTGATTGGCTCGGCTAGTCGAACAATATTGACATGTGTGGATCAAAGGTTTGTTTCATACTGAGAGGCCATGTATGGTACGTGACACGCGTATTTATTTCCTGTGGTTATTGTTTATTCTGGTCAGCAAGATTTATTTTTGCCCTCCAATGCAAGAGCATTTTCTTTAACTTCTTTTGAAACACAAAGCTCTTCTTGCAACTTTCTAAGGGCTTAGGTCGTTTAATTTGTCTCCTGGATCTGAATAACTAAAATCGATTTTCTTTTGTCAGGGAATGCGATGGTTTCCTGCAATGTTTTGTCATGCTGGGCCCAGCTCGTTAGTGTTTTTTTGTTTTTTTTTAGCGGGATGTTAAATTCTCTCGGATAGTGATTTACAGATACAAATTTCGAAGAATGGATTGCACCTTAAACTGAAGCTACATCAACTAGGAAAACCTGCATTGTGACTCAGTCAAAATTTCTGCTTGGTTCTCCACGCGAACTTCATCAGTTGCCGGGTTAGCTTTGTTCTTAGATGCTTTTACAAGAGCACTCTAGTTGTCTGTGCCGTGGTGAGAACGGTAAGCCGTTCTGTCTAGCTGAGCTTTGGCCTTGTACAAATACGCGTCGAAAATACCACACTTGAATGCTCGTCACATTTTACCACTTCAAATCCAACTTTCTGGAGGTTTGGAGCTAAAACTTCAAAACTTCATTCACCCTTGCGGTCCTTCCTTTTAGACGCATTAAGAAGAAAAATGTGCAAAGCCTGCACTGATCGTTCAGATTCATTGAGATTTTACCATTAACGCCGTCCACGCGTTCCAAAATACAAAAAAAAAAAAGTTATTTTGGTTTCACAAACGCGTCCTCTAAAGTTCATTTCCGCTCCACGGAAGGCCAAACATTTTATTGGTCAATTATGACAGTTGATGACAGCATCAAATGTCGGTGCGCGAACTCAGGCATGACAGGCCAAGTGGGTGTTTTTCAAAATCCCGGGGTTTGTCTGCAAGCGTTTCCTTCCTTTCTTCCTCACCCCCTCCCCGCTCTTTTACTTGCGCCACTTTTCTCGCGGTCTTTGACTCTCGTTCCTCGTTCTTTTCTCCTAAACCGCACAGAAACGCTTGCTACGCAGGCTAACGAATAGCATCTCCTGAGTTCTTTTCGTGAGTTCGTACACGACGGCTGTTTTCTCGCCACAGTTGCCCGGTTCGTTCACCTAGCTTTCCTAACCAGAAACGAAGAAACTTTTTGTGACTTTTAACACAATAGAACCTCGTCTGCCGCTTTCGATTTGGATTTCTTTCACAATCACTAACATATAACAAATATTCACTGAAGTGGAGGTGGCTAGTGGTGGGTGATGTTTACCGAGGCGGCGAAGCGGCGAGGTAAATTTGCACCACTAGCCACCGAAACTGAAGTGAATAATTGTTTTAGTATATACTAAAACAGTGAGATAATTGAGCACAAAAATGATGATTTTTAACTCATTTACTGTTGCCAACGATTACAATTTTGGCGTGCAATGACCGAATGGCCGCGGTCGTCGCTTTTTCTTGCCGACAAATAAACTTTTGAAGGCATTTGCTTAGCTCTTGCAGGGAAATTTCTTTAAAAGGAGTTGTGAATTCTTTTTGTATTTAAAATCATTCTGTAAAAAAGATTATTAAATATAGTTTTAAGCTTATTTATGAACAAGTCAACTAAATAAAGTAACGCAAGATTTAAGCTTAATTTGCATTTGCAATGTAAACAAAAAACTTGTTCACCGGTTTTATCGATAAATTAAAGTCAGAAAGACAAAGCTTTACCTGTTAAAACTTCCAAACCGAACTTCGTCACCTTCTTCGTGTATTTCGAGAACAGCTCTCTTGGTTAGTTGTGAAATTTCTTTGTTTGTTACGGCAGCAAACCGGGAAGGCATTTTGCTCGCAACTTACTCGAGTTTGGCGTCGCTCGCTCAGAGGAACTGGAGGTGAATCAGTGAATAGTGCATGATATTCACTGATTGAGTAGCCAATCTGAGCGCGCGAAAAACACTATCCACTGTTTTAGTACATACTAAATAGATTTAGACAGGGCTAAAAGCGCAGCTCTAAGACCTTCCATCGTTTATTGTAAACAGTCATAGCAGAAAATAGGCATATTTGGTCGGTCGGTCGGCTGTGCTGATAAATTGCTTAAATCACAACATATTTTAATGTTTCTATGTTTTCGGACATTCCCTTTGTTGGTCTGAAAAGATATTTTGTTTAGAAGATCTGGGGATTTTGCACAGTGCTAGGATGAAAATATGCATTTTTGACCCCTTTCCCGCCTACGACAAAATGGGTGTAGATAAAAAAATATTTAGTAGATATGAGTTGCTTTTGAAGGACTAAAATTGTGTGCTTTACATCTTTTAAGGACCAATTTAATCCTAGGAAGTGAAAAAAATCGTTGAAAGTCAAAAACTTTGAAGTGGTGAACTCGGCAATATGCGCTATTTTTACTCTTTGTCACTGCAAAAATTTGGCCTCCGGGCGCTGAAGCGATTTTCCTCCCAAAAAATTTTATTTTGAAATCTTTCCAAAAACTAATGCGATTTCAATTACTTTTGGACCAAGAGAAATTCATGGCCAAAGTTTAAAGGAAATTGCTTTTCCGACCCGAAACGCAGTGAACCGGTTTAAAGGAGACTCTCTCTTAATTGCCAGTTCTCCTAAAAAAAAAAAAAAAGTGTTGTGAAAGATAAACCTGACCAGAAACAAACGCAGATTCAGTTCCGGATTCAGTTTTCAATGCGTTTATTCCTTAGCTCTCTCTTTTGACCAAATAAATCAATTGCAAGCATTAAATATATAGAGTGTTTTTCGATCTGATTGATTCTTTTATCACTGATCGGGATTCTTGGTACATGCTTTATCTTACCTTCATTATTTTCTGTTTAGTTTTGACAACTAATTTTCAGAAGTCAGACAGCAGTGGTAACCTAGATCGTGGCAGGCAACAGTTAGGAAAAAGTATAAATAGTACATTTTCGTTATTAAATCGAGTACTAGTTTTCAATGTTGCTACTACACTTAAACTGGTCATCAACTAGACGTTCTAGCCAGAGTGAATCAGTTACGAAAACGCTGAAGGAAAAGGGAGCCTATTTAAAACTCAACCCTTAAGGAGTTTATCAGACAATCGAATACACAGGGGGAAGTTATTAAAGTCGGTTTATTCAGAAAGCCGACGTCGCTTTCTCATCTTGCGACTTCCTTATGATATGATATAGCCGCTTTAGGTAATAACAGCATCAATAATAATAGCCGACGTAGCAGGCGCTTGGAAGTAGTGGGCGCAAGAAAGAACGGGCGCTCGAGAGGGAGACAGGCGTGGGGAGAGGGAGCGCCTGCCCGGAAGGCCCCCGAAAATCGTTTCCCGCCCTCAATTTAATTACCCGGCAGCCGCTGCGTGATCTGTCAAAAATTTTGACAGAAAACGACTGATCTCGCACAAACAAAGCTTGCCGCCAAAAACGTTGTACATTTTATCCTCGGTGTAAATATATCTGTTATACAGATCAGCGGGGTTATCTGATTATAGAGCGATGGAGCAATAAACTGATGGTTAACACACAGCTTTAAATCGTTTCTAACCGCGGGTACGATAAATAATATATAGATTTAGCTAGGGCTAAAAGCGAACAAGTCAACAAGTCTGGGGACGTGTAAACCAACCTTTTATACTTTTTATACATCACATCTGAAGTGAAACAGTACCAGGAGGCGCTGTTTTTATCATACAGACCTCGGACAAAATGCAGTATTTCACAATTTTGCAATACAAATTGCACTCATTCAATATTCAGGACGATCGAAGCACGCGTGGGCTTTTAGCGAAACCGTTAAAAAAATTTCCAAAATCACCTATACGGCTAGCCGGTTCTCACTTTTGACAAGCGCCAAAGTCGACTGTTTAAATTAAGATTAATAGAGTTATACGCTTCAACATAATAAAGAATTTATTACGTTTATTTTTTATCTAATGGTTTTATAACGATGTGTAATCTTCAAAAGCGTTTGATACGCGTGGCATTTTGACTACTCCTGCAAGCGATGTTCATGAGCGACTAAAAACAAACGGCACAGCGATTAAAATTGCAAAGAGACTACTAACAATCAATAATAAAAGGAAAATAATTCGGTGAAACATACACAGAGGAAACAATTTTCATTCACGAAGACAAGTATTAAACTGTTAAAGTGTCTCTGAAAATCCTTGTTTATGTTTTAGCCGGCTTCCCGGTGTTTGCTATATTTAAAGATAAACTCGACGAAAGAAATTCGCACAAAGCTTTCTTTTACAGTTAGAATTATAACTAAATGTTCTTTGGAACGTTTTCTTTCTATTTGCGGTGATAAAATGTCTGAAGGCTTTTTAAAGTTCTATAAGCTTATAATCAAACCTGATACTCGGTCAGATCATTGTCTCAAATCTTACAAACGTGCATAAACTAAATAGCCCCATAAACTACACTCGACTTCATTAAATTAGATATAAAAAACAAACATCAAATACAATAATTACTCAGGCTTACCGTTCAAGATGCACTGACAACTATCAAGTAAGGCCAGAATCGCTTGAGACTTTTCAACCCTCTTACGCATCAAGCAAGGTGAAAAACGAAAACGATGCCATCCGAAATCGGATTTCAACTTTGGCAGGCGACGTATTTCTCAACCAAAAACCCAATAAACAAACTAGCTATGAATAACAGAAGATTCTTGATAGCAGCTGAATTTCATTTTGTCCATTCAGTGGAAAAAGACAGTTAAAAACATCACAAGTTGACACAAAACTCTGTCAGCTTCAGCTGTCAAAGTAAACAAGTTTCAAGATGCTGCATAAATTTTCCGCATAAACTCACCTGTCAAGTTTTGACCATCTCAGAGCATAAAAATTGGACGAAGAGCGTGACCAACGCGTGACCTTGGTGAGAAAAGTCAAAAGCAACTGGCATGTGTTCCCTGCCTGTAAAAACTGGCTGAATTTTAGCTTCCGAGGTCAGTTTGAAATCAAAATTTCAATTGTGAGGCACATATAAAGCACAACGTGTTTCATATGAATTAAAAAAAATTAAACTTGAGCCTGCAATCATTTGAAAACTAGTAACTTGTCAGCGGATAACTTCAAAAAGATACTCGACCTCGATGGGTCGACACCTGAGCCCGCGATAGGGTCAGGTGATACTGGTCAGCGGATACCCTGTTTTGACAGCTGTCAATTGATCACAACATTGATGTACAATATGAGTGCAATATCAGTCTTCCTGTGCTCCCAAACTAGCTAGAAAGTGTGAGATTGAACATTGGTTGCCCTGTGGTGCGGACGGACGGGCGGGCAGCGGGCGGGCGGGCGGTGTACGGTCACGTAATTACCAAATTTTCTGGGATGGGTAGATTTACTTACCGATGGTGCCTTGCAGGCGCGCTTCGCGCGCCAGAGCTCCGCTTTCAAATATTGTTCTCTGAGCTTACTTAGTCACAACTGTACAGCCACCAACAATCACAGCGTACGTGGAAAATGACCATTGCTTTTACTGCGCTAAGTGACTCCGTACAGCCGTTTTTGGAATAGACATGTCTTACTAAGCGGATCTACACTTCAGAACACAATCTGTACCGACACGTTTTCTGCTGCAGTAACGAGACATAAACAACAGACCTCAGGTCACCTTCGAACGGCGAATAATACAATAGCAGGAGCCCTAACAATAGTGAAAGGTTTTTCAAATTCATGCCGCTGGTAAGTGTTTCATTTTATCAATCCATTCTTGTCCAAGTTTTGATGGTATGCGTTCCATCGACTACACAAGCCGCCAAGTTCTCCTGAGCAAAGAATATTTCCTCTGATCTTCATTGCAACGATTCGACAAATCTTTTCTCTCTGGCCACTTCTGCTAATGCGTATCTGATGTCAATTCTTTCCATCGTGAATACCGTTTGAACACTTCAACTTTTCTTTGAGATTACAGCCACATAGTTCCATTAAACCAGATTGAAGTGACCTCCGAGACCTGAACTTCGATTGTATACCATTTAGTGGTTTCAGGAGCTGGTGGTGTAATATAAGTTCCTCACTACGTTGTCCATGTACTATTGATTAACAGTTTTCTCGCCCAGTGGCAGTTACTTTTTCCCTCTGGAGACTCTCAACCAATTGGAAATATCCGCACTCACAGAATGCGATTTTCGAGGGCCTTCCGGGCAGGCGTTCCCTCTCCCCTCGCGTGCCCATTCTTTCGTGCAGCCACTACTTCCAAGTGCCTGCTACGCAGGCTACGATAATAACAGCATGCGACTCGAGGGGATGTCTGAAATTCAGGCTACATCGATAAAGATTGGAGTTGTAACTAGGCTTTGATAGATTGTGCTATCATGAGTTTTGGAATAATTCGTCATTACAAGAAATAAGAAAAATAAGAATAAGAATAAATCAAATAACTCGAAGATATCTCGAACTAATTCCGAAGCAACTTCGGGACATTCGGAAGCAACTTAGAAACATTCCTGAGCGTCGCGAATCCTTTACTTAGCGCTTCGCCGAAGTAACAAACCGAAGTCTCGAACTTGAGTGCCCAATCTTGTCCCGAAACTAGTGTATAATTTCATAGTTACTTTTCTGATTCCAAACTACCTTGGGTGGCAGTGGTGCAATCGGCTAATCCCTTAACTGACGGGCCGCACAGGTGAGTCGTTTCAAACCGCGGGCAAGCCAAAATAATAATTCTTTCTTCCTCGAGTAAGTTATAATTAAAGAATAAATCAAAGAAATCGAAGTTATCTCGAGATATCTCGAAATAATTCGGCTCTCACTTCGTCAAATAGCTGAATAAAACCGAAAACCTACAGACTTTGCGTGCCCAATCTTGTCCTAAAAAAAGTAACTTTGGGACATTCCTAAGCGTCGCGTATCCTTTACTTCGCGCTCCGCCGCAGTAATTATGCACTAGTAAAGTTTCTAGTTGTAAATAGGGTAAATATGTTTGCCATTTACTTGTCTGTTGCATAGTTATTTAAGTGTTTTTACTAAATGTAAAGTAAAAAGTAGAAGCATAATTTCTACGTTTTTTGCTAAAATGAGCATAATTTACAAAAACTAGCATAATTATGCTAGGCATAATTTTAGAAATCTATGAGCACTGATAGTAACATATGCTACTTTTGCGAGTACAATATACCAAACCCTATTTGTAAGTAATAACGGCTGACACTTTTGATAAAATTAGTCAGTTTTCGAATGTCACAACAACCGTGGTATATCAATTTCTGCTATAAGGTATCAAACATAAGCTTTCAAGGTAAGGAACTAACTCCTGTCTTTCCATTCAGCCAGTAACGTTATTTATTAAAGATTGAGCATACACACAACTTCGTCCCCAGGATTTCTTAGGAAAAAGGCCCTCGGAACGTGGCTGACATTAAACACTTAAAGACTGGTCCCGAGGGAAACAGTCAATTTTGTTTCCCGAGTTGAGATTCGAGGCGAAGCCGACGGAAACATTGAGATTCGAAGGAAACAAAATTAACTGTTTCCCGAGGAACCAGTCTGTAAGTGATTTGTTATATAGCTGGAAATTCATTAAACCTCGCTGTAACGGCGGTCGTCGGTCAACATTCGCAGGTAACAGTGCACTGTTACCCTCTGACGTCATAGATTTTTGCAATGTTGCCCACTAAGAGGTTTTGGCGGGAAACAGTCTCAGTGTTAGATGTCATGTGACCTCAAAGTAACTAATGAGAGCATGAGAGCGCGCGCTGTTGGGAGGAAATTTTCAGCTATATAACAAAGATAAGGAACAACCGAAAAATCCTCGGGTCCAGTTCTTCTTGCATGTCTTTCTCAGTCGAGAAGTAAAAAATAAATAAATAAATAAATAAAACCTGGGAACGATTATAACTTTGAGCAAGAGAGTAGTGACGTCATGTTCCTTTGGCAGAGATGTTGTCTTGGCATGTTTAGTCACCGTCCAGAACGTCAACAATCGTCAGAAAAACAAGACATTCATTTCCTTCGACAATAAAACATCGAATTTCTGTAGTTCTCACGTTAAACTTTTATAGGAACCGGCTCCTGTGTAAGTGCAAAAGAGGTAGTGAGTATATAAGAGCCTACTGTCAGTCTTTCTGTTTCAATTCGAATTAAATCCAGTTCTCTCTCCTCCACAGAGGCCCTCATTAACAATAGACCACTTGCGAGTTCCAAAAACTCTCTCTTTCAAAATGAGGTCAAGTGCTGAAAATGAAATTTATTTGCATGAAAATGAAAAATAATTTCCATATCAAAGGCTGCGCACTTACCCTCGTTTTGATACAGAGGCCCGCGGGAACTCGGAGATGGCCTATTCTCAAAACTTAAAAGTAAGCTGTAGGTGGATCGTGGGAAGAAGAAATCATTCCCCTCGCGCTTCATTTTCCTCTCCCCTACCTCTGAGTGGCATAAAAGAGGTCTGTACTGTGTAGAGAGCTCAGGTTTGAAACCGTGACTAAGGATATAACATTCAACAGTGGTGAAAAAAGGTAGAAGAACTGACTGAGGAGAAGTTTTTTTGGCAGGTTTAGGACAGGAAAGGGTTGCCAAGTATTTGCTTCCTCTTGCTACATGCCGTGGCGTCCTGACTTTTTGTCATGCCTTATCCAGGCGAGTCCTCTAAAGTTCCCAAAAACATTCAAACGTGTGCGTTTATGGCTTCCTTCAAAACGTGAGAAATATTCTCCGTTTACGAACTTCTTCACTCTGGAGACCGTTTAAAGCCCTGGAAGCATAAGTTTGTACGCATTCGTTCATTGAAACCGTAACGAGTCAAACTGACGAGTTCATCTGTTATGGACATAGCCATAAATATATTACGAAAGCGTAAATAAAGAGTTCACTGCTGTTATCAGCGATGTTAAGCAAGTTCTTTTATTAAGTTCACACTTGGTTATTAATACAAGCAAGGTCGGGATCTCTTTTAAAAATTAATTTTTTGTAAAAAAACTTTAAAACCATATTACCCAATTCGAATTCTTTAAATACGAAATAAATATGAACGTTAATAAATCGGTAATTTCACAAATTGTCTTGCGTTATTTTTGCAGTGTTTATGTTAAACTCCTTGTTAAATCTATTGTTGTTGACAACTTCTCACCTGCTCCCCCCCCCCCCCTCCTGACCTCTAGAAAAGGTATTCGAAGAACTTCGAAGGGGGTGGAGTTAGAGGTTACCGTATTTACTCGATTAAACGCTGCGGCGTTTACTGAGCCAATTCACGGGCGGCGTTTATTCTAGTATGGTGGATACGTAACAACCTTTCTGTTACGTAACCTACTGACGTTTCACATCGCTAATGACGTTCGAGCGATTCGAACGAAATATTCGTTTTTGTTTCAAATTTGTTCTGAGTGTTACAAGTTCTATACTAAATGTCTCCGCCAGAGCAGGTGAAAAGCCCTTTTGGTAAAGTGTTTGGATGGTGTAGATTACCGAATGATACCGTAGTTGTTATATATAGATATATATATATTTTTATAATCCTCTAATAAACGCGAATTCTTCTGAATGGGTGCGGCGTTTATTCAAGGACGATGTTTTTTTTTCCGAGTAAATACGGTAACTGCTTTTTTCTCAGGCTTTGTCGATTAGATTTCTTATCCCTTAGGGCATGTGTTTATTTTCCCATAAATAGATTCTCTTAAAGACAAAATATAATAAAAATAAACGAGAGACTATAAAGGGGACAGAGAGGGCATCTCCCATATACACCCTATTCCATAGGTAATTCGTCTCGAGTTATTTTTAACACCACAGATCTCAAGGGGGATTAGACAACAGCCAATCACATAGCGCGAATGTGTTCCGCGTGGATGACCCACGCTGAGAGCCACGCGTCCTTCACGAAATGACGCAGAACAAAATGGGGGAAGACGCGGAGAGCGATTTTGCTATTCCTTTTGTCGACGAAAACGACTACAGAGAGATTTCTTCGAAGGCTGTGTCAGCGAAACCGAAATTAAAAAAGAATCGCCCTTCCTCCCTTGTATAGAGCTAACAGTAGAGCAGGGAAATCCTTAACACACTGAATATTCTCTCAGGATCTTTTATAATTTACAGTTTGAAGAGAGCAATTTCTGGTTTGATGTTTATTTTTTTCAGTCTTTATAGCGATTATTCCTACCTACTTACTTTGTCAATTGTAGGCGAACCCTCCTAAAGCTGAATTTCAAGGGACCATATTCAAGCTCAGAAAGAGAAATAAAATTTCGTCGCTGCTTATTTACGTCCTCCATAAAACGCGAAATTAGGCATTTTCACGTCGTAGTCGTGCAAAAACGGGAAAGAAATGAACAAAAAAGTGTGTTGCACGTGCGAAGTTGTTGTTTTGCTAATTAAACCTATTGTTTTTTTGACGTTCTAGTTGTTGTCCGCGTCGTTGGATCTTAAACTCCCTAAATTGTACAAACGACCAGTTTCAATAGACCGGCGAAAATTTCTCATTTTATTAAGCACTGAGGTTACGACAACTTCGAGTTAAACTGATTTCACGGGTTGTCAAAGAGTCCAGCGATTCCTTTTTCCCAGGTGAGCGCCGACTCATTTCGCTTCAATATTCAGGAATGCTCTCGATCTTTTTACGCTTTCATTGCCTCTCGCCCGACATGTTTTGCACGGCGTTTGGTCATGCGAAACCTCCACGAAACATCCACGCCTCGCGCGAGGTAACTTTATCCCGATTCTAAAAATAACTCGAGACGAATTACCTATGGAATAGGGTGTATATGGGGGATGTCCTCTCTGTCCCCTTTATAGTCTCTTGTAATAAAATCATTTTCAGTTCCAATCTGGATTTTCGTTGAATTTGAATTTTCCTTGTTTTCTTAGGGCGTCTCGTGGGGGGAAAGTCGTGGAGATAAAAAAAAAAAGGGTAACTGATTAAACCGGAAACCCATAAGGGTTTGAAACGTGTAACTCTTATATGTTTGCTTTATCAGGGCTCGTGAATATTCATTTTCCAATGTGCCATATTTGGAACGAGAAGGAAAGATCGACCTGACCAATCAAACTTGACAACTTAAAAAGTGAATTCGCGCTGCTTCAAACTTTATGGCGCTTATTCCATCTCGTTCAGTTCGTCTAAAGTTAGCAAAGTCTTCTGAAGCTGAGTTCTAAAGACTGTATTAAAGTTCAGGAAAAGAACAAGAATTAGGCAGTTTCACATCGTAGTCTTGCAGTGACGGCGAAAAAATGTACAAAGAAGCGTGATGCACGTGCCAAGTTGTTGTTAAACCGGCTTTTTTAAACCGCAGCGAGGGTTTCCAAATATGGTACTTAGCAAAAAGAATATTCACGAGCATTGAACGCGAGTTACACGTTTCAACCCCTTATGAGTTGCTGATTAAACATTCACTCTTGACTCCGTGAAAGTTTGATGACAAGAAATTGTGTAGCGGTTTGTCCAGGTGACGTTTTGGTGGCTCTTTTTATTTGGCCATTTCTCTTGATTGCAACGAACATATCGTGAGGTTGTTTCCTAAAATATCTGTGGGATGCGTACGAGTGGAACGAGTTTTGTTCATGAGTCTCCTTGAACAGTGAATCCCTCTTGTTTTGATTACCCTAAAATAGAATAGAAAACTTTAAGATTGAAGTGACTTAAAAACATGTCTAATTAAAGGAGCTATGTCACTCAAGTAAATTACAGTTGAGCAGGTCAAGCGACTACGTACCCCCTAGATTAGATGTATATTAATGAATCGATTATTTGAAAAGTCGTAGACCACGAGCAGTCTCTTAGTCCGTCCAGCGAAACGCGCGAGACACGCAAATGACCACTCGCGTGGCTGAAGGTGCTTCGCCTCTCGATGCTCGCTCGCGCGTGCACTGATCACCTTCTTTGGGTATTGGTTTCACCTCAGTAATTTGCCGCACGCTTGGGAAGCAAACAGTAACAGGCCAGGTGTTAATTATTGAAGTGAAGGGGCGCGAAATAGCTTGAGGACAGTCCTTAGGGCCTGTTTACATGGAGGTGGGGGACCCCAGGTAGGTGAGGTAACCCGCCTGTCTATATAATCTCTCATTTTAATTTGATCACGTTTACATGATAGATAGGGTGACCATGTTCTGTCGCACTTTGTAATACCTATCGCACTTTGTAAAAAAATTGTCGCTCTTTGTAATAAACTTGAAATGTATGGTCTGAGTACAAGTAAACCCAATAATAAGTATCATCATCGACAACAACAACAACGACAATAACAATAATAATAATAATAATATAATAATAATAATAATAATAATAATAATAATTATTATTATTATAGCATTCCACTGAGCGGTTTTCAGCTTCAATTTCTCAAGTGGGGGCGGAGGAAAGTGTTCACATCAACTGCGGTCTTCCGGCCTCAAGATCTTTCTAGGAAAGTGCAACTCTTTCCATGCGGACAACGTCGAGACAATATGAGAACCATAAGATAGTGTCCATTACAGGGAGAGTCCGTAGTGAGGGATTTTGTATTGGAATTTAGCTGCTATCCGTATTATTGGGATTTCCCTAAAAGTAAGGTGTCCTTGACTGCATAAGCAAAATATTTTGAAAGTTTTACTAGTAGCACGGACAACAAAGAAATCCGGTTTCATTACCAGCGAGGATATGACCAGAGATATAGCGAGATTTCAGTGTTTTTTTTGCCATGAATAAGCGCTATACTAATATTTCATAGAACCAAAAAACACAAACATCCAGCACAACACGGTGCCACAATCATTATCATAATCAGACAATCATTATCGTCATCATCATTATCATCGTCGTGGTCGTCATTATCGTTATTACTACTGTTATTATCGCACTATTGCATATCATTTTCCCATGTCATTGTGCTACAATGACTACAAATTTTCTGGAAATTTCGAATGCGCTAGAACCGACATAGTAGAAATAGATTCATAATAATCAGAAAATGCGACATCGCAAAGTGTGGCTCAGCTAAGATAACAAAAAGTGAAAAAATGCAAACACGAAAAGCAAATCTTAAGTACAATGATACCAACAAAAGATCTTAGTCTAGAACGTTAAGTTCCATCTTCTGTGTAAGTTGTAACAAGGCATTTTTCACCTTTTGTTGCCACCCGTTCTTTCTCTCTAGCTACTATAAGATTATTGAGGTGTCTCTGCCTGGAGCTTTGAAGTATGCTACTTGTTTCCCCAAAATATGTCCGTGATGATAAACCATCCAAGACTTATATAACGCAGTACCAGCGAAGCTTTTGCCCATTTTTGATTTGAGATTATTCGCCGTAATTTAAACACGACACCACTTGAAGGCCCAAATTTTCTTATGAGTTTTCTTAACGTGACTTTTCCCGTTACCCCGCCACAGGAGAAGTAAATACGCGACAGAATCTGAAAAGCCAGCCTATGGGTCACGAAAACGAGTATTATTAAACTTGACATCTGTGGGTAGACCACGAAAAGGTTCCAGATCCTTCTTTAACAATAAATGACGTCATTGTTTATGATAGTACATTATTCTGTGTTATTGTGGTGGCCGTTTTATGAGTGGCCCTTATATAAATAACCATCATCATAAAATATTCTCTATAATAATAACAAAAAACAATTATTATTGTTATTGTTATTATTGTCGTTGTTGTTGTCGACGATACTTATTACTGGGTTTACCTGTCCTCTAACCATCCATTTCAAGTTTATTACAAAGTGCGACAATTTTATTACAAAGTGCGATAGGTGTTACAAAGTACGACGATTATTACAAAGTGCGACTGAGACCATATAAGAGATTATATGTACAGGCTGGTTACCCCACCTAAGCGTGTTACCTCACTTACCTGGGGTCCCCACCTCCATGTAAACAGTCCCTAAATCTCAAGAAAAAGACAGACTGCTCGCAGTCTAGTTAGTCGTTGCCACAACCTGTTTTGAATTCAAATCTGCATTCCTGCATGCGGAAAGAGCAGTGAATTTTTGCGATAACTTCGCTGTATTCGGTTAGATTGAAAAATCTTTGAATGGATAAGATTGCTGTGAAGATATTTACATCAAATTCAAGAAAACTGAGCTGGTAGAAATTTCATAACTACCTCGCGTGTGAATTCACTGCTCATTACGCATGCAGGAATGCATAGATGAATCTGAAATCTATAACTACCAACGGATTCATTCGAATAGTAAATTCATTAATGGAATCCTGGGGGGTACGCTTGACCTGGCTTGACTACAAAGGGGCTGCACTGTCACAGATATCCGGTTCATTTTGTTAATATTGCCAATTACGCTTCCTTTTCCTCTAGAGAACTGGGCCGGGTTTGTCAAAGCTGGGTTAGGATAACCCAGGTTAGTGTGAAATTTGAATTCGGATATGAAAGCTTAAAAAGCAAATTCAGCTTAATTCTTTTTGTCTACAATTTGATGATTGGCTACTCCAAAAAGAATAGAGAAAATTGTCTGAGAAAATGCTTTTGATGAAAAGAAAAACAGACCCAGGTTAAAATTTAATCCAGGGTTAACCTAATCAACCTTCAAACAACTGGGCCCTGAACGTTAGCGAAGAAATTTCTTGTAAATGACAAAATCACAGTTTCTCAAATAGATTAAGGCCTGGGTCTTTATAGAATGCTCAGAATTTTAAAAGGGGCGAGGGTGGTCTAATGTAAAGTTTTTCAAGATATCCCATGGCTAATAATTTAAGGCCAATCATAACCACGAAGTCTTCCAATTTCATTTTAAAATTGTTTAGATTTGCATGACGCGACCAGCTACGACCTGTTTTATCGAGAAATGATTTGAATCGAAACACCTACTAGATAGAGAGCAAACCGTTTTCCTTTTGTAGGTCCAAACAATGGCTACTAATAGTCTTCTTGTAAAAACGGTGGAAATAAACGTCTTTCTCCTGACAAAAATTTTAGTTAAAGGAGGACTAGCACTACTCAGTGAACACCAATTTCACCCGCCAATTGTAACGCTTCGAACCATTCCGAGCTGATCTCGTAGACACTTTGTAGGGTCAATGTTTTGATTCAGAGAAACTGGAGCTTCATGTTTGGCAAGTGGTGGGAATTGATGGTTACAATTTTCGGACAATAGAAGGCGTGGTGGATCACGTGACCAAGTAATTTGGATTTTTTAAAAAGTTTTTTAAAGTTTAGTTTATTTTACCATCTATTATTCCTCGTGGATATCTTATGCAATGGTTTTTTGAAAATGTGCATAAAACCATAAATGACTTAGACCCAGGCCTTAATCTACTTGAGTTTTTTGTTTAACAAATAAGCTTCCCATAAAGTATATAAAACGTTACAATCAACAAAAATGAACTTTGAAAAGCTGTTAGCCTAACAAGTTTTCAATAACCACATTTGCAAACCGTTTTAATCTTCTTCAAGTTTGTCCATCCGTGCGTCTTTTTGCATTTGCTGTGTTATTTATATCTTCTTTTCATGTTTTGAGCGGTTATTGTTATCTTTTACTCATTTTAATGGCATGTCCCCACTATTTGAATTTTCAGTGTTAAATTTCGTGTGACAGCTTCTTTAAACCACATATAACAACACTTCAATAATGCTATTCTCAATTTCTGTGGTACTATGAACGCGAGGCTGAAACACTCGACGTCATTCTCCCACAATGATGATTACTTTACTTACAAGTCCCCAAAGAGTCCCATCTCTTCTCATCGTCAAATATCTTCCGGTTGCTATGCTCTTTAATCTGACGAGACTGGGGCCAAAAGACTGCATCTCAAATACCACTGAAATATGGCAAACAAAAAAGAATTAAAATTCGCATTTCCAACCCACACGCTTGGCCGTGGTGGAAGCCGGAACGACGTAAAACTATCCCTAATCGTTCTCCGTTCATTTCGTCACCACTGCCCCCTAAAGTTAAAGAGAGGAAAGTGATATCCCACGTCAACGACTGGAAAAAGCGAAGCGCAAAAAATGATGTGATGCATGCATAGTGGCATGAAACTGTCAATATCGAGAGAATATTTAAGGAGGATAAAGAAGATTCTAAAGTCAAAGCCGAACGGTGGGAATGTTGTGAGTGTAATTAATACAAGAGCAGTTTCATTAATACGATATGGGGCAGGTATCATCAATTGGAGTAAAGAGGAACTAAGGACATTGGACAGAAAAACAACAAAACTGCAAACAATTTATAAATCACTCCATTACCAAGGACATGTAGATAGACTTTATGTCAAGAGATCAAAGGGAGGGAGAGGCTTGATAAGTGTTGAAGATTGTGTCAACTTCGAGGTTGGCAGCTTGCATAAATGCGTTGGAGGTAGCTCTGAAAGGTTGCTAATGGCTACTAAAGATGAAAATATCTTAGATGAAGGGGAGGAAAAGTAAAGTGTTAGTCAAAGAAGGTTGACCAGCTAGAGATAAGTCATTATACGGACAGTTTTTGAGGGGCACAAATTACACAGAGATGTATGGATGCTAAGATGGCGGCCGGTCAGTGTTTTTGTAGCTCTGACTTTATGCCTATCTTTCTCACATGCTCCTTTGTTTATGCTGAATTATTACCCTCGAATGGCGATATTAACTCTTACGCTCGAACCAGCCTGCTGATTTGGACACAGGAATTACACACGGAGCTATTATTTCTCTTTCAACCAGCAACGAAGACGCCATTTTGAAGTGGCAACGAAGACGCCATTTTGAAGTTAAAGGCAACTTCGGCTCTAGACTAAGCCATTACCCGAATTCAACGTCAACCTTCCAGCTCATTCGCCTACAGATCAACGGGGATATCAGCCCTCAACCCGGGTCCTTCAACTTTTAAGCAACAAAGCTGTTATAAGAGTGCTAATTCCTAGCGAAGTGAGTTTATAATCTCATCGCGCACGCAGCGCGCGTGGATCCTAGCGAACTGCAAACTCGCAGCGCCCATCTTTACTTATATGTATCCGATGGTGTCTCCCATGACGCCATACAGTAGTTTGACGTCACGACGCATTTTTTGTTTCTAGGCAACATTCGACTGAAAGCGATTTCCCATCATATCAATGACCAAAGTGCTTGGTTTTTTTGCGGTCATTTTAGGAGTCGGTAAGTGCTTTTTGCAATTGAATTTCGAATGCAAAAGTACTTTTAAGAGCAAATGGAAGCGATTTTGGATAATTAGCCTTAAGATATGAGCGAAAATTGAGGTAACAAAACGCGTTTTGCTCGCAGACGAGTTTATACCTTTTTGGCTTATAGTTGGAGTTAGGTGCGATATCGAAAGGATATCATGTATCGGATATTATCTGATACTTATATTTATATATATTATCTATATACCTATATCTATAATATATCTATATATCTACTACTAGAGTCTACTAAGATCCCATCCTCCTCTTTCCTGACTGCGATGACATTGGATATTATCGCGATAATATCAAGTTAAAATCTACTAGAATCTATTTAGATCCCGAGGCACATCTTTTTCTAATATATCTGATAGTAAAATGATTCCAAAAGTAGGTTGAGTTTGATCGTCCGGGTGAACGTAGTCCTGAATAGGACTGTTGTTGTTGACAGTGTCTGACGTTTCGACAACCTGTGTCAGAGTCAAAGTGAGTTGTGTCACGTCAGTCGATGGTATTATACTCTGGTTATTGATCTGATTGGTCAATTATGTCGCGATGTTATTGGCCGTCTGTCAGTTAAGCCGTGATGTTATTGGCTGTGAAAACTAGTAATCAGTAATTGGTGCTTTTCGATCCGTCTATTGTCACAGTTAAACAGTCCTCTATTGTTAGTCAAATTGTCAGTTTTCCAGTCGTTCTCTCGTAGTTAGTTTTGCTTGATCTCGTCAATAAGTCGTTTGTACGGCGCTGGTAACTGTTGGCTACGATTCTGTGGCGTTTGTTCTAAGTTAGTAAACCAGCTTTCTAAAGTAAGACTTTGATAGTAGTCTGTAGAATACGTTATACATGTCGCAGGGTCCCAGTCAATTTGATGTTTCGTCTTTAATTGGTGCTCAGCAATGTGATTGTTGACGTCACCATTCCTCGTCGCTCGTCTGTGTTCGGTCAGTCGCGTGCTTAGGTTTTTTCACAGTAAAATGATTAGAATGACTAAATCCAATTAGACGTCTACGACAGTATAAAGGCAAAATATCAGATAACATAAAATATCGGTGGATAGAGCTAGTACGTTATATTATTATAAACAATTAGACAAATATCTGATAAAAAATTGGATATTTTTAGTCTGATAAAAAGTTTGATAATGTTAGATATTAGACCTATTCTACATCGATTATAAAAATCTGATAACTATCCGATAAATCATATCGTTTCGATATAGCAGCTTTATGTATAGTTGGGCATCTGTTCTTTAAATGCGATGAAATGCGTTTACATTAGGATTCCACCGTCAAGACAACGGTCCTTCTTCTGAAAAGTATCTCTGAATTCTTGTTTATAGGGTTCGATCAACTTTGTACAGGGCGCGCTGGCGAAAGTTCTAGGGAAAAGGCTTTTAATAAAATATGATCAATGTTTTCACCATGTGTTTCACGTGTCGCAGTGGTAACGAAATGGCCTGGCGTGCAGAAGGTCTGGTACAACAAGGCTCCATCATCAAGGCTAGAGTGACCTAACATTTTCATGAAAGACCGCGCCCTCGAAAGAAAAGCTTCTCTTACGGTCGCCATTACGCTGGACCCAGTCTCCCATAATTCATAGTGGGTTCACTAGACAATAAAACGAGTGTTGATAAAACGAATGTCAAAGTTGAAAAACAACTGCTGCTATTCATAAAACAAATGACAAACTTGAAATGCAAATGTCGAATAAAAAAATGAATGTTGAATTGAATAAACCGAACGTCAAAGTTGTAAAAACGAATGCTCAAAAGAATAAAACGAACGTCAAAGTTGCAAAAACAAATGTTGAATAGAAAAAAAACGAACGTCAACCTTGAGAAACAAATGACGAACCTTAAAAACGAATGTTGATCTTAAATAAAACGAATGTCAAAACTTAAAAACTAACGGAATAGTTGAATTTTGGTAAGAAAAACGCGCCATAGATGTGCTCACACTATTGGAGACTTGGTTAAACAGCTCCATAACCGACCCGAGAAGTTCGGCTGGCAGAGAGAGAGTATGTAAAGCAGCAAATCCAGAACAATAAATTAATTCAAATTGCATATGGAGATCAATCCGTTCATGCATACCTAAGAAGCCAACGACCCAGGGAAACTATAGCAAAGATCTTCAAAGTGTGGCTAATGACTTTAACCATTTTTTCGCAAGTGTGGGCAAAAACACCATCAAAAAAATAAAAGAGATGGCAACTACAACTGACTGTAACTACAAACTAGGCGAAACTCCTTTTCAAGCAAAAAAATCACCCGGTATCTTAACAATTTTCTTTTACTCCTGTTAAATGCCTCTAGGTGGAAGTCATTATCAAGAACATGGTTTTAAACAAGGCACCCGGGATTGACAAAATTCCGATACGGGTGATTAAGGACTGTCTTCAAGGTATTTCGCGCTCCCTCACTTCAATAATTAACACCTCACTTGTTACTGCTTGCTTCCCAAGCGTGTGGAAAATCACTGAGGTGAAACCAGTACCCAAAGAAGGTGATCATGAAATAGCTAACAACAATAGACCAATATCACGTTTGCCTATGTGAGAAAGTGGCTCACAATCAGTTTACGGAATACCTAACTTCAAAAGACCGTTTGTCTACCAAACAAAGCGGAAACAAAAAGAGACACTCCACCGAAACCTCTGTGATTCAGACCACCCACATGATATTAAGTGGGATTGACAAAGAACATCTTACGGCGGTAGTTTTGCTTGACATGAGCAAGGCCTTTGACAGTATAGATCATAACTTGCTTCTTGTAAAATTGCAAGATGTCGGTGCGTCGCCTTTAGCTATACGTTGGTTTTGTAGTTACCTAACCTCCCGTTATCAGGTTGTCACGATCGGCACAGCTGTTTCGGAACGTCTACAAGTGCTCAGCGGTGTACCCCAGGGAAGTATACTAGGTCCACTCCTCTTTAGCATTTATATGAATGATCTGCGTCCAGTTCCACAACATTGTTCTGTCCAGTGCTACGTGGACGACACCAAGCTTCTTTTGTCGTTCCAGCTTTAAGACCAATCACACATAATGACAGAAATAAATCGAGATCTTGCAAGAATACGTAACTGGTGCTTCGATAACCAGTTACTGTTAAACCCCGACAAGACGAAGCTCCTAGTCTGTGGCAGTAAGCAGATGGCCGCTAAGATTGTCAACTTCCAGCTTTCGCTCCTTGGAAAAAAGCTTACCCTGGTGGAGGCCCCCAGCGACCTTGGTGTTATACTTGATACTAGCTTAACTTTCAATGATCATGTCACGGCAACTGTCGCTTCTTGTATGTCGCGATTATGTCAGATAAATCGCGTCAAACACTGCTTTGATAACCGCACTTTAATCTTTGTTATCAATACCTTAGTTTTTAGCAAACTTTATTATTGCTCCTCAGTCTAGAGTAATACATCACAATCTAACATTGCCAAACTCCAAGCTGTCCAGAACTTTGCCTGTAAAATTGTTAGCGGGGCCCCGAAATACGACTATGTAACTCCCATTCTCAGGCAACTCAAGTGGCTCTCATTTAAACAACACCTGTACTATCGCGATTCAATTATGGCGTTTAATAGCCTGTCCCAGGCTCTCAGGTAGTGGAAAGGCACGCGAAAAGTTGGCGGGGAGGGAAGAAGGAAAAAGGAAGGGATAGAGAACCTGTAATCATTTCTTTTACGACCCTTTCCCCCCCTCGTTTGAGATAATTAGATTTCGGCTGCCAAACTGTTGAAATGTCAATGAGTTGGAATCTTGCGCGGCGCTAATCCCTTATGCGAGCGTAAGCAATTTGGAGTGTAAAAAGGGGGTCGGTAGGCAACACACGACTTTTACCTCGTGCCAAAATGCTGCATGTTCCAATGAACTTTTTCTCTTACGGGTAGATTATGCTCTGGAGGGGTCTACGTTTTGACGAAGCAAATGCGATTTTTGCCGCTTGTTTCATGCTGAGGGGTCGTGACACGCATATTGATTTTCTGCCGTTTTTGAGAGCCTACACTCTTAAACAGTAAGTTTACGAATATGTCTTGCAAGGCACTATTTTTATATACTATGTCTATGTGCGATGAAAACATCATAAATCTTAGTGCCTCTTAAATTGAAAATATTCTAAATTGTTATAAACTCGAAGTCTAATTTAGCCTTCTTAAAATACGAGTAGCGTAGAAGCCATACATAGCCACGTAATTTTCTATGTTTACGTTCAATATATTGTTGTTGTTCCTTTCTCTCTTACTTAACTTTTATCTTACTCTGATGCAAGAGCTTTTTCTTTGACGTCTTTTGAAACTTAAAGTTCTTCATTGCGGCTAGAGAAGGTTTTTAGGTTGTTTAATTTTCTCCAAAGTTCCTCCTTGATTTGAATAGCTGAAAGCGATTTTCTTTTGTCCGTGAATGTGATGGTTGCCTACAATGTTTTGTCACGCTGGGCCCAGCTCGTTGGTGTTTTTGTACAGGATGTTACATTCTCACGGATAGTGATTCACAGATGCAAATTTCGAAAAATGGACTGCAGCTTAAACTGAAGCTACTTTAAATATGGAGAACTACGTTGTGACTCAGTCAAGATTGCTTTTTAAGCAATGAATTTTAAACTCCAGCTTGTTTTTCTAAAGATAATGTGAGTCTGGACTGGAGCCCGTAGTTCCTCCCGTGTCAATAACTTCTCCTTGCGAATGTCCTGTTAAAGCCCCTTTGTGATCAGGCAAGACCGAAGCCGGTCGGCAAGATTGCATAAACATCTTTTCCACGCGCCAAGTTCACAAGGTAGGTCTTCTTTTCCTTCCTCAGCGCTCCTATGTGCGTTAAATATCGTAAACATTCGTTCAACACCAGCCTCGGTTCAACACAGAAGTTATCGTGGATTCTTCTGTTTCACGCGCGTGGACGCCGCAAGCCATCCTTTTGAGTGATAGGAACGACCCGATTTGAGAGTGTTGATATAACCTGTCAGTTCTGACCAATCAGAGGGTATACCAGGACCTGGTATACCGGGACAAGCCCTTTAAAGAAATGATTACAGGCTCGCCGCCCTTCCTTTCCCCAGTTTCCTCCCTTTTTTTTTTTCACATCACATCTCATTTGTCTGTTCCCGTATATCTCGAAACACTTGAATAATAGCGTAATTAAGGTATTACCTCTCAGTTAAACAACTAAGACAAATATATTATAATTTAATCTATCCTCATATTTCTTTGACATATTAGCTTGGGGAAGTGTATACAAAACACATATAAGTAAAATTCAAGTGAAACAAAACCATATTGTAAAATTAATGTTTTTTGCCACAGCATTTGGTAGTGAGACAGAGAAAACCAAACCTTTGCTAAATCTTCTAGGCCTTTTAACAGTTAATAATTTTATCGTCTACAAGTCTCAAAATTCGTGCATTCATGGCATGAAGGCTGTCTGCCTGAGGTATTCGACAACATGTTTCAATATGTTAGTAATATCCATTGCTGCAACACTAGATACACTCTTTTTTTTTTTTCATAAGAATGTTGTTTTTCCGGCCCAGGCTAAATATTATTATTTTTCTGCCTTTTTTAGGCTAAAAATATTCTTGAATTATTCTTAAAAAAGAAAGAATTTATTATGATCTCTTTGTGGTTTTGTTCATTTCTTTTGTGCTGTTCTTAAGGTAAAAATGTATTACATGTACCGTTCATCGAACTATCATTAGCATTGAAAATTTGATTATGGCTAGTGCAGGTTTTTCCAATTTGTTTGCCAGTTTTGCCGTTATGAGAGAGGAATAGTTTTATACGGTTAAGTGAAAAATTAATGATCGTACAAATGTATTGTATTTACAGATTTTCAACGCACAAAATTCTATCCTTTTCAAAATTTCAACCTTGGGTTTATTCTTAAAGTATTCTTAAATTTCGCAATTTTCAGCCTCGATATTGTTATAAAACACATTCTTATAAAAAGAAAAGAGTGTATACGGCAAAGAAAAAACTTTGGAAGCCGAGCGTACGAACTAACGTAGGCAAACAATCAATTTCTTTTATGGCTACGGACATTTAGAAAGACCTTCCAACTCACTTAAAAAACTCAAGTGTGTCTGCATTTCCAAAGAAAATTATACGTTATCTACTGTCAGAAAAACAAATGAAATAAATTTTCGTCTTCCTGATTAAGCGACATACTTCATGTAAGAAAGTTCTTCCTTCTTTTTTTTTTTTTTTTTTTTTCTCTCGTTGTATTTCTTTTGATTTTACCTGCTACCTAGGTTCAGGGAGCTAACAAGAAAACCAACTGGTTCATTTAGCTTCCTATCTTGCACATTATTTCTCATTACATTTAATTAATCTTAACACGTTCCAAAGTTTAACTTGATATTCCAAAGTGGCATTTCTTGCAAAAACGGATGATTTTGGTCATATTTTTTCCAAAAAAATAAAAGAAATTTGGTAAAAATGACCTTTTCGTTGCAATTTGACTTTGATTGCTTATATTTTGCCAAATACTGCATTATTGCGTTAGGTTAAGAAATAGTAGAATCTTATGAAATCTTGCAAGTACCTGATTTAAATCTTTAAAAGTGGAAATGAATGTACTCAAATTAAATATAATTGCCAACACATTACGGTAGAAACCTTTAAATACTTCCAAATTTCTACCAAAAAGGAAATAAATAGGGTAAATTATGCCCCTAAATGGGAATTATGTGCAAAAATGACTAAAGCCATAGTTTTTTTTTTTGGAGCTGAAATGCCTCAAAGGACTCCTCTTTGCCAAAAATTAAAGAACCTAGTAGCAAGTGGAAATTTTCAGGCAAATCTGTTTAAAAGTTTCCATGTTCTTTTCAACCAGCTTTGTCGCAAGGAACATGGGAATTTCCATGTTCCTTCGCCTAAGCTTGTTAAAATGTTCCTTGCGACGAAGTTGGTTAAAAGGAAAATGGAAATTTCCATGTTCCTCGCAAATGGCCCATTAAAAGGTACTTGAAATTAATCCACCGAACGCCAGAGCTTACTAACTAAAAGATGATTTAGAAAATGTAAATTAAGAACTTAAAAGTGATTCGCAATGTTAACAGAACCTAAAACAAAAAATCCTCTGTTTATGAAATTGAACTATTAACAGAAAGTTTACTTTACCTTCCAAACTTATTCCTTTGGTCTATCGTAACATCATTTTCGTTTAATATGCAACATTTTTACATTCCTGAAAGATTACTAAGAACACAGCCTTTACAAATGTTCAAAGAATAAGTTCAATAAGTGCTTACTCCTACACACAAAAGCTCCTTCCTCCATACGTACTCCACATTTTCAGGCCATGTGAAGCAAAATATGCGGAACAGGTTTACAATATTGTTCTGACTAGATACTTTTTTTTCTGCAAAAGATAAAAGTTCGGAATCAAACGGCCAAACAAATTTTACCTCTTTATGCAGTTTAGTAGGAAGGACGCTCTAGTATTGGAGAGTGTTTGAACGGAACCCACATTAAATCAGTAAAATAAAGCTGAACAAGCGCTTTTTTGGATATAAGTATCTAAATCCATGTTATCTACTTAGTGTTAACTTATAAAAGTCCTGTTCAGACACCAGGATCTTAGGTGCCTGAATCGGGCCTCATATATCAAGCGGAACTCGCGAATGAATGCCCATGTGCCTGCGCGACAAAGCTGATCAATAGGAGCATGGAAATTTCATGGACCTACCGTTAACGGTGATAAAAAGGCACATGGAAATGCCCAGATCTTTACACAGTGATACTCGCACAAGCTGAATAATACCGTAAGGAGAAGTATAGCATCCGGCAATTTAACTTTTCGCATCAACACATCATCCGAAAAAACTCATCCCGGCTTGAGAATCTTTCACACTACAAAGGAGTGTTGTTATGAAATATATTTAACATAGAAGTTACTTAGCATTTACTTTTTCTCAACAACGGGTCAAATGAAATTTATAGATTTTAGTTAGATTTTAATACTCAAGAAATATAGTACCGATTCGTTTTACACATTGTCTATATTAAACAAATGCATATGACATGGTCTGTCAGTGAGTTCAATGTAAGTGTGGTCCTTCCAATTCATAAATTAGTCAAATTACAAAAACGTTGCAAAATTCATGACCCATTAATTTCTCTATTTTACACAAGATGTCCACAACATTAAAGGCAAAATCAAATGTAGTCTTTTCAAGTGCATGAAGTTATGTATGATACCAAGCGGAAAATGAAGAACGAAACTGACAGGTCTTTGTCCCCACAGGTGCTTCTTCGCGATGTTAGAACCTGCCAGTATATATGTGAACAAATGAAATCATGTGCGAGGTTTTTGCAAAGCATGAACCTAGGAAATTAAGTGGGAATGGGCTACTCGGGTAGAGTCTGTGACACGCACTGCAAATCAAAAGCGGACTTACTGAAGATAATGCACAGTTAGCTATTAATCATGCAAAATGGAGTATATCTTCAAATTAATTCAACAACGAAATAACAGTTGATTCTCTTGTTATTTAATGATATGGTTGTAAGTGACCAGCTGTATCAGTGATTATAGATTTTATCCTCTGTAGTTTAGTTGATCGTTTCTTACCATATTTCAGCTGAGAGCTGGGATTCTTGATGGAAGTGTAATTACATACAGGTCACTTGGATTTTGACTCCCGCGACGTGAGGACCTGATGGTTGGACTTTTCGGTTTCAAAATCTTCCTTTAAAGTCATATGGCTTTGCATCTTCTTGCCCAGTAGGTTAGTAAAGATCACTTGACTTCATGGCGACTCGCTAAGAGGTCACTCCGTTGATTTTTCATATGTTGAGCGATATCGCTTTGAAGTTACCTCATGTCCACTTAATCCAAATTTCCTTTCCGTTTTTAGGATCATCTTGACGCACGCTTGCCTAGCCTGCGTAGCTGGCGGTATTGTGTAGTAGTCGAGTGAGATTTGGCGGCGGAGCCGTTGTAATATAGTCGAGCGAGATTTGACGGGCGAGCCGTCACGAGCGGCGAAGCCGCGAGAAATACCGCCTGCCAGAGAACCATGATCTTTCGAATGCCGCCCACTTTTGTCACCTTAGCTGATAGTCAAAGAGAAACCTGCAATTTGAAACTTTCGATTATTTTCGCGCGAGACAGTTTAGAAATAAGCGTTGACAGGCTAAACACGACTCCTAAGCTCGTGATAATGTGAAACGTGACCTTGTGAGTTTGCTTGAACAGAGGTTTTTTATTTTCTCGGCTCTCGCGAGAAGGTTACTAGCACTACACAGTGCATGTATTATTCTAAACTTTGACTGAGTAAATCTTTTTTTGCAACACCAGGCTTAACATTAAAAGGTCATGAAGCTGGTTTGTTACATGCATGCTGAGTAACCATTTCCGGTGGTTTATTCTTCTGTAGGTGTTCCTGATAGGATTTGATCTCAGATGCAGTTGTATAGTGTTTTAATTTTCTTTGACCTTTGTTTCTTACGGCTAAATAAAGACAATTCCAGCGCTGTGAAGTTTAAAGGCGCCATTTCGGCAATTTGGTCATCAATTATGCTCTTTTTAAAGCGGAAATCACAATCACTTTACATGTACGTCTTTTTCAGTTTGCCATCTGCTCCCTAAATTGGGAAATATATGCGAAGGCTCATCTAACATGATTGACAAATGTATGGCCCTCGACCAATCCGTTTCCCAGCACACTGGTGTGCGGACTATTCAATATACCGGGGTTTTCTGGCAGGCGGTATTTCAACCGCCTCGTCCCTACTCCCTTTTTTTGGAATACGGCTCCGCCTCCAAAACTTTAATCTCGCACCCACACAATACCGCCAGCTACGCAGGCTAACGCTTGCCTCGAACAACCATGATAGCCCGCGTTTTATAATAACGATCACTGAATAACAGTCATGATTTCGTGGCGGTACCCGATATGACACAATAGTAAAGTGGACTAAGCAGGTTATCACTCAGGAAGTCGTTCATGCCTGAAGTATTTTGTTGCACGGAAAAGACCAATTGAAGCAGTGCCACAAACAAATAACTCAAAGTGTTAACTCGCGCAATAATTACTGAAGGAATTTATTTTATACTGCAGAGGGCAAGTCACACGCTCTATGTTTTGAGAAACAATACGCTAAAGGGAAATTGAGGGAAGAAAAAACGAGACGAAACGAAACGGACTGACGAAGGAAAAATGTGGGTTTAAAGTAATTACACGTTATTGTAAAATCCGGTGGAGTATTAAAACCGGCACGATATTTTGTCCGGCTGTTTTCCAAACTCAGATGAAAATACCCTATTTTTATCAGTCTATTTGAGCTTTTAGTTCGTAGACCACAGTAAAACTGCTCATGGCGGTCTTTTGTCTGTTTTGTTTGACTTGTTTGCGCGCGCGATCTTCAAACGTTAAAAACCCAACGGACAACTCAGTAAATACCGCCTTGTTCTCTTTGACCCTTTATGCTGTCATGCTGTATTAATTCATCGCCGCAAAATTTGGCAACTAACTCAGCACAAATCAAAGGCAATTAACAACGGCGCTGTTCTTTAAAATTCAATTCCTTGGTATCTCAAAACGAAAAACTGAAACCGACAATGAGTAAGCCGGCTGCAACGCAGGCTAGTAAATATTTGATAAAAAGTTCTGGATAAAGGGACCGGAAATGGGGTTGTCTTCCTTTAATCAGCTAATCATATACTGCACACAACAAATGCGAAAATTTCAGTCATTCTCCTTGTGTTGATAGGATCTACTGCGCCTTGTGCTGAAATGCGTCAGTGTATTAATGCACCATTGCAGAGGATCAGAGCAAGCAGCCTCCAAACTATTCGCCGGGCGATAACAGAAAAGGCAGTTAAAGGAAACCCAGCAGGAAGCGGAGACCTTGACGCACCAGGCGTACCCAAATGGACAAGTATTCGGAAAAATACAGACTTTTGGTTTCTAAAAATTCCATCAGGCTATGTAGAAGTTTTCAAAAAGCAAAGAAAGCATTTTACATTATTTTCTGGCGTCTTTTTTAATGAAATTTCCATGTTCCTCTTTCCATGTTATATGCGTAAGGGTACATGGAAATCACTTCCGTGTCATTTTCCTGTTATCTGCGTAAAGGTACATGAAAATTTCTTTGTTCCTCTCGTTGTTATATGGCGCGTCAAGGTACATGGAAATTTCCATGTACCTTTTCGCGTATGTGGGTAAAGGTACACTGATGACAAGTTCCTTTCCAGAAAGAACAATTAATTCATTTCCATGCACTCATTTTCCGTTTATCTGCAGAAAACATGACTATACGGATCAGTTTTGGAAAGAATTATGCCCTGTGTACTAAATTTTACCAGATAAAACAAAAACCGAATCACAGTTGGGGGGTGTTATGCTCTGAATACTAAATTTTACCAGATAAAACAAAAAAACGAATCACTTTTGGAAGGAATTATGCCCTGAGTACTAAATTTTACCAGATAAAACAAAAAAGTGGTAAAATGTGAGGCATTTCTAAATAATGCTTCCATAATTCATTCCTTTACGAGGGCGTTGAGATATGTCCCGGATCGATCTTGTTAGCAAAAATTTGCTAACAAATTCTTTTCGCAATTGTCGCAAAAGAAATAATTTAGCAGAAAATTATGTGAGAAAATCACTGCAAATATCGCAAAAATCGCAAGAATAACAAATGCAACAAAATTCAAGAATAGAAAAGCCCAAGAAGGGTCCCGAAAACTCCGCAAATGTCGCAAAAATCGCAAAAGTAACAAGGATTTTTCTTGCTAGCTAAAAACACCGAGTAACAAATATCGCAAGAGTAGCAGGAATAACAAATGTAACAAAATCCAAGACCTAGAAAGAGAAAAAGCCAAGAAGGGCCCCAAAAGTCCGCAAATGTCGAAAAAATTGCAAAAGTAACAAGGATTTTTCTTGCTAGATAAAAACACCTGGTAACAAAATCGCAAATTAAAATACCAAGAATGATAAATTTACCCAAATTCTAGATTACTAAAGAAAGAAAAATGGCCAAGAAGGGCCTCTAGAGAGTCGCAAATGTCGCAAAAATCGCAAAAGTAACAAGGATTTTTCTTGCTAGCTAATAACATGGCAAAAATCGCAAGAATAATAAATTTAACAAAATTCCTAAGACTTAGGAAGAAAAAAGGCCAAGAAGGGCCTCGAAAAGTCCGCAAATGTCGCAAAAATCGCAAAATAACGAGGATTTTTCTTGCTAGGTAAAAACACCTAGTAACAAAATGTAATTCGTGCCGGATGCGAATTACATTGGCTACACGAGCCTCCACCTCCATCATCTGCGCGTAGACGAGCACAGATACTCCGTAATTGGCAAACAGCTTAAAGAAAAACACTAACAAGAGCCAACTAATCTCCAAGAACGTTTTAATAGCGGAGCTCTGGCGCGCGAAGCGCGCCTGCGGAGCACCGTGGGTAAGTAAATCTACCCATTCCAGAAAATTTGGTAATCACGTGACCGTACACCGCCGGTCCGTCCGCACCACAGGGTAACCAATGTTCAATCTCATACTTTCTAGCTAGTTTGGGAGCGCAGGAAGACTGATATTGCACACATATTGTACATCAATGTTGTGATCAATTGACAGCTGTCAAAACAGGGTATCTGCTGTATCACCTGACCGTATTGCGGGCTCAAGTGTCGATCCATCGAGGTCGAGTATCTTTTTGAAGTTACCCGCTGACAAGTGACTAGTTTTCAAATGGTCGCAGGCTCAAGTTTAATTTTTTTTAATTCATATGAAATATGTTGTGTTTTATATGTGCCACACAATTAAAATTTTGATTTCAAACTGACCTCGGAAGCTAAAATTCAGCCAGTTTTTACAGGCAGGGAAGACATGCCAGTCGCCAGTTGCTTTTTTCTCACCAAGGTCACGCGTTGGTCACGCTCTACGTGCAATTTTTATGCTCTGATTGGTCAAAATTTGACAGGTGAGTTCATGCAGAAAATTTATGCAGCATCTTGAAACTTGTTTACTCTGACAGCTGAAGCTGACAGAGTTTTGTGTCAACTTGTGATGTTTTTAACTGTCTTTTTCCACTGAATGTACAAAATGAAATCCAGCTGCTATCAAGAGTCTTCTGTTATTCATAGCTAGTTTGTTTATTGGGTTTTTGGTTGAGAAATGCGTCGCTTGTCAAAGTCGGAAATCCGATTTCGGATGGCATCGTTTTCGTTTTTCACCTTGCTTGATGCGTAAGAGGGTTGAAAAGTCTTGATAGTTTTCAGTTCATCTCGAATGGTAAGCCTGAGTAATTATTGCATTTGATGCTTGTTTTTTATATCTAATTTAATGAGGTCGGGCGTAGTTTATGCGGCTAATTAGTTTATGCACGTTTGAAAGATTTGAGACTTTATGGACCGAGTATCAGGTTTGATTATAAGCTTATAGAACTTTAGAAAGCCTTTAGACATTTTCTCACCGCAAATTGAAAGAAAATGTTTCAAAGAATATTTAGTTATAATTCTGGCTGTAAAAGAAAGCTTTGAGCAATTTTCTTGCCTCGAGTTCATCTTTGGAAAAAGCAAACACCGGGAAGCCGGCTTAAAACATAAACAAGGATTTTCAGAGACACTTTAATACTTGTCTTCCTGAATGAAAATTGTTGTCTCTGTATCTTTCACCGAATTATTTTCCTTTTATTGATCGTTAGTAGTCTCTTTTGCAATTTTATTCGCTGTGCCGTTTGTTTTCAGTCGCTCATGAACATCGCTTGCAGGAGGAGTCAAAATGCCACGCGTATCAAACGCTTTTGAAGATTACACATCGTTATAAAACCATTAAATAAAAAAAAAACCATCATAAATTCTTTATTATGTTGAAGCGTATAACTCTATTAATCTTGATTTAAACAGTCGACTTTGGCGCTTGTCAAAAGTGAGAACCGGCTAACCGTATTAGGTGATTTTGGAAATTTTTTTAACGGTTTCGGTAAAAGCCCACGCGTGCTTCGATCGTCCTGAATATTGAATGAGTGCAATTTGTATTGCAAAATTGTGAAATACTGCATTCTGTCCGAGGTCTGTATGATAAAAACAGCGCCTCATGGTACTGTTTCACCTCAGAAGTGATGTATAAAAAGTATAAAAGGTTGGTTTACACGTCCCCAGACTTGTTGGCAAGATTTTGTAAAGTAAATTATAAACTTGTCGAACGTAAAAAATTCGGCCTGATTTGTTTTCCAGGCCTAATCTACTATGACTAAGAGCCAATATGGCTCTTAAATTTGATCGAAGATGATAGCTATTTTTTGGGTGTAAGGCTATCAACTCGATGTATTAAAGATTAAGTTCACTCTTAGCTTGGACTGTTTGCAAATTATTTTTCTCTAAATTAGCCTTTCCCTCAAAAGGCACATGAATATGCTCTAAAGTTAACTGATTTGTGGAATACAATTGCAAGTTTATTATTTGATTTAAATTATAAGTTCGAGTTAATAGGAGCTTCGCTTTTAGCCCTGGCTAAATCTATATATTATCCTTAAGAAATGCCGCGGAAGGTTTTTGTACCTCATTTATGAGATGTTGTTAATTAAGGAAAAGAGACCAAACTTAAACACTTAAACACTTAAACTGGTTCCTGTCTAGAAAAAATTTTCACTTAATTACTCCATTCTTTTGTTCTTCAAATTTAATGTTGTGTCTCACACCTTCGTTTCCTACAGTTTTTCATTTGCATTTGATAATGGTGATATGTCGTCGCCGAAACGTCATGTTTTGATAGCGTTGATTTTTATCCTTAAATTGTCTTGCTCGTCTTTTATGGAAGCCCAGGGGGGCCAAATAATGATTTCGTCTTTATTTTTCACTTTTCCATTTTTGTTTTTCACTTTTTGATTTTCACCTCGCCATTTAGCTTTTCGGTTTATACTTTTTACTTTTCCGTTTCCGTTTTTAACGTTTTGATTTTCACTTCGCCATTTAGCTTTTCGGTTTTTTATATTTTACTTTTCCGTTTCCGTTTTTAACGTTTTGATTTTCACGTCTCCATTTTGCTTTCGGTTGAGATTTCGGTTTTTATTATTTTACTTTTCCATTTTTATTTTTTACCGATCTATTTCGTTTCACTTTTCAGTTTTTGTTTTGGCTTTTAAATTATTTAATGAAAACCAAAACCAAAATCTAATTATAAACATTAAAAAAAACGAAAACCAAAAAACCAACAACAAAAGCCAAAACCAAAACCAAAACCAAAACCGACAGAGTAGACCATCATGCTTTGATGGACGATCAATATGGCGGATCAAGGTGTCCATCCGGCGGAGTGTGGCTTTGTTGACGATGTTAGCCGAGGTAAATTTTCTAGTTTTACCTCCATTGATCGCTCTAAATCATAAACTGTATTTCTTTTCAACGTACCTTTTAATTCTTCTATTTAAGCTATGGAAATCGCGTTAATCGACTAGATCATCAGAAGGATGGATTGGAGGTACTAATGTGCTGTAAGCTACCGCACATCTGTTAAGCTTTCATTTACACTAGATCGTAATCGCCTAGACTGTGAATGTAAGGGGGAATATATTCTTTGAGCATAATGGAACGATCAAAGAATGGGCAGTAAGTTTTTAACACGTGTCGGCTCTCAAAATCAGATAGATTTGGAGTCACGTTTATAACTGATGGCAAACGTCAGATTCACCCAACGCCTGTCTTCTAAGATATCTCAGTGTTCGAATAAGCAAAAATGGAATAGGAAATGAGCGGATAACAACCACTCAAGACGATTCGTATGGATAAAACCTGCTTGAAACTGCTAAGTTTTATGTAGAAGTAATGAACAGTAAGCGACAAAAAGAGGGGAAATTTGGTCACGCGGTATACAAATTCACGTTTACCGTTTGTCGTAGAGGTGACTCTACATGTGTTATTGTTGTTCTTGAAACTCGTCTTCCATCGAAGCACTTACATTTCTTATGTCCGTGCGTTGCATAGATGAACCGATTGTTAAGGAAACCTAACACAAAGTCAAACAACTAATACAAGAACTACATGCGGACTTCTCGAAGCCCTTCTTGACCTTTTCTCTTTCTAAGTCTAGAATTTTAAATTTGTTATTCTTGCTATTTTTGCGATATTTATTACTTGGTGTTTTTAGGTAACAAGAGAAATCCTTGTTTCTTTCGCGATTTTTGCGAAATTTGCAGACTTCTCAAAGCCCTTCTTGGACTTTTCTCTTTCTAGGTCTAGAATTTCGTCAAGTTTGGAAATCTTGCTATTTTTGCGATATTTGTTACTCGGTAGTTTTAGGTAGCAAGAAAAATCCTTGTTACTTTTTGCGATTTTTGCGGAATTTGCAACATTTCTGATATCAGTTTCCTTTAATTTTTTTGGCGAAAATTGCGAACACAATTTGCTAGCAAGATCGATCCTGGACATAAGTGAGGGCGTTTGGTAAGAACTTCATTAAAACAGCTGTATTTTGCCAGAAAATCACCACTTCAGAAAATCAAGTTTAACTTTGGAACGTGTTTCTTCTACTGTAAGAAAATTTACTAGATTGTAATATCAACCACGTAAATCGACAAAAGCATAATGAACATTATTGTTATTATTCTCATTCTTATTCTTCATGTCTGCGCTTTCCCAATTCAGCGAACCCGACTATCTCTTAGCCTGGAACAGGCTAGGTATTTAAATGCATGAACTGCCCTGTCCCGGAGTATCTATCTCATCAGTCTATTAAGCGCTGATCTATATCAACCCGCAGAACTAGAAACTCACAGTTGTTAAATATTCCTTTATTCAGATCTGCAACTGGCCAAAGAACTTTTTGTTATAGAATAGTACCTCTCTGGAACGTTCTGCCGCGAAATATATCAAGTAAAATCAATCGTTAGCGCAATTTAAGAGTATGATGTGAAAAAGACTTCTAATAGACTCTAACTGAATTTATAAGATCACAGAACACAGCTAGCATGAGAACCCAGTAATAAATAGTTTAATCATTGGGTACTTAATTGATCTAACTTCCTGTATTTTAATATTTAGACACTTAGAACTTAACTTATTTTCTTTGTTTTGTTTTATTTCATGTCATTCTATTTTGTTAAATGTTTCACTGAAAAGCCCCGTGGGGACGTGAAATGTATGTATGTATGTATGTATGTATGTATGTATGTATGTATGTATGTATGTATGTATGTATGTATGTATGTATGTATGTATGTATGTATGTATGTATGTATGTATGTATGTATGTATGTATGTATGTATGTATGTATCTATGTATGTATGTATGTATGTCTAAGATGTTAGAGACTCGCAGTCATAGGATTGGTTAAAAGGAGGAATCTTGAAGAAAGATTCTAACTGCTGCACAAGATCAGGCTCTTCGGACATATTACATCAAAAATAAGATTAACAGGCAAGATGTTTCACCGATGTGTCGCCCATGCCGAGAAAGGGAGGAAACCGTCAGCCATATAACTTCAGAATGCAAGAAATTAGCTCAAAACCAGTATAAAAACTCGAGACACGACAAGGTTGCCTAAGTTGTCCACTGGAATCTTCCCAAAAAATTTAATCTGCAGTGTAGCGAAACCTGGTATGACCATTCTCCGGAGGCAGGGATGGAAAATGACTAAGTGAAGTTATTGTGGGATTTCAGAATTCAGACAGATCACCATTTAGACCACAATAGACCTGATATTGTAGTGCTGGAAAAGGAGGAAAGGGAGTGCTTCATTGTTGATGTAGCTTGCCCTTCTGATACACGGGTAGCAGAAAAAGAAAGCATGGGGGAGAAGATTGACCACTATCAGGACTTAAAAGTGGAAGTGCAAAAGATCTGGAACTGTAAAAGTGTATCTGTCATCCCTATTGTAATTGGAGCTCTTGGCACTGTGAGTAAACACCTAAGGATGTGGATCAGCAAGTTGGGAATACCTGGGATCATCGCATTGCTCCAGAAAGCTTGTTTGTTGGGAACAGCTAAGATCCTAAGAAGGACCCTAGACACCTAAGACTATAGGGGATAGCTTGATGTTTTGGGGAATAAGGCCACCTATAGGTGTGAGACATGCACATCATAATAATAATAATAATAATAATAATAATAATAATAATAATAATAACAACAACCAGGGTAAACACGTCAGCGGAAGCTATTATAAATGGGTGCCCTAAGCAACTAAAAATAACAATTAAAATATAAAATAACTACCATAGATAGTTTATCAGAAAATGTGAAAACTATGTACAACGTTGATGGATAAAAAATTAGAATTATATAACTACGTAAATTAAGACTCTAAAATCTCTTAAAGATTCACTAGAACTCTGAAAAATAATATCATTAAGTTGCGGTTTTAAAAATCACTATAGAGTCAACTTCCTTTAGATGCGGTGGCAAGTTATTGAAAGCCTGGGCTCCAGTTTAAAATGTTCCTTTCTTGGCAGATTCTGTACGGACTTTAGGAATTAAAATCAAACAAACCATCGGAGACAGGTGAGAACCTGTTTCCGCTCTCACAAGCCCATCTATTTTTAAACAGAAATTCGGTTTAGGTTATAAGCACCCCCCTTTCCCCCCCCCCCCCCCCCGCCTCTCCCTCAACCCGATTATAGGCCCTTCTTTCTGTACCTAATATTTCGTTTTGTAGTTTCCTGTTTCAGTCAGAGTTATATTTTTTTATTTCTTTTTCCTTGGGGAAAAATAAAGAGCGTGACGTTATCATCGTGTCATGAGACTCTCTTCCCCGTTTATAAGCCCACCCGGATATCAGCCCCAGGGATATAACAGGGACACTCAACGACGGTTTCCTCCTAAATACATTGAAAACACTTTTTAGGCTATCCAGAGTACTTTTAGATATCTAAAAATGCGTTCTAAGAGGCGTCATAAAATTTGTATCTGTTTGGTCATCCTAGGGGAGCTTGAGCGTTATCGAAATTACAGTGGCTTCAGTATTATTTTCCCCAAAATATTAGATGCAATTTAACGTATTACGAAGGAGGGAATTTTTCTGATCAGGCTTTTTCCATCACATTTTTGAATCCGAAAATTTTAGGTTTTCTTTTTTCTACGAAAAATAGCCTAACCTGGGGAGTGAAATGTGAAGAATTAAACTTCCGAAAATCGTAGGGAATTTATTACTTGAGCTTCGAAAATTTTCTTCACATATTTTCTTCACATATTTTCAACAAAAATAGGACGAGGCTTCCTTGGATGTCTACCTCATACAGGCTACTCTGTCCTCCGTTTTTCAGCGTCCTTTCCTAACTATTTTGTTCGTGGAGATTGTCTTCTAGATTGGTGCTAGACAGAATCACAAGGGACCTTAAGGAACAGCGACGACTACAGTTGTTAAAAAGAGAACGTCAAAATGAAGAAAAGAACGCTTTTACGGGCCAAAAAAAAACGCTCTGCACGTGCATCACACTTTTTCTTATACCATAACTGCGCGCTTAAATGCAATGGCGCTCAAGACGAATTTTTCTCGTCTAATTTTCGTTTGTGCACATGCTGGCTATCTTGTGATCTTCACTGAAACAGGTAAATAATTACTACCACGGCCGCAAGGTGAGTAATTTTAAATTTTTAAATAACATAAAAGTTTTAGCTATAAATGCGAGCGGACTGTTATGTCGAAGACGTGGCGCTACAAAGTTACTGATCGGTCATCGAGCTTAATCTTAGTTTTCGCTGAAGCTCAGAAGTGGTTACTTGTGTGGACCAGCTCAGTCGCTAATGAAACTGTTAAAAATTGTGGCGTTACTATTAATAAAGCCGAGGGGCTCCTGATGGACAATCATTTTATTAGTAGAACTGTTAAGCTTTATGCGTTATAAACCCAATACATGCAAATAAAAGCCGGCGTAAAAAAAAAAAAAAAAAAAAAGAAAACGGGATCTTTCATCAGGAAATATCTGTAAACTTGAGCTTTAAATCTGTAGGCATGCTAAATGATATTTCAAGGGAAGAATTGATCCTTATTTGCCAGGGTCTAACAAATACATTGGGGGATTAATTTGCCTGTGTTTGACAGATACAGCAAATACGCTGGGGTATTACTGTGCCTGTGTCTAACAAATACCGTATTTTGCCTCTGTTTAACAAATACACTGGGGCATTAATATACCTGTGTTAAGTAACAAATACACTGGGGCTTTAATTTGCCTGTGTCTAACAAAATACATTGGGGCATTAATTTGCCTGTGTCTAACAACAACACTGGAGTATTAATTTGCCTGTGTATAACAAAATACACTGGGGCATTAATTTGCCTGTGTCTATCAAATACGCTGGGGCATTTATCTGCCTGTGTCTAACAAATACACTGAGGCATTAATTTGCCTGTGTCTAACAAATACACTGAGGCATTAATTTGCCTGTGTCTAACAAATACACTGGGGCATTTATTTGCCTGTGTCTGACTAATACACTGGGGCATTAATTTGCCCGTGCTTAACAAATACACTGGGGCATTATATTGTCTGTGTTTAACAAATCGGGACACTGGGACATAAATTTGCCTGTGTTTAACAAATACACTGGGGCATTAAATTACCTGTGTTTAAAAAATATACTGGGGCATTAATTTGTCTGTGTCTAACAACAATACTGGCGCATTTATTTTCCTCTGTCTAACGAATAAACTTTTGAAGTATTTACTTCTCTCTAACAAATTTATTTATGGCGTAATCCTTTACCAATACAATGGCAACTAAGATAAAGGCGTTTTATAACTGAAAATTTTGGTGATGTATATTTTTTAGCCATCCCGGAAAAAAACCGCGAGCCACGAAAAATATAAAAGCAAAGAAAGAGTAGCCCTGTCCCACTGTGTTATTGTACATATCAGGCGTTCAAGAAAACCCGTATACTTTAATTAGGAAACTTTGCCGCTAAAACGGGTCAGAATTAATCCGGCTTACAACACCTTCGTCAGGCTTGTCTTCATTTCAATTTGGTTCTTGTTTCAGCTCCTACTGTGATTTAGGTAAAAAATTTTTACCTAAGTAGTGGAGATCCAAATTCCTGAACCGGCCTAAGCTTCGGCCTTGACGTCCATTGCACGACTAGTCCCGTCATATTAGAGGCTGACCCGGAACAAATTCCCACAAAAGCTTTCTCTTCGAAAATATGTCAGAGCTGATGAGTTATTGAATATATCAAAAGTCCCCCCAAAATCCGAGCACGGCAACATGGTGAAATTTAGCAAAACACTGAGGAGCTCTCTCCATATGACATGGAAACGAGCCTGGAACCGGAAGTGCAGGTTTACTAGCCTGGTATTATAGCATAAATAAAATCATTAAAATATGATAGAAAACACGCTGCTTCTTGTATTTATTCACGTTTTATCATGACATGACTAATATATCAAAATTTACCTCCAGCGTGAGCTTTTATAAAATGTGTTTGATCGCGGCATGTAGCCAAAGAGGGAGTACTATACAGACACGTACAAATCGTTCAGTTCACAATGCAAAGATCGACAACTAATTCATTTCAGGCCTTCTAACAGATTTTAAAAATGTTAAAAGAGGTTGACAGGCTAAACACGACTTCCGCTGATTCGCGATGTAATAGTCTTTTGACCTTCAGAGTTTAGCTCTAACAAGTTTGTCCTTTAGAGACTTCCCTCTTTTGTAGGAGATGAGAGGTGGTTCTCTGTATATTGTACGCAGCAATGAGTGATTTCAATTAAATGCCACTTGTCCATTAGAGCCTTTTTAAGACTAGGCACTGATGGGTTGGACTGTGTAACAAAAGGCGCTAGTTTGTTCTTTTCTCCTTGCGGTTTTTGCTGAAGTGCCAACTCTCTCTTCGTAAATTTAACTTCTGCGAGGACTTTATTTACCAGATTATCTGGATATCCCCGGACACGCAAGTGTGACTTGAAGTTGTTAATGCTTTCTTCAAATAAATTTTTTGAATAGTTGGTTCTCAGAAGTCTTAGTGCTTCGCCCTTAATAAATCCTTTTTTTCACGCCCGCAGCGTGACAGGAAGTGAAATGCGTGTATTGAAATGTCTCTGTGGGTTTAAAATGTGTACGGATGTCAAGGACAGCGCCTTTCGTAAAATCTCTCGTCCTTAAAAACAGTGGTGTCTAGGAAAGTTATTTCCTTCTCTGAAATTTCAGCCGTAAATTTTATCGTAGGATGAGGTGTGTTTGCTTCTTATCAAACTGATTTATCGTCTCCCTTCCTGTTTCCCACAGGGATAAAACATCGTCAATGTATCTTTTCCACTCGAGGGGTTTAGTCTTGCTTTTACACGGATTATTTCTGTTTCAATTCTGGACATAAAAATGTTCGCTAAGGTCACTGCTACCTTGCTCCCCATCGCCTCTGCGTGAGTCTGGAGGTAGTTCCTCCCATTAAACTGAAAGGAGTTCTCCTGGAGTATCAGTTAAGCATATCTCGGAGTTAATCGGTAGGAATGGGAGTGGCGTTCTCATAGAAGACAGTCGTATGCTTGGCATACGGTGTTTATTCCTTCTTGAGGAATATTTGTGTAAAGACTCGTAACATCCATTGAAACTAGGATCGCGTTTTCAGGAACTTTCCTCTCCTGTATAAAGTTAATAAATTGTGTGGTATCAGTTTGAGGTAGGATTTTTGTCCTTTAGCGATCGGCTGAAGAATGTGGTCTAAGAATGATGATATTCGCTCTGTTGGGCCGTCGCAGCCCGAAATTTTAGGTCTTCCAGTCAGGGTTGGTTTGTGAATCTCGGTTAGTGTGTAGAAAAGTGGTATGCGCGGTGGGCAAGGTGTTTGTGAAGGCCATTTCTTGGTCATTGTGTCAATATGACCTCCTTGATGGAGACCATCAATTATTTCTTGGACCTTTTGAGAGGTCTCTTGTGCCATTGGTGCTTCGAGGGGCGTGTAGTTTTGCCTGTCATCAAGCTGAACCTGGCCCTCTTGTTTTTTATCATTTTTGTTCATAATGACCGTTGAGGTGCCCTTGTCTGCCTTTTTAATTACTATTTCTGTGTTAGATCTGAGTTAGTTAGTGCTATACGTTCTCTAAAGGCAGTTTATTTCGTGGCTTTAACACTTCAATCTCAGCGGGTTGAACTTTAACCTCCTCTAAATAAGTTTCTAATGTGACTGATGATTGAACTGGAGGCTCCCAGTTTGATTTGACGTGAAAAGGGTGTTGTTTACTATCTTTGTTGTGAAAGATATAACGGAGACGCATTTGTCTCGCAAATTGTTCAAAGTCTGAAAGCAATTGCTGCCTAACGCGATTCTCTCCTAGAACCGGTGTTTGAATAAATTTCAACCCTTTTGACAGTAAGTTGATCTGATCATTTGTCAAGTTGTGGTTTGAGAAGTTTTTAATATGTCTCCTGTTGAACTTGCTGTTTCTCTTATCTTTATCCCGCCTTTTGCTACTTCTACGCGAGCGGTTTTTGTCATTTCTGATTTTGCGCTTATCTTTCTCCCTCCCTTTAACTAACGAGTCTGTTAAGACATAGGGATAAGATTCATTCTCTTTGTTTTGTAAAGCTTTCATCATTCCTTCCATTCTTTTGAATTTGTCTGCTAGCTCGTTCGCTAGAAATAGTACATTCTCAGTGCTCTCCTTTTCTGGTACCGGACGAGGCCGGTTCTTAATCAGTTCTGGATTGTCTGTTTTCCCTTCACTGGGTTTTTATTCCAGATGTAATTATAGTCTTTTATTATTAAATATGAGGACGTAAATAACTAAGTATCATTTTTATAAGGAATTATAGTTATGATTTGTGCGGTATTTTAGTAGGCATTCGGACGACTTATGATCAGCCTCGTTTCCATGCAGTGAAAGACGCAGCGGTCAACAGCTCCAACAAAATCCAGTTTTTCGACATGTTGCCATACTGGGATTTTTGGGGACTTTTGATATGTTATTAAGCAATAAATTCTGAGTCTAAAACCGTTGAGATTTCTTTTGTGGGAATTTGTTCCGGGTTGACCATATTTTCCGCGTAAAATGAGTGGACTAGACTACGACGTGAAACTTCTTAATTGGATCCTACTGAGCTGTTTTACGGTGGACGTGAACATATGCACGAAGACGAATTTTTTCGTGTCTGTTTTTGAACTTGAATACTGACCTTAAGAATTTAACATCGCAAACGTGGCTAAATAAAGGCGATAAACTTTGAAAGAACGCAGATTTTTAGCGCCGTGTTTACTGCCTTCGAACCCTTGGTTGCTTAAACTTCCCTCTACTATCATAGCCCTCTTTGAGCTTTCTACTCAATACTAATTTATGGCGAAAGTTGAAGTACTTCAGAATGAGACATTTCTGTGAAAGATCCCACCAGAGCTTCGCTTTTGGCCTTGATTAAATCTATATCTTACATTATACCATAAAGTTCATTGACGTAATTTGTCTACTCACAGTCACTACATTGTAGCTCTTACCGTATTTATTGTCCCGATCAAGTGTTCCTTTCACGACTCCATTTGGAAGAATTTGAAGATGGTAACCACTGCGGCAGAAAATCTTACAGTGCGTTGAGGTGCTTGGAAGCTTCGTTGTTTTGTGAACAATTTTCAAGACGTTTTCTCCTGAAGGCTGAGGCCATTTCTGCTTCTTGTAAAGGAACGTCGTGAGTGAATTTGTAGGCTTGTGTCTCGTCGCTGAAGAGGGAACGTTATCAAACTTGCCTCCTTTAGTCTGCTGTGTGGTGACATTGTCTGGTTTTGCGGATGTATACTTCTCGGTGCAGTACCAGATTTGAAGCAACAACAGCAGAAGGTCTCTGAAGTTCATGGCTAAAAGGTTCTGAGATAGGAATATTAGACGGGTTAGAACCTTAAAATGTTCTAAAATGTAAGATATGCTGACGAAATTGTTGCGGTTTAAAGAATCAGTCCATTAACTAGGTTAATGGACATCTTAAACTAAGACTCCGTCCAAATCATTTGGGATAAACTGGAAAACGGCTTTTTTAATGGCTGCCCCCTTGACCTACACCTTCAATTTTTTCATTTTCATTGGGAAGTAATTCATTTTTAATTATTTATTTTTACTAAGATCATCCCCAGCGATAGGAAGTGCTCTAGACTGACTCGAAAAACTGAACCCAGCTGGTAGTCACAGGTCCCATTTCCGTTCTTTCAGTAATTGGAAAAATCTTTAAAGGAGCCATCTTCAACCAGAAATTAAAGTATTTCGACGACAATAATCTACTCTCTAAATTTCAGTTTTTTGGGTTGTTAAGACCGTTAAACTCTACCTTGACTGATTTTATCGGTGTGACTGAGAATGTGGTATCTTTCACAATAAGGCGTTTGATACTATTAACCTTAAGATCCAACAAGAGAAGATAAAATCCAATTAGGGAAACTAACCGACAGCTTTATTGGTTTAAGGAAGCCAGTGTAACCTTTCTAGAACTACTCTATCTCGAGAACACAGACTACAGTAATAAGCAATGTCAACTCTGAAACTGGCTATATTCCTTGTGGGTTTCCTCAGGGTTGGATGGTTGGACCCCTATTTTTCTTATCGTATATCAATAACTTGCCTAACTGCAACTTTTTTTCAGATGTGCGAATGTATCCAGATGAAACTAAACTTTATTATGCGTCTAAAGACCATGAAGAGTATTTATTCCCTTACGTATCCATGACCTAGGCAACCTAAAACAATGACTCGATTCAAATCGTTTAAAGCTTAATGTCGTTAAGACTACAACGCCCGTTTCTCAGGGCCAGCCACGACAACAAATCCCTCTTCTGCCTAGTCATGAATCACTGCAATAATTGCCTTGAAGGGTATCCATCAGAAAGAGTTAACCCAGATTTGCAAGTGGATGAAACACTTTCTTAATCTTACAGCCTCTTTAGTTTTGAGGTCTAAAGCAAGTATATCTCAAATAATCCTTATACTAATATTTTCAAACCAACGCGCCATACGAATCAAATTTCGCCACCATTCCTGACTTTTTTGTCAGTCGCTGAAAAAAACTGGCCGTTGTTGAGAGGTTATTTTGGTAGTTGGGGAAGCAGTTTAGTGGCCGTTGCCGTTGTAGAGAGGTAGCCGTTGTGGAGAGGTGGCCGATAGTGGGGGTTCGACTGTAAATACATGTTAATTCCAAGACACTGAGGCCCTTGAAAGAGTTTCCAATATATATGCTGTATTATGGAACAGTCTATCTACCAAGGCTAAGCTGGACACTAGTTTGAAATCGTTTTCATGCCTTACTTATTAAGGTTACCAAATACCCTCGGGGGTGTCTCACGTGCAAGTGATGTAGCGTGCAAATACCTTAAACCTGATTCCAAATTAAAACTTATTGAACTGACCAACTTGATAAACCAACAATTTTTTTAAAAAACTTGCAACGTCGATTTGTTTTAATGATTTTGTCAATGCGCTTTTAAAAAACACGCGAACTCTGAAGTTCAAAAGCCAACTGACGTTTGCGTTTTTCGCTTCGCCCGTATTAAGAAATCTTATTAAAAGGTCGACGTTGCAAGTGTTTTTAAAAATTGTTGGATCATAAAAATAGCCAGAGTTTAATAAGCTTTAATTTGATGTAGGTTTTAACGTATATCTGCAATTTAACTAAATACGATATGTGAGGTATTTTCAAAGCATAGTTAAATACTCTCTTTAATGTCAGGCACGTTTTCCTGGATGAGCACTTTTTTGTGAAGAGGTCTCCGCGGATAAATAAAATTTATGGTTGTTGTTTGTCGAAAAATCAGTGAAAACGCCGAATGAATTATTGCCCGTCCACACTAATCACAGCCTGCGAAAACATCCGTTTCTCCTCGCTCTTCGCCGCTGGAGACGTTTCACGCAGAGAAACGTCTGCGACTCAGCGGCAGAAATTCCATACTGATGACCCAAATCAATGTTTACATAATAAATCCGGTAGTCGTGGGGCTCCATATATAGATTGTCCAATTTTACGTTTCTTCTAGTCGATTTTGGTAAAGTGTTGTGTCCATCTGCCAACGAGCTCCAGCAAAACTCAAATGCTTCTCCTAGAGAAGACTATATTCCACAAATATTGACTGTTTTGTTAGAGATTCTTCGCCTTTACATTTGACCTTTGTGGCCTTTTGTCTTTTGTCTGTCATTCGTAAACAATAGCTAAAACAATGTAACTACTCCGTCGACCGATCAGCGCTTCTAACCGGAATCCAGACAGATTTTATGTATGGAATTTCTGTCGCTGAGTCGCAGACGTTCCTCCGCGCGAAAAGTCCCCAGCGACGAAGAGCGAGGAGAAACGGATGTTTTTGCAGGTAACACTAATCAGATTGAATTCGAAAACCCTTCATCTTCCTATTGTGATCACAGGTGGCCCAAGCTCGAAATATAAGAATGATAAAAAGCAAACCTGTTCTAATGAAACCTATAAAATGGCCATAGACCTGTTCGAGGACCATACGGGAAAGAAGTAACACATTTTAAATAAGTTGAGCAGTTTTTAATCCAAATCCCCTCACATTCGTAGGTTACAGAAACCTGAATTGCTTTCTTCCCCATACAAATCCTTATATTTCGCCGGAGGGTTGCGCAACTATGCCGACGCTCAGATTTCGAGCTTGAGCAATGTTTTCCGGCCACAGTACAACGCAAAGCAGGCTTTTTCAAGAGTATATCCACTTTAAAGACAGTTTCCGAAAAGTTCCATTATCGAAAATGTTTTCCAACCTCATTGAAACGCAAAGTCGTTGTTTTTAAATCTATCATTTTGAAAAGCGTGTTCGAAAAGTCTCGTTTCGATGGACAATTTACTCGAATTGCATGTAGTGTGGGCGTTGGGGCTAACCGTTAGAAAGTAAATTTGCGTTATTGAATTTATCTGGCGTACAAAAGTGTAGACACCACGGGGGGTAAGACTAATCTGTGGAACTGCAGACCGCGGAACCGCGGAACCTGCGGAACCGGCGGAGCCTAAAGAAATAACTGTTTTTATTACAACTACCTTTGGCCAACGTGATAAGATAATTAGTTAAAATTATTTTTTTACAATAACTAAGCGATTTCTCGCCCGCTGATTGGTCGAGAGCTATTGTCGATAACAGTACAGACCATGGAAATGAAGTGATGGTGGCGCAGTTTGTTTTTTCTTTGCCACGAGCGATTTTCCGCGAAAAGTCAACGGAAATGGACGACAAAAACTGTCAATGTTATTGTAAAAACAAATCGACAACAATTTTCTTTGGCCTGTACTCTTATCGACTATAGAAATGAGGTCAGAATGTTCAAAACTTTACAATGAAACCGCTTTCCTGAGGTTCGTGGTTCGCTTGAGTTTTGAACATTTTGACGTCATTTCTATGGTCGATAAGAGTACAGACCATGTCGATGTATTAAGCAACACTGATCAAGAATTCTGGTTCCGGCTTCTTAGAACGTCGGGAGGCAACAAGAGTTATAGATTTAAACACAGTAGGACGAGAGAAGGATGAGGGTATTGTCGCCTGCTGTCACTTCCATAATACCCATGACCGCTCTACATCCGAAACTCATTGCGACCTCATCAACTTCATTCTCAATATAAACGTATATTTTCATTCCATGTCTTACATAAATACCCTTCATCCCACTATTAAATTTACATCTAACTACTCATGCACGCAAAATCTTTCTCCTTTCTCGACGTCAAGGTGTCCCTCGATGACGGTATCATTGAAAGTGTTCTTTAATACTAAACCTACAGACAAACATCAGTATCTTTTACGCCCATCATGTCTCCTCTTACTAGCCTGCATAACCGGCGCTTTATGAGCCAAGCAGGGCAAACACGGCATTTCACGCGAATCTTTGAGGTCATCTTTCTCCTCCCCTTGCCTCGCGATTCGCGCTTGTCTTGTGCGAAATGCCGAGTTCACCTCGCTTGGCTCATAAAGCACCAGTTATGCTGGCTACCTCTTACACACTAAACGAGCTTTTCCATTCAGCCTTGCCCTCAGAATACGACGTATGTTCCTCCAACCAGGCGTACAAACTGCGTTGTAACGAGCTAACACAATACCTTAACAGACGTGGATACAATGTCGGTTTCCTCAACCAGAAAATACAACGTGTTCACGCTATCACACGCACTGACACATTCAAACCCAGCGATGCCATAACCGACTCGCCCACACGTATTCCTCTTATTGCTGGATACAACCCAGCCCTTCCCTCAATATCATCTATTTTTCACAAATACATTCACGTTCTATCTTCCTTCCAACGTTCTGCTACTGTGTTTAAATCTATACGAGGGGGGCGTAACGGGGGTCCGAAAACCGCAAAACCGCACAGAAATACGCCAAAAAACCGCAAACCGCATCGGATTTTTTCCCGAATACCGAAACCGCGCGTACATGTAGGCCACAATATGAAAGCTGACGTCAGCAAGACTTGTGATATATTCTGATAACATTGTGCGTTAGTATTAAACATACCATCATAACGCTAACTAACTAACTAACTAACTAAACTATGACCGCTGATGAATAATTAAAGAGATTTCACTAATTAAGCACAGACTCAGCACATGGTGACTTGACCTTTTACTGCTGGCCGTCCATATCTCCAAGGTCTCCAGGGGTGTTGTTATTTTCCGACAGTCGACAAACGAGAAAATATCACTCTATATAGACCTTTCTATAAATTAAACCTGTTTAAAAGGAGTCGTTAGTCGTTTACAGGACAAAAACCCTGAGAGTTTTGACTCAAAATGGACGAAATGGTCTTAAACAAACACCATTAACAAGCCAGTATTGTATATCGAATAAGTTCAAAACCCAAAGGGTCCCAAAGGACCCAAAGCCCTGAACAGGTCCTCTACAGGTCTACGACCTCGTCTACAGACCTATAGCCTGCATAGCAAGCTTTTCCACGCGAGTTCGTCGAGAAAGTTGGGACGAGAGCAAAAAAAAAGGAACTAACTTTCGCGCTATAACTCGACTGGAAACGCTTGCTACGCAGGCTAACAGACCTAAAGAGACTAAATATTATACGACCACTTAGTGATCTGGAATCAGTGCTGCTTTGGAATGCGTGGACGTTTTTTGGGAGCTTTACATTACATTAAAACTAAGTAAAATTGTGGTAGTACTTACCAAACTGTCTCTGTGAATTTAATGACGCGCTTCTCATTTTTGTTTACCTTACAACGAAATTTGTTCTTTTTTCTTAAATTCTCCCCTTCCTTTCCTTCTTCACAGAAGATTGCCACGCAATTAATTACTACTTCGCTTTCAGTTGCGACCTCGACGACCTCAGTTGCCATTGTCGCGCATTGAATCAAAGCAACGAGAACATGAGGCTGTACGGCTGTACGAGCTAACATCCGGATGGAATTTCACGAAGTCGACATCATTGGCCAAAACGGTTAATCACATTAAGTATTAACTGGAAAAGGCCGTAATTGCAAACCACAGAGTTAAATTGTAAGCTGATATAATGAACCCTGATGCGTTGTAAAACAAAACACTTGGCTCGCGCTTGCAAAACAACCGGATGCCGACCGTTCTAAAGAGTGTTATCACCGCAGACACTTTTTTTCACCGAAAACCGCGACTTAAAGGTTGTAATAACCGCAAACCGCTTAGTGTTTTGAAACCGCAATACCGCGAGTTAAAATAAAAATTACCGCAAAACCGCACCAAAAATAACGCAAAACCGCATCACCGCAAACCCTTACGCCCCCCTCCTATACCCTTCGTTCCCTTCAGAAGTACTAACAAGCCGGAAGTCCGCGAATCGCGGACTTCCCGTTAGCCCTCGATTAATGTTATAGACTGTTTACAGTCCCCTATTTTTCCGCAAGATCGTCGTGAACGAGCGCTACAGGCGGCCATCTTGACCGAGTCTAGCTTGAAGGTGAGGGAGATGACTATCTACTCTACTTAGGGGTTGGGGGACGGTTTGAAAACCCCGACGCCCACCCTCTCGGTACATTTGAAATCAATTACAAAATGGCTCCTAGTGACGGTAAGTGCTCGATCTCGACGATCTTAAGGGAAAATAGGGCACTGTGAGCAGTCTATCAATGTTATAATTAATTGTAACTAATTATTTTATCACGTTGGCCAAAGGTAGTTGCAATAAAAACAGTAATTTCTTTAGGTTCTGTAGGCTCCGCCGGTTCCACAGGTTCTGCGGTTCCGCGGTCTGCCGTTCCACAGATTAGTCTTACCCCGCCACGGGGCCTAAATATTTACACAAAAAGATAGAACTTTAAGTCAGCGAAAATTGACACGAGTGATATGGTATGTATTTACAATAATTTTCTCTTCAAAAGCATTGTCCGAAAAGAGAACTACTAAATAATTGAGAATCGAACCACTCTTTTCCAGTTAGATGTCCAGCTCCAGAATGCAAGGTAACCATTAGCAACATTATTTTGAGGGTCTCGAAGGAGTTTAACAAACTTAGCTGACAACTGCTCTAAACTGTGCTAAAGATAAAGTGATACTGACAAAATCTGTGCTTTTCGCCCAACCCAAATATAAATCAGATATACGTTATATTCTTAATTCAGTTTTTTTTTATCGGACTGTTGGTAATTCGATTAAGCTCAGTAAGTACCAGACAGTGATAGCAGATATCTTGTCTTTTATGGTACGATTCCGAAATATTTCTGGCCTCTTGTAGTAATTTCGCACATTATAAATTCAATTAAAACTGCGATGACACAACTATAGTTAGCAATTAAGAACACAAACACTTGAGGTTATTAGCACTCTATTGCAAAATCAACGAGAAACTGCAATGAAAGCTGCAACTCTAAAATAGAGAGTTAAACTCAGTTCGTCACTAATTGTTGTTTATTTCTGTTGGAATGGATGTTCTACAGTTTGCTAGATTCAAATGCAAAGAATTGCTCTGCCTCCTTGAAATTCTTTGATATTTTTTGCCACTGTGCAGTTCTGCCAAATATGTGAAACAAAAAGCCAAAGTCTACGGCCTTTCAAAAGCAAACAAAGCACCTTCTTTCCCTTGTTAACACACTATTTCGGTGATTCACAGACACCAAATGAATGGAGGTTAAATCGCTTCCGGATATATCCAGTTCTTTCCAGCTTTTATTAAACTAAAGCTTTAAAATCCTTGAAGGAAATTACTATCGTGAGCGAGATTTTTTAATTCAGTGTTGTTTGTTGTTTCGTTATTTCTCACTGGTATTTGAAACCGAAAGAAAAATCCGTTTTGTCAAGTGGTTGCATGACTGATCGGTTTATGTCTTTGTTGTGGCTGACTTGAGTAAGTGTTAACTGAAGTAATTTACGCTGCATAAATAACTAGCAGTATCATTATTTTTAGCACGTGCATTCAGCGGAACATTTCTGTTTCTATTGAAATTCTTCAGTCTCCCATCACATTGTTGAATAAAATTCCTGCAAAATATAACGCTGATAGTGTTTCTATGAATACGATAAAGACATTTTAAGGGGGGAGTAAAATAACAAAAGATGACGAAATCGTAGCCCTTCCTTCTTCCCGCTCTTAAGAGTAATGTTGCTATGTAAACAGAAAATTGAATTTATGTGGGGAGTTCATAACTCATATTTTATAGCTAAACGGATTTCGCTGTTATTTATTCCGTATTTGCCTTCCGGGACGTAGTAAGAACAAGTCAAAAGTTCATTAACAATTCCGGCTGTGACTCAAGTTATAACGTGATTTAAATTTTAATTATTTTGGTAACAACAACAACTGACTATAACTTAATGCAGACTCGCTGATCCACTTAACAGGCTTTTTGAAAATCAGTTTCTTTATCCCATTAAACCGCTTACAAAACCTCCCAAAAAGGTAACCTTCGCTTTCATTTGTGCTATTGTGCATCATACCTCAGTTTTTTGTCATTATTGTGATAGTGCTGTATCGAACTAAGACAGGTTTAACCGTTCTGCTGTCTCAATTCAGTTACTGACTTCTCCACATATATGAATGGAATCCTACCAACTGATTTGATATACTAACCTATATGTTCAGCCACCATATACTCTCTATGCTCTGTTCTCCTTGCTTACTGGTTCGTCAACACTTCCAATTCGAATTTCAGTGTAAATGATATCTATAACCCACGGCTAAAACTATAATTCTCGTTTCTTCACCCATTATTTGCTCTTTTAACCTAGATCGCGTTTTCATGTATGACTCTATTATTTGCAGCTGGTGTACAAAGTTCCAGTGTACTCATGCAAATCAATGCTAATATTTTATAATGGACTTCTTGAATTTCTCCAGTATGATAAAACTTTTGCGAGAACTAAATATCAAAGTAGAGGTCGATCTGGTTATAAAAGATAGTCTGAGTGGGGGGTTAACCAACTAGCGACAAACGGCGAAAAATATATCTGGCTACTGACAAAACGAGAAAAAAAAATCACCAACTACCGACAGGAAAACTATTAACCGACAACCGACATGGCCCAACATTGCAGGGATGGTTTTATTCAGAAATAAATCGTTGTTTTTATGTCTCATTTTTATCAAAAGCATGCGTGAAGGTCAATCTCTTTTAAATCCCAACTTCGTTACTTATAGAGTTTCCTGTCATCAAATTACTTGTGTGAAATTGTTATAAATCGCGTAGGATCGATTTCCGCGTTTTTCTAGCATGTATAGAGGACTGCTTATTTCGTGCCAGCAGCTCAAGCTCATTTGAGTCCGTTCAAATGGTGCGCCTTTGTTCCTCCTTTTCTTCGGAGAAAATCCAGGAAAGCCGGCGCTAATTTCCCGGGAAACAGACCTCAGTCACTAAAAATAACTTATCTGAAATCCGACTTATCTCAAAGACTAGACTGGGCGTTTCCCCTACGACCACTTATTTCTTTTGATTACTTCGCTGGTCTGTGACTTGTTTAAGGGACTGTGACACGCTTCTGCGCATGTGCGGCAACTTGATTTCTGTTCTGGCGAACAGTTTTTCAAGATTAGCGTTTGGTGAAGAAATCCTCTTCCGTCGACCCTGAGACGCCCGAGAAAGCCATAACATCAGTATTCAAGAGCTATTTGGTCCGTTTGGGAAGTTTTAAACGCCGTATTTTGTATTTTTGTGCAAGTATCGTCGAGAAAATTCGCAGTCATTGAGGAGAACCGCACAAAGCCATGTTCGTTGTTGTCAGTGTTCCTACAAACGGATCAAATGTGGCCTTTAATGTGGTCATCTGGCTTTCATTTCTGTCTATTAAGGTTCTCCAGTCAACGATCTACCTTTGACGGATATTTTTTAAACGATAAATATGTAAAGAGAGTTAAAAAGGGTTTCCTCGATACAGCCGTGGACTACCAATGGGACGCAGCGGCGAGTGAAGCTGATCTGCGACATGACTTCCGATTGTCTGCAACAATTTAATTTATCGAGTGCCTGGAATCAGAAGGAGAAAACCCAGCAATCTTTTGTTGTACAGGAAGTGGTACGAGGTTTGAGGAAACAATCCATCGAACATGAAACGTTTTTACAGGCATTCGATTTATGACTCCGATCGGTAGTTGTATAGCAGAAAGTACTGACAACAGGCCGCGCGATCTTTACTGTTGTAGTTCACTGGGAATGTGCCTTGTATCTTTTCTGTATGAGCGTAGATGTTTAAGAATTGATCTTTTAAAAATATATTGTTCCCTGAATGTTCCGTTTAACACCTGGTTTCTTTATGTGTTGAATCGATAACGTTTGTTCTGCGGAACACCCGACACAACGACTCGGAAGGAATTTTTCTGTTTGCTAATAAGCAATTGAAATTTATGCCATAGTGATGAGCTCATGTTTATGCCTTTTTTTGCGTTGTTCTTTTAGAACGATCTTTATACTTATACGTTATGTGGCTACTATTGCAATGAAAGCGTTTTATGATGAAGCCCTAAGAACTGCTTTCAAACACTGCAACGATTTTCAGATCAATCGACTGAACTGCAGTGTTCATGCAGAGTGCTCATCGCGCTAGCCGACCGCATGGCATGGCTTATTTTATTATAGTGCGCATTTAGCTGGCATTTTAAGCAAAACGTTTGCCTCATTCGATACTGTGTGTTTTGATCACCAGTCAGGAGCTATTTGTAGGTGTTTCTAAGTTTATATAGGGCAAACAGAGAAATCAGTAAGGTTTGTTTACAAATTATTTTTGTTTGCGGATCGGAGACTGGTTTTCTAGCGTTGGTACGTAAAAATGCACGTACGTAAATGTTTGTTTCAAGGCAGGACAGGGTTGTTAATCACATTCTTATCAGCTGCAACATTTATCTGAGGAATACCAGAGAATAAATAGGAATTATGGGGATATATAAAATCGAACAGAAACGTCCGGAAGACTCCCGCTTCGTGAAAACAATGAATCTTAAATTATGTAGATTTCCTCGCGTGCATCTTAGGGACGGACCATTAGAAAACTTTGCGGGGGGCGGGCGAAGTACAAAAAAAATATTCGCGCGCAAGGGAAAATTAAATGAAAAAAAATTCATGCACGCCAATTAACCCTTAAAAATATTCATGCTACGGCCTAAAAAAAATTCATACAAGGAATATGATAACGAAAAAAAATTCCTGCGGCTCAAAAATTCCCCACTCCTCCCATAACTTTTCTAATGGTCCGTTCCTTACTCGCTTCCGATTGGTTCAAAGACAATCAGCTACTGTCACAGCTCACACATGCCCACTATCGTGACACAGTCCCTTTAAAGACTGCTCAGAGCGGCTCAAACAATCGCGCAGCTTAAGCAAACCAGACATTAGATAAGGTTCTATTGTAATCAAATGATTAATCTACGCGGAATGAAGAAGTGTTACCCTTGTATAGAGTCTAAACTGTGTTAATTAAATAACGAATTTTAATAATTAACTTGTTTCTTAATCATGAACCTAGATTTACCAACAACCGACAAAGGTCGAAAAGGTTTATCGACAACTGACAAACTGATGAAATTTTAACCGACAACCGCGGCTTGATAAACTTCTATTGATGTAGAATAGGTCTACCGTCAACTTTCCAAGTCTTCACTTATTTAATTGATAAATATAAAGATAGTAAATTATAAGTTCGGCAGTGAATAAAGAAAATGAAGCGGTCAGAGTGTCAAGTGCGCGATGAGAAAAAACTCTTGAGGGCAAGGCAGGATTCGGGGCAAGGAAAAAACTTCCATTAAAGCCGGTCTAGAAAAATGTGTAGCGAACTTACTCATCGCTCACTTTTAACCTGATACTGTTTGTAACGGAACCTCAATCCATCACCGAGCAGGAGGACATGGCTTAAGAGTTCTAGCAGAATCCTGAGTTCATTCTAAACTGAATTCAGTATGGTCCAGTTGGGATCAGAATCTTTAGCTAATTATATTAGAATGTGAGACGCCTTCCAATCTTGGATGGACATTTTCTTGAATAGTGTTATTTACAAATTAGAATTTCCCAAGGTCGGCGTTGAGGATTTGTAGGAAGGCAGCAGGTCATCACACTTACAATAACCCCCCTCCTGGTTCCAGCCAGGTTTTGGAGCCGGTAGTTTAACTCTTGTAAAAAAATCGTTTGTATTTCGAATCTTGTAAGAATTACTTAATGTAATCAATATTGACCGACGGCCACTGGGTACTCAAGCGATTTCATATATACTAACTTGATAGAATGCGCTGTCTACTCGGCCAGGTTACTTATTCACTGATAATTCGCTCTAGATCTAGCAAAGTTCGAGAACTTTTTTCTCTCAGCGATCAAAAAGAGATCAATTCACAAAGATCACTTTATGAGCAACGTGAAAAAAGATTATCATCTGATAGATCACAACTATTTGTGAGAATTTTCGAAGAGAGTCAATTAAGTGAAAAACGAGATAAGATAAGTGAATAAATAATGTATTTTTCTCATTGAAGGAGGCCCTTGAAAGATTTTCCAATGTGTATGCTGTATTATGGAACAGTCTATCTACCAAGGCTAAGCTGGACTCTAGTTGAAATCGTTTTCATGCCTTACTTATTAAGGTTACCAGATACCCTCAGGGGTGTCTCACGTGCAAGTGATGTAGCGTGCAGATACCTTAAACCTGATACCAAATTAAAACTTATTGAACTGACCAACTTAATAAACCAACAATTTTTTTAAAAAACTTGCACCGTCGATTTGTTTTAATGATTTTGTCAATGCACTTTTAAAAAACACGCGAACTCTGAAGTTCAAAAGCCAACTGACGTTTGCGTTTTTCGCTGCCAAACTTTACTCAAACGGGTTCAAAAGGTCATGGTTTGTGATCTGTGATTGGCGGATTTTCGGATTTCGATCCGTTTTGTGTGTTCCGGTGTTTCAAGGTTCGTTACTTGTAATCGTAATCATGATTGACGGCAGCGAAACACGCAATTGTGAAGGCGGCTTTTGAACTTTAGAGTTCGTGTGTTTGTGAAAAGCGCAGTAATGTGAACGTCCAAATCAGCTTTCGAAAGTTACAACTGAAAGCGATTCTCGCTAATTTGATTTTTTGTCAGCGGTCTTTCGGAAGTTAGGGAGTTAAAACGTATTAGGGCATTTTGGCATTTTCCATTGCGATGCAGAAAAAATTGAAAATAAGGCTAAAAAAGCTGGATAAGCACACAAAAATGTTTCTCGACAAAAAACTATATAATTAAAAAAATTCCCTAAGCGTTTTTGTCGCTTGGCATTAAAATGACATCCCGCAAAGTTTTAAGTCACTCAAACAAATTCCCTTTGATCCAGTTTTAGCTTTCGAAAGGGGATTCAAACGCCGGTATTAAGAAATCTTATTAAAAGGTCGACGTTGCAAGTGTTTTTAAAAATTGTTGGATCATGAAAATAGCCAGAGTTTAATAAGCTTTAATTTGATGTAGGGTTCAACGTGTATCTGCAATTTAACTAAATACGATATGTGAGGTATTTTTGAAGCATAGTTAAAAACTCCCTTTAATGTCAAGCACGTTTTCCTGGATGAGCACTTTTTTGTGAAGAGGACTCCGCGGATAAATAAACTTTATGGTTGTTGTTTGTCGAAAAATCAGTGAAAACGCCGAATGAATTATTGCCCGTCCACACTAATCACAGCCTGCGAAAACATCCGTTTCTCCTCGCTCTTCGCCGCTGGGGACGTTTCGCGCGGAGGAGCGTCTGCGACTCAGCGACAGAAATTCCATACTGATGACCCAAATCAATGTTTACATAATAAATCCGGTAGTCGTGGGGCTCCATATATAGATTGTCCAATTTTACGTTTCTTCTAGTCGATTTTGGTAAAGTGTTGTGTCCATCTGCCAACGAGCTCCAGCAAAACTCAAATGCTTCTTCTAGAGAAGACTTTATTCCACAAATATTGACTGTTTTGTTAGAGATTCTTCGCCTTTACATTTGACATTTGTGGCCTTTTGTCTTTTGTCTGTCATTCGTAAACAATAGCTAAAACAATGTAACTACTCCGTCGACCGATCAGCGCTTCTAACCGGATTCCAGACAGATTTTATATTTCTGTCGCTGAGTCGCAGACGTTCCTCCGCGCGAAAAGTCCCCAGCGGCGAAGAGCGAGGAGAAACGGATGTTTTCGCAGGCTACACTAATCAGATTGAATTCGAAAACCCTTCATTTTCCTCTTGTGATCACAGGTGGCCTAATCTCAAAATATAAGAATGATAAAAAGCAAACCTGTTCTACTGAAACCTATAAAATGGCCATAGATCTGCTCGAGGACCATACGGGAAAGAAGTAACACATTTTAAATAAGTTGAGCAGTTTTTAATCCAAATCCCCTCACATTCGTAGGTTACAGAAACCTGAATTGCTTTCTTCCCCATACAAATCCTTATATTTCGCCGGAGGGTTGCGCAGCTATGCCGACGCTCAGATTTCGAGCTTGAGCAAAGTTTTCCGGCCACAGTACAACGCAAAGCAGGCTTTTTCAAGAGTATATCCACTTTAAAGACAGTTTCCGAAAAGTTCCATTATCGAAAATGTTTTCCAACCTCATTGAAAAGCAAAGTCGTCGTTTTTAAATCTATCATTTTGAAAAGCGTTTTCGAAAAGTTTCGTTTCGATGGACAATTTACTTGAATTGCATGTAGTGTGGGCGCTTGGGCTAACCGTTACAAAGTAAGTTTGCGTTATTGAATTTATCGGGCGTACAAAAATGTAGACACCACGGGGGGTAAGACTAATCCGTGGAACTGCAGACCGCGGAACCGCGGAACCTGCGGAACCGGCGGAGCCTAAAAAATTGACTGTTTTTATTACAGCTACCTTTGGCTAACGTGATAAGATAATTAGTTAAAATTACTTTTTTACAATAACTATGCGATTTCTCGCTCGCTGATTGGTCGAGAGCTATTGTCGATAACAATACAGACCATGGAATTGAAGTGATGGTGGCGCAGTTTGTTTTTTCTTTCCCACGAGCGATTTTCCGCGAAAAGTCAACGGAAATGGACGACAAAAACTGTCAATGTTATTGTAAAAAACAAATCGACAACAATTTTCCATGGCCTGTTCTCTTATCGACCACAGAAATGAGGTCAAAATGTTCCAAACTTTACAATGAAACCGCTTTCCTGAGGCTCGTGGTTCGCCTGAGTTTTGAACATTTTGACGTCATTTCTATGGTCGATAAGAGTACAGACCATGTCGATGTATTAAGCAACACTGATCAAGAATTCTGGTTCCGGCTTCTTAGAACGTCGGGAGGCAACAAGAGTTATAGATTTAAACACAGTAGGACGAGAGAAGGATGAGGGTATTGGCGCCTGCTGTCACTTCCATAATACCCATGACCGCTCTACATCCGAAACTCTTTGCGACCTCATCAAATTCATTCTCAATATAAACGTATATTTTCATTCCATGTCTTACATAAATACCCTTCATCCCACCATTAAATTTACATCTAACTACTCATGCACGCAAAATCTTTCTCCTTTCTCGACGTCAAGGTGTCCCTCGATGACGGTATCATTGAAAGTGTTCTTTAATACTAAACCTACAGACAAACATCAGTATCTTTTACGCCCATCATGTCTCCTCTTACTAGCCTGCATAACCGGCGCTTTATGAGCCAAGCAGGGCAAACACGGCATTTCACGCGAATCTTTGAGGTCATCTTTCTCCTCCCCTTGCCTCGCGATTCGCGCTTGTCTTGTGCGAAATGCCGAGTTCACCTCGCTTGGCTCATAAAGCACCAGTTATGCTGGCTACCTCTTACACACTAAACGAGCTTTTCCATTCAGCCTTGCCCTCAGAATACGACGTATGTTCCTCCAACCAGGCGTACAAACTGCGTTGCAACGAGCTAACACAATACCTTAACAGACGTGGATACAATGTCGGTTTCCTCAACCAGAAAATACAACGTGTTCACGCTATCACACGCACTGACACATTCAAACCCAGCGATGCCATAACCGACTCGCCCACACGTATTCCTCTTATTGCTGGATACAACCCAGCCCTTCCCTCAATATCATCTATTTTTCACAAATACATTCACATTCTATCTTCCTTCCAACGTTCTGCTACTGTGTTTAAATCTATACCCTTCGTTCCCTTCAGAAGTACTAACAAGCCGGAAGTCCGCGAATCGCGGACTTCCCGTTAGCCCTCGATTAATGTTATAGACTGTTTACAGTCCCCTATTTTTCCGCAAGATCGTCGTGAACGAGCGCTACAGGCGGCCATCTTGACCGAGTCTAACTTGAAGGTGAGGGAGATGACTATCTACTATACTTAGGGGTTGGGGGACGGTTTGGAAACCCCGACGCCCGCCCTCTAGGTACATTTGAAATCAATTACAAAATGGCTTCTAGTGACGGTAAGTGCTCGATCTCGACGATCTTAAGGGAAAATAGGGCACTGTGAGCAGTCTATCAATGTTATAATTAATTGTAACTAATTATTTTATCACGTTGGCCAAAGGTAGTTGCAATAAAAACAGTAATTTCTTTAGGTTCTGTAGGCTCCGCCGGTTCCACAGGTTCTGCGGTTCCGCGGTCTGCCGTTCCACAGATTAGTCTTACCCCGCCACGGGGCCTAAATATTTACACAAAAAGATAGAACTTTAAGTCAGCGAAAAATGACGTGAGTCATATGGTATGTAGTTACAATAATTTTCTCTTCAAAAGCATTGTCTGAAAAGAGAACTACTAAATAATTGAGAATCGAACCACTCTTTTCCAGTTAGATGTCCAGCCCCAGAATGCAACGTAACCATTAGCAGCATTATTTTGAGGGTCTCGAAGGAGTTTAACAAACTTAGCTGACAACTACCCTAAATTTGCTTAAGATAAAGTGATACTGACAAAATCTGTGCTTTTCGCCCAACCCAAATATAAATCAGATATACGTTATATTCTTAATTCAGTTTTTTTTTATCGGACTGTTGGCAATTCGATTAAGCTCAGTAAGTACCAGACAGTGATAGCAGATATCTTGTCTTTTATGGTACGATTCCGAAATATTTCTGGCCTCTTGTAGTAATTTCGCACATTATAAATTCAATTAAAACTGCGATGACACAACTATAATTAGCAATTAAGAACACAAACACTTGAGGTTATTAGCACTCTGTTGTAAAATCAACGAGAAACTGCAATGAAAGTTTCAACTCTAAAATAGAGAGTTAAACTCAGTTCGTCACTAATTGTTGTTTATTTCTGTTGGAATGGATGTTCTACGGTTTGCTAGATTCAAATGCAAAGAATTGCTCTGCCTTCTTGAAATTCTTTGATATTTTTTGCCACTGTGCAGTTCTGCCAAAGCTGTGAAACAAAAAGCCAAAGTCTACGGCCTTTCAAAAGCAAACAAAGCACCTTCTTTCCCTTATTAACACACTATTTCGGTTATTCAAAGACACCAAATGAATGGAGGTTAAATCGCTTCCGGATATATCCAGTTCTTTCCAGCTTTTATTATAAACTAAAGCTTTAAAATCCTTGAAGGAAATTGCTATCGTGTGCGAGATTTTTTTATCTCCCTTAAGGTTATCCATAGGAATTTACCTTGAATTCAGTGTTGTTTGTTGCTTCTCATTGCTACTTTAAACCGAAAGAAAAATCCTTTTGTCAAGTGGTTGCATGACTGATCGGTTTATGTCTTTGTTATAGCTGACTTGAGTAAGTGTTAACTGAAGTAATTTACGCTGCACAAATAACTAGCGGTATTATTTTTAGCACTTGTATTCAGCGGAACATTTCTGTTTCTATTGAAATTCCTCAGTCTCCCATCACATTGTTGAATAAAATTCCTGCAAAATATAACGCTGATGGTGTTTCTATGAATACAATAAAGACATTTTGAGGGGGGGAGTAAAATAACAAAAGATGACGAATTCATCGCCCTTCCTTCTTCCCGCTCTTAAGAGTAATGTTGTTATGTAAACAGAAAAATGAATTTATGTGGGGAGTTTATAACTCATATTTTATAGCTAAACGGATTTCGCTGTTATTTATTCCGTATTTGCCTTCCGGGACGTAGTAAGAACAAGTCCAAAGTTCATTAACAATTCCGGCTGTGACTCAAGTTATAACGTGATTTAAATTTTAATTATTTTGGTAACAACAACAACTGACTATAGTTTAATGCAGACTCGCTGATCCACTTAACAGGCTTTTTGAAAATCAGTTTCTTTATCCCATTAAACCGTTTACAAAACCTCCCAAAAAGGTAACCTACGCTTTCATTTGTGCTATTGTGCATCACACCTCAGTTTTTTGTCATTATTGTGATAGTGCTGTATCGAACTAAGACAGGTTTAACCGTTCTGTTGTCTCAATTCAGTCACTGACTTCTCCACATATATGAATGGAATCCTACCAACTGATTTGATATACTAACCTATATGTTCAGCCACCATATACTCTCTATGCTCTGTTCTCCTTGCTTACTGGTTCGTCAACACTTCCAATTCGAATTTCAGTGTAAATGATATCTATAACCCACGGCTAAAACTATAATTCTCGTTTCTTCACCCATTATTTGCTCTTTTAACCTAGATCGCGTTTTCATGTATGACTCTATTATTTGCAGCTGGTGTACAAAGTTCCAGTGTACTCATGCAAATCAATGCTAATATTTTATAATGGACTTCTTGAATTTCTCCAGTATGATAAAACTTTTGCGAGAACTAAATATCAAAGTAGAGGTCGATCTGGTTATAAAAGATAGTCTGAGTGGGGGGTTAACCAACTAGCGACAAACGGCGAAAAATATATCTGGCTACTGACAAAACGAGAAAAAAAAAATCACCAACTACCGACAGGAAAACTATTAACCGACAACCGACATGGCCCAACATTGTAGGGATGTTTTTATTCAGAAATAAATCGTTGTTTTTATGTCTCATTTTTATCAAAAGTATGCGTGAAGGTCAATCTCTTTTAAATCCCAACTTCGTTACTTATAGAGTTTCCTGTCATCAAATTACTTGTGTCAAATTGTTATAAAATCGCGTAGGATCGATTTCTCCGTTTTTCTAGCATGTATAGAGGACTGCCTATTTCGTGCCAGCAGCTCAAGCTCATTTGAGACCGTTCAAATGGTGCACCTTTGTTCCTCCTTTTCTTCGGAGAAAATCCAGGAAAGCGGGCGTTAATTCTCCGGGAAAAAGACTTCAGTCACTGAAAATAACTTATCTGAAATCCGACTTATCTCAAAGACTAGACTGGGCGTTTCCCCTACGACCACTTATTTCTCTTGATTACTTCGCTGGACTGTGACTCGTTAAAGACTGCTCAGAGCGGCTCAAACAATCGCGCAGCTTAAGCAAACCAGTCATTAGATAAGGTTCTATTGTAATCAAATGATTAATCTACGCCGAATGAAGAAGTGTTACCCTTGTATAGAGTTTAAACTGTGTGAATGAAATAACGGATATTAATAATTAACTTGTTTCTGAATAATTTCCCAACTGCGCCCCCTGACACAAATAAAACACAATTCGCTTTTTGGCTGCAGGGAGAGAAGTTTATTAAGGATACGAACAAAAAGTAAACAACAGCGAACGATATGCTTAATAAACCTCTCTGCCACCCTATGACATTAAATAAAATCACCCAGGGTGGGTGGGTGGGAAGAAGAAACGCAACAGTACGGTGCAAAACTCTGGTATACGCTCGAGGTAAAAACTGACTCGAAATGAAACACGAAACTCCTATTACCTGATACTAAAGGGTGTGTATTGCGCAATTTATCCCTTTGAACACGTGCTTGTCCAAAGGGGGCAAATTTCCCAACTACACCCCTTGACACAAATAAAACACAATTCGCTTTTTGGCACGGAGAGAAGTTTATAAAGGATACGAACAAAAAGTAAACAACAGCCAACGATATGCCTAATAAACCTCTCTGCCACCAAACGGAACGCCCAAAAAACGAACGGTGCACTGAGCAACTAGAAGTACTAGAAAGAACAGCAAAACGAAGCTGCTGAGCGAAGGCGAGCTTTGATTCGACACTAAATTCTAAATATGCCTTATACGCATCACTTGCCCAGTCCCCGTATATCTGTATGAGTTCATCTGGTACACCGTGATTAAAGGCCCAAGAGGCCGCGCCGCGACGGAAAGAATGACCTCGATAGGACGAAGCGTTAGGAGGACCAGCAGCGGAAAGCGCCCGACGGAACGCGGCGATAAAACGATCCTGAGTGAGAACAGTAGGACCGTAATGGCTAGGCAAAACGAATAAGGCGGACCGAGAACTAGCGGGAACGAGACAAACCATACGGTGATACGCAGAGACTGGACATATGGGAGAGGCCGGCAATCGTAACAAAGGAATATGCAATTTTCGCTCCCCGAACTGAATAGTCTTGGTACAGTGGAACCCCGCTCTACGGACATCCGCTTAATACGGACACCCGCTTTATACGGACAGTTTCGTTTGTCCCGACGAAAAGCTCATATATTTTCTCTAAATTTAACCCGCTTTATACGGACACCGATTAATACGGACAACGGACACTTTTCTGTGTCCTCTCATATATTGTCAACCCCTCTTTACGGACACTGGTTATCTGAACACTGTCAATTTTCATTGCCACAATTATGTGATAATTGTAGACATTGTACCCTGTTCAAATAATGACAGATTTTTACGGGTGAATAAAATTTTATTACAGTACTAAAAAAAAACGGTAACAAAGTAGTGGCATATTTGATTTTGAACAGTCCGTCTTTCTTCCGGTGTTTGACTTTTGTACTACGTATAGTCCTTCAATACAGTTTTCTGCCTCCTGTTACACACGTTTCACTTCCTTGGCTTTTTGTTGCAGTCATAGCTCTTAAAGTTAAGTCACAGACTTTTTCAAATGAATCCACTGTCGTGCCTGTTTCAATAACAATACCACAATACTTAAAAGATTTTACTCTGAGACTATGATAAGTGATCGTGTGGTTTCTTTAGGATGAACTTGTTACTGTTACAGTTAAGAAACTAAACGTTTTCTCGTAAAACGCTCTGCTTTGGTCTTTATATCGATGAAACATGTGTTCCCGACGTTTTCTCTGAGAGCCCGCTTAATACGGACTCCCGGATAATACGGACACTATGGCACGTCCCCTTGGTGTCCGTATTAACCGAGTTTCACTGTACACTTAAACGTAACAATTAGCCCATGTTGATTGGCTGCAACATCGCTCCGAGTAAGATTACGCGAAGGATCAAAGCACTTACGTGAACGAGGAACTATATTGGCTAACCGCGCCACTAAAAAGAATGTAAATAGAAAGGCACAAAACAGCGTGTACGAAATAGGATCGGTCTCGAAATCTAAAACCCTAGAAATCTGACACAAAATATCCGGAGTAACTGGGGGAGCTCTGCAGGGGGTGTGGAGCGCGTTACGCGCAATACCACGCAACGTCAACGAGAGAAGAAAATCCTCATTACATGGAAAATCTAGCCCTGAAAACAAATGTAACAGCTTAATATAGCGGGAGGACTAAGCTTACGACTAAGAAAATGCACATACAGACAAATAGTGTCCAACGCAGCTGGCGTCGGGGTAAAGCGGAAATATGTACAAAATAACAAAAAGGCTTTAAATTGAGTCCATGTTCCAGCATCCATCATTGCAAACAGTTTTACCACTTTGGCAATCGAGTCTCCCAGCGATACCTGTACCCCAGTATCTCCGGAACTACTTGTGCTATGTGGGGAAAATGCCAATACTGGTGAGAATGAGGTGTTTTTATCCCGCAAGGACTGTGGAGTCGAAGTTATGACAGGACTAGAAGCCTCCTCGGATGAGCATTCTTGAATTCCACCACTTGAGGGGAAATCTCTATTCCTCATAAGCTCGGCTTCTCGGAGATTTCCCCGCCACAGTCACTCCTCCCAAGTAATGTACAAATTTTAAATTTAATGTTAATTAACCTATTTATTATCGTTTTTGTTCTGCTTGTAATTCATTGTGTGTGGCAAAATAATAAAATAAAATACAATAAAAATAAAATAGTTAATTTGGAGGTCCTCTTCTGCCACTTCCAGTGTCTTGTATTTTGGTCGAAGGTAAGTGTTTACCTGATGTCTACAGGCATTCCCTGAAACAAAAAATTGACATCTGATTCAGTGAATGAGCAAATAACAATACCCAATAGAAAATCTTGTGCTCTGTCAGAGATTTACCACAAGGTCATAACGAATTTCAATGCAAACGGAGATTGTTTTAATATCTCTGGAAAGAATTGTTATTCACTTCTGACATGGAAACTAAACACGAAATGTGTATTTTTAAGTTGAAGTAATAATTGGGACTTGCTGTTGTAAGCACTAAGTTTAAACAGAGTTCTATACATCGCTTGTAGACTACAAAAAGGGTAAAAAGCATACCCGATCTCCTGGGCAATCCAGTTGTGCAGGCCACAGCTTCAGCACACTTGGACCAGAATAGGGGATCTTTGAAGGAAGGTCATTTAAATGGAACACTCTCGTCTGTAGTTGGTGAAAATAGAGCCACGTACTCAACGAGTACACGTCTCTCTGCTTCTGACCATGCAGCAGGTTGAGATAGACGACCATCCTAGGAAAAAATGGAGGGTTCCAAAACAAAAAAAAGGTTTATAAACAGAAAATAAAGACAGTCCTGTGCTTCAAATAGCTTCTTCCTAGCTGCTCTTTTCTAACACCCATATGAAGATTTGCATAGAATTCTTGCATGCGAATTATAAGACCTTCAAAAATACAAATATA